>CM060950.1:268121588-268296588 GCA_030765055.1 Mantis religiosa | reverse complement strand
ATTTTTGAGTGGTGCAATTGGACTTTTCATTTCACGAACCCACAAAGTCACATTGGTGTCAGGAAGCGGGACGATAACATCACCGAACATTACAACGATGGACGCGGCATTGGAAAATTTTTTGGAGAAGATGATGGAAATGAAGGCCGAATTAACAGAAAAGACGGAAGCAGCAAATAACAACCTGGCCGCGGAACTGAAACAAATGAAGACGGCAAATAACAACTTGGCCGCGAAGATGAACGAGTTAACAAAAACAGAAGCGGCAAATAACAACCTCACCGCCGAGTTGAAACAAATGAAGACGGCCAACGACATCACCGAGAAGATGGAAGAAATAAAGACCGAATTGACCACAGAAATGAGGGCAGCGAACGACAGTCTGGCCACGGAAATGAAGGAGGCGAACGAGGTCCTCGCCGCCAAATTTGAGGAACAGTTGGCCGGCGTGAGGGATGACGTCACGAAGCTGGGCAAGCGGATGGGTTAAGTAGCCGACCGCCTTAATGATTTAGAGGAAAAGGCCGACAATAACGCCAAGACCCTGAACGCCGTGGTGGAAGACGTCGAAGACCTTGCGAACCGCGTGAACAACCTGGAGGGAAAGGCCGACAGCAGCGTCAAATCCCTGAACGCCATGGTGGAGGACGTCGTCGGCAGGAAGCTGAAGGATTTGAAGGCCGACGCGCCGGGACGCGACACAACATCAGCGCGCGTCAAACCTCCCAAGTATGACGGCGCGTCAACTTTTGAAGTCTTCCGCCGCCAGTTCGACGCAGTGGCCAAGCACAACAAATGGTCGCCAGAGGAGGAGGCCACACAATTAATAGCCAGCCTCCAGGGACGGGCCGCGGAAGTCCTGCACGCGGTGCAGACAACGGCGGCGTCCAAGGACATCTGGGAGGCCCTGGAGAATCGTTTCGGAAACCAACGCTTAGCCGCAGCGTACCCCAGCCAGCTAAAGGCCAGGTCACAGCAGCCGGGGGAGACGCTGCAGGAGTTCGCCCTGGCAGTTGAACAACTAGCAAGCAAGGCCCTAGTCGACCTCCCACCAGAGTTCATATCCCGGGAAGCTTCGTGGACGGGGTACGAGATACGGAGATTCGTCAGCGCCTAATGCTCGACGATTATAAAACCATCCACGAGGCGCTGACAGCAGCATTAAGGATGGAGGCGGCCAAGGTAACATCTATCCCGACGTCGAGGGCGAGGAGTGTCCGCTACACCGGAGACAGAAGACCAGCCGAGGGACGCCGGCGAACACCTAGTGGACTGTGTTGGAGGTGTGGGCAGCCCGGACACCTGCAAAGAGACTGCCCACACCAGGAAGAGCAGCCGGAAAACGAGTAAGGGCCGTCGTGGAGAGAAGCACGTCGGCACCATCACCACCATCCCCTCGAGTGACACTGCGCGCCGTCAGCCGGCGTATGGATGATAGCCTCATTGCGGACGGTTGGGTAAGAGGAAAGCCGTGCCGCGTGCTGGTGGACACCGGGGCGGCCGTGACCATCATCAGACCTGACGTGGCGAAGGGTTTGCCGACAAGGAAGCCGAGCCGACCATACCAGCTTGTCACGGCATCGGGCGACACCTTGCCTGTGGAGGAGGCCCTGCTGAAGCTGACCTTGGGAAGGAGCACCGTACGTCTGTGGGTGTTCGTCGCGAAAGTGGCTGAGGAGGTGATACTGGGATTGGATGCCCTCAGGAGCCATGAGGCGACGGTCGACGTCGGCAAGAAGGTCCTGTGGCTCAACGGAGAAGAGGTTATACTCCGTCAACCAGAAGAGCGCCTTGGAATTTGCAGGGTCGTCTTGAGCGAAGACGTGGTTGTCCCCGCGAGGAGCGAGGTGGTGGTGACGGCGAGACTGGAGGGCCAGAGAACCAGGAACATGATGCTGGACCAGAAGACGCCTGTACAGGGACTGTGTGTAGCCAGGGCATTGCTGCCGTGCCGAGAGGAGGTGCCAGTGAGACTGCTAAATCCAACGGACGCCGATCACGACGTCTAGGCAGGGACGAGACCAACCTGGGAGGACATCGCACCGAGGAGCGCCACCTACAAGTCGTACTGGGCCCAATGGGACTCGTTGAAGACCAGAGAGGGCGTGATGTTCCGGGTATGGGAGTCACCCGATGGGAAAACGCAGAGAGAACAGTTGGTACTTCCCCGGAGTAAGGTCCCGGAAGTCTTGGAGGGAGTGCACGCCGGTACTTCGGGAGGACACCTGGGAGCGAACCGAACGATTGACAAACTACGGCAGCGCTACTACTGGCTGAGACTCCGAGCAGATGCTGAGAGATGGTGCCGTCAGTGTCACGTGTGCGCGGCAAGTCGTGGCCCCCAGACTAGGAGCCGGGGTGGCATGCAGCAGTACAACGTCGGAGCGCCATTCGAACGGATCGCCGTTGACATTGCTGGACCGTTCCCAGTTTCCGACCGAGGCAACAAGTACCTAATGGTGGTCGTGGACTACTTCACCAAGTGGCCGGAGGTGTATGCCATCCCAAACCAAGAGGCCAAGACAATCACAGACTGCCTCGTGGAGCAAGTGTACTGTCGATTTGGGGTGCCGTTAGAGCTACACAATGACCAGGGTACCAACTTTGAGTCCAACCTAATGAAGGAGGCGCTACAAAGGCTTGGGGTGAACAAGATCCGCACGACGCCTCTACATCCCCAGTCGGATCCCGTAGGGGAAGGGATCCGTCCCTTTCAGCTGCCAAAGTGCGGGCGCTGCGGACCCTTAGCACTCGCGGTACCTCTGACGTTACTAGAGGAACCTCGGGCCGAACAGCCGAGCCCCTCCTTCGGTAATTGTTCGGATTGGGATGGACTCGAGGGGGCAGTGTGTTCCCGAAACCCGTGGGAATCGGGTACGTCTTCGGACGGGGTTGAGGGAAGCCATTAATTCTCCCGGGTACTAGCCTGCAAAGCTAGTAGAAGGTGTGCTAGATCACCAGGCGGCCCCACCGAGGTTTTTCGGTAGTCTTCACCTTGAGTGTTGACGCACGTAAGTGGCGTATCCACTTCCATCCCGTCTTGAGTCCATAGGGCCAGATGGGGGGCTTGTTAGTCTCTAGGTCTTGTCCCATGGAAAGCCCCATGGAGGACGCCGAGCGCCCTTTGGGACAGCTCGGATAACTCCCTGGTCGAAGGAGGCCCGGGTCCAGTTCCTACGGGTTCAGGACTAATGGGAGTAGTACCTCTGGGCTAAACAACTAAACAATCCCCAGTCAGATGGCATGGTCGAAAGATACATCAAGACCTTACAGGAACAACCGAGGAAGGTCGTGGCCAGCCATCAGCGAGACTGGGACGTCAAGGTGCCACTGTTCTTGCTGGCCTACCGCTCGTCTACACACGACACAACTGGGATGACGCCAGCCAGCTTAATGTTCGGCCGAGAGTTACGCCTCCCTTGTGACTTGGCTTTTGGAAGTCCTCTGGAAGTGAAACAGCCAGCGACCGAGTATGTGGAGAACTTGGTGGACCATCTCCACGACATGCATGAGATGGCTCGCCAGAACATCCAGAAGGCGAGCGACCGAATGAAGAACAGATATGACAGGCAAGCCAACAGCCAAGGGTTCCAGCAAGGTGACCTGGTCTGGTTATACCGTCCTACCCGGACCAAGGGACGCTGCCCGAAGCTCCAGCAGCCATGGCAAGGACCGTACCGGGTGGTGAAGAGGATTAACGACGTGGTCTACTGCATCCAGAAGGTTCCCCGAGAGAAGATGTTGGTGGTACACCTGGATCGTCTGGCCCGCTACGATGGTGCTGTTTGGGACAACCAGCCTTGAGGAGGGAGTAGTGTCACCCAATTAGCGGAAAGTACAACCTACGACAGCTGAGAAGGGGCCAGAGGCAGCCAAGCCACACCCTCCCATTAGTCTCTGTCACTAACTGAGAGGTTGATTAGGGAAATGTCACTTGTCGCTGGCCGCCTCTTTCCCCTTCCCCTGTCCTCTGGAATATTCACGGTGATTCACTGAAACCAGAAACTTCTAGATTGGCCAGCTGACCCTATATAAGCAACACGTCGGGCTGGAAGTCAGTCAGTGTTTGGCGAACAGCTGTGAGGAGCGCCCAGTGAGGGGACGGACTGCGTACGTGCATCGGAGGAGTTTACGTAATCGCGAGTGCAAGTAGAATTGTAATGGATGAACTGGTGAATCATAATTGTGTGCATTACGTAATTCTGTGTAATTGGCAAGTGTTTAACTGTAAGTCGGAAATAAAGAACATTTTTGAGTGGTGCAATTGGACTTTTCATTTCACGAACCCACAAAGTCACAATATTTACTGCTAAATTCGCTTACATTACCATGTTTTACAGAGTTACTGATCGTGTCAGTATAATATAAGTTAAAACTTCAGCTATTTCATTGGGATCCTCAATTATCTTCCCTTCAGAATTTATTTGTATGATACCAGCCAGACTTGTCAAGTTACCCCTTACTTTGTTACTTAAACCCCAAGCTGCTTTAGCTGGTGTAACTTTTAGGTGCCAGAATGATTATGTGCCCTTTGAATATTTTCTGGAATTGAGTATATGGGCTTTGGAATGGTATGAAAACTTTGTGGTAGTGAAGTTTTCTTTTTCTCCAGACAGATTGGCATTTATTGTTAGTTTTTGAGCTTTTTGGATTTCTTTGTATATTGTTTTTCTATTGAAACCATTGTTTCCCACTATTCTGTAGATTGCCTCTTTGTCTTTGATAAATTCTGCTATGTTGAGAGGTAGGTGCACCAAACTGTTAAAGACAGCATACGAGGGGCACTATTTATATTTTGAGCCTAATAATTAAAACAAAGTAATTTCTAAATGAAAACTACTTATTGTTTTTCAAAATATTCTCCTTTTAAGTGCAATACACTTTTACATCCGTTTGAACCATTTGCCAAAGCACTGACAAGCATTGACAGCTCGCACTGTCTTGAGGAACAATGATCCTATGGTTCTTTTGGTTTTCCTTAAAGACTTCCAGCAAACAAATGGTTGTGTACCATTCAGTATTGACTGTTTTACATTCCTCTAAAAGTACTGTTGCCCCAAGGCCAGTTTTGCTGAAAAAGCAGACAACCATTTACTTCGAAGTGCTTCAAGTGCAAACAACTTTTGTTGGATTTGTTTCATCTTGAAACACCCATACAGTTGACTACTGTTTACGTTCCAGCTCATACACACAGATCCATGATTATTCATCACCTGTTACAATCTTATATACGTCTTTTGGGGCACTGTTATTGTATTTCTTGAGCATTTTTGTAAACCAATCAACATGAGCATCTTTTTGAGATTGCATCAAATTATGTTGGATCCGAGAGCAAACCTTTTTCACAGCTAAATAATCAAGCAATATTTTATATATGCTGGTGGAACTAATGTCCTGAATTGCCTAAATCTTACAATATGTCACATGACAATCTTGCATTATTAGTGTTTGCAAAGCATCAATGTTTTCTGGCACAACTAATTTTGGACGACCTTCAGAACTTCACCACTGAACGAACGGTGGCCACAATTAAATTTGCTATACCAACTTTCACAGTGGCAAAGGATGCAGCTTCGTTGCCAAATGTGGAAGTTAGTTGATCGATGCACTCTTGTCTTGATAATCCACATCAAAAATTGTAATAAATTATTGCACAAACATTTTCACGAATTAATTCCATATTTTTGTTGAGACACAATTTTCAAGTTAATGTAAACAAAACGAATGACACACTATTGACAAAATGTCTGAAGTAAATTATGGTCAACAATGTCAAACTTTTCATTGGTAACGTCAGATTACACCTACAATATTCAGGATTGCCAAGGCTCAAAATATAAATAGTGCCCCTCGTATGGGTATGGTTTTGGATTGTAACTCTTGGAAATTGAAACATGTTTTTAGTGTGGTTTTCAGCATCCCATTCTATACTGGACATGTAAGACGATTAAATTTTGCTCAGAGGACTCTTTAACACACCTTATGGTCCCGAGTTTGAATCTTGGTAAAAGTGAGTTACCTGGATAAGGTTTTTCCCTGGGTTTTCCCTTATCCTGAAAGACAAATGTCGGGCAACTCTAAGCTCTATGAACCCTGGGATCATTTGTGCACCATTTCACCCATTCCATTCATTATTCAATATGAATTAACATTGGAGGACGTAAATTACAAAAAAAAAATCACACTTTATGTTCATTTATGTCTCATAAAACTATGAATGAGAAGGGACAGCCAACTTTACCTCCCTTCCAAAAAGGACCATGCTAAGGATTTTTATGTCTGAAAAAATTCATTGCCCTCCACCAGGTTTGAATTTCAAGAGACTAGCATGTTATCCCTAGACCACAGAGAATGACATAACTCTTAGATTTTATATGGTTCTCTGTGTCACTTCGTTGAGCAATCAGCATGAGGTTGAGAATGGGAGCAACTGAGCTCTCAAAAATGTCCCATTTTTTAAAGACATAAATAATTCAAATGTAATGAATTGACATCACTTTTACTGTCTAGAAAGTGAATGTCAATTACAAAGAAAGTTTTCACAAAAGCTCCATTCAAACTGCAGTCTATAGAGAAAGATTCCCTGGAGCCCCACTGCTCCCAGAGCCAAAAGTCATTTGATGGGTTTCTGGAATAGAATCAGTACTTTTTTACTCAACATATTTTTATTCTGTCAAGAAAATTATTACACATTTCAAACCAAATATTAATTTGTCAATCAGTAAACTACACAATGTATATTCTGCGGAACCTGGCTTTAATTAAGACTTACTTCAAAATTCTGCATAGGTCTATTGAAAAATTAGATGTTCCTTAAAGCATCTTTTGCAGTTCTGAATGAAGAGGGTAATCAAAGGAAAACTGTTCCAGCAAATCGTGTAAATAAGAAGTTTCATGGCATTTTATGAAGAAACACAGGTTACAATACTGTAAGTTCTGTAAACAAGTATCTGAAAGGCAAATGGGTAGTAGTCCAAAAATAGTGGAGGTACTAAAACTCGAAAAGAAGGCTATCAAATATTAACAGATTCAAAGAAATTAGAGCATTGTAAGCCACTGTTTATAACAGCTAAAATTCCTAGAGTAGTTAATTTATATATTTATGATGTGCTGGTATATATTAAAGAAAATATGCAAAATTATAACATAACAAATGAAATACATACAATACGCACAACATGAAAAAACTGGATATGCCCTTCCATAGGCTTCAGAAGACCTCTCAGTATTATAAAATAAGTGGCATAAAACTCTTCAATGTACTTCCTGTAAGAATACACAAATTATCTACTCAAATTTTTAAGGAGAGACTGTACAAATGGTTAACTGAGAACCCCTTTTATAACTTACAAGAGTTTCTAGACAAATGTAAGGAAGACATATAAAACATGTTTTTTTTATGTTTCTGAAATATAGTTATATAGAGTGTTTTTACTAGATTTGCCGCTATTATTAATTATTATTATTATTATTGTTATTGTTATTGTTGTTGTTGTTGTTGTTATTGTTATTATTATTATTATTATTATTATTATTATTATTATTATTATTATTATTATTATTATTATTATTATTATTATTATTATTATTATTATTATTATTATTATTATTATTATTATTATTATTATTATAATTATTATTATTATTGAGAAAAAGACTGAGCAGCATGCCCCATGACAATGTAATACTACATGCTTTATCTTCCGAGACATCGGTTCAGAGTGACTTGCAGTGCATTAGCCAGAGTACATTGTTCTATTTTTTTAGCCTGCGACTTTTATAATACTGTTGAACCACTTATTTTAAGTATAATAATATCTTAGTACTGCGCTTCTGAACTGATGTGTCGACAATGATTCATTAATTTAATTTAATTAATTTAATTTACATAACATTTTTTTAACAATGTCTTGACAAGATGACTTCCTATATATTGATATTTCGCCAGCGCAAAATCACAGAGTGATCACAATATCTGTCACAATTATTATAACTTTTTAAAGTCTATTTGCATTTACAAATCTGCTGAACTGTCTTATGAATCTTCTTGTGAGATGCTTCTTTGCAGTCGGCCATTTCCCGCCCTGGTGAATTATGGCTGCTGCAAGATCCTTCCTTTGTTTGCCGAGGATAGGACAGTGAAACAGATGATCCACAATCTGTTGTCCTGTATTACATGGACAAATTGATTCGTCCGTGATTTTAAATCTGTGCAGGTAGCTTCGTATAGTGCCGTGTCCAGATGTTATACAAGTGAAATTTAGCGTAATTCTTATATTGCTCTTGATACGCTCGATGATGCTTGGGAAGAATTCTTTCGTTGTCGCTCCTTTGGATGTTTTGTCCCATTCTGTTTGCCACCTCCTGATTCCATTTTCATTCACTCTTGTAGTAATTACGTCCTTGGATATTTTCTGGTAGACTGCTTCTCCTTCCTCTGCAGCTGCTTCCTTTGCTAATCGATCGGCTAATTCATTCCCTTCTATCCCAGCATGTCCTCGGACCCAGCCAAAGTGGATTATCCAGTTTTGTTCTGTCAATTCAATTATTTTGCTTCTGATAGATTCTATTAAACTGGGATGTTTCAATTTATTCTTCAATGAATCTAGAGTTATTTGGCTGTCAGTGTATATTGCTACTCTTTTCCTGTTTTCTTCAATATCCTGTAGTTTTTGGAGTTTTTCTAAGATTTTCAATACAGCGATTTGCTCTGCCTGGTTGTTTGTGCAATTTTCACCCAATTTAAACTTAAATCTGTGGGTCACTTCTCCATTTGTGTATATGATTGCTGCCACTCCTACATTTCCTCTGGTTTTACTGCCGTCTGTATATATTTCAGTCTGGTAGAGAGTGTGTTTGTCAACTTCGTGGATGATTGCTGTTTCCGCGGGTTGCCGCAAATACTTCACTTCTAATGGGCGTCGTATTCCTGGTTTAGGGATTTCGTTGCTGTATATATTTCATTTTTCTCTTCTATTGTTATCATTATAGGTTTAACTCCTGCTAACATGCACGAGGCTTCGTATGATACTGTTCTGAACGTTTTGGCTATCTTAATATTCATGAGTCTTTGTACACGCTTGAATTTTGCAATATTTTTCTGCTTCTGTACTGCTTCCTTCCAAACGGGAGCTCCGTAAGTTAAGATTGGGACGAGCGCGCCTTCATAAATTGTCTTGAGCGCTTTATGACCCAAACCCCATTGAAGTTTCGCTGTTCTTGCCAGCATATTGATTAGTCCCAGAGATTTATCTACTGTGTGGGCTATATGCGCATTGAAGTTAAATTTGCTATCCAAGTGGATTCCTAGATATTCCATTTCCTCTACTTGTACTGATACCCTATCATTTAGGAGGATACTGACGTTCTTGTCGCTCCTTCTTTTCCTTGATATTAAAATCACTTTTGATTTATTAGTGTTGAATACCATTTTGTTGTTAAGAGCCCATTTCTCTATTTTCTTCACATCTTGGTTTGCATAATTTTCGGCTTCTGCTTTGAAGTCTCCTTTTGTTAAGATGACCAAGTCATCCGCAAAGGCTATAGCTTTAGTTCTCTTGGAGAATGGTAGATTCAGGAGGGAATTATATAATATGTTCCAGAATCCCGGGCCACAGCATGACCCTTGTGGACAGCCTTTCTGGATTTATTTTTCTGCGCTGTAGTTGTTTATTGTTAGAGTTGCTTTTCTTTCACCAAAATAGCTGGCGGCTAAATTATACAAGTTTCTTGGACACTTCAGTTCTCTGAGGTTCTTCAAAATGCTGGGCCACCAGGCAGCATCAAATGCAGCTTGCACGTCCAGACTTATTACAATTGTGCACTTTTTCTCCTTCAGACCGTTTTCTACAAATTCCTTTAATTGCATTACAGCGTCAACTGCCCCTCTTTGTGGGATGAACCCATATTGGTTGTTGTTGAACAGGTCATTAGAATTTATATGGAATAAAATTCTGTCTATCATAAGTCTTTCTAGTAGTTTTCCCCCGATGTTAAGCAGGCTGATAGGTCTAAATTTGGAGAAATCGTTGCAGTTTTCTTTTCCGGGTTTAGTAATTGGAATGATAATGGAGTGTTTCCATTTCTGTGGGAACTTTCCTTTTCTGAGACAAATGTTGTACAGTGCAGTGAAATACTTTGGGAAGATATTAAATGCTCTGAGAATTATGTCACTAGTTAATCCGTCCCCCCCTGGGGTTTTCTTTGAGTTAAATTTTTTCAAACTTGAGATTATCTCTTCACTCATAAATTCTTTGTCGTCATCTGTTGGCATTGGCTTTTGAATTTCTATCCTTATTCTTCTGTGGGATTCATTGTCGTCCTCCTGATTGTCTTCGGGGGTGAAATGAGCAAGCATGTATTCTAGAGTGCTACAAGTATCTTCCGTGTATGTGTTATCATTACGTTTGAGTGTAGTTAATATTGGAGTGGTTCTAACTTTTCCTGATGCTAGTTTGTATATGATGTCCCAAGGATTCGCCTCATTTTGTGCTGAGCACAAGGTTTTCCATGACTTTATTTTTTCTTGTTGTAATTTATCCTCATATTCTCTTTTTCCTTTTAAATAAGCTGTTTTTCTCTCCCTTCTTAGATGTTCACTATTGGTAGCCCTTTGGTATCTTCTTTGTAAAGCATTTGTTCTTTTCCTTAGTACTGTCAGCTCATCTGTCCACCAAGGTACCGGTTTCTGGTCTGTCTCCTTGCTTTTGACCACTTGAACGCTGAATAACATGCTCATGTAATTCCTGAAAAACTAAGGTCCACTACTTCATTTACATCTTCAAAATTTTGCATCTTCTCACATATTTCTTGCTCCAGTTTGTCCAAATTTTTGTTTTTGTTGCTTTCACATTTTAAGTTAATGGCCATATTATTTATCAACTCATTATCAAATGCCTGAAAATTGTCACTGTTAATTATATACCTCGGTCCCATATAGCCTGTAGTGCTTGAGTACTCTTGTTTACCGGGGTTGATATTAAACATTAAAATTTTGTGATCAGAGCAGCTCTCTTGTGTGCCACACTCCCAATCTGTGATGTGCCGTAGCATTAGGGTGTCTGATATCGTTAGGGTGTCTGATATCGTTAGGTCAACATGGCTGCTGCTTCTTGTCGATTCAAAAGTAGGTTCTGAAAGCTCATTTATTATATAAAGATTGGATGTGGTTAATATATTCTTCTAGAATCAATCCCCGTTGATTGGTTAGGACATTGTGCCATGTTTTACTTCTAGCGTTGCTGTCAACTGCTAGTATTAATCCTGTGCCTTTCGAATGGTTCACAATCTGTTCTGTTTCCCTTACTTTACCTTCAATTTCCTGTGTTATGTCAAAATAAGCACTTATTCCATAAATTTTGAAATCCCCATAACTCATTTCTACCATGACACAGTCTTCATGTGAAAGTTGTTTAATTAGAAGTACATCAATTTCTTTGTTATTTACAATGATGATTGCTCGTTTCCTCCCCTGTCCACATGCGTAAGTCCTGAAAGATTTAGGTATGCCAGCAAGGTGATTGTGTACAATGTAGGGATCTTGGACAAAAGCTATATCTATACGTTGTTCACTCAATATGTGAATTAAGTTGTTTGTTGCAGCCCTTTTATGTTGTATATTAACCTGTATACAACGTAATGGTCTTAACTGTCTATTCCTTTGATTTCCCATATTAGTAATCTATTCTTTCTACGTACCTCTTAAGCATAGCATTATAGCAACCACAACTTCTATTGAGTGATGAATGATTCACATCGACAAGTGCTGCTTTGTTGTACTTATTGTAATTGATACAATTAATACAACGGTAGTTTGCCACGGCCGCTTCACATTGCTTCAGCTCATGACTTTGTGCGCAAAGGGGGCACACCACATTTCCAGTACATTCCTTTGCTGTATGGTTATATTTACTGCACTTGTAGCAACGGGTAACTGACAAATAATCCTCACTCCTGCAAATGCTCCACCCTAATTTGAGTTTCTTTCCTGCTAGGCATTTCCTTGTTTCTGCATTGACTTCTAAGACTAAGTTCTTATGCTTCTTCTTATCTAGAAAAGCAAACTTGGCTGTGATGTTGTTCCCATTTAGCGCCAAATCATTGTTCTGCGATATTATGGCTGCTACAGCATTATCAGTATTTATTTCGTTTGGAACATTAAAAATGATCAACTTCGGGTTTCTCAATTTGGGTGTATAACTTTCTAATTCCTCTCCACATACCTCTTTTATTTTATTAGAAATGGTATCTAAGTCTGCCTTGTTTTTGGATTCCACCAATAGCTGATTATCCATTTGAGTTTTCAGTGCATTGATTCCTACCCTCAATTCAGTCGGGTTTAACTTTGTCTTGAGTAAGGTCTTCGTATATTCTGCCGATTGATTATTTTTGGATTTAATGAACAGCTTGTATCGCTTGTTATGATTAGACATATCCCTAAGAACCTCTGCATAAAGCTTCTTCGACCTGCCTGCAGAGGGAGGTAATGAGCAACCGGGGAAGTAGTGCGACATTGAACCAACAGATGTCGCAACCCCCTGCAACGTAGCAACGCCCGGTCTGACTTCATGCATCATGGGGTTCGTTGCCACAGCCTTACTTTCTAAATCAGTAATCACTTTGTTTTTTTCATTTATAACACATCTCAGGTTTGCAGCTTCTACTCTAATGGTACTTACTGCGTCTAGAATCCTCTGCTTCAAATCACTTCTCATTCTGATGCACTCTTCCTGCACACTAATCAAACTGTTCAGAGCGTTCTCAATCACATTCTCACTGTCTGACGCCATCTTAGCATCGTCATCGTCATCGTCATCGTCTTCGTCTTCGTCCTCGTCCTCGTCTTCGTCTTCGTCTTCGTCTTCGTCTTCGTCTTCCTCTACCTCTTCCTCTTATTATTATTATTATTATTATTATTATTATTATTATTATTATTATTATTATTATTATTATTATTATTATTATTATTATTATTATTATTATTATTATTATTATTATTATTATTATTATTATTATTATTATTATTATTATTATTATTATTATTATTATTATTATTATTATTATTATTATTATTATTATTATTATTATTATTATTATTATTATTATTATTATTATTATTATTATTATTATTATTATTATTATTATTATTATTATTATTATTATTATTATTATTATTATTATTATTATTATTATTATTATTATTATTATTATTATTATTATTATTATTATTATTATTATTATTATTATTATTATTATTATTATTATTATTATTATTATTATTATTATTATTATTATTATTATTATTATTATTATTATTATTATTATTATTATTATTATTATTATTATTATTATTATTATTATTATTATTATTATTATTATTATTATTATTATTATTATTATTATTATTATTATTATTATTATTATTATTATTATTATTATTATTATTATTATTATTATTATTATTATTATTATTATTATTATTATTATTATTATTATTATTATTATTATTATTATTATTATTATTATTATTATTATTATTATTATTATTATTATTATTATTATTATTATTATTATTATTATTATTATTATTATTATTATTATTATTATTATTATTATTATTATTATTATTATTATTATTATTATTATTATTATTATTATTATTATTATTATTATTACAAATGTTTGCAACTTGAGAAGAAATATCTCCAACTATTACATGCAAATTTAAGTACTGTCCAGTAATGTCTGTAGATGCTGAATGGTTATTCTCCACATATAAACTTCTCCTCACAAACAAGCAACAAAAACTGAAGTCAAAATTTCTTCTTTTTTTTTTTAATTTTCGTCCTCCAACATTAGGTCATATCGATGAATGAAATGGTTGAAATGATGCTCAAATGAGTCCAGGGTCCGTGGAGCTTTAGAGTTACCCAACACTCGTCTGTCAGGATATGGGATAACCCCGAATAAAACCTTATCCAGGTAACTCACCCTAACCAAGATTCGAACTCGGGACATCTTGAATGTGAGGCAGACATGCTACCATCTACGCTACCGAGGTAGCACAACAACTTGAACAACGTGGCTTGAACAACTCTTGCTCATATACTGTAAAGCCAAACACAGCCAGGACTGAAGAGGAATACATACCAACTTCACGTGAGTACTAATAATCAGTATTCTAATGCCTTTATTATACTTAATTGGATCACATATTTTGGGGTTTTAAAAGCATAAATAATTGATTTTTATGACATGGAGGTAACGTATTTGCATATAATTTATCATTGATAAACGCATATTTTTAAAATTAAAGAGCATATGTTAAATATTTTGACAGCATAAATTTATGTATATTTTAGATATTTTTAGAGCATATAAATCTAATGTCTATTCATTAACTCCTTCAGGGATACTAAATGAGGCAAGTTAAGGTGTTAAAAGGAACAGGAATAAAAATAAAATAAAAAGAATGCTTTTTTCTTTTGGACAGGAACCTCTGACATTTTCATAGTACCATGCCTTAAACTGCTTGTCTATCTGAACACATGATAGTTGCAGCATTATTGATATCATTAACTGCACAATGCTATGAGAATTTTTTTTTTTCAAATGCATATATGTACATTCAGTCAAAATTTGTCAGCATCCAAGCATGCCATTTCACCAATTGCTTTAGTTGGGTCCTTCACATCCTTTACCAAGTTTCTATTGGATGCAGAAAACACATTTTACCAGGATTCAATCCTGTGATCCTTGGTTTCATATATTAACCACTCCTATCATGCCTTAGAATGCATGGCCATAAATTCTGCTGTTTGAAGTCAAGTGGCATTGTTATCCAGTAAAAGTTAATCAAATTATTATTTAAAAGTGCTGCATAGAATTTCATATGACGTGCATATCAGTGAAGAAGTTTGTTTAAAACTTATTTTGATCATAGTTAATAACCTAAGTAAATGCATGCTATCCAACTAACAAAGAGGATCACAATGAATCAGGCACTGGATGTTATAGCAAGATATCATGTTGTTAAATAATTACCTTCATAATTATGATTGCTAATGTTATAAAATATGTAAAGATCTTCAATTACATGCAAGTGTGTGATGTATTTATTTCAGAATTGATCATTAAAATAAGAAATTTGTAGTAAAAAAAAAGAACAAGATATATAGTGTCTTAATTCATTTTTAATTATACTGAATGAGATATACTAATGAACTGGCTATGAGAAAACTCCAAATAAAACAAATATTCTACTGCATTATAAACAGAATTCAAAATAATACCATGGATCATCATAAACCCTGATGGGTGCGGGATCCTTGTTTGACAATGGCAAGAAGCTCATGAAGTTTCTTAACTGAAGAAGAGCATCCACATCATTCTGAAATGCTCTATGTGCCACTCCTGACATTGTAGTATGAGCTTTTGCTCCACCTAGCTCTTCTTGTGTCACATTCTCATTGGTTACTGACTGTAAACATAAATACATACATACACACACACAGAACATATTTTATTTTTTATATTTATTTTGTTGTATAGTTCTAATAAAAGAAAATTCTTTCAGAGACAGATTTGATACCAATGTGGGGAAGACAAGCTTTTAGGACAAAAGGCAAGTAAGAATGCTTAATTGTTTGTTTTTAGTGGCTCACTTTAGATCATTTTTAAGTAAGAATGAAACCAAGCTCCTCTTCCAGCCAATTTATGGTGTAGCACAGGACATGCAAGTGACACTGTTTGCCTGATATCTACCCACACACCCACATAAAAAGTTGCAAACACATCTTGACTATAGTTAAAATGTTTTAAATAGCATATACAAGATGTATATAAATGAATATCAGTGTTTTAACTCTTGATAATATTTATTACATTAAACTTAGTTATAAATGATATGTCCAATAAAAAGCAACTCAAACAATTTTGTTTGTTGACACCAGTGCGCATGTGCATGCAATGTTTCTGCCGCAATCCGCTACACAGTGGTAGTAGCAAAGATGGCAACTAGTAAACAGAAAGCGTTTTGTGTTTTGCAGTTTGCAAAGACCGAATCTGTAGTTACTGTGCAACGTGCGTTCCTTAAGTTCGGTTGTGTGCCTCCTAGTGATAATAACATTTGTAGATGGTACAATCAGTTTAAAGATACCGGCTGTCTTTGTAAAGGGAAGAGCATGGAACGACCAAGAGTAAGTGAAGAGACTATTGAGCAAGTGAGAGAATAGTTCACTCAAAGCCCAAAGAAATCAGTCCGGAAGGCTAGTCATGAATTACAAGTTCCTCTGTCGACTATTTGGAAAGCTGTAAGAAAACGCTTACGGCTACATCCTTACCGTTTACAGTTATTACAGGCTCTAAAGCCAACAGACCATGGATTACATGCCAACTTTGCAAACGATATGTTGTTTCATGACGATGACAATTTTATGGATCGTGTTGTCTTCAGTGATGAATCGACCTGGCCCCACATTTTATCTGTCTGCTTCACATACTACACAGATGTATTCTGTATACTGTACCTATACAGATTATACAGAAGAGAGGTGAAATTATACCTATTAACTTATTATGTTAAATTAAGCTGCATTTTATTTAACAATTACTGAAGGACACTGCTATTATATAATATTTTTTGCATTCCTATACCAGGCAGCTCTACCGCAATGAGGTCTGTATCGAGTTGAATGCTGATTAAGATGTTATTGTTTATATTGTGGAACTGCTTCTCATATTTAACACTGTATTTCCTGTACATCTCGCGCACCTTGCAAGCCCAAGAACACTTATGTATATGCAAGTTAAAATCAGTAAGCTTTTCATCACAGAGCAGGCCAGTGCTTTGGCCAAAATGACACACAATTGAGGCAAATGATCGAGAGGCGAGAGGCTAATGATTGCGCATTGTTTTGCGATGCTTAAAGAAAGAAATCCAGAATCATCTATAAAAAACATTGAGAAAGAAACTGGCGATCTCCTTGGTATTTTCGCAATTAGTGTTACTTAGTGTTAGAATGGAACAGCAAGCATCCAGAACTCTAAGAACACCAGGCAAATGGCGTAAATGCAAACAGCATATGGAGAAATACGACGATTTTATGAAAAGTGCTATATGTAGTAAAGTTCATGATTATTTTTTTCAGAAATGAACCAACTTATAGATTTAGTAAGTTAATGTGTAACCCAACTCTATTTATTGTCTAGAAGTTAGCGCTGCAAAACTTATGTGCGTACATGTAGCGTCTAGCACATGGCGAGTTTAGTCAGCTCCACCTTGTTGTTTACAGCAGGATTAAACTTGCGTGAGACAGAGTATAGAGTCCACGTTTCACTTCCATACATCACTGTACTACGAATAACAGTTTTGTATAATATAACTTTTAGGCTTCAGTTTATATCTCTATATTCTGAACAGAGGTAGTACTGAGAAGTATGCTCCTTTGCCGGCTTGGATGCTTACTTGTATTTCTATGATTTCCTAATTCTTGTTGGTTAGGTGTGCATGCATTGTAAACAGTTCAGTAGAATTAGCTTTAAACAAATAAGATAATTTGAAAGCAATGAATACACAGTCAAAACAGTATAATTGGTTGGATTGGTGTAATCCTAATATGTACAGAGCTTGAAGTGGAGTTACATAGTTATACCATTATATTTCAAGGGTCTTGGTTAAATGTTAATATAGATGATGTCTGATAAGGGGTTTTGGGAATTCTGCTTTAAACACTTGCACAAATTTAGTTTATAAAGAAAAGCACCACTAGTCAACAAAACATTACAAGCATCAAAAAGTATAATCTAAAACTTGATAACCCCACATTACCAACACTATTCTGTTTATCAAAACTACACAAAGATAATAGCATGAGACCCATCATCAATGGTATCAATTCACTTACCTATCACACTGCTAAGTGGCTAGTGAACAAATCTGACAAGAGGTTTGAAAGTATGGCAGTAGACAACTCCTTAGAATTGATAAACCACCTACAAAACCACAATATTTAAAAAAAGGGGGGAATCTTTTATCATCAAATCACCTTTCACAAGCATGCCTACTGCAAAAATACACAAAATCCTCAGAAAATGGCTGACTCTGACTACAATAAATCCAACAGAAATAGACATCATTAACCTTACAGAATTACATTCAAGACACAACTTCTTCACATTCAATAAAAAATTCTAACAGTCAAAAGGTTTAGCAATGGCTAGTCCATTGTCATCCATTTTGGGAGACTTACACATGAGCCACCTGGAACTCCACATAGTAAAAGCCTTCCCCAACATTTTGGAAAAGATATGTACTGTAAGGGACCAAGCTCTGTGTGGTTGGAAGGAACACGATCCAGTTTACATTGAGTAAGAATGACATTAGAGAAGGGAGGTGAGTGCTAGTGGCTAGATAGACAAAGGCGTTTCAGTGTTTTCAATGAATGCATAAAACTGAACAATGCAAATAAATGCCAATCCACATTAATTGGCACTACATGTCTAATCATGCAGATGCCACACAATTTAAGAATAACCTTTTTCTTAGTGTATATTTAATTTAACTTAAATCAAAATGCCTAAAAGAGTAAAAAATTTAAAGAAACATACAGACTTTGGTAGCCACTGCTATTCACTTTCACATCATCTAGTTCATCACTGTCACTGAAAAAATGTTTATCATTGTTGCTGTCACTATCGCTGGTGGAACTGTTATCATCTATAGCCATATTACAATAATGTTATCTACAACATCTGATGTGATTTCGTTGTTTTTCCAATGTACAGCCTCGTTTCCTCTACTGTATTACAAAATCCTACCCACTTATCTTCTATTGCTGCTTTGATGGCCTCCAGTTTAAGTTTCTGCCTCGGGTTTCTGTCGATGTTGCAGCTTCTCACATGATCTTTTATCTTAGTCCAAGTGAACTCAACAGAATTTAGATCACACATGTATATTGGTAAGCTTTCTGCCAAGTGTCCTAAACTCATAAAAAACCTAACAATTCTGCACTCCTTTTTTCTTGGGCAATGGACTTCCAGAAGGGGAATGAATCTCCTTTCCTCATTTCTTCATTGCAATTAACACCATGTTTATGCAGGAAATTCACTACCTCTTGCTTCATAGAATATTTGGTTGGACACTTTTCAGACAAGACTCAATGTCCAAAATTATGACTGAAGAAAGTGGAATAAGCATTTCTTTAAACCATTTCTCAAAATTTGGTTGTTCACTTAGCATGGTAATCCCCACTGGTGCTTCCTACCTTATAGAGCAGTTCTGCTCTATTTACAAATCCCTTCTTGCCACCAGCATGTATCATAACAGAATGCGCCGACTGCCTGAACTGTAACTTTTGGCCTCTCCAAAAACTTCTTCAGACTGACAGCTCCTCTTCATGGTCATGTTACTGTCCAACCAACTTTCATCTGAATAAATAAGGTTTCTGCCAGATTCCTGCAGCACTTTCATATGTTCAAGGTACTCATAACTCCACTGCACAATTTCAGGTCTCTCGATTAAAATCTTCCATTTGCTTCCACATTTTCTCTATTTAAGCCAATAGTTTTTAAAACTCTTATTAAAGATTTTGTGCACTAAGAAAATGTTCAACAATCGGCAGGAGTTTCTTTGCTGTTGGAATCGCCTTTATATTTTTTACACTTCCTGAACAACATTCCATATAACACTTATCAAATTCATCCAAAAAAACTTTTCAATTGACTTTCTGTATCGAGATTTAATTTCGCGTGTTCCTCTTGACTTGACGTCACTTCAATATATCGAGATTTAATAAATATGACTCATCTAAAAATTAATAATGACTTTCTGTATATTTCTTTTCTTTTCTTTTTTTCCCCCAGTGTTGAAAATACAACAGAAACTCTACTTTGCTTCTGAAGTTGTTTATCCTCCTTTCAAATCTTCCGAATGAAATTTTCTGGTTTTTCACAATAGTCTGCTGTCCTCTTTGTTGTCTGCTTGAGTGGAAAATTTAAGGAATTTTGCCTGGATTCCTTGTCACATTTTTCTGTGAAGTTCCAAATCAACTGACAAGCACAAGATTTTGTTAACAAATGGCCTCTGATGTACCTTCTGGCATAAGTACACATCCAATTTATATGCAAATGCATATGGTGCATATATCTACATATTTAAGGTAGAGCTGCATACATCAGAAGTTTTTTCATTATTGACATATTTTATAAATTAATAATATAAATACTTACTAAAATTAGGCAAGTGAGTCAACCTTGTATATACTTTTCTCCACTTACAAGTTTTTTTATGAAGACTAGTTTCTGGGGACTTCTCCCCTATCGTCAGTTCTGTGGTTGACTGATGATGCATCCGGTGTCTGCATCTGGCTTGGTGTCATGCTGCCATCTAATGTCCTGGAAAGTTTGATGACATCATCTAGCGCGGGAATTTCAAAATTCATCAAGAGGTCCTGTTTCTTCATAATAAATATGTTTTCCCAAATCTGTAGTTCCAGAGGTTTCTTTGCCTATTTGATCATTTCTATTTCTTGTTTTATGTTGTGATTCTCAGACCAAAAGTGATGTGCTATGGCCGACTTGTCCATTTGTTTGAATTTAATATTTCTTGTTCCTAGATTCCTTTTGGTCACACCAATGTATATCTTGTCACAATCCTGGCAACTCATTTGGTAAATGCCTGATAATTGACTTTTCGGTGTGCTATTTTTTAGAGGGTGGTTTAGTAAGTTGCGGATGTTGTGTTTGTTCTGAGGGGCTAATTTTATGTTGAAGCTCTTAAATATCTTTTCAAATTTTTTGAAGTATTTTGGATGAAATGTAAATTTTCCATATCTGGTGATTGGGTTTTCTGTTTTTTTTTTTTTTAACGTAGTAATGTCCCTTAAGTTTTTGTTTCTTTTGTGTCTGTAGATCAGTTTTTGATGAAATTTGTGTTATAGTTGTTCAATTCGGCAACCTGGTATATGTGAGTGTACTCCTGTTCATATTCTGTTTTTGTTAGTGGAATGTTGATTAATCTGTGAACTAAACTATGGAATACTGCATATTGATGTGGTACTGGGTTGAATGGGTTGCATTTAATGTAATTGTCAACGTGTGTTGCTTTTCTGTATATTCCAAATTGTAATCCTGTTGGTGTTCTAATGATTTTCAAATCTAGAAAAGGTAGCCATTCATCCTGCTCTACTTCAATGGTGAAAACTATGGATTTTTCTTGTAGGTTTAGCAGCTTTATAGCATCCCCATTCTAGGGACTATAGCAAATACATCGTCGACATATCTATGCCAACATTTGAAAATATATGGAAAGGCTTTAGTAATGTGTGTTTCCAAATTACTCATGAACAGATTAGCTAGTAATGGTGAAAGAGCGGTGTGTTTCCAAATTACTCATGAACAGATTAGCTAGTAATGGTGAAAGAGGGTTACCCATGGCCAAGCCTGCTGTTTGTTGGAAGATCTTACTGGAGAACGTGAAGCTGTTTTGTTCAATACATAGGGTGGTTAATTTGATGTATTCCTCTATTTTATCCTCTGCAACGTTGCTTTTGGATAACCAGCCTTTCATCAATTTTGGAATTTTTTCTACTGGTATGCTCGTGAATAGAGATCTGATATCAAAGGATACCATCACCTATTCAGTTTTTATAATTGTGTTTTGAATTTTCTTTACTAAATCAAATGAAATCTTTATGCTTAGAGATTCAAACTTGTCAAATTCTTCCACCAACCATTTTGCCAGTTTGTAAGTCGGGGCATCTATATTGTTAATAATGGGTCGCATGCTGTTGTCTGTCTTGTGAATCTTAGGTAGGCAGTATAATTTTGGCAAATTAGGGTTGTTTACAATTATGCTATTGTTACCCAAGCGGCAAACTCACGATGCCGATCAATAAATGAAGGCCGGTGGAGGGAGGAGAGACCGCAGGGGTAGCTGAGTCTTTGTTTCCCCCTCCTCCTGCCACCCGAAGGAGGGCGAAGCATCGAGAATGTTTTCCCCCTCCATAAAAGGAAATCTCCAGAAACTTCGGGCCGCGGATCAATACGGGAGAGGCGACAGGAGTGGGTTGTGTTGAGTGAGTCGTGACGAGCAGTAGTGTAAGGCGCGCCGAGTGTACGTGGAAAGACGAACTGGCTTAGTTGTAATTGTGTACATTACGAAATTGTAATTGTGACATTGGAATAAGGTGGAAATAAAGAACATTTTTGAGTTGTGTAATTGAACTTTTTAATTTTACGAACACACAAAGTCACACTATTTTTCATCTTATGTGGCAGTATGGTATTTTCTTTAATTACTTTTTTGGTGGTTTCTACGTATTTCTTTAATGGGTTTTTGGTTAGGGTTGTATATTCTGGATTTTGTAGTAGATGTTCGACTCGCTGGTTGTAATCATTTCGGTCCACAATGACTACCGTGTTTCCTTTGTCTGCTTTCAGATATACAACCCTAACCAAAAACCCAAAATGAGTTGCCAGGATTGTGACAAGATATACATTGATAAGACCAAAAGGAATCTAGGAACAAGAATGAAAGAACACTTCAGATATATTAAATTCAAACAAATCGACAAGTCGGCTATAGCACATCACTTTTGGTCTGAGAATCACAACATAAAACAAGAAATAGAAATGATCAAACAGGCAAAGAAACCTCTGGAACTACAGATTTGGGATAACATATTTATTACGAAAAAACAGGACCTCTTGATGAATTTTGAAATTCCCGCGGTAGATGACGTCATCAAACTTACCAGGACATTAGATGGCAGCACGACACCAAGCCAGATGCAGACATGGATGCATCATCAGTCAACCACAGAACTGACGATAGGGGAGAAGTCCCCAGAAACTAGTCTTCATAAAAAAACTTGTAAGTGGAGAAAAGTATATACAAGGTTGACTCACTTGCCTAATTTTAGTAACAATGGCACTCCACTTTCTGAAATACTTCTTTTTATTCTATATAATATAAATACTTTCTAATTTGTATAATATAAGTAACATACTGTTCTCATACAAGCGAGGCAACCCATATCGAGCCTCTTGTGTGTATGTAACTCAGTGTCACATGATATGAGTTATGCATTTGCAGGATTTCCTGTCAGGCACACCCTGATTTGCTATCAGCACCTAAAGAGAGAGTTTTGTTTTGCTGTTAAGTACGTGGTTGTCCTCTATGCAAGTTGTAATGCCAAAAAACAAATAAACATACAAAAGATGAACTTTTAAAACAGTGGGTTCAGGACTGTGAACTGTTGGATTATACTACAGATGGAAAAGTAGTTTTTTTTCTGTGAAGTGTGTAATAAAGAAATTGTGTATGTGAAAAAGTTTCAGCTAAGCCAACATTCAACAATGAATCAGCATCTTACAAAACTCCTTGAAGCAAACATTACTGACACAACAAAACCCTCTTCTTCTAATTTGAAAAACAAATTATCCAGAGAGTTATGTCAAGCATAAATTGAAGCAAATATTCCATGGAATTCACTTAGCAGTCCCACATTCCGGAATTTCTTAGATAAATATTGTAATCATAGCATTTCAAATGAGTAAAACCTCGGAAAAAGCTATCTTGAAGGCTGTTACCGAGTGCAATTAAAGTAAACCAAGATGATTTGAAAGATTGTTATATGAAGTGTGGTGTTTGAAGCTACTGACTCCTGTGGACGTCATGTGGCCAATTTTCTATTAGATAAACTCAGTGAAGATGAGCCAGTAACGACAATTGCTTCTAAGGTGTTAGAGAAAGCTAATAATTCCACCATTGCTCACTTTGTCAACGATGCTTTAAGAATATTATGGCTAGAAGCAGGTAACAAGCATAAATTTTGGGTAAATGGAGTCAACATGAAAAATTCAATGCCACGGCCGGGATTTGAACCATGGATCTCCTGGTTCAAATCCTGGCCGTGGCATTGAATTTTTCATGTTGACTCTATCTATCAAAACCGTAGCCTATGTATGGCTAGTGTGAAGAAATGCTTAATTTCCATCAATTAACTGAAATCAATTTCGGGTTTTGCTTTCAGATGCTGCAGCCTACATGCAACGAGCTGCTTCAGCTCTGAAAATGTTTTATCCCCATTTAATCCATGTTACATGTACTGTGCATGGGTTTCAAGGGTAGCAGAAATCATACAAGCAGTTTCCTGAAGTAAATACCTTAATTTATACTATGAAGAAAGTCTCTGTAAAAACCCCTGGCTGAGTATCTGCTTATACAGAAAAACTCCCGAGACACCCTCTACCCCTGGAACCAATTCTTAGCTGCTGGGGTACGTGGATAAATGCTGCTTTCTTCTATAATGAAAATTTCAATGAAGTTAAAGCAGTTGTCTGCAGTCTAAATTAAATCCAAATCATGCTTTGGCAATTCAACGTTCACAGGACACTTTCAGAAAATGAAATGAAATGTGTAGTGTTTAACGCCCACTTTTACTACATCCAGCACCGCAGGCGAAGACAATGATGATACATGAGATGAAGATGGAGCACCGGTGGAATGAGATGGCAGGGGAAACCGAAGGTCCCGGAGAAAACCCGCCCCAGCGCCGTGTTGTCCACCACAAATCTCACTTTGCGGTCGCCTGGGATCGAACCCGGGCCGCCTTGGTGAGAGCCAAGCGGTCTAACCACTGAGCCATGGCGCGGCCTCACTTTCAGAAATGAAACACTGCAGAGAGACTTGGCTATTTTAAAGATGAATTTCAAAATTATACTTCAACCAATACAAAAACTAGAAACATGTGGCTTGCCCTTCATGCATCTATGTCAATTTCTGAGGAAGTGAAAAGTGAACTTCAGTGTGCCCCTTCAAAATATGAGGAAATATTGTGTACAGAACTGTGCAGTATATTACAAATATATCCCGATTTTCATATTTTGTGCTCTGTTAACAAAATCTCCAAGGTGACAGTGCTTATGACGTAATATAAGGAAGAAGATTCAACATGAGTAGATGTATTAAATTATTTACCTATACATATAATATATGTAGCACATATTAGCATATTTTGGTGCATATTTTAAAGATTTTTTACAGCATAAATGCATGCATATTTTATATATTTTAGTGCACATACATGTGATGTCTAATAATAAGTTTCAATAGCTTAGCATTTGTAACATCTACAACAAATGCTTAGAAGCAAGAGCACCACAAATGGACTGCATAAAGTGCATATGTAAGAACACTAATGTCGCGGCAACAGGCATATAAGTTTTGGCACAAATAGAAAACAGACGGCGGCTATTGTTTCACGGTAATAAAGAGCTTACGTAAGCAGTTAACAATCGCACAGCTAGTGTACAAAAAGGAACTGATAGGCAGCTAGCGTTCGCAAAGAGCCGAAAATTAACCATAAACAAGAGATGGATAGTTTATCACAGAGGTGAAAGACTTGCCGGCACCAATATAGTTACATTCTAGAACATTCGTGTTTTTTCTAGTGACATGTTAGAGAAAATTCAATAGAAGTCTGGAATTCATGAATGGGTGTATAAAAAGAAGCCATGGCTAATGATGAGTCAGTTGTGTAACAAGAGTGTTGTTGTAAAACGAGAGTCAGCTGTGAAGTGTTGTAACGAAAGCTAATGTTTGTTATTCTCATCGACCTTGGTGCTGTAGATTGTGATATGTGATGTAATGTTGTTACGTGAGAATCGAACAGTGTATTCCTACAGAAATAAAGAACATTTAGAATATCAGCAATTTGGACTTTTAATTCTACGAACCCACAAAGTCACAATAATAATGTGAAGTGATACTTTCTTTTTATGCAAGCATTGCCACATGTCACCAGCTTAATCCCCTTAACCGATTTCCCCGCATTCTGTAACCACTCAGAGCTTGGTTACATTACAGTAGATGCCATTTTTGCTATAATTCTCTGGAAATTAAAAGAAGATGCTTTAAAATTACTGAACCTACAGGATAACAATATTAAATTCACATCTGAAATAGAAGTAAACAACACCTTACATGTTTTTGGAGCTCAAAATAACTGGAGATCAAGACAGTTATGAATTTGGAAACCTACACATGCTGATAATGACATAAAGAAAAATGGATGCAACCCAGCTTAGCATCAAGAAGTTTGATTTAATGCATACACAATGTTCTCCAAGCAATGAAGAGTTTTTGGAAAATATCATATAGTGGAAACAGTAATGGCAAATGGATTCAATCCACAACTCAGGAACACACTAAAAAGGAAAGAGAAACTCATGAATATTTCACAAACGACCACATTAACACTACTGCCAAATACAGGCTGCAAGTACAGAAAGTTCATCTATCACCCTTGGCTTTTAGAAAATCTAAACAGGTCTTAAAAAATTTAAACAAAAAACTAGCCTCGCTAAATAAACCTCCTAAAAATGCAATCCCAAGCAAATGAAAATCTGGAATCTTTTATATCAGTTGTGAAGAATGTGAGAAATACTACATAGATAAAATGAAAAGAAATTT
This sequence comes from Mantis religiosa, assembly GCA_030765055.1. Lineage (NCBI taxonomy): Eukaryota > Metazoa > Arthropoda > Insecta > Mantodea > Mantidae > Mantis > Mantis religiosa. Next base: position 268,270,115 of record CM060950.1, on the reverse strand, counting down.
GGAAACAACACTAAAAGAACACATAAAACCAAAGCAAATAGATAAATCTGCTGTAGCACACCATTTTGGGCCAGAAAATCATAACATTAGCCAAAATACAAAATTGCAAACACATTTACGTCACCAATAGAATTGAACATCTGGGGAAAAATACATATCATAAGAACAGTAACAGTGTAATAAATTTTGAAGTCCTGCCATTAAATGAAGTGTTAAAATTTGCACCCCTTACACCAGATGGCAACACAATCAGTCCCAGCAAGGGAAAACAAGAAGGAGGAAGCTTCCATCACCAGTAGCTGACAATGAGGACCAAATGCTCTCAAAAATATTTCAATTGCGTTCTAACATTTAAAAGTGAAGGTGAATGTAAATAATACTTCAATACTCAAATATATATACATACAAGATTTAAAAATCAAAGGAAATACTTTGTTGCCTGAATTTCAAAAAAGCTCATGAAAAGATTAACAAGAATTGGTGAAAGTGGGTTATGCATTGTTAAGCCACAAGTTTGTTGAAAGAATTCACCATTAAAGCTGAAAAAAGTTTGATCCAAACAAAGATTGATAATTATTAAATTATAGATGAGTTGTATTTATTACACATCAGCTTCACTTACGATGTGTAATAAATACGACTCATCTATAATTTAATAATTATTTCGCTTCACTGTGGTGTTCCAATACAGTTACATTTCGAAAGATTGATAAGTTTAACAAAATCATGGAGTGCTAAGCCAGCAGTGGTGGAGGAAGGTTGTGTTCTTGAGGTGCTCCTGCGTGTAGAGGAAGAACGTCTTAAGTCACAATGGGAGTGGATATTACAGTGTATAGAGCTAGAATTGGGCAGTTTAGAAGAGCAAAATTTGTGAACTCAAAAAACAGTTTTGGTGAGAAGATGACTAATATATTGGTTTTTGCAAGTATTTTAATTCTTCTGTTAGTGATTGGTGGCATTAAGAAGAACCCCGGCCCTGCAGACATTAAAGTAATGCTGGAAAATTTAACTGAGAAAATCAATAAAATAGAAGGTATGGAAGAGTGAATACGGAAACAACTGGAAAAGATGGCAACTAATATCAAAGAAGAAATCAAAGCTGAGGTGCAGGAAACAAAAAGAGAAGTTAATATGCTCAAGGAAAGAATGGAAAGACTGGAGGAAAGAGAAAGAAGATATAACTTAGTATTCATAGGAGTCACGGAAAGAAGGGATAAATGGCCAGTGGAAGAAATAACAGAAATAATGAAAGAAAAGTTGGAAATAGATTTGTATGGATGGGAAATCATTGGCTTATCAAGTTGGGAGACAGATTGAAAGAGCAATCATAGTGAAATTGCAACGTCCCAGCTAGTACATGAAGTACTTATAAGAGCTAAGAAATTAAAGGGAACAGACATTTTTATCAACAAAGATTTATCGCCAAAGAAGAGAACCTTGCAGAGAAATTTAATACAAAGAATGAAAGAAGTAAGAAGTCAGGGAAGAACAGCGTACATTAGAAACTTTCAACTGTGGATCGACGAAGTGAGAATGTCGATTTCAGAAAAGAACGAACTAAGGGAAGTTGGCCTTGGCACAGAGGAAATCACTTAGCAGAAGTTAGCGCCAATTGTAGAAAACCAGACAGGAAGATCAAAGTCCAATCAAAAAGGAATGGGCATAGATGAGGGCGAAAGAGCTTGTTCAACCCAAAATTTGCATATCAGCATAGTAGTGGATAATGTATATGCAGAGAAGACGGCAGATATCTGTGCGGCAGATGGAACCCTGGCAGCTGATGAAGCAATGACGTCAACGGATGGGATGTTGGCGATGTCGTCAGGAGGAGGAGGCAGTGGAGAGACATCACCTAAGAAAATTATGTCATCAAGAGCAGTGAAAGTGATAGGTGAACACAAGTTGGCGCGCAAGGGGAGGAAGGCATGGCAACATGGTAGTGAGAAGAGTGTAGTAGGGAAAGAGGAGGAAAGCAATATTTTATCAGAACATGGCAGTATATTAATTTTGGGAAGAAATATGCTGTCCACCTTGGGACAAGGGATGAAACTAAGGAATAAGAAGGCACTAGATCGATTTACATTTAGGTCAAAATCCCAATAGGGAAGGGAAAATATGAGGAGGCTTGGATTCTGAAATTGTGAGGGAATTAAGAATAAAATGTATGTGGGGAGCTTGAATTTGTTATTGACGAAGCTTGACTATTTAGCGGTAGTAGAAATGTGGTTAAAGGAAGAGCAGATATATGTAAAGGAATTTGAGTGTATAGGGATACAAGGAGATGTAGTAGCGAGAAAGGGCAAGTTATCTGGAGGTATAGGCTTTTTTGTAAGAAAGACGCTAAGTAAAGCAGTTGAAGAAACGTGGACAAGGAGGAAAGAAATACTACGGATCGTCTTACTGGATAAACAAATAGATGAAATGCGATATGTATAGGAATAGTATACAATCCACCTCTTTCCTTGCATTTCCATAATCCAGACCTACTTAAACAGCTTGAGGAAGATATTGGAAGTTTAAAGGAGAAATATGTTAATTCCGAGGTTATACTAATGGGAGACTTCAATGTTAGATAGGAGAAAATGACATAATGGGAGGAAATAATTGGGCAGCTAACGATATATGGGAGAAACCAGAAAGAATTAGAAACAGCAAAGATAAGATAGTTGACAAAGGGTATGAGAAATTTATAGAATTCTGTGAATTGGACACCTTTGATATTTTAAATGGAAAATATGGAGAAGATGTGAAGGGGAAAATCACCTTTGTTAATAAAAATGGACAAAGTGTAATTGATTAGGTATTGTGGCCAATCAATAGGGGATACCTTTTAAATAATTTTAAGGTGTTAAATTTAAGTTTTAGTAGTGGAACATATTCCACTAATAGTAGACCTAATAATAAGCATTAAACAAGTGGAGTATAATCCATGTGAGGGAAGGGGCTATGTAGAAAAATATAATACATATAAATGGAAGGAAGAGTACTGCAATGATTTTAGAGAGACATAAATTCTAAAGTATGGCCATATATGTCAGTGTGGAATAAGTGTTATGACAAAAGAACAAAGAATTGAAAATGTCACGGATATTTTAAATAGCCTCATGGTGAGAGCGGATAAGGGAATGAAAATGAAAATGAGGGCAATTAAGAGAGATGAGGGATGGTTTGATGAATGTAGAGTAGCTAGGAGACAAGTTTTACAGTTGCTCATTAAGTGGAGGGAGTTAGGATATTCAGAATTAAAGGAAGAGTATATGCAAGGGAGAAACTTATATATTTCCATGCTAGAACAAAAGAAAACAATCTGGAGGAAAAAAACATGAAACTCATTTGATAAACATCCTTAATGAAAACAATGTAAATGAGGTATGGAAGGCAATAAAATCAATGTATAACAAATATGTAACAAAACCCAGTATACAACCAAGAGAGTGGGTGAAATATTTCAGAGATTTGTATGGGGGGAGAGAGTCAATTAAAGAGATAGGAATTGGGGAAATAGGTAATAACTATATAGATATGCTGGATGATGAAATAAGAACTGAAGAAATTTTGCAACAGGTTAGATTAATGAAGAGGAATAAAGCAACTGGAATAGATGGTATCCCAACAGAATTTCTTTAGGAATGGTGCACTGAATTAAACGGAGTTAAGGTTCTTGGGAACTTATTTAACACGATTAAAGTGAAGGGATATATACCAGAAAAATAGAGAAAGGCAATTATTCATCCAATCTAGAAAGGTAAAGGGAGTGCTGACAAACCAAACAACTATAGAGGAATTACACTATTATCAAATGTGGGAAATATCTTTACGGGTATTATGGTAAGTAGGATACAAACATGGGTTGAAGAGTAAACTATTCTCTCAGAATTTCAGATGGGTTTTAGAAGAGGGAGAAGAACAGTTGATAATGCATTTATTATAAAAACATTGGTAGATAAATATTTAAAGGACAAGAGGGGAAAGCTATATATGGCTTTTGTAGATCTCGAGAACGCTTATGATAGGATTGAGCTCCAGTTGTTGTGGCATGAGTTGTTGAGCAAAGGGGTGAGTAAACAAATGGTAGATACTATTAGAGCATTGCATAAGGAGAATACGTTCTGTATAATAGTGGAGGATGGAGTTGTAACAATAGGAATCAAACAAGAGAAAGGTTTTAGGCAAGGGTGTAAGTTAAGCCCGGTCCTATTCAACTTATATATTGATGATATATTAAAGGAAATTGGGAGATGTAATAAAGTTATGCAAATAATTAATGATATATCGATCCCAGGATTACTTTTTGCAGATGTTCTAGTTGTAGGTGCAATTACAGTGAATGGATTAAAACAATCTTTGGAAGCAGTATATAATTACTGTAAAGAATGGAGTTTAAAAGTAAACCAGGATAAGACACAGATCATAGTGTTCAAAAAAGGAGAGAAATTAAGTAAATATGAAAAATGGATGAATGAAAACAAAAAAGAGTATAGGATTGTTAGAGATTGTGTTTATTTAGGAATTAAAATAGACAGCAGAGGGAATTGGGAGAGACAAAAGAAATTTGTCTTAGCAAAAGGAAAAGGAGCTTTATCAGCCATCAGAAGCTGTAAGTACAAAGTACCAGATATAAATATTGTCACGAGCACATTGTTCTGAGGCGGTGCAGGCGACTAGTTCAAAGAGACAGGCAGTGCAGTGTGGAGATAAAAGCTCGCCAAAATGGTGGGGGGAAGGAGACGGATTTCTATAGAGTTCATCTTTCTTCAGCGCAGTCTTGATTCTTTGAGAACTTTCTGGAATGTGAGTAATCTATAAAAAGGGAGCCGCCCGCCACAGTGAGTCAGTCGGTAAATGGACGCATGCGCGTAAACAGCTGTAAAAGTGTACTTTGTGGTCAGTGACCTTGCAAGTTGTATGTATATGTGACGTAATTGTGTTTATACGGAAATAAAGAGCAATTTTTAGTGTTTCTAACCTGGGCTTTTTAATTTCACGAACCCACATAGTCACAATATCCAGTGGTTAGAGAAAGTTTATAGTATGGTAGAGCGGCAAAAATGTTATATGGGATAGAAGTATGGGGCCCAGAAGGAGGATGGGAAGTTATAGATGAGGTGCATAGGACATGCTGTAAAGAAATGCTTGGGTTACCAAATGCAACTGTTAGGCAGGTAGCACAAACAAAGATGGGTGGAAATGCCAGTAAAGGGAAGATTATGGAAAGGGCATTGAAACTCTGGTATAGAATATTGAATCTGGAAGAAAGGAATTTGTTAAAACTATGTTTAATTGATCAAGAAAAAAGTTTAAGGAACAAGGGATGGGTAGAATGTCTTACAAATAACCTAGAGAGCAGTGGATTAGGGCAAATGTGGAGAAAAAGAGAAAGTAATGTAAAAAATTTCAAAGATGGGTGGAAATGCCAGTAAAGGGAAGATTATGGAAAGGGCATTGAAACTCTGGTATAGAATATTGAATCTGGAAGAAAGGAATTTGTTAAAACTATGTTTAATTGATCAAGAAAAAAGTTTAAGGAACAAGGGATGGGTAGAATGTCTTACAAATAACCTAGAGAGCAGTGGATTAGGGCAAATGTGGAGAAAAAGAGAAAGTAATGTAAAAAATTTCTGGAAATCTGCAAGAAAAAGATTCGAAGACATAGAAGTGCATAAAATATTTAATGAAATAGCTGAGAAGAGGTCTTTAGTTTTTTATATACCAATGAAGGGGACTTGGGGAAGGGTAAAGTACATAGACGTGGCAAATAAAGAGGAGAGAGAAGGTACTGCATGGGTGAGTGCAGGAGTATGGCAACTGAAAGGTATAAGGAAGGGTATTCCACAAAATTACTGTCCCATATGTAGGGAAAATGAGAGCTTAGAACACATATTTTTTTAGTGTAAAGGAATAGAAATTTGGAGGAAAGAGTTTATTAATAGGAAATGGTTTAAGTTAGACAGGAATATAGCTATAGCTGAAATGTTTGTTAAAGATAGTAAGAAGATCGGGCAATTCTTGGACAAAGTTAAAAAAAAAAAAGTGGTTATGGACAGTGAACAGAACTAATAAGCAACCTGCATATTTATAATTAACTGTTTAGAAATAAGGATGAACTGTAAAAGTGAGTATGACTGGTACAGAGCCAGGGCTGAACACCGGTCACTCTCAATTGTACTGGCTTAGTTAAATTAAATAAATAAACAAGTAAATAAATATATATAAATATATATAAACAAAAATAAACAAATAAACAAAATCATTTATTGATTTTTCATTTAATTCTATAGAAATTAACCATTTCGTTAACAACATCAAACATTTTTCTCTAGGAATACTAGGAAATAAAGCTGTTACATCAAAAGAAGAAAGTGTATCATTATCAAACAATAGCACGTTAACCAATTAAAAGAATTTTTAGTAACTGAAATTTTCAAATCTGCCAAAAGTACTAAATGCTTTTATTTAACCATTTGTCAAGGTTATAGATAGCTCAATTTATACAATTAACAATGAGTCTAATTTAATTTCATGTTTATGAATTTCAGTGCACACATTCTAAGTAAATTTGGGCTACTGACCTTAAGAAATGTTTTTCTTTATTAGGTATAATTTTCACTTCATTAAAAGGTTTTGTTAAAAATATCAATGCACAATTTTAATAGGTCATTAATGTTTATAAATTCTTCGAAGTGAAAATTCTGCTCTATTAATATAATCAGATTTATTCAAAGTTTACCGTTATCAACTTTAGTATAAATTACATCTTCTACATTCAACGATATAATAATGTGTTTATGATAAACTTTAGGATGATTTTTAGTCAAGTTCCACAGCATTTCACTGTAGTTCATTTTAAGGGAAGATTTGTGTTTTCTTCAGATCCTGCCTAGCAATTTCACTGCAATATCATCTGCATTTTTTTTAAAATTCCGCACAACTTTTTATACCTCTGTTTAGAAAATGTTTCAATCACATAAAGAATTTACTACGTTTTTAAAAAAGATAAAAGTTCTAATTATAAAGCAATTTTTTCATTTGGATTATGTTAAGATTTACATTGACAAAACTAAACATCATTAGAAAAATAGAATAAAAAAACATTTTAGAAATATCAAATATGAACAGATTAATAAATCAGCTGTAGTGAATAGTTTTTGGTCACATATTCACAAAATAAATCCAAAGGTGAAATCATTAAATCAATTACCCGAACCCCTAAATCTAATGGTTTGTGGAAAAAATATTTATTTTGAAAATGCAGATCATGCAGTGAATTTTGAAATACAGCCAATCAATTCTTTCAACAAGTTTGTTTTAATCGTTGGAGAGAGGTTGAAAATGGAGGCAATGGCCTTTGAAACTAGTCCCTCAATAATATAAAAAAAAATAAGTGATGAGTGTCAATAAACCGACTACAAATAGTTTTTACAATTAATTTTGACCTCACTGTTACTAAATTCCTCCAAACACACATAAGTTTCCAATGTGTAAGGACTATGATACAATGAAGCACAAACCATATATTATACACATGATTATACACATAAGTTTGTTTTACTTTTAGAGGTTGATGAAACAAAAAACCAATCTGCCACCTTGTGGTAGTAACGACGACTAGGCTGAAGATGCAAATGACTAATTTGTGAAATTAGTCCCATTATAATATACATCTAAGATAACTGAAGTTTAAAACTATAAATAGAAGTATTTATAAACAGTGGAGTTTCATCAATAAAACTTTTTTAAACCACTTCTCGAACTGTAAAAACATACATATATGTATGTAAGTGGAGCTTAAGTGTTTTTACAGTTCGAGAAGTGGTTTAAAAAGTTTTAACTGAAGTTTAGTTACTAGTATTATAGTTTACTGAATAATGTTAGTGTTATATGACCATGTATCCAAAACCAATTGTTTAATAAATATATTATGCAAGTCTCATGTAGCCATATATAAGGAGAATAAATGCAGACAATTTCAGTGAAAACCTCAATAATTTATTGCAATTTTTTAATTTTTTTTTTTTTTTTTTTTTTTTTTTTTTTTTTTTTACATTGGATAAGTACTTTCGCTTGCTCTCCTGTGAAATTTTATTTTTAGATGTCATATTATTCTAGGAATGTGATTTACTATCAATATATTTATACCTTTACAACATCTGGTCCTGTGATGAACAAATATGAGGTATCTTGCACCATAAACACAAAATCAGTTATTGCAGGTGAATACACAGCTCCACCAGCACAAGGCCCCATAATAAGAGAAATCTGAAAACCAATGCAACAGTTTATATAAATCATAAGTCGTTCTCAAATTAATTTTCATCTGCAATAGTAGCACATTTCTGGGATCATAACCACAACATAGAACATAAAACCCAACTACAACAAGACAGAATATATCAAAGAGTACAATAACATAATTCACATTGCAGAATACAATGGATTCAGTGCTGAATTGGTCAAAAAGAAAATTAATAAATTCAAAAGACAACAAAGATGCAAACAAGTACTACTCATTATATAGAATAAAAAGAAGTATTTCAGAAAGTGGAGTGCCATTGTTACTAAAATTAGGCAAGTGAGTCAACCTTGTATATACTTTTCTCCACTTACAAGTTTTTTAGGAAGACTAGTTTCTGGGGACTTCTCCCCTATCGTCAGCTCTGTGGTAGACTGATGATGCATCCGGTGTCTGCATCATCAGTCTACCACAGAGCTGACGATAGGGGAGAAGTCCCCAGAAACTAGTCTTCATAAAAAACTTGTAAGTGGAGAAAAGTATATACAAGGTTGACTCACTTGCCTAATTTTAGTAATAAGTACTACTCTTTCCCCAATCAGCAATAAAACTTCATACAGAAAATGTACATATCATCCCAGAGCTACATACCTTTTCCAAAAATTCTTCAAAGAACACAACATTACTTTGGTCCCATAGAACAAATTCAGTGTACAACACCTTTTGAAATCATCTAATACAAAAGAGATACCCATAGATACACCTGATTAGGTGTGTACTGGTTAAACTGCAAAGGCTGTGACAACTTTTACAATGGAAAAACTAAAAGAATTTAAACATTACGCTTAAAGAGCATGTTAGGAACATCAGGAACAAATAAATAGATAAATAGGTGGTAGCGCATCATTTTTGGAATGATAATCATGATATAGAACTAGAAACCCACTTATTAAAAAGTGTTCAGGGTCCAACTGCATTAATCACGCATGAAAAAATATTAATAAAGAAATATGAAAGAAAACTGTTCAATTTTGACACTACCTTTGAAGAGAACCTAAACTTCAAGTTCATCAAGATACCGACAGAGATGCTCCTATCCCTCCAACATTTAATAGTCTACATTAGCTGAGGATGTTAGGAAGGTCATAACGAAATGCATTCTAGGTAAACACTAGCAATAAATGGAGCAGTTCGACTCAAAATTATATTAATGATCCTAATAAATTGATGAATCAGCAAACACAGCAAAAGCATGTTCAGACAAAGATGACAGCAGAAGTGATATCAGAAGACAGTGATACGGAAGGAGACAGAAAGTGAGCAGAGGTGAAAGAGGGGAATGATGTTTGACAGCACTGAGAAAGAGAAGGGATGAGTCAACCCATTGTGAAGGTTACATGCATAGGAACCAACATTTTGGTACAATCTCTAAGACAATTGATGATATATCTGGAAGCAAAGATGATCTGACAGAAAAAGTCTGAAAGGATAGATAAGAAACCATAGGTGAAATACACATTTTGTTTGAGAAAGAGAAGAAATGAGTATAATAAGGTGTATGATATGAAGAGATAAAAAAGGTGAATGAATGGCACATTGAAGAGGCAAGTGATGTTATAGCTTACAAGGAACCAAAGAGCACAAAGAAATCGGAACTAATACATCGTGTGACAAGACAGAGCAAGTGAGGAAAGAAATTGAGGTGAAAGTGAAAAGGGATAATAAGTGAAGCTAAAATTTAGTGAAGTGAAAAATGGTATACCTTGCTCAAGAAGAAAAGCGGAAAAGAAAGTGAGGCGGAAACTTCCGTCCAGCCCTGTAATAATTATTATGTAATCATATATATATATTGTCTGTACAGTATTTACGTATATTAAGTTCTATGTATGGTTTAATTACATACACCATTTTTCAGTTATGTGTACACATGTAAAATGTTCTCGGCTTGTTGGCAGCTAAAGTTCTGTAAAGGGGAGAGGTTTATGACTCTGTTTACCTGCAACCATTGTCAGCCGAACCTAATGGGAGCATCTTTTGTATATGCTAGGGTTCAAGGACCCAGAGCAACGTCTGTTTTAGAAGAAAGTGTGAGAAACCGGGAAAAAAATAGGCATCAGCCGATGTTTGGCAGCCTATCAGAAGGCAGAACACCACCAACGCTATGTGTAGCGCGAAAACTCGGCCAATGGTGTTTTAGATGAGCTGACGCCACGGGGAGGCTTAGTTCAGTATAAATATTTCGGAAAACGTGCAGAAACCCCCACTTGTCGACTGACCATAACAGGCAAAATCTGCGCTAGTCGAGTTTAGATCCTCGCGTTTACAATGGCCGTAGATTCCGCGTGTGAGAAACACGGGAAAGTGAAATCCGACCGCGAGGGCTGAAAAAAGGTCTTATTTGTTCCTGCGAAATCCAGCAAGCCGAGGACATTAGCCGACAGATATCCACAGTATCTGACTATCATGTACGTGTGGCAACAAAAAAAGGTATTTATGACTGTGTCTCCGACATCTACTTTGAGCTTCCGACCTGTCCACTTGACCCTGGATCTCCGACCCCTGTAGCCAATTTGGCACAGATGAGTCCTTGCTCATGTGTGTTCGTAAGTTCCTGATGCAGCCGAGGCACACATCGTCACAAAAAATCGTCGAGTAGCGTCGGAGAAGGCAGCAGAAGCAGAAATCAGCAGCCGCCATCTAGAGGGAGGACCTCAAAACGTGTCCTGTGACTTGGCAGACTCGGTTGAGACCAGCTGACTGTCTCAAAAGGCAATAAAAGTGGTAGAATGAAGAAAATGACAATTAGTTAGAAATTAATGCAGGTAATACATTTTAGTACAGGAAAGTTAAAATTTTTGGAAAGTAGAGGAAAACTAATCAAAAAAAGGCAAAGTAAGGAGATAAGACATGGAAGAAAGCATGAAGTAAAATAATAAAACTGGGGTAGGGTAAGTGAATAAAGATGGGATATAAAATCAAATGGAAATTAAAGGGGAAAGTGTAGCAAATAAATTCACCCAAATGGAAGTTGGAGATTGAAGAGGATTACCATACACAATATAACCATGGTGTTCAGTTGTATGAAACCTGAAGATAATTAACAGTACTCCAATTTTTTTTTTTAAAAAAAAGTAATACACATAATATATAGTTGCAACCAAATGTAGTTAATAAAAAAATCATTAATTCAATCATAGTAGCAACTGCTGCAGAAAATATACATTTAATTATGCAATATTTAGAGGAATTAAGTTACAGTGACATCCAAATAAATTTTCAAAAATTATTTGTACTCGGTTTTTCACATTATGTCACTTACATTTTTAATTTTTAAAGGACTAGTTTCGGGAGCTGTTGTTTCCAATTTTCAATCTCGAAGGTCCAACTGTTGTCAGTTGTTGCTGCCTTCAAGCTTCTCTCTGGTGGTGGAACTATTATCGTTCATTTCTATTGAGATGGAAATATAAAGACCAAGTAATAAACTTTGAAATGCCACCAGTGGATAATTTGATAAAGTAGTTTATAGTTTCATCATCAGAGAGAATACCATAGGCAACAACAAGACAGCAGTTAAACTTTTGAGGTGAAAACTGAAGCAACAGCTCCTGAAACTAACTAGTCCCTCAAAAAATAAAAATGTAAGTGATGTAGTATGAAAAACTGACTATAAATAGTTTTACAAATGATACATTTAATCCTTAAAATGATAAGTTTTAAGTTACTACAATCTAATTTTACTGGAAAAAAATAGTGTAGGCATTTGTGCATCTAGGAAAAGAAAATAAAGAACAATGTTACTGCAAAGCACACCTACCTGAGGAATGACCCCAGAAGATAAAACATTGCGTAAAAATATGTCTGCATAGCCTGCCAAAGACTCAACACCTTCTTGTATACGGGCTCCTCCAGAGTCATTAAGACCAATCACAGGAGCACCAACAAGCAAAGCTTGGTCCATAATCTGAAAATCAGAAATGTTTATTATTTATGACAAATTCTAGGAAATAAATTCATGGTGAAAACTGTTAATAGTTGAAACTGTATCTGTTGCATTTTAAACTGAAAGGTAGACATTTCAGTTACATGACATGATATGATTTATTAAATACTAAAGCAAGTATATCTTGGGCTTACCCTGAGCTGAGCTCCAGCCCTTTCAATAATAGGGCTGCCCTCCAATACATTTGCATGCATGGTATGGTTTACATCTTTTAACCCTTTCACCGATATGGACGTCATATGACGTCCAAGTTAAAATGCCCCAAACCGATATGGACGTGTATAGATGTCCTGCGCATACATGCATTTAATGCTCATTTAACACCAATTATTTTAATTTTCCTATTTTACAATAAATTTAAATTAGTTATATAAGGGATGTAAACGTACCGTTAAAGGTTTCTTTCTGAATTGTACACCTCCAAACTTTGATAAATACCCAAGGGCACATCTGCAGATTCACACCAAATAATATTGGTTTCCTTGCGAACTTCTTTTTCGCAACACACTAGACATTTTCGAAATGGTTGCAACTTTTTTGGTTGTGGGTGGTATGCTTTTAGGAAAGTGTTTTCTCTCAAGTATGAGGGGTGATGTCGTGGTGAATTTCTTACCCCTCAGTATAAAGAGGCCTCTGAGTATTATAATACTCAATTAGGTTACAAGCTATTTATACGCGCAAGTACAGGTAGGTGAATGACTTGCATGAATTTACAGCTCTGAAAATTACTAAACAATTGTGCATGGTTACATCCAGTGGTATAAAAATACATTTTTTATCATTTAACTGTTTTTCGTAAAGAGGGATAGCTAGTAATAGCTGATCCACATCACCCATATTTGACCCGCCACTTCCCCCAAACATTGGAGTAGCTAACATGCCATCTGTAGACCAGTACACGTCACTGCTACCTGCATATATCCTAAACATCTCCTTCATAATCACACAACAAACCTTCCAAATTTTCTACAGTAATATCAGAAGCCTGTATACATCATACGCAAGCTAATTTATTTGCTACATTACGGGGATAAGCCATGGTTAACATTGAAATTTAACAATTTCAAATGGGTCGTTCATTTAGCTCTTGATAGCTGTAAGAAATCACTCTGAACACAGAGAGAGTATAAATAACTAAAATACTGAGCCAAAACAGCTGCATAAGGCTACCAGAAACTTTGGTTGAGAAACACTGTAATAACAGATGCTGACAGGGAGTTTTCTTTCCAGTGTAACGCAACATATACTCGTATGACTATCGCTTGGTATAGCATAAATAAACTAAACTTGAACCGGAGAAGTAGCTTGCGTAGCTATACATACATACATACATTCATTCGTATACACACAAAACAAAATGATTCAAATATTAGGCGCGTTCGGCACAAAGAATGGCTTTTGCTACAGTGAAACAAAGAAGTGAAATTTGAACGATTTATTACTGTAGTCTCCACTTTTTTGTTACTGTAGATGTATACTGCCTTAAATGGGTTTTAAACCAGATTTTGTTTCGTTTAAATAACTTAATAAATACGGAAGATATGGAATTGTATTTATGATACATTTTTACAGCATTAAACAATTTAAATGTCTTGTTCTGTTTATTGGGTATCCGTTTCCGGCCCCTGAGGGGTTTAAATGGCCATCGGTGAAGCGGTTAATGGTTACTGATTTCCTTTTTCTTCTCCATCCTGCATTTTTTGCTATTTGTAAAATGTTTGTCTTTACCTGTGTATTATTTACCTCTTGCCTTAACTTCACTGGTCCTACATTTTCTTTAACCTCACGTTTCAATATTTTCACTTACACTTCTCTCCTTTACTTGCCTCCCTTTTCCTGTTACAATTATTGAACTTCACTTGTTGCTTTTCTTTTTTCAACTCTTCTTCCAGTTACCTATATTTTTGTCACACTTGCTCATATCTTTTCCTCTATCTCTCACGAACCCCTTTTATTCTCCCTTTTTTCTGCAATTTGTCCAGACATTTTTTTTTTCATTCTGTACTTGTCATATTGCAATAAATGCAATTACGTCTTTCCTTATTTTCTTTGCTTCATAACCTCCATTTCTGAGTTTTTCCCATGTCTTATTCTCTAACACTGTTCACTAACTCCTCTCCACTAACACACACAGCCATTTCTCTACATGTCTTTGCTTTCTGGACATTTCACTCTAGATATCCAGATCAACTTGTTTGTTCCTACTACATAATCACTCAAATGTTACTCTGCTTCCTTAATGCTTCCTTAATGCTGCTTATGTCGCTTCTCTTCTCCAGCCACTCAATACACAGTTTGAAATTTTGTACAATGCATTATATCTTTTTTCCTTGCCTTTCTCCTTTTCTTCAATTAGTTTCTTCCTTTGTTTCTCTTTGCTCGTATGATAGATCCTTATTGATATAAATAGATGTTCCTCTTAATATTTTTGCTTGTTTTAATACTTCTGTTGCCAATTTTGTATTATTTTATTTCATAAAATGTTTCTTTTGCCTTCCAGTTTCCCAAATCTAAATGCATCCTACAGTTCAATGCCTCTTATATTCATTCCTAATATCTTTGTTAATAACTCCCATATCTCCTAGAATACTCCAATTCCTTTTCACTCTTCCATATCAAAAATTATTAGGTTGTACCTTCTCATATTGTCTTCCATACGTTCTATTCTTCTTTCCAGTTTTAGCTCTTCATTTCTATTACCTCCAGCTCTTTAGTTTCAATCTGTAGCTCTATGTTCTTCCACTTCCTTTATTCTTGTTTAAACATCACTGCCAAGCCATTGTCTCTTGTTATAATTTCTCCAACCTGTTTCACGATTGCCATGTCACTTAGCTCCTTTTTCCTCACTTCTGCAGAGGCAAATCTACTGCACATCTGTTCTCCTCCATTACATTTAATACCTTTCAGTTATAATGCAAACTTTTTCAGGCAGTGACTCTTAAGAAGATTCTCTGTGGCAACACAGGCTATTTACATGTAGGAGAGAAAAGACTGGAGTGCTCAGACTCCTTGAAATTTAAAAAACCTCCTTAGGTTTTAATTAATTTTTCTCTAAAATATTATAACGCTAATTCAAAATTTTCTTCATTAATTCTGTACAGTCCAAAAGTTTTCTTGCAGTCTTAAATTGTCCTTTACAGAATAATTTATAATTGATAATTAATATAATTGTTCTATAAATGCACGTATCTTATACATATCTTAAACAACCACAAAACATTTTAGCTTGTTTGACTCACAAATAGATATCAAGACAATGCATCTTTTTTATTCAAACACTTCTAAATTTGAAACTTTGGATAACTTTTAATTTAAAACTTTAATCATAAAATTGTACTTTTCAAAAACTTGTTAGCAAAAGTAGTAGAAGTGAAGCTTTAGGGCACACAACATCAGCAATCATAAACGTCCAAGAGAATAAAGTTATATTCAAGATGAAAAAAAAAAAATTACATTTACAAGGCATGCATGACATACCTATGACCAAAAGAAATTTAATGGACAACATACATGCTCTTAGAAGTAAATGAGCAAGTTTAAAAAAGGAATATGAAACCTGGAGTATGAAACTCCCCCTCAAATACTAGGGAACTAATGAAGCATTTCCGTGGGTCTTTCCATAGCACGATACCTGGAGTCTAAAAAGTCCCCATTTCGGGTGGAAATGTACTATATGTGCGCATCTTTTTGAGCGCTAGTTTCACGTTGTGGTGCAGGCAGGGGGGGAAGAAGCAAGAGCTAATGCTCTTTTGCTTCTACAGCATAGTCAACCTGGAAAAAACACAACTCAGCAAAATAGCATGTAAGATAAGTGAAGATACTCACCACAAGTGTGACATGTGGACAAACAGCAAATTGAACTTGATCAGATAAGCTGTATGTTTATATACTTACTATTTATGAAACACATAAAAATAGAAAACAAATATTATGACAGCTATAAATACTCACTCATTTGCTTTGTGATTCTTCAATTCTGATTCGAGTCTGGTGCATCAGTTTCATTGCTAGTATTCTCTGATGTGTAGATGATAATTTCATCAATTGCATTTTCTATTACACCATCGTTTCCCCAATGCTTCACATCCAGGTCTTGAGCTTCTTGCAGTACCCTTCCCAATCCATTGTTGTTATGGAATAGAATGCTTCTATAGCAAGTTTCCGCAGATTTGTAGCCGATATATCACCAGTAATGTTGCATCCTCTGAAGATGTTCTTTATTTTTGACCACACCAGTTCAACTGCACTCAGATTACAGTTATATGGAGGTAGACGAATAATAATTCTACCTGGGTGGCTATGTCAACCAGACGTACCCAACACCCAAGGGTGTCAGGAACCCTGTCAAGACCAACTCAATCCAAGCGGCTCTCCTAAAGGAAAGGCTCGAATGTTCAGCCCAATGTACTTCTAATAACGTCAGAAGTATGAGTGCAAGAGGTCTGCAGCACTCGTGCCACAGCAGTGAACGGGTCCGAACCCCTTCCCTAAATGAACAACAGTAAGTGCTATTTTAATAACAACTGGTGTCAGTAGAAGTAGAATGTAAGTGCATATATTGAGCAGAATACAAAAGATATGCCAATGTAAAAGCATAAAAGTGAAATCAAAACCCTGAATCCTAACATCCTCAGCTAATGTTGATTATTGAATGTTGGTTTGGTGAACTCCTTGGTGGCAATAGGGGCCTCTCTGTTGGCATCTTAATGAACTTGAAGTTTGGGTTCTCTTCAAAGGTGGTTCAAAATTAAACAGTTTTCCTTCATATTTCTTTATGAATACATTTTCCCATGTGGTTAATGCAGTTGGACCCTGAACACTTTTTAATAAGT
Organism: Mantis religiosa; assembly: GCA_030765055.1. Taxonomy (NCBI): domain Eukaryota; kingdom Metazoa; phylum Arthropoda; class Insecta; order Mantodea; family Mantidae; genus Mantis; species Mantis religiosa. Next base: position 268,253,053 of record CM060950.1, on the reverse strand, counting down.
GAATTTCTCATTCTATATTGTGATTATCAGGGGACAGATTTTGATGACCTAAAAATGCTTGAAAATTAATCGATAAAACAACTTTAAAACTCAATGAAAATTACCTAATAATTATTGTATTATTCAGTAAAATTGCGGAGTTGCAATAGAGCTTATGATGTGAACAATAGTTCGCGAAACATGTCCTCAATATAGGTACGCAAGTGAAGCTGATGTGTAACACATACGACTCATCTATAATTTAATATAAATTTCTATATGAAGTTTTAATACTGATCAGGGAAAGAGTCGTTATTTCTTTGCATCTCTGTTGTCTTTTGAATTTATCAATTTTCTTTTTGACCAATTACATTACTTAACTAATGTACAAAGTACATTAACTAGCCTGTAAGTCAAACTGTTGATATTGTAATTGTAGTTGTAATTGTATTTATTTCATCCTTTGGAACATAACACATATGTTATAGGACACATCAGTTCAAGACACAAAGATAAATATAAAAAGTTACATAAGACTAAAAACTGTAACAGATACAGGATCCAACAAAAGTCTAAAGTAGAAAAAGCAAATAAATATAAACTATATAAAGACCATAGAGAAATGCTATATAAAATGAAATGTTCACAAATGTGGAGTTTACTCTACTTCATGATTTAATTTAATTCAATTCAATTTATTTTGTCCTTTTGATTGATATTAAAAATTACATCAATGGCTATTGTCATTTATTACAATCACTTAAAACTAATTAACATTTAAAAACTAATTTACAGAATAAAATGAATGTTGCAGTAAAAAGAGTTTTACCCCCTTTTTAAAATGTATAAGGCTCTTCATTTGTTTAATATTTTCTGGTAGTCTGTTGTATAATCTTATACCTTTATTGATAGCACTAGACCTGAAGATTTCCGTTCTACAACTTTGAATGTGAAAGTCATCTTTCTGACGTGTATTGTATTTGTGAATATCAGCATTTTTGTAATTTTATATTTGTAGTTTATTTTGTTTTACATGGATCAGTAATTCCAAAATATACATACATGCTAGAGGTAATATTTGATGTTTTTGAATAACGGCCTGCAAGATGTTCTGTTATCCACCCCACTTTTTTGAAGTTTAAAGACTCTATCTGCCTTTTCCCCCCAGAACACTATCCCATATTGTAACTGACTGTGAAAGTAACCATAATATATATTTCTCAATGCTGCTAAATTTATTAAGCTTTTCAAATGTTTAAGCAAATAACAAATGGAACTCAGTTTATTTATTAAATGTTGAGTACGTGTGGTCCATTTCATGTTCTCATTCATATGTAATCCCAAAAATTTCGTTTCATTATTGTAGCTAATGGCTGTTTTATCAAATACTATTGGAGGTTTGACCACATTTCTATTATGGCAAGTATGGAATGAAATGGCAATAGTCTTATCCTTCGAGATTTAACTGTATTGGAACACCACAGTGAAGCGAAATAATTATTAATTTTTAGATGAGTCGTATTTATTACACATCTGCTTCACTTTCGTACCTATTTTGAGGACATGTTTCGCAAATCATCGTTTGCATCTTCAGCTCTTATGCGACTAAAGCTTGATCCAGTGGTGTGGGTACTAAATCAACAGATGGCAGCAGCAACCCCAGAATTACCCACACCACTGGATCAAGCTTTAGTCGCATAAGAGCTGAAGATGCAAATGATGATTTGCGAAACATGTCCTCAAAATAGGTACAAAAGTGAAGCAGATGTGTAATAAATACGACTCATCTAAAAATTAATAATAGTTTTATCCTTATTTATAATTAGTTCATTCATCTGAAACCATGTGTGCAGTTTACATAGAGTATCATTGAGTTTGGTCTGTACGCTTTCTTGATTGTTTCCTTTCATTAGGATGTTAGTGTCATCTGCAAATAAAATAACATCTGTGGAATTAATGGCAATTGGCAAATCATTTATGTACAACAAAAATAACAAGGGGCCCAGGACTGATCCTTGTGGAACTCCTCGCCTAACTTCTCTCTCTTTGGACTGAACTGTATTTAATTTTATTTTATTTTCAAACTGAAGTTCTACAAACTGTTTTCTATCGCTTAAATAGGATTTAACCCAATTATTCATAATACCCCTAAAACCATATTTATTTAATTTCCTGAATAGTATTTCATGATCTAAAACATCATATGCTTTCATTAAGTCTAAAAATAAACCCACAACTACTAATTTTTTATCAATAGCTTCTTGAATTTTATTTATTAAACTGTCAATGGCTGTTATGGTAGATCTGTTTTTTCTAAATCAGTTTTGGGCCTCTGAAAGAATATTGTATTTTGAGATGAATGATATCATTCTATTATGAACCAGTTTTTGAAATATTTTAGAAAATGATGATACGATTGATATTGGTCTGTAATTTTCTCTTTTATTCTTCTCCCCTTTTTTATAAAGTGGCTTAATTTTTGATACTTTTAACTTATCTGGAAATATACCCGATTGCAATGATGCATTATAGAGACTGACTAGTGGATGTATAACTTTTTTAATGATAACATCTGGTACTTCATCAACTCCAGATGAATATTTGGCCTTCATACCCTGGACTACACCTTCTAATTCCAATTCCGTAACAGGCAATAAAAAAATTGATTGACTGCATTGCTTTATGTTGTCACCATTCTCCTGACACCCTATATGGTTAATATTTTGAGCTACTAAGTTTTCTGCAATGTCTGTGAAATAAGCACTAAAAGACTCTGCAATATCCTCTGGATTTGTCATCATCATCATCATCATCATCATCATCATCATCATCATCATCATCATCATCATCATCATCATCATCATCATCATCATCATCATCATCATCATCATCATCATCATCATCATCATCATCATCATCATCATCATCATCATCATCATCATCATCATCATCATCATCATCATCATCATCATCATCATCATCGTCGTCGTCGTCATCATCATCATCATCATTTATTATTATTATTTATTATTATTATTGATATTTAATTCATTAATATTGATTTTGGGGGCAGATTTTCCAGTTTCTTGGTTAACTAATGTCCAAAGGGCCTTTGTTTTATTGTTACAGTTTAGTATGAATCTTTCATTTTCCCTTCTTTTGGCTTCAGTTATAATGGTTTTATAGATATTTTGGTACCTATTGATATACTCTTTGGTCTCATTATTTACTTGTCCATGTTTTTCTAGCCTGGACAAAAACCATAGCCTATTGCTGGATGTAATTATTCTCTTTGTTATCCACCCTTTCTTTTTTTGTGATTTAAAGCATTTCTTTTCTAAAGGAAAAGCTATATCAAACCAATACAGAAATGTGTTTAGGAAGTTCTCACATTTTAAGTTAACATCAATTTCATCAAAGACATTATCCCATGTTTCCTTTTCCAAATTTTTTCAAAGGATTAGAAACAGTGTTGACAAAATACTCAGTATATAGTAACAAAATTGTAATAATAGGTGATATAAATATAAACTCTATCAATGGAAATAACGTGTATACAAAACTTACAGAGTTATTAAATATGTTTAATATTAAAATGCATATTAAAATACAGACTAGGGTTACCTTGGCATCAGCTACCGCTATAGATCAAATTGCCACAAATATAGATAGTAAAAGAATAAAAGTAGAAGTATTTGACAGCTTTATTTCTGATCATAAGGCACAGATAATGAAAATTCAAAAAATTATTGTTAGAAGTGATACTATTTTAAAATCAAGAACAAGGAAAACCAATTCATATAATATAAATGTGTTCAAAAAGTTGCTAAAACATGAATCATGGGATGAAGTACATGATACTGACTGTGTTAATGAAAAATGGGATAAGTTTTACCTCATATTTAATAAACACTTTGATACTTCGTGTCCAAAATGGGTTATAAATAAACGCAAAAAAGAAAGTAATAAATTAATCCTTCTCCCCAGTGTAATTAAGATTAGGGAATCAATGAAGGACATGTATATATTTTATAAGCAGTATGGTAATAGATTGTATTATGATAGATATCAACATTACAAAAAAGAGTATGAAGCTGCTCTCAAAAGTTTAAGGTCAGAAAATATTAAATATAAGGTAGCTACTGCAAAAAATACAAGTAAGGCTTTATGGGACTTAGTAAATGCTAGTAAGAAAAACTGTAAAAATTCAGAGAACATTGTAATTAATCATCAGAACAAAAGGGTTGATAATCCAGTAAGCATTGGTAATATATTTAACGAATACTTTATAAATGTAGCAGTGCCTAAGGGAAATAAAGCAGTTAAAATGGATAGGAATGAGGGAATAAAGCATATTGGTAGCACAGTGTTCCTAAATCCTGTTACTGAGACAGAATTAATCAAAATTATTACTCAATTAAAATCTAAAAACTCGAGCGGGTGGGATGAAGTTTCATCAAAAATCCTGAAACAATGCAAGGAAGAATTAGTTAACATCCTAGTACATCTAATAAATGCCTCTATAGGGGAAGGAATTTTTCCGAACTGTTTAAAAAAGGGGGTTGTTAAACCATTACACAAAAAGGGTGATGTTACTAATGTGAGTAATTATAGACCAATTACTTTAACATCTACTTTTGCTAAACTACTGGAAAAAGTTATTTTAAAGAGGATTTTAAGTTTTTTGGACAAACATAAAATTTTATCTAATTCCCAGCATGGTTTTCGAAAAGGTTATTCTACAATGACTGCTGCGGTAGAATTTATAGACGAATTAATTAACAAAATGGAAAATGACAATCAAGTAATGGGGATTTTTCTTGATTTATCAAAGACCTTTGATAGTGTTGATCACCAAGTCTTATTACAAAAATTGGAACACTATGGTATAAGGGGGACTGCAGGTAAATTAATTAACACATACTTACAAGACCGGGTACAAAGCACAGAAATAATATGTAAACTAAACCAAATAGAAACAAAATATGAATCCTCATTAGCAACTGTTAAATATGGAGTCCCACAGGGATCTGTGCTTGGGCCTTTACTATTTACATTATTCACTAATAATTTACCTGTGATTAATAATGTTAAAACTGTATCATATGCTGATGACACATCTATAATTTGTTGGGGAAAAGATCTAGACAACTTAACCAATAATATACACTCAGGTACAGATGTAATACTTAAATTTCTTGCTAATAACAACCTAGTTAATAATTTAAACAAGACAAGCATAATATATTTTAAAATTAGTAATTGCATGTACAACAATATGAAAATTAAAATTGGAAATGAAGAAATAGATACAACAGATGATCACTTATTTCTAGGATTGAATATTGACAAAAACTTATCATGGACAAAACATGTAAATTATATATGCAATAAAATAAGTAAGGGTATCTATCTATTAAATTACGTGGCACACTATTTGGATAAACCTAATTTAAAATTGATTTATTATGGAATAATTCATCCTCATTTGAATTATGGTATTGAATTATGGGGTACAACGTCTAAAGAAAATTTGAAACGATTACTGGTATTGCAGAAGAGGTGTGTAAGGATTGTGTGTTCATTAAAATCAAGGGATTCATGTAGAGAAATTTTTAAAAAAGAAAGAATTCTTACAGTTGTTGCATTATATATTTTTAGAGTTATTTTACTAGTTAGGAGAACTACAAATATAAGGAGTAATAGCAATATACATAAATATGACACAAGAACTAAAGAGAATATGTATAGGGAAGCAAAGAGTAAGAAATTTTTTGATAAAAATCCATTTGTAATTGGAAAAACTTTATACAATAAGCTGCCAGCCACAATTAAACAATCAACTGGTTTCAAGTTTAATAAATGTTTAAAAAATTACTTAATTGAGAGGGCCTTTTATGACATAGATGAATATCTGCAATTGTAATTTCAAAGGGGTTTTTTTTCCTGACACATGTAATTTGTAAATATTTCAATGAGGGTATAAATGGGAGATCAAACTGTCAATCTGTCTAGTAATTTCAACAAGTGAGTATAACCTTCAAAATATATTTCTGAAATCAGCAAATAAGTACATATTTATAAATTATTATTCTTATTATTACTATTATTATTTATGTTCAATCATTATATAACAAATAAGAAAATACTAATACAGTTTATTACATCTTCTGTTTCATATTACTGAGATCTTCACCTTATGACCAATGGATAGGAAGAACTGTGAGACCCTCCTCAAAGAAAGGGAAAACCGAAGATCGTTTTTTTTTTTTACCATAAAGACAGTTACATTATTTATTAATCTCTGTATATGCTCTGTAAAATTTGTAAATCTTGATGTATGTAACTAAATATTGTAATATGTAAACTTTTTCGACGAAACTTGAAACATGTATGTCATGTCTATAAGTGAATAAACCATTATCTTATCTTATCTTATCAATAAAGTATTAAACAGTACAATACTATTATTACTAAATTTTCTTTTAGAAATAGTAATGGGTCTATCCATTCTTTTAGATATTAGAGTCTTAATTTGTAGTATTTGTGTCCAGTGATCAGAAAAACCTAGATCTGTGACAGTAGCTTGCTGTTCAAATTTTGTTTTGTTAATAATTATTACGTCCAGCAACGAGGTTGATCTAGTGGTAGAGTTTCCTGTGTTAGTCAAGTTATAACTAGCGAGCAAATCTTTAAGCTTAGTTAGTTTAGCAGTTTCACACATGAAATTTATATTCCAGTCACCACATATTACAGTTCTCTTTTCCTGTGTTAAACTATTAAGCATTGTGTCCAATTTAGATAAAAATGTTTCAAAATGGCTATCAGAGGATCTATAAATACAAACAATAACTATATTATGATTACTGATTTCTATTATAGACATCTCAAATTATTTGTCTTCTTTTAAGTTATTAAATTTAGTTATATTTCTAGTTTTCAAATGCGATTTAACATATATATATGACGCCCCATGCCCCAGCTTTTCCCTACAATATACATCTGTTAATATGAAGTCACTGATTTTACTTATTGCTAACTGTGATGATGACATCCAATGTTCAGTAAAGCACAATATATCAACATCTTTAAAATCTCCATCCAATAATACCTCTAACTGTATCAATTTATTATTTAAACTCTGGACGTTTTGATGAAAAAGATAAAAGATATTTTCGTTACTAACCTTTTTACTGCAACATTCAAATGGATTTTGCCTCTTACTTAACATATTATTTGACTTTTCTCTATGGTCCAATTCACCCTTGTCCTCTGAGGTACCTACTACAGACACATCCACCATTTTGTTCCCTAGTTTCCCTTCAATTTTATTAGGCAGACTTTGTGCATTCTGTTGTATAGTTTTAAAGTACTTACGCCCAGACTTTGCTGGTGAAGAAGTACTTAGTTTTTTGGGTTAGATACAATGGAATTGTTAGAGACTGTTGAATCAGTTAAACATGTATCTACATCATTATTTACTGGACTAGAGAAATCCAAGATGGCCCTACATATACTCAAGCACAACACTTTTTCCCCATGCTTGTTGAAATGCAAGCCATGTCTAGTAAAGAATTCTCGTCGGGCATTAAAAGTGTTAGTTTTACATGTGAATATTTTCTGCAAATATATGTTATGTCATTGTTCACTTGAATTATTTGTCGGTTTACCCAAGAATGTGGACCTAAGTCATGTTTCTGAGGAAGTTTCACTATAACTACATTGGTATGCTTGAGTTCTTTTATAGCATTCTCAAGATTACACACAACGTTATTTGCATCACTCCCTACATCGTTACTACCCGCCAATATCACAACATTATCTGCTTTTGTATAGCTTAGGCACTTTTCACTAATGTTATTAATCACTTCCTTGGCTTTTTCACCTGGTTTTACTACACCACAGGCCTGTATGTTGTTACTATCAGAGTCCCTGTTCATTTGCAGCGCTAGATTTCTTCCGTGACTGTCGGCACTCGGCGACCTCTTCTCTTCTTGCTGGCCACAGGACTTATTGCAGAGGTACTTTTGTTAAAAGGGTCCTCGTGACTTGCACTGTCTAAACCTGCAAATTTGTTGTAGCTGCAGAAAGACGCTGGTGGTTGGTTGTTGCTTATTTGTCGCTCACCGGTTTTGTTTGGTTACAGTTGTAACCCAGTTGTTTTCCAGTTGTTCACTCACTATACTTTTGTTACTCTTCGTCGATCCCGGTTTACTGGTTATTTCGTGCTTCAGTTTTTCAATTTCCATTCTAGCTTCTTTCAGTTCTTTCTTCATAACCTCAATTATCATTTGTAGTGACACTATTCTATCTCGATCCCCCTGAGCACACAAGTCTTCAGGCATGCCGTTTTTTGATAATACTTGGCGAAAAGTTAGTTTCTCAGGAAGTTCTTGTTGTTTATTTGTTCCTTTTGTTTCCTTTTCTTCGTTGATTACTGTCTTTTGATGATAATTAAACGCTGATACACAATTTTCCGAAAAAATTATGGAGTCATTATACGAGTTCACTTGAACAGCCGCCATCTTGATGCTCCCTCATCAGCTTGATACTAGCATGCTTATGCACTTTGGAGCAGTGCAAGAATCAATCGGTCTGTGAGCAGTGTATAGAAGTGTGGTACATTCCAAGCTTCATGAGAGGAGTCGGCAGATCATGGAAAGGAATCAACAAGCTGTGGAATAAGCAGTGACGTGAATATCAGAGTTTTGTATAGAATCGGCATATAGCTCCACATAAGAGATGGACCTGTATGTACGTTAGAGAGAGCACAAAGAGTGCGTGCTGAAGTAACATTGTAGACAAGTGTCGAAGAAGTGTATCTGTGTACAAGAGAAGCTGATTGCATGTTAGCATAGAGCGAACAATTTTGCTGACAAATAAAGCAGCTTGAGACAAATTGTTTGTCTTTGTCACAATACATAAACAGGGACAAAATAAATATTAAAAGCAGAAGCATTATTAACAGTGAAGTATTCTTCATATTTGAGTTTGATTTATGAGTCACTATGTTTACACTCTAACTTCACTTACTTGTTGTTGTATAATTGAAACGTTTTCAAGATCATTCGATCTCATCCTCAGCTGTTTGGAAGAAGAGGAAGGTTCATTTAGTCACCAAACAGCTGAGGATGAGATCGAATGATCTTGAAAACGTTTCAATTATACAACAAGTAAGTGAAGTTAGAGTGTAAACATAGTGACTCATAAATCAAACTCAAATAGGGACAAAATAGTTGGTGCCTGCCATGGCGTTCGGATCAAGGAATGCAAAATTGGAAGGAGAAAGTACCATGGCAACCACATCCTGGAAGGAAACTGGATCCTTGGGCTGATCAGCATTGACACTAACAAAGTGCAAATGACAGTTTGCGCACTTTATTTCATTCTTTCAACTGACGAAAACTTTTACCTACCATCTTCCTGTATATTTTCTGTATTTTGATTTCCCTGTTTTTCCTGAAAACAGTCACCCGTTTTGCTTCTCTTGATGGCAAACAAAAACGATGGAGTGGGGTGACTCACATCACATTTAATTGCTTTACAATAGGTATTTGTTGCCGCTGTAACAAAATTATGGCCAAATGGCACTAAGTATGATGAAGTGCTTATTTTTTTGATCTTACATTGAGAAAGCTACAGAATTACTTATCATTAGCTAACCAAAAATGATACATGTGACTTGTGTTGTGCAAGTGCAATGCAGAGTGTACAAAAACTGTTAGTTCCTCATATTCCAGTGGGGACAATTAATGTCTAATGAAAAGGTGTTTAAGGCTCCTATAAGAATTGATCTCTTCAGGAACAAAAAACCCAATATTCTATTACCCCCAACACCAACTGTTTCTCGATAGGGGACTTGGGTTTCAGCAGTGGTATCTATTTAAGTTTGAATTTATGAGACACTATGTTTACACTCAGTCTTCACTTACTTGTTGTTGTATAATTGAAACGTTTTCAAGATCATTCGATCTCATCATCAGCTGTTTGGTGACTAAATGAACCTCCCTCTTCTTCCACTGCTACGGAGCTCCGATCACTCTGCCATCTGGTGTTAGTGGCACTAAGTTTTAATACTTCATTTAATGCCGGGATTTCAAAATTTATAACTTTATCACGGTTTTTGTTTATGAAAATTTTTTTCCCAAATATCCAATTCTATGGGTGTACTTAAAGATTTTAACAGTTTAATGTTGTGGCCAATGTTGTGGTTTTCTGTCCAAAAATGGTGTGAAACTGCAGATTTTTCTGTTTGTTTCAACTTAATGTTCCTCTGGTGTTCTTTTTGCCTGGATAACATGTTTCTCTTAGTTTTTCCTATGTAGCTTTCTTCACAGGTTTCACAATTAATCTGATAAATTCCTGATTTCAAATTGTTGGGGATTTTATTTTTCAGTGGTTTATTTAGCAGGTTCCTCAGACTGAATTTGTTTTGGGGTGCTAGTTTTAAGTTTAGTCTTTTGAAGATTCGTTCAAATTTTCTAAAAGCCCATGGATGGTAGGGGAATTTTCTATATTGCCAATTTGTGTTATTAAGTGGTGTGAGAGTGGTATTTTTTTATCTTATCTTCAGTTTTTCTTTCCTCTTCATCATATTCCTTATGATGGATGGGTTGAATCCATTTAATACCGCTATGTCTTTTATGTGTTGTTGTTCTTTCAAAAATTCATCCTTACTCAGTGGGACGTTGTATAGCCGGTGAATTAGACTTCTAAAGGCAGCTAGTTGATGTGAAACTGGGTTGTATTCATTTTTCTTTATGTAATTATCTATGTGTGTGGGCTTCCTGTATATTCCAAAATCTACACCATGATGATTTCTAGTTATCTTGAGGTCCAGAAAGGGTAGGGTGTTGTCTCTTTCTGCTTCCATAGTAAATTGGATGTGATTATCTTGCAGGTTTAGTAATTTTAGAGAATCTTCTCTAAGTTTTTCCGGAATGATAGCAAAAATATCATCAACATATCTCTGCCAAAATTTATAAATCTGTGGGAAGGCCTTTACTATGTGTGTTTCAAAATAGCTCATGTATAGATCTGCTAAAATAGGCGAAAGTGGGCTCCCCATTGCTAAACCGTTTGATTGTCTGTAGAATTTTTGGTTAAACATGAAGTAATTATTCCTTATGCATAAATCTGTAAGATTGATAATATCATCTATTTCTCTGAGGTCCGTTGTAGTCTGGGTTAGCCATTTTTTTGAGGAATGTAGGTATTTTTTCTACTGGAATGCTTGTAAAAAGTGCCTTAACGTCAAAAGAAACAAGTATGTGATTTTCCGGGATGTTGTATTTCTGTAGGTGGATAACTTAACCAAAGCCAAAATTGAATGTCTGGATATAATAAAGCAGTTATCCCCAATATACAATAATACTAACAACAAAACAATAAGAAATTTAAATAAGAAGCCTGTGGTATACCTAAAAGCCGACAAAGGTAATTCTCTAGTAATTATGGAGACAGAAGACTATATTCAGAGAGTAAACCTTATGTTAGAAAGTCCAGAACATGAAAAAATTCCAAAAAATCCATTATCCAAAAGTATCACCTCTGTTAATAAAGCTTTATCAATTACAAAAACATTAAGTACATCTGAAAAATACAACTTAAAATCGTCCAACCCCACACTATCAAGGTTGTACTGTCTGCCAAAAATCCACAAACAAGACAACAGCATGAGACCCATCATCAATGGCATCAATTCACCTACATACCACATAGCAAAATGGTTAGTAAGAAAATTAAAATCATATGACAAATTTCAAAGTTTGGGAATAAAAAACTCCTTGGAATTGATAAACCACCTACAGAAATACAACATCCCGGAAAATCACATACTTGTTTCTTTTGACGTTAAGGCACTTTTTACAAGCATTCCAGTAGAAAAAATACCTACATTCCTCAAAAAATGGCTAACCCAGACTACAACGGACCTCAGAGAAATAGATGATATTATCAATCTTACAGATTTATGCATAAGGAATAATTACTTCATGTTTAACCAAAAATTCTACAGACAATCAAAAGGTTTAGCAATGGGGAGCCCACTTTCGCCTATTTTAGCAGACCTATACATGAGCTATTTTGAAACACACATAGTAAAGGCCTTCCCACAGATTTATAAATTTTGGCAGAGATATGTTGATGATATTTTTGCTATCATTCCGGAAAAACTTAGAGAAGATTCTCTAAAATTACTAAACCTGCAAGATAATCACATCCAATTTACTATGGAAGTAGAAAGAGACAACACCCTACCCTTTCTGGACCTCAAGATAACTAGAAATCATCATGGTGTAGATTTTGGAATATACAGGAAGCCCACACACATAGATAATTACATAAAGAAAAATGAATACAACCCAGTTTCACATCAACTAGCTGCCTTTAGAAGTCTAATTCACCGGCTATACAACGTCCCACTGAGTAAGGATGAATTTTTGAAAGAACAACAACACATAAAAGACATAGCGGTATTAAATGGATTCAACCCATCCATCATAAGGAATATGATGAAGAGGAAAGAAAAACTGAAGATAAGATAAAAAAATACCACTCTCACACCACTTAATAACACAAATTGGCAATATAGAAAATTCCCCTACCATCCATGGGCTTTTAGAAAATTTGAACGAATCTTCAAAAGACTAAACTTAAAACTAGCACCCCAAAACAAATTCAGTCTGAGGAACCTGCTAAATAAACCACTGAAAAATACAATCCCCAACAATTTGAAATCAGGAATTTATCAGATTAATTGTGAAACCTGTGAAAAAAGCTACATAGGAAAAACTAAGAGAAACATGTTATCCAGGCAAAAAGAACACCAGAGGAACATTAAGTTGAAACAAACAGAAAAATCTGCAGTTTCACACCATTTTTGGACAGAAAACCACAACATTGGCCACAACATTAAACTGTTAAAATCTTTAAGTACACCCATAGAATTGGATATTTGGGAAAAAAATTTCATAAACAAAAACCGTGATAAAGTTATAAATTTTGAAATCCCGGCATTAAATGAAGTATTAAAACTTAGTGCCACTAACACCAGATGGCAGAGTGATCGGAGCTCCGTAGCAGTGGAAGAAGAGGGAGGTTCATTTAGTCACCAAACAGCTGATGATGAGATCGAATGATCTTGAAAACGTTTCAATTATACAAGTAAGTGAAGACTGAGTGTAAACATAGTGACTCATAAATTCAAACTTAAATATGAAGAATACTTCACTGTTAATAATGCTTCTGCTTTTAATATTTATAGTGGTATCTATGTTGAACATTTTGAAAGCTTTAAATTGGTTATGGATGAACAGGATAAAGATGGTGCTTCATCACTTGATTATTCAAAATTTCCTGAAGAGACAGTTGGTGGAATGTATTGCTGCTAATGAGCTTCTTGTGCGATTCCATTACAAAATTAGAAACTATAACTAATCTCTTGACACATTGTTACAGAAATTGTAAATTTGGAAACGAAAATCAACTTGCTCAAAGGCTTTCAAACCTTAAAAAAAAATTAAATCAAGTGTTTTTTTCAATGTTACCCTTGTATAAGCATTTTGTCTTGCAAATCTCCACACACTATCCAAACTGTATGCTTATATACACAATCAGCTTAGTTTACATGATTTATATCATGACATGTAATAAAATTTATAAATCATTCCACATACTTATATTGTGCTTCTTATATCTGTATGTACTCAACAAATGATTCTTACAATAACAATCAATATGTTATATTTACTTCTACATCACTTAAAATTTGACTTTGTTGCCTCATTATCTTACCTTGCAAATTTTCTTAGCATGTATACTAGAAAGGCTCCCTCCAAACACAGTAAAATCTTGGCTGAAGAGATAGGTAATTCGCCCATTTAGCAGTCCATGTCCAGTGATAACAGAATCTCCAGGAAACTGCAATAAACCCACATACAGTACCAGGAAAAGTCTGTATAAAATTATTTTAATGGCATAATGAATAGTGTCCTTCTATCCAAATAATTTCAGAAACATCTGGTTCACTTTATAAAACAACCTTTAATATGCCATGTTTTTAAGTTCAAAACAGCTTAAATCAAAATCTGGAAGTAGCCTCACAGAAAAAATGGTCAAATCTTTATCTCTGTTTTTTCAGTGTAGTTTTATCTCCTACTATAATACTAATTTGATGAACAACTCAACACAAAATTTTAAATCATTCTTACATATTAGCCTCTTAGAAGTTACATTAATCAAATTGTTTTATGATGCAAAGCAGGAAGAAGGGTCAGGTTTGAAAATATTTGTATCTTACCCAGCTTTTAAACCATTCATTCTTTGCTCTTTGTAAAGTGCTCAACCTACTATGTTTGCCTTCGGAAACTCAACCATGCTTCTTGACATCATTAGTGTGAATGTTTTAAACCTAATTCTCCCCCACTACTTTTGTACCATCTGTTTGGAATTTTTATCTTAACATATTCTTCATCATCTTCCCTGGTTGTACCACTACTGTGACGTTAGGGGATTCTGGTTCCTCTATTCCTTTTTAAGGTGGGTCTGAAGACCCGAAGCTCTGGATCGTGACAGAGAACCAGGATGGGTGATCAGCGCGATGCCTGGTGTGAGGGTAATGGAAGTGGATGATTGTGTGAGGACGAGATGAGTGATAGGAAAGATGTTAATGGAGCAATTGGTGGAATGCTGGCAGGGGAAACCGGAGGACCCAAAGAAAACCTGCCCCAGCATCATGTTGTCCACCAAAAATGTCACTTTGTGATCACCTGGCCGCCTTGGTGAGAGCCAAGCGCTCTAACTCAGCCATGCCGTGGCCTATCTTGGCATATTACACAACATAAATGTAACAACCACACTATCTATTCTATGCACTACTTATTCTATCAATTCATTAGTACTTAGTACTTTATATATATATATATATATATATATATATATATATATATATATATATATATATATATACTGTTCATATAAAAAGCTCCTTCTTCTATTTATTTGTCAATTACAACAATATTTGCCAAGAGGTGATTTCATTTTAGGCAATAAAGACTTCATAGCAAAGATAATAAGTGGAGAATCATACAATTTAGCTAAAAGAGTGGATGTTATTTGGCTAGTGGAAACATGGTTAGATGACAGAGAACAAATTGAACTAAAAGATTTATGTATTACAAAAAGTGAGAGTAAAGTATCTGGTAAAGGTAGCACATCAGGAAGTATAATGATTTGATTGCTATCAGAAATCACAAAGGTTTGAAAGTGGAAACAGAGAAAATTACGAGCAAAAGCAAACAAGTGGTGTGGGTCCAAATAAAAAACGAAAGGGGGTTAAAGTAATTTATGCTTCGGGATTAGTTTACAAGGCCGCGCCATGGCTCAGTTGTTAGACTGCTTGGCTCTCACCAAGGCAGCCCGGGTTTGATCCCAGGTGACCGTAAAGTGAGATTTGTGGTGGGCAACATGGTGCTGGGGTGGGTTTTCTACGGGTCCTCCAGTTACCCCCTCCCCCAGCATTCCACTGATTGCTCCATTGTCATCTTTCCTATCACCTCATCTCTCTTGTACTTTCAGTTCTGGCGTTGGGCTGATCACTCATCCCAGAATCTCTCTGATCAGGAGACCTCTGATCCTCAACCCGTTGCCCACGGGCCTCAACGTTGCACTGTTCAGAAGGTCCTATGTTCCCTTGAGGAAATACAGGAATTCATTCGTTCGTTTACAATCCTCCAGAAAGCTCTCACTTTTTTTATGAAAGAACTTAGACCAATTTAGAAGAAGATATTGAGAAAGTGAGGGAGTGTTATCCAGAATCAGAAATAATAATTATGGGGAACTGGAACACAAGAGTAGGAGAGAGAAAAATTGGAATAATTGGTAAGGAAACAGTAAGTGAAACGGATATAGATGAAATATGGTCAAGAAGTAGTGATAAGATACATAAGGAGGGAGCAAAGCTTATAGAGCTTTGAGAAAATAATAATTTACTTATATGTAATGGAACTTTAGGAATAGATGGAGAAGCAAACGCAAATGGTCAGCGTGTTTAATTTATAGTAATGAACTAGAGGAAAAGATTAAAATTTTAGAGTAGGAAATGAGTAGCTGTAAGTAGCTGTCATTTCCCAATTTATGTAGACTATGCCGATCGCACGCTCTTTGCCGAGGTTAATGTTTCATTTGTTTTGCATTGTCCGTTTTTCCCACGAGGGTGCATGGTTGTTGCCCTGCCTTTCCTCCTGGATGCCTCCGGAGAGGCGAGTGAGGTGTCATGACTCGGCTTTCATGGCACGCGGATGGTGAGTAATTCTGGGTTTTGATTTAAGCTTTGAGATTTAGTACTTGGGTACTTGGCTTTCCTTACCGCCCACCTGCCTGGGTTGTGCTTCCAATGCCTGAAAGGCAAGAGCTGTAACTTTTTCTTTTTTGCAATTAAAAATATTTAGCCAGATGTTCTGTTTAATTGACGGAAGAAGTGGAGGGCAAACTTTTGTCACAATTAGTCCTTATTATTTAGATCCCCCTCCCTTTCCATAATTGTACCTAAGCCCCACGATGCAGCTCAAGACTTAAGAGAGGAAACACAAGAAATCTAAAGCCAGCCAAGGGAAGGAGTAGAAAACAGATTCTCGTCTTATACATGGAAAGAGGCAGAGGTTGCAGACTTTTGGAGAGAAATAAATTAAAAAATAAGCAAAATTATAGAATCTGGGATAGAGTTAACATTAAAAGAGGGCTGATTAGAGAAAGCCTTAGAACTGTTAGAAATGATAGTAAAAAGTGCAGGAGTTAAAATGGAAATAAAAGACTAACCCAAGTACTAATAGCTGGTGTAATGACGAATGTAGGAATGCTGAACGAGAAGTAGGGGAATTAATACAAAAATGGCGAATTGCAGAAAAAGATGAACACAAGCAAAATTTTATAGTGCAGGTGGGGATATAAATATCTAATAGAGAGGAAAAGAAAAGAGTGGTTAGAGGCAAAGAATAAGAAAGCGAAAGAAGCAACGTTGGAAAAGGACTCAAAAAGAGTATGTGAAGCAATTAAGGAGATTAACAGAACAAGAAGCATTGATGGTAAGATAACACCTGCCGAGTGGGTTGAATACTTTACAAAATTGATCGGACAGGAACCCAAGATCAGTTTTAAAAAATGGATCTGGAATGGAGAGGTTGAGTAAGATAATAGATTAGATGGGGAAATTACATTAGATGAAGCAAGTTTACAATTAATGAGGTTAAAAAGGAACAAAGCCTTTAGAACAGGAGAGTTCTGTAAAGAATATGGCAAAACAAATGATGGTGTAAGATTTATGAGAAATTTCTAGAAAAAAATAAGGCAAATGAATAGACTTCCAGAAAATTGGAAAGTGAGTATTATTACACCAATTTGTAAAAGCAAAAGAGAAATCTGCAAACCGCAAAATTATAGGGGGATCAGTTTACTGGCAATACTAGGGAAACTTTACGCAGGAATAATGGCAGAAAGATCGCAAGGATGGGCAGAGGTAGAAAAAGAGCTATCGGAAATCCAAACAGGAATTAGAAAAGGAAGACAATAGATAATATACTAATCATCAGAACAATATTAGATAAGTACACAAGTAGCAAAAGAGGAAGTGTATATACGTTTTTTGTATATTTCGAAAAAGCTTTTGATACAATAGTGACAGAAGCACTATGGTAGAAATTACAAAGGAAAGGAATCAGCAAGAAATTTATTCTAGGGTTAGACAAGATCTATGAGCAAATAAGGTTTGGAACTAGAATAGAGAAGAATGGGCAAACAGAATTAGTGGAACAAATAAAGGGATTAAAACAAGGCTGTAAACTTAGCCTGTATTCAAATTTAACTGTATTGGAACACCACAGTGAAGCGTATGTGAGTGAAGCTCATGTGTAATAAATACGACTCATCTATAATTTAATAATTAGCCTGTATTGCTTAGTTTGTTTATCAATGATATAACAGAGTGTTGAAGAAAGTACCCATCATTGTCCAATTATTAGGAACAAGGTCATACCAGGATTGCTATAGCTTGTCTCAACCGTAAAAGACAGTATGGAAGTAAATGGGATATATCTCTCTCTCTCTGTCTAACACATGAGAATTCTCATTAGCTTCATCCTTTTTTGCCCTCACGTTGTTGCCACTTGCTAATAACATGGTATAAATAATTAATAGTAATAATTTGCAACTTTGAACATACTGTCTTATGCAGAATATTTTCTCTGTCAGATTATGTCATTATTACAGTCATTTTGTGTTTCTATGGGCCCAAAATTTTCGAAAATGTTTGTTTTTTGTAAAAGTCCAATATTTGCTATTTGTATGTTCATCATGTGGTAACTACAAAGCTTACCGCTAAAATACAACTTTTTTCTTAGGTAGAGAAGACTACTGTGCTCCTACCTGCAAAGTTTCAATTTTCCATCTTAAATAAGACAAGTGTTATAAATTTTTACATTAAGTAATTTCGGAAAATTTTATATATATATTGTGACTTTGTGGGTTCGTGAAATGAAAAGTCCAATTACACAAACTCAACAATGTACTTTATTTCCCCCGACTTACAGTTGAACACCTGCCAATTACACAGAATTACGTAATGCACACAATTACGATTCACCAGTTCGTCCGTTACCGTTCCGATGCACGTACACAGTCTTCTCGTCCGTTCGCTAGCATGTCAAGCACTGACTGACTGTACTCATTCATTGCACCCCTTTTTATAGGAAAATCACTGTTTTCTAGACGTCTCTGGCCTCAGTGAATCACCGCGAAGGTTCCAGATAGCAGGGGAAGAGGGAAGAGGCGGCCAGCGACAAGTGACAATCATCCCCTCAGTTAGTGACTGAGATTAATGGGTGGGTGTGGCCCAGAATACTTCATGTCCAAACCTCCTGCTTGCCCGTTCTATAGGGTGTTCCGATGTTCGGGTGACACTGCTCCCTCCTCAAAGCTGGTCGTCCCGAACAGCACCATCGTAGCGTGCCAGGCGATCCAGGTGTACCACCGACATCTTCCCTCGGGGAACCTTCTGGATGCGGTAGACCACGTCGTTAATCCTCTTCACCACCCGGTACGGCCCTTGCCATGGCTGCTGGAGCTTCGGGCAGCGTCCCTTAGTCCGGGTAGGACGGTATAACCAGACCAGGTCACCTTGCTGGAACCCTTGGCTATTGGCTTGCCTGTCATACCTGGTCTTCATGCGGTCGCTCGCCTTCTGGATGTTCTGGCGAGCCATCTCCTGCATGTCGTAGAGATGGTCCACCAGGTTCTCCACATACTCGGTCGCTGGCTGTTTCGCATCCGGAGGGCTTCCAAAAGCCAGGTCACAAGGGAGGCGTAACTTTCGGCCGAACATTAAGCTGGCTGGCGTCATCCCAGTTGTGTCGTGCGTAGACGAGCGGTAGGCCAGCAAGAACAGTGGTACCTTGACGTCCCAGTCTCGCTGATGGCTGGCCACGACCTTCCTCAGGTGTTCCTCTAAGGTCTTGATGTATCTTTCGACCATGCCATCCGACTGGGGATGTAGAGGCGTCATGCGGGTCTTGTTCACCCTAAACCTTTGTAGTGCCTCCTTCATTATGTTGGACTCAAAATTGGTACCCTGGTCAGTGTGTAGCTCTAACGGCACTTGCTCCACGAGGCAGTCTGTGATTGTCTTTGCTTCTTGGTTTGGAATGGCATACACCTCCGGCCACTTGGTGAAGTAGTCCACGACCACCATTAGGTACTTGTTGCCTCGGTCAGAAACTGGGAACGCTCCAGCAATGTCAACGGCGATCCGTTCGAATGGCGCTCCGACGTTGTACTACTGCATGCGACCCCGGCTCCTAGTCTGGGGGCCGCGACTCGCCGCGCACACGTGACACTGACGGCACCATCTCTCAGCATCTGCTCGGAGTCTCAGCCAGAAGTACCGCTGCTGTAGTTTGTCAATCGTTCGGTTCGCTCCCTGGTGTCCTCCCGAAGTACCGGCGTGTACTTCCTCCAAGACTTCCGGGGCCTTACTCCGGGGAAGTACCAACTGCTCTCTGCATCTTCCCATCGGGTGATTCCCATACCCGGAACATCACGCCATCTCTGGTCTTCAACGAGTCCCATTGGGCCCAGTACGACTTGTAGGTGGCGCTTCTCGGTCCAATGTCCTCCCAGGTTGGTCTCGTCCCTGCCTCCACTTCCCTCAAGAGTGGCCCCAAGTCTGCGTCCGCCAGCTGCTCCCTCCTCAGGCCTGTGCTATCCCAGCCGTCCGCAGGCACTGCCACAACTACTCGGACTGCTGCGCCAGGCTCCTTCTCTTCCACTCTAGTGCATTGGCCGCACTCTTCTGGACAGGGTCTTTGGGACATGGCGTCTTCGTTACCGTGGCTCTTCCCTCTACGATGTTCCGAGGTGAAGTCGTACTCCTGCAGCCTCTGGACCCAACGTGCTGTCTGGCCTTCCAGGTTCTTAAAGCTCAATAGCCAGGTTAGGGCGGAATGGTCAGTCCTCAGGTGAAATGGCTGACCGTACAGGTACTTGTGGAAGTGCTCCAAGGTCTTTACTACCGCCAGTAGCTCTCGTCGGGTGACGCAGTAGTTCTTTTCTACCTTGGATAGCATCTTGCTGTAGTAGGCTATCACCCGCTCATGGCCGTCCTGGATCTGCAATAGGACACCTCCAATGCAATGGTCGCTAGCGGCGGTGTCCACAATGAAGGCGCCACCCGGTTGTGGGAAACACAAAATTGGAGCACTGCACAGGATCTCCTTTAGGTACTGGAAAGCGTTTTCGGCGTCCTCTGTCCACACATAAGGCCGGTGTTCCTCTGTCAGGCGGGTGAGGGGTTTTGCGATGTTGGAGAACCCCTTTATGAAGCGGCGGTAATAACTGCACAGCCCCAGGAAACTGCGCAACTCTTTCTTATCCTTTGGACGAGGCCAATCTCTCACAGCCTGTGTCTTCTCTGGGTCTGTGGCCACTCCGGTTGCTGAGACTATGTGGCCTAAAAAGTTCACTTCCTTGCGGAAGAGCTGGCACTTCTTCGCGTTCAGCTTCAAGTTGGTCGCCTGCAGTCTCTGTAGCACCTTACTCAGATTCTCGGGGTGATCTTCAAAAGTCTTCCCGACGATGATGATGTCGTCCAGGTATAGCAGGCAGGCATCGTAAGTCAGCCCTCTCATCACTGACTCCATGAGGCGTTGGAAGGTAGCTGGTGCGTTGCAGAGGCCAAAGGGCATAACCGTGAACTACCAGAGCCCTTGGCCTGTCGAGAATGCGGTCTTCTCCTTGTCTCTTGGGTCTAGAGCTACCTGCCAGTAGCCCGACTTCATTTCCAGGGTCGAGAACCACTGTGCACCAGCTAGCGTGTCCAGGGTGTCGTCAATCCGGGGTAAGGGGAAACAGTCCTTCCGGGTGACAGCGTTCAACTTTCTGTAGTCTACGCAGAAGCGCAGCTCGCCATTCTTCTTTGTCACCAAGACTACAGGGGAACACCAAGGGCTGTCAGACCCTTCAATCTCTCCCCTGGATCTCATGTCCTCCAGTATGTCTCGTACCACCCCTTGCTTCGCCAGCGGAACGCGTCTATGTGGGTGCCGAATAGGCCGGGCGTCTCCGGTGTCGATGCGGTGAAGCACTTTGTCCGTGCGGCCGTAGTCACTATCGCCTTGGCTGAAGACGCACTCGTATCGCCTCAGTAGTTGTCGAACTTTCTCCAGCTGTTCTGCGGTCAGGTGGTCGGCCGCCCTCTCCAGTAAGCCTTCTAGCCGGGGCCCCAGGTGTTGCTTCGGTGCCGGCTTCTGTGTCTTGTCGATTGCTGTTACGCTCACCACGGGCTCGCACGTTCCCAACTCCGTCCCGGCCTGGACGTCGTGATCAGTGTCCGTTGGATTTAGCAGTCTCACTGGCACCTCCTCTCGGCACGGCAGCAATGCCCTGGCTACACACAGTCCGTGTACAGGCGTCTTCTGGTCCAGCATC
The DNA here is from genome assembly GCA_030765055.1 of Mantis religiosa. Classification (NCBI taxonomy): domain Eukaryota; kingdom Metazoa; phylum Arthropoda; class Insecta; order Mantodea; family Mantidae; genus Mantis; species Mantis religiosa. Next base: position 268,231,102 of record CM060950.1, on the reverse strand, counting down.
ATGTTCCTGGTTCTCCGGCCTTCTAGTCGCGCCGTCACCACCACCTCTCTCCTCGCGGGGACAACCACTTCTTCGTTCAAGACGAGCCTGCAAATTCCAAGGCGCTCTTCTGGTTGATGGAGTATAACCTCTTCTCCGTTGAGCCGCAGGACCTTCTTGCCGACGTCGACCGTTGCCTCGTGGCTCCTGAGGGCATCCAGTCCCAGAATCACCTCCTCAGCCACCTTCGCGACGAACACCCACAGACGCACGGCACTCCGTCCCAAGGTCAGCTCCAGCAGGGCCTCCTTCTCCACAGGCAAGGTGTCGCCCGATGCCGTCACAAGCTGGTATGGTCGGCTCGGCTTCCTTGTCAGCAAACCCTTCGCCACGTCAGGTCTGATGATGGTCACGGCCGCCCCGGTGTCCACCAGCACGCGGCACGGCTTCCCTCTTACCCAACCGTCCGCGATGAGGCTGTCATCCATACGCCGGCTGACGGCGCGCAGTGTCACTCGAGGGGATGGTGGTGATGGCGCCGACGTGCCCCTCTCCACAACGGCCCTTACTCGTTTTCCGGCTGCTCTTCCTGTTGTGGGCAGTCTCTCTGCAGGTGTCCGGGCTGTCCACACCCCCAACACAGGCCACTAGGTGTTCGCCGGCGTCCCTCGGCTGGTCTTCTCTCTCCGGCGTAGCGGACACTCCTCGTTCTCGACGTCGGGATAGCTGTTACTTTGGCCGCCTCCATCCTTAATGCTGCCGTTAGCGCCTCGTGGATTGTTTTATAATCGCCGAGCATTAGGCGCTGACGAATCTCCGTGTCCCGTACCCCGTCGACGAAGGTGTAGGCAGCTTCCCGGGACACGAACTCTGGTGGGAGGTCGACTAGGGCCTTGCTTGCCAGTTGTTCAACTACCAGGGCGAACTCCCCCGGCTCCTGTGACCTTTCCTTTAGCTGGCTGCGGTACGCTGCGGCTAAGCGGTGGTTCCCGAAACGATTCTCCAAAGCCTCCCAGATGTCTTTGGGCGCCGCCGTTGTCTGCACCGCGTTTAGAACTTCCGCGGCCCGTCCCTGGAGGCTGGCTATTAACTGTGTGGCCTCCTCCTCCGGTGACCATCTGTTGTGCTTGGCCACTGTGTCGAACTGTAGGCGGAAGACCTCAAATGTTGACGCGCCGTCATATTTCGGAGGTTTGACGCGCGCCGTAGTTGTGTCGCGTCCCGGTGCGTCGGCCTTCAAATCCTGCAACCTCCTGCCGACGACGTCCTCCACCATGGCGCTCAGGGACTTGACGCTGCTGTCGGCCTTTCCTTCCAGGTTGTTAACGCGGTTAGCAAGGTCTTCGACGTCTTCCGCCATGGCGTTCAGGGACTTAGCGTTACTGTCGGCCTTTTCCTCTAGGTCATTGAAGCGGTTCGCCAGGTCCTCGACGCGCTCGTCCACTTGGCCCATCCGCTTGCCCAGCTCCGTCACGTCATCCCTCACGCCGGCCAACTGTTCTTCAAATTTGGCGGCGAGAGCTTCGTTCGCCACCTTCATTTCCGCGGTCAGTTCGGCCATCTTTGCGGTGATTGTCGTGGCCAAGTTGTTGTTTGCCGTTTCCGTCTTCGCTGTTAATTCGGTCTTCATTTCTTCCGTCTTCGCTGTTATTTCGGCCTTCATTTCTTCCATCTTCTCGGTGATGTTGTCGTTGGCCGTCTTCATTTGCTTCAGTTCCGCGGCCAGGTGTTATTTGCCGCTTCCGTTTTTGTTTCCGCTTTGTTAACTCGTTCATCTTCGCCAAAAGCATTTCCAATGCCCATTCCATGACCGTAATGTTCGGTGATGTTATCGTCCCGCTTCCTGACACCAGTGTGACTTTGTGGGTTCGTGAAATGAAAAGTCCAATTACACAAACTCAACAATGTACTTTATTTCCACCGACTTACAGTTGAACACTTGCCAATTACACAGAATTACGTAATGCACACAATTACGATTCACCAGTTCGTCCGTTACCGTTCCGATGCACGTACACAGTCTTCTCGTCCGTTCGCTAGCACGTCAAGCACTGACTGACTGTCCTCACTCATTGCACCCCTTTTTATAGGGAAATCACTGTTTTCTAGACGTCTCTGGCTTCAGTGAATCACCGCGAAGGTTCCAGATGGCAGGGGAAGAGGGAAGAGGCGGCCAGTGACAAGAGACAATCATCCCCTCAGTTAGTGACTGAGATTAATGGGTGGGTGCGGCCCAGAATACTTCACGTCCAACCCTCCTGCTTGCCCGCTCTATAGGGTGTTCCGACGTTCGGGTGACAATATATACACACACTAGAAAATGTAGACGAGAAACTTTTTGTTATTGGGTTTACATCGGGGGACAAAGCGAGAGAAGTGTAAAGGAGGGTAAGACAATTTTTAAAAGAAACCACAATCTAACTTCTTGCATTCCTTGTACATGTAAAATAAAAGGCATTCACATATGCAAAGAAATAGCGACATGCAAGGCACTCCTGGCAATGAGCAGGCAATGTGATGCAGTAAAAGTGAACACGTTTGCAAGAAGAGCTCCTATGACTATATTTATAGGTGTGAAAGATTGTGAAGTGTTACGTGAAGGGGAAGCTAAGAAGAAACAAAATCTTGGCAAGCTAAGAAGTAAGGATCACACATTAGTATTGAATGTCTTATGTTATTTTTCAAGTAAAATTAGTATCAGTAAGGCAATGAAAGAGGCAGCTAAGGCTACCGGGTGTTCAGAAACAGTATATAGAATAAAAAAGGAACGAATGAAAGGTCCTCTATGAACTCTATAAAAAGGACGGGGAACACTAGGTTAACACAATATGATGAAATAGTGCAAAGAGGAGTGTGGTGTATTGTTCATTCTCTGAGCTTGAAACCATTCCACCCACGCTGGATCTAGTTTTGGCAAGGGTAAACAGTGATGATGACACCCTACCTAATTTCTCAAGGGCCACTTTGAATCGGTTCCTACACAATTTGGGGTTCGAATATGAAAGAAAGGGTGATAAATGTTGTTTTCAAATGCTAGGCTTTGGCAATGAAGCCATTAGCTCCCTTGCTCTCCAAAATTTCTGTGTAGTGGATCCGGCAAGCAGGACTTCACAGGTTAGAAGATGTTCTTCAGTCATTTCTTCTTCTTTATTGCACAGAGGACAATTTGGAATTGTATAAATTCCTATTCTGTGTAAGTGTTTGGCCAAATAATCATGTTCCGCAAGTAATCTAAATTTTGCTGCTGCAGCTTCACGTGGGATTTCTGGATTTTTAATTAAAATGTTCCAATGTTTTAATTAAAATTTAAAATGTAATAAACGTTTACTAATAGAAAGAGAAGATATTAGATTTATCGTCAAGGCTGATGGACGACAAAATGGAAGGAATTGCACCCATATCAGATGACAGTGAAGAAGCATAAAAGTAACCGACATATTTAAAGCATATTTAAAGCTTTTATCATTACATGGTTTGCAATGTTTGGTTTGCTGTAATATATATTTTTGTCTGCAAAATTGTGTTTTGAACTACTAAAGTAACAAGTAAAAGGAGTAAAAATTAAAATACATGCACTCAGAAATTGAATCTCTTAAAATAGAATTTAATAGCAGTGTAGATAGTTCTGTATTAATGATGTATCAATTACAATACATTATGAAACTGGCAGACTGGTCACTGCTGTGGCCGAAGTTGCGATTGTATGTATAGTAAGTATATATGGCAACAGGGTGCCCCATAAGACCTGTACTGTCTTCTAAGCGTGAGACGCACTATATTGGCAGATGACTTGGTAATAGCATCTATAACAGTGATATAATTACAGAGAGCAATAAATTAAATTACCAGTTACTGTAAGGAATGGAGGATAAGAATCAATGAAGTAAGTCAAAAATAGTAGTGTTTAAGAAGGGTGATAAGATGAAAAGTGGTATTTAAATGACACAAAAAGTCAAGGTGGTAAAGGAGTTTGATAATTTAGTAATGAGACTGTGCTATAAATGGAGGTTGGGGAGCACATGGAAGAAAGATAAGAGTGAAAGGGAAAGTAGCCATGTCTGGGGTGAGGAACTGTAAATACAAATTACCAGAAAGAATATATGAAGCAATAGTAGAATAAAAAATGACATAGTGCGAAATTATGGGGACTAATGAGATTAGAAACCATATTTGGACAGGCATACAAACAGTTTTGTAAAGAGGTACAGTAAAACCTCTCTAAAACAGAACGTGATCATTTCCAGAATTTATTTTCTGTTTACAGGGTTTCTGTCTTACAGAGGGTTGTGTTTAAATACAAAGAAAAATAGTTGCACAGATTTACAGTGAAGGAATAATATAGAATGAAGTGTAAATAATAATAAGCTGATATGTATTATATATTACATTTTAAATTTACACACAATAATTGCTGTTTATCGCCTAGTTTCTCTGTCACAATAATAATAATAATAATAATAATAATAATAATAATAATAATAATAATAATAATAATAATAATAATAATAATAATAATAATAATAATAATAATAATAATAATAATAATAATAATAATAATAATAATAATAATAATAATAATAATAATAATAATAATAATAATAATAATAATAATAATAATAATAATAATAATAATAATAATAATAATAATAATAATAATAATAATAATAATAATAATAATAATAATAATAATAATAATAATAATAATAATAATAATAATAATAATAATAATAATAATAATAATAATAATAATAATAATAATAATAATAATAATAATAATAATAATAATAATAATAATAATAATAATAATAATAATAATAATAATAATTATAATAATTATAATAATAATAATAATAATAATAATAATAATAATAATAATAATAATAATAATAATAATAATAATAATAATAATAATAATAATAATAATAATAATAATAATAATAATAATAATAATAATAATAATAATAATAATAATAATAATAATAATAATAATAATAATAATAATAATAATAATAATAATAATAATAATAATAATAATAATAATAATAATAATAATAATAATAATAATAATAATAATAATAATAATAATAATAATAATAATAATAATAATAATAAATTTTATTTCTATGTAGTTACTTTACATATAATAGTTACAGAGTAACATTTTAGTTTACACACCATTCTACAACAATAATTATTACTATCTATTTAGATATTCCTCAAGCGAATAGAAAGAAGATGTTATGCAGAACTCTTTTAGTTCCCTTTTAAATCGGTTTATTTCTTTTATATTTTTTATATATTCAGAAAATTTATTGTAAAGCTCGGTTATCGCTGCTGTAGGTTTCATATTGTATAGTTGTAATGCATGTGGCTGTATATGATAATTATTTTTTATTCGTGTGTTATGGTCATGAATTTGTTGATTTGTTTCTGTGGTGAAATTTTTATTTTTTATGTATATTGTTTCATATATGTACAGGAAGTATAGAGTGAGTAATGCTTTAAAACTTTCTTTGCACTATTCCCTGTATTTTAGACCTAAAATTAATCTAATTGCTCGTTTTTGTAGTATAAATATTCGTTCTATATTTTTCTTTGTACTGCGACCCCATTCCATAAGTTATGTGTGGGTAGATTTGACTGTAATAAATGGTCTTTTGAAGTTCTATATTTTTTAAATTTGAAATTCTTTTCATCATAAATAATCCTGAACATATTTTATTACACAATTTGTCTATATGTTTGTCCCATTTCAAATGTTTTTCTACCACTAACCCTAAAAATTTTGTTGAGTCTACTTCTTCAACTTCTTTATTCTCAATGATAATTTTGTAATTTGCGCAATTTGTATTTTGAATGATTTGGAAACGTATATAGTTAGTTTTATCTGTGTTTATAAAAAGGCTGTTTTGTTTAATGTGCAGGATAATTTGGTTAGTGTTCTGATTTGTTACATTTTCCAAGTTCTATATAGTATTTCCTGTATTTATAATTGTTGTATCATCTGGGTACATTATGATTCTACTTTTTGGAGGATTAGGTATATCATTTATGTATATGATGAATAGGAGTGGTCCTAAAACAGAACCCTGTGGAACTCCTTGTTTTACCTCTATACTTTTGTGTTTATGAGAACTCCTAAGTGGTTTACCGGGAAAATACGAGTCAGTTGGAGAATTTAATGTCATATCGGCACGTTGGCCATAGTAGCACAATGGTAGTGCGGCTGGACGGAAACCAGAGATCCGTGGTTCAAATCCCGGCTATGGCATTGAATTTTTCAGTCTGGCTCTACGTTTCCACAACACAGTTAATTCTTTAGCTAGACATTTTTTCTTTTCTTGTTGTTCAATAACCTTATTTTTTTTTTCTCCAGTGATAATGTCTTATGTTTAGAACTTATTTTACAAAATTTGTGTATATACAAATTATGTTTTTAAAAATCACCAAAGTTAACAGCTTTCTTCCACTCGTATTTGATCACCTTTAACAACGAAGCTGAGAATGAACACATTGCAAAATGTGTTGGAAGAGAGTTGAGAGATCTAATGATTTGTTTTTCCTTTTCCTCAAATGATTACAGTTTATGACTTTATGGTTCATGGAACTTTGTTGCAAGTGCAGTTGCCCTCAAAGTTAGTGCACTTTTTAAAATACATAAGTTGTAACCCATTACATATAAAGTAACCCACTTTAATCAGGTTATTCACACAAACAGTTCCTGAACAGTTTTCCGGCTTAGAGTATAATTTTATATGGAAAATAGCTCCGTTCTGGAATTTATTTTCCATTTTTCCAGGTTTCTGGCATATAAGGGATCTATTTTAGGCAGGTTTTACTGTATTAGGTTTGAATAAATCAACGCCAAATGTAGTAGCTAGGGTGGAACTGGGAAGACCCTGCAAAAGTGGGGTACTTATACAAAGATATGCTTAAAATACAGCTGTATAAAAAAGGATGATATACTGAAGATCTGTTTAGAACAGAAGAACTCAACATGTAAAGAGAGTTGGTGGTCAGAGCTAGAGAGAATGATGGATAGAATAGGGATGGAGGATATCTGGCCGCAGGAAGAAAGAAATGTAATGGGTTTTTAGACAATGATAAAGAATAGAGGACAGACAAGTGACATGGGGAAACTTGATAAGTAAGAAGTCACTACATGTATACCTGAACATGAAGAGGGAATGGGGAAGGGAAGCATATATTGTCCTATGTGATAGATATGAGAGGGAGGGTTTAGCTTGGTTAAGGACAAGAGCCATATTGAGGGAGGGTTCACCAAAGGAGTGCACTTTATGTGGAAAGAAAATAAACATAGAACATTATGTAGCAGAATGTAAAGAAAGAGAAAACTGGATGAAATCAATATGGGATAAGAACTGGGATAATAAAGGGGCTTATTAGTAACTATAAAAATGCTCATGTTGTAAAGCAAGAAAAGAATAAGGGAGGTGGGGAAGTTTGCAAATAAAATAAAAGAGGAATGGATGAGAAGGATAAGAAAGTCAAGAGACAGAGAAATGGAAGATACAATGGAATAGCAGGTCAAGGATGCATAAGGGCTAGAATAGAGATAAACGGCCAGGGAGCCAATAACACTAGCCCGTAAATATCAGCAGCTGACAAGTTTGTACTTAGAATAGAATTGAAAAATTGTAACTGGAATTATAAGGGAGTATTATATGTTTGAGTACAAATAAATTAACTATAGACTTTATAGCACCACGAAAGATGTGGATACAATGTGCAACTATTTATGACACAGCTAATTTTGTTAGTTGACTGCAAAGAATCTATTTCACAGACTTCATTTTTCTGTACTAATAATTTGTTTTATTAAGTTTAACATCCTTTAACCGCATAGACTGTACATTGTATCAGATAATGAATGAAATGGATGAAATAATGCTTAAGTCAGGGGTTCATAGTTATCTGAAATTCATCTTTTCAGCATAAGGGAACATTCTAGTAAAACCTTATTCATATAACTTATCCTAACCAAAATTCAAACTCAGGACTTCCTGAATGTGAGGCAGACATGTTAACCCCACACTACAGATGTAGGTCATTTACAAACTTTATGACTGAACAAAAGAAGGAATCAGTCTTATTCAAATAGCACTGAAAGTACATTGAAGTACATTTCACACTGGGAACATTTAAAAATTGGTCAATGGCCTGTATTCTTTAATTAGCTCCAAATATTTCCTGAATTTACAATTGTGTGTCCAAGATAGCAGAAAGTAGTAAGGTGACATCGAAAGTGAGCTTCGATAAAATAAACTTGAATGTATTGGACTCAGAGGTCTAAGTAGTAATCTGATAAAATCCTACGTGTCTAACAGAATACAATAAGTACAACTGAAGTATTAACAAGGTGACTGTTTCAAAACCTGCAGAGGTACAGTCTGGCATGACCCAGGGGTCTATTTTGGGACCTTTATTGCTTATTCTGTACATAAACTATATAAAAATTGTGGTACAGGGCTGTATGCAGATGATGCCACACTAGGTTACAGCAACAGCAACTTACTATATCTAAAAATTGATGCAAATTTGTCCTCCAATATCATGACACAGTATTTTAATATCAGGCTGTGTACTAATGCACAAAAAAGCGAATTAATTCTATTTTATTTTAAGAGACGTCCTTTCAAACTTCAGCTTAATATAGGCAATAGTCTAGTCCAGTGTGTAAAAAGCATAAATATTTTAGGTTTAATTCTCGATGATAAGTTAACTGGGAACAACTACACTGAAAAACTAGAAAGTAAATTAAGCTCTGGACTTTTTGTAATACCATATTTAGCCAATTTTCTCTCAATTGATACTAGTAAGTTAGTGTATTTTGCATTAATATATTCACACATTTCTTATGGCATTGAGCTGTGGGGACACACTTCCAAATAAAACTTTAAAAGAATTTTTCTCCTACAAAAAAGAGCTATCAGATACCTGGCAAAAATAACATGTACGAGTTCATGCATGCTCTATTTTAAACAATTAAACAAACTCACTCCTCCCTGCATATTTATTTTGTGAACAATGCTTTTTGTACATAACAGGAATACAACCTCCACTAATTCCGATATCCACACATATGAAACAAGGGGAAAGAATAACTATATAGTTAAAGGTTACAGGCTAAAACTTTCTGAACATAAACCCCAATACTTTGGTTCAAAACTACTTAACAAGCTTCCAGAAGGCCTAAAAATACTGTGTCAGCTGCTAAGTTTAAATCTAAACTGACTAAACTCTTGTTAAGCAGAGCCTACTATAGTATAGATGAATATTTTGATGACAGCTTCAATGATTTTGAGTGTGTGTGTGTGTGTGTGTGTGTGCGTGCGTGCGTGCGTGCGTGCGTGCGTGTGTGTGTGTGTGTGTGTGTGTGTGTGTGTGTGTGTGTGTGTGAGAGAGAGAGAGAGAGAGAGAGAGAGAGAGAGAGGATGAATGACAATTTTTTGACAATGTTTGTTAAACATAATATGTAATCGAAATTTAACTGTATTGGAACACCACAGTGAAGTGAAATAATTATTAAATTATAGATGAGTAGTATTTATTACACATTGGTTTCACTTACGTACCTATATTGAGGACATGTTTCGCAAACCATTGTTCACATCGTCGGCTCTTATGTGAGTCGCATAAGAGCCAACGATGCGAGCGATGGTTCGCGAAACATGTCCTCAATATAGGTATGTAAGTGAAGCCGATGTGTAATTAATACGACTCATCTATACTTTAATAATAATATGTAATGTCTGTATTATGTTATAGTGAACATGCTGGGCCCATTGTGCCTATGCCCCCAAGTGGAGCACCCCTGGGAAGAACAATGAGGCGAGAGGAGACAGAGGGACGCTGACCCAAGGAGCCACGACAGTGTAGAGGGCAGGGTCACCGCAATTTACTTAGATAGAGACTTCTCCTGACAGTCCAGGACAATGGAACGCTCCCCTACTGCGGGACGGCAAGGAGCCTAGCAGCTAAGCCTCAAAGATCCCTGGCTGGTAGTCCCGAAATGGTCCCAGCAGAGGCGCGGTTACCGACAACCAACCTAAAGGAGAAGAAAGTAGTTTACCTCAGAGCATATCATCCAGCCATGCACCGCTGAGACACCTGCTGACACTTCTACCCTGAAAGAGACCACCAGATGAGAGATGGTGTGAAATGATAATGGAGATGAAATGGAGAGACAGGAAATTTGAGTGATGCAATTAACCTACGCAGCATTTACCTAGCAATCCTGGAAAACCCCCGAAAAACCCATGGATCAGGTAGGTTGGCCATGGGAATCGAACCCAGGCCTTCTGAATGCGGGCTACAGACGAAACCGCATGAGCCATCTTGCTCGGTGAGGATTTGTAGGAATTCAGTAAGAGTTTCTCCAAGCATAAAACAGTATTAGCTAACAAATGGCAATCCTTTACTTTTGATACCTTAAGGATGGCTATGGTGGTGTATTGCAATGCCAACTAAGGCAAGTTTAGTTAAAAACATTTCATATTAGTTTAGTAAAAATTATACTGACCTAGTGATAATTATTAATTATTTTATATTACTACTAAGGAAATGAAATGTTTTAGCATAGTTGTGCTGATTGATAATCATTATTTGTCTTAGATCATTTCTAATTATTAATAATTACTATGAATGGGTGATTTTAAGGATTAATTCCTCAATATAAATTTACATTAAAAAATTACTATGAAATTTATAATTTGAATTAGGTCATTTTTTTACAGTTTAAGGTCATTTTTTAAGAATTTTAAGAGAATGTTTTAGATTGCTGTTTAAACATTTTAAAGTCATCAAAATCAAAAGCCCCATAGTTAATACAGCTATCATTCTTTAATTATATGGGTTTGTCTTGTTGCCTTTCCCTTTATAAACAGGACATATATCAGCTGTACACCAATTCTTAAACAATTTTTCTACAACTTATATGCATATACAAAGCAATAGTTATCCACAATGTAACAACCCCCAAGTGAGCCTCAGCATGCCAACCCAACTGCCAGCCTTATGCCCATATGCCCGCCTACGTAGTGTAGATGGTAGCATGTCTGCCTCACGTTCAAGAGGTCCCGAGTTCGAATCTCGGTCAGGGTGAGTTACCTGGATAAGGGTTTTCCCGGGGTCTTCCCTTATCCTGATAGACGAATATCAAGTAACTCTAAGCTCTATGGACCCTGCACTCATTTGAGCATCATTTCACCCAATTCATTCATCATCCAATATGACTTAACGTTGGAGGATGTAAATCAAGGTATGAGGTTGGCGATCATCCAACCAATAGATGGAGGAGATGTCATCAGTTCTCTCGGCACCCCAGCAGGAAAGTTGGCATTCTTGACTGGAATTTGCTAACTACCGCAGCTCCTCAAATTCTTCACGATGCTGAGTAGGGATTGGCTATACCCAGAGCTTGAATCCACAACCCACAAGGGTGGGATCGAATCCCGGCTGATTCTGTGGCAGGGAACCAGAGCACAATGCTCTAGCCCACTAAGCCACAGAAAAGACAACTTTTATATATATTAGTACTTTTCACGAGTTTAAAAGTCGAAATTTTGAGAAATAGATCACACTAACTCATTTACATTTTAAAATTAAAATGAATTACATAGCTCAGCAAAATCTACAATTATTTTTTTCTATAGTAAGCTTTCATCACTTTCTAGTTATTTAAAATTCTTATCAGAATGTAGAAAACTGTATAGCTTATTTAGAAAATTTAGGATGTAAATTTCATTCATCATGCATATCTCAAACCAATAAGCAGAACTGAAGTGCTGCCAGTCCACTAACACTTTCAATTAAGTATCTTATTCAATACTGTTAGACCCATTTCACACAAAATACAACCAAACTAAAATGTGATTACTAAGCCTCAGACTTGACTTTATGTTAGGCTAGCTTCTCATCTTACACAAGATGGCAGCGGTTGGCATGACGCGAAACAGCAAACTACAAATATCGGCAAAAAATGGTGAAGTTGAAACTAGAAGGGCATTGGCTGATAAATTAATATCCAATAGAAGCCAAATACGTAGTGGTAGTAAAGGTAACAAAGGGGAGAAAGCAAATACGGAAAACTCAAAGGTGGATGAATTGCATGTGACGCTAAACGGGGAATCAACAGCGAAGCAATCTAACAAACGACATATATCAGATACATGCAATAACATAATTGCAGAAGTTACAGATCCTGAATTACTCTCTAATTCAAGTGAGGTAAGTTGCGGAAAGAACGTCAATGAGGATGAAATTTCCGGACCGCAAATTATAAATGTAACTCGGGACACGGAAATAATAGCGTCTCTACACGTGGTAATAAATACACTCCTGGAAATTGAAATAAGAACACCGTGAATTCGTTGTCCCAGGAAGGGGAAACTTTATTGACACATTCCTGGGGTCAGATACATCACATGATCACACTGACAGAACCATAGGCACATAGACACAGGCAACAGAGCATGCACAATGTCGGCACTAGTACCGTGTATATCCACCTTTCGCAGCAATGCAGGCTGCTATTCTCCCATGGAAAAGATCGTAGAGATGCTGGATGTAGTCCTGTGGAACGGCTTGCCATGCCATTTCCAGCTGGCGGCTCAGTTGGACCAGCATTCGTGCTGGACGTACAGACCGCGTGAGACGACGTTTCATCCAGTCCCAAACATGCTCAATGGGGGACAGATCCGGAGATCTTGCTGGCCAGGGTAGTTGACTTACACCTTCTAGAGCACGTTGGGTGGCACGGGATACATGCGGACGTGCATTGTCCTGTTGGAACAGCAAGTTCCCTTGCCGGTCTAGGAATGGTAGAACGATGGGTTCGATGACGGTTTGGATGTACTGTGCACTATTCAGTGTCCTCTCGACGATCACCAGAGGTGTACGGCCAGTGTAGGAGATCGCTCCCCACACCATGATGCCGGGTGTTGGCCCTGTGTGCCTCCGTCGTATGCAGTCCTGATTGTGGCGCTCACCTGCACGGCACCAAACACGCATACGACCATCATTGGCACCAAGGCAGAAGCGACTCTCATCGCTGAAGACGACACGGCCCCATTCGTCCCTCCATTCACGCCTGTCGCGACACCACTGGAGGTGGGCTGCACGATGTTGGGGCGTGATCGGAAGACAGCCTAACGGTGCGCGGGACCGTAGCCCAGCTTCATGGAGACGGTTGGGAATGGTCCTCGCCGATACCCCAGGAGCAACAGTGTCCCTAATTTGCTGGGAAGTGGCGGTGCGGGTCCCCTACGGCACTGCGTAGGATCCGACGGTCTTGGCGAGCATCCGTGCGTCGCTGTGGTCCGGTCCCAGGTCGATGGGCACGTGCACCTTCTGCCGACCACTGGCGACAACATCGATGTACTGTGGAGACCTCACGCCCCACGTGTTGAGCAATTCGGCGGTACGTCCACCCGGCCTCCCGCATGCCCACTATACGCCCTCGCTCAAAGTCCGTCAGCTGCACATACGGTTCACGTCCACGCTGTCGCGGCATGCTACCAGTGTTAAAGACTACGATGGAGCTCCGTATGCCACGGCAAACTGGCTGACACTGACGGCGGCGGTGCCCATACGCTGCGCAGCTACCGCCATTCGACGGCCAACACCGCGGTTCCTGGTGTGTCCGCAGTGCCGTGCGTGTGATCATTGCTTGTACAGCCTTCTCGCAGTGTCCGGAGCAAGTATGGTGGGTCTGACACACCGGCGTCAATGTGTTCTTATTTCCATTTCCAGGAGTGTATGTTAAACAGAGATTTGCAAAATAGTCAAAGAGAAATATGTGCATTGAAAAAGGAAAATGCAGAATTTAGACAAGAAAATGAGGAACTGAAGAAGTTAAATGAAGATGCATTATATTCAACTGTAACAAATAAAAGGAGAGCTGCAACTGAAATGAAACATAACCTCAACTGAAAAAGTGGAAATATGAACAAGCATGAGGAATTAGAAATGGAAGAGGAGAAAAATACAATGTAAAGTGAAGTGAAAAGTGCCAATCAGTGTAATTCAAAAGATAGTGTAAGTGCTAGTAAAAAAAGAGTTCTAGTAACTGGTGACTCATTATTGAAATTTGCTGGTGAAGCATGCAGGGATGAAGGCTATGAAGTAAGATGTTTTCCAGGCATAAAGTTAGAGGAACTTCAACACAAAGTGAGTGAACTGAACTTGGAGAAACATAATCCTGAGGTGGTTCTAATCCATGCTGGTACAAATAACATTAGACAGGGAGTGAGGGCAGAAGAAATAATGGGGGAAACAATGGACTTGATAAACTGCATCAGATGCATAGTGCCAGAAACTAAAATAGTAATAAGTGGGGTATTAAGAAGGCGTGATGTAGGCTTAGGAAGAATCAGAAGAATAAATGAAAACTTGGACTGGTTGTGCAAAACTAAACAGTGCTTAATGGTAGATGGTAATTTTTGGGTAAGCAATTATGAATTAATTAACTTTAAAGAGAGTCGATTAAAGACACTAGACAACACTTACTTTTAAATTTTTCCAGAACATGTTTCTGAGGCTTTGCCTCTATCATCGGCCGGCTCTCGACTGATGATAGAGGCAAAGCCTCAGAAACATGTTCCGGAAAAATTTAAAAGTAAGTGTTGTCTAGTGTCTTTAATTGACTCTCTTTAAAGTTAATTTATCATAACAACACTGTTTTCAACACTTCCAAGAAAGGAAAAGCAATTATGATTTTGGTATAGATGGAGTCCATCTAAATAGAAGGGGATCCTCAGTATTTGGCTATTTATTGTGTAATGTAGTTTCATCAGTGTTAAAGGGAAACTAAATGGCAAGGAGTTAATGGCTAATAGTTACTTAAATCCAGGAATGGCTCATAAGCCACCAGTTGAAACAGGCACGATAAATGATATAAATTTGGGGGTGAGTAATATTTGTAACAATATAGACACAAATCTACGCTTAATACATAAAAATGTACAGTATGCTTCAAATAAATTAGTGGAAATAGAAGGTATATTAAATGAACGTAAACCTGATATTTTGATACTGACAGAACATGGTTTTAATGAAATGCAGATTAAATATTACAACATAAAAAATTACAAATTAGTTACTAGTTATTGTAGACAATATCATAAAGGTGGGGGAGTTGCTATTTATGTAAAGAATGGGATAAATTTTACTATATATGATTGGGATATATGTCATGAACTGGAAATGACTTTTGAAGTAGCAATTGCAAAAATACAAACAAAATTAGAAAATTATATAATTATTGGTCTATACAGATCCCCATGTTCCAAAGTAGATGACTTTTTGAACAATCTTGAGGATCTTTTAAATAAAGTACATGATAAGAACAAAAATATTATAATTATGGGTGATCTAAATATAAATTCTCTTTCAAATACTAGTGACTACAAAAAATTGTGCGACCTACTCAATAGCTTCAATTTATGTAACACTATTAATGGACCAACCAGAATCACACCAAACACATCTTCTGCTATTGAACATGTGATAACCAATTTAGAATGTGGTAGATATGCTGTAACGATAGAGGAATTCTGTATATCAGATCACTGTGCGCAGATTATGGATATATTAAACAATGATAAAATTCTTGAACAATATAAGTATAAAACTATACGGCAGACAACAATAAATCATTTAAATCTGATGTATGAAAGCTTAATGCAAGAAAAATTGGGAAATAGTTTATAAAACACAAGACAGTAATCTAAAATGGGAACACTTCTTTAAAATATTAACAAAACACTTTAATAAGAACTGCCCCATTAAAAAAATTAAGGTCACAAATAAGGGAGATCAACATATACAAATACCAGTGCAAATAAAAGAATTGAGGGAAAAAATGAAAGATTACTATACCTTTTTTAAGTACACAAACTTAGAGCTATTTAAATGTAAATACAAAAGTCTAAAAAAACAATATTCATTAACTATAAATAGCTTAAAGAGACAATATGGTAAAAAAATAATAGAATCAAATAATAAAGCTAAGACAGTTTGGGGGATAGTAAAAGGAAATGATACAAGCAAAAATAAGCAAGAAAACATAAAAATAGTTGAAAACGGTCAAACTATAAATGAGCTACATGCAATATGTCAGTATTTTAATAAACATTTTATTTACATAACAAGGGGAGAACAGAACATGATAGACAACATTCCTTATGAACTGCCAGAATGTGCAAATTCTATATATCTGGAGGAAACTACAGCAAATGAAGTCGAAAAAATAATAAATAAATTAAAAAGTAAGGTGTCATCAGGTTGGGATGGAATATCACCTAAAATCTTAAAGCACTGTAAAAATGCATTGATCACTATTCTAGTACAGCTTATAAATGCTTCATTAAATAGTGAAAATTTTCCAAATTCTTTAAAAACCAGTATAGTTAGACCAATCTTTAAAAAGGGGGATAAAACACAAATACTTAATTATAGGCCAATAACTCTAACTTCTGTTTTTGCAAAAGTATTTGAAACCATATTAAGCTCCAGACTGATAGGTTTTCTAAATAAATATAACTTGCTTAGCTCTTCGCAGCATGGCTTTAGACGCAATTTATCCACTACCACTGCAATGGCAGAACTCTATCATGAAATACTGGAAGGACTTGATAAGGATAATAAAGCTGTGGGCCCCCCGGGGGCCTACTTCGGTAGGTACGGGTTTGGCGCACCCGGGTCCCGAGCCAACAGTCTCCCTCGTGTGGGCTCCTCTTCGTGGTTGAGGGAGACGGTCAACAGGCCCACCCACGTGTAGGCCGTGCATGGAGACCCGTGGAGAAGGTTTTTAGATTCTTGTCTAGTTTAGAGTTTAGGATTTAGTGAACGAAATTTTTAGTAAGTTTTGATTGATGTTTTTTATGTACGTGTATTTTTAATAGGTTTTGTTACACTTGTATAGTTTTTAGAAAGTTTTATATCTGGCTTTTGCCATGACTAGGTTTTTAAAGGGTGCTGATGACCGCCGTAGTTGAGCACCCTTAGATATATATCATCATCATCATAAAGCTGTGGGAGTTTTCTTAGATTTATCCAAGGCTTTCGATAGTGTAGTTCATGACAAATTACTGAATAAGATACAAAAATATGGCATTAGGGGAAAATTCTTAAAAGTTATTGAATCTTATCTGTCAAATCATAAACAATGCACAGAAATATATCATCAAGAGCAATGCATGACAAAAGTTACAAGGTCTAACTACGAATTAATAAGGATCGGTGTGCCTCAAGGATCTGTACTTGGACCACTCCTGTTTTTATTATATGTAAATGATCTTCCTAAATCCTCATGTGTAGTGTTTAACGCCCACTTTTACTACATACGGCATCGCAGGCGATGACACTGATGATACATGAGATGAAGATGGAGCACCGGTGGAATGAGATGGCGGGGGAAACCGGAGATCCTGGAGAAAACCCGCCCCAGCGCCGTGTTGTCCACCATAAATCTCACTTTGCAGTCGCCTGGGATTTCCTAAATCCTCAGATTATAAAATAATATCATACGCAGATGATACATCAGTTGTTTTTACAAATAAAAATATACACTGTTTGGAGAATTTAATAACCCAAAAAAAAAACACACGATATATATGATAACTTAAAAAATAATAACTTAAAGGTGAATATACAAAAAACTAATATGATCAGGTTCCAGCATCAAAATAACAGGTATAATCAAAGACTAAATGTAAAAATACATGATGAAACCATTGAGCAAATAGAGAAAATAAAATTTTTAGGAGTAATTATAGATGAAAACATGTCCTTCAAACATCACATTGATCATGTATGTAATAAAATTAGTATTTATTTATAACTTTTAAGATGCCTAAAAGAGTTCCTAGATGTAGAGCATTTAAAGTTAGTTTATTATGGATTAATATATACACATCTACAATATGGGATTGAAATCTGGGATAGCACATGTAAGGTAAACATGAACAGGTTATTAATACAAAAAAAGTGTATAAGATGTATTTATAATTTAAACAACAGAGAATCCTGTAGACAAACCTTTGTAGAAGCCAATATATTAACTGTTATATCGCTATATGTATATAAAGTAATTATGTTTGTAGTAAGTCACACTCTGTACATATTAAAGATAGCCATCTGTATAATACCAGATTGCTAAATAATTACTAAAGAGATAATATTAGTAAACGAGCCACAGAAAAGGATCCCCTTATTATGGGTAGAATACTCTATAACAGGTTACCAAGTGATATTAAAGCTCTAAGAGGCAATGAATTTCAAAAAAGACTAAAAATGTACCTAATACAGAAGTGCCTATATAGAATAGATGAATGATTTATGATGAATAGATTTTATGATTCTTGACGATGCTTGAAACTTGTATAAGTCTATAAGCAAGTAAAGATTATCTATTCTATTATACCGCTGCTTACATTGTTTACAAACCAGCGAAGTGGAAAGAGGGAGTAGTTGCGTATGCTACTGAGCTTGAGCTGTGTATGGCAGGGGAGGGGAAGGAGAGGTCACTAAAACCCTGTGCAGTCGAATCTGTTTTCTAGCCATACGGCAACCAAATCACAACCATGTCCAAGGCCTAGTGATTACATATTGGGTTGTTTTAATTGGGGACATTCCATGTACTTTTCACTGATTGCCAATAGCAGTACTAAAATTAAATAAATTTTTTAATAATCATAAGCATAATCCTTTGTTCACCATTAAGCTTACAAGAAGCAATAGGTTTCGTCAGTTATAAAAAGTATTTACAGTGTATTTACAAGTACAGAAGGTTTACAAATTAATGCATATAAAATTCTAGGTGAAATCAGATTATTTGCATGGCTTAAGCTGGTAATTATCGTAAGTTAACTTTACTATAGTGATAATAAAATTAAACAATTAGGTACCTACTACTATAATTTACAATAGTTTTACATAAATGTTTAATGTTGTGGCCAATGTTGTGGTTTTCTGTCCAAAAATGGTGTGAAACTGCAGATTTTTCTGTTTGTTTTAACTTAATATTCCTCTGGTGTTCTTTTTGTCTGGTTAACAAGTTTCTCTTAGTTTTTCCTATATAGCTTTTTTCACAGGTTTCACAATTAATCTGATAAATTCCTGATTTCAAATTGTTGGGGATTGTATTTTTCAGTGGTTTATTTAGCAGGTTCCTCAGACTGAATTTGTTTTGGGGTGCTAGTTTTAAGTTTAGTCTTTTGAAGATTCATTCAAATTTTCTAAAAGCCCATGGATGGTAGGTGAATTTTCTATATTGCCAATTTGTGTTTTTAAGTGGTGTGAGAGTGGTATTTTTTTTATATTATCTTCAGTTTTTTCCTTTCTCTTTATCATGTTCCTTATGATGGCTGCGTTGAATCCATTTAATACCGATATGTCTTTTATGTGTTGTTGTTCTTTCTGTGAAAAAAGCTACATAGGAAAAACTAAGAGAAACTTATTAATTTTTAGATGAGTCGTATTTATTACACATCTGCTTCACTTTCGTACCTATTTTGAGGACATGTTTTGCAAATCATCGTTTGCATCTTATGCTCTTATGCGATTAAAGCTTGATCCAGTGGTGTGGTGGGTGTGGGTAATTCTGGAGTTGCTGCTGCCATCTGTTGATTTAGTGATGAACTTAAATGTGGGATTCTCTTCTGGCGGGATTTCAAAGTTCATTAGTTGGATTTTATGCTTTTCTATGTATATTCTCTCCCATATGACGAATTCACTATGTTTTTGTACGTATTGTAGTAATTCTGTGCTATCTTCAATTTCATGATTTTCAGACCAGAAATGAGCTGCTATTGCGGACTTATCAATATTTTTGTATCTTAAGTGCCTGAAGTGTTCTTTCTTTCTAGTGCCTATGTTTCTTTTTGTCCTCCCTATGTAAATTTTTTCACAGTCTTACACTTAATCTTGTAAATGCCTGACTTTTCCTCTGGTTTTATCTTATCAGTATTATTACTGTGAAGTAGGTTTTTAATGTTGTAATTGTTTTTTGGTGCCAATGTTATATTGTATTTATTGAATATTTTTTGGAACTTTTTTGTGGCCCAGGGGTGGTAAGTAAATTTAGCAAATCTAATTTCTTGTTTTATTGGTGTGAGAGCTGTGATCTGTTTTAATCTCTTTTGAAGTTTGAATGATTTTAGTTTTTTATCTACAAGGTTTTTTCCATATCCATTTTTAATTGCAGTTTTTAAGATTTGATGGTATTCGTTTTGATATTCTTGCTGGCTGAGGGGTAGATTTACTAATCTGTGTGTGAGACTGTTGATGGTTGCATGTTTGTGTGGAATTGGGTTGAAACTATTTGCTTTGATGTAATTATCTGTGTGTGTTGCTTTTCTATGGATACCAAATTCTAGTTTTTCATTGCTTTTTGTGATTTTAAGGTCCAAAAAAGGTATAGTACAGTCCTCTTCAGTTTCCACTGTGAATTGTATGCTGGGTTCTTGCAGGTTGAGTAGTTTCAAAGCATCATCTATTTGTTTGTAGGGCACTATTGCAAAGATGTCATCTACGTATCTGTACCATGTTTTAAAAATATAAGGGAAGGCTTTAGTTATATGTGTTTCAAAAAAGCTCATGTATAGATTGGCCAAAAATGGTGATAGTGGGCTTCCCATAGCTAGTCCTGAAATTTGTTTATAATATTTTCCATCGAAGACAAAATAATTTTGATGTATACATATTTCAGTCATTGCCAAATATTCTTCTATTGCATTGGCATCTAGGTTTATAGAGTTTAGCCATTTTTTCAGTTGAATCAAAAGTTTGTCTAATGGAATGCTAGGGAAGAGGGAGCGGACATCAAAGGATACTAAAGTGTCATGAGGTTTTAGTTTAAGATTTTGAATTTTTTGTACCAGGTCTAAAGAGTTTTTTATGCTCAGAGTATGGAATTGTGGAAAGGACTGAAATTTTTTGGACAGCCATTTTGCCAGAAGGTAAGTAGGAGTGTTTATATTATTTACAACGGGTCTCATGGGTATGTTGGGTTTGTGTATTTTAGGCAAACCATATAGTCTTGCAAGGGTAGGGTTGTCCGGTTTGATAGTTTTTTGTTCTGCAGTTGTTAAAATTTTACTATTAATGATGGTTTTTTGTACATCTTTTATGCATCTGTTGAGTGGATTAGATAGTTTATTGAAGAAAGGAGTAAGGTGATAAAACAAGGATTTAAATGGCTGGCTCCATAGCTCAGTTGGTAGAGCACTTGCCTGCCATGCTAGGGGTCCCAGGTTTGATTCCTAGTGGTAGGGTTGGGGATTTTTCTCTGACCAAGATAATTCCTCATCTTCCCCAGAGTCTGGAAGTATGAATGAGTGTGAATGTGAGCATGATCTAATGATTAAAACCCAATGGATACAAGTTAACACCTTCGATATGTTCCAAAGGAGAATGGCCGCTGATATGACCATTGGAGTTAAAGCAGGGTATAAATGAAACAAATAAAAAAAAAAAGCATTTAATGCAATTGTACAAAATGATAAACTGTGAATTGATGGGTGAGTGGTTGAGCAGAGAAACTGTATAAGCAACATCAAAGAAGGAGAGTACACAAGTGTTGACGTAACAGAAGCAAACAAGCTGACTTTGATATCTGGTGTAAATGTCCAGAACACATTGGAGTAAATGCAGTGTGCACTAATGGAGAGGAAAGGATTAGCAGTGCAAATGGAAGATAAGAGGGGAAACAAATATGACAGTTGTGAAAAGGAAATAAGGAAAGACAAAATTGCATTATGGCCAGTGGGGAAACACAGGGAAAAGTAGAGTGAAACAAAGTGTGGGGACACAAGGATTAGAAAAGAGGTAAGAATTGGAAGGTATCAAGATGTAGGGGAATATCAGCAAGGCAAAAATATGGCTATTATGTGTAAAAAGGAAAGAATAGAATAGGATCATGAGGGGCAGAGGAAAAAATATGAGCAAATGTGATGAAACAATAGATAATAATCGGGGAAGGGAAAAGTGGAAAGTGAAGCTGAATAATGTAATAAAGTAAGAGGAGGCAAGAAAAAGGGGAGAAGTATAAATGAGAACATAAACAAGTGAGGTTAAGTAAATCCAGGCTAAGCGAAGTAACAGTAATAAGTTGAAATAAGAGGTAAATAATAAGGAAAAGTTAAAAAGTTTGCAAAGAGCCAAAAATTAGTATGGCTGGACAAACAGCAAAATGAGAAGAGAGATTAGGCAGGGTTATGAGTAATAGAGCAGAAGATTTGAGAAAATGTGACCAAATAATAGATGACTGCAAGGACTGAAAAAGTAGCTAGTAAAGCTTAATAATAATTTGTGACAGGGAAAGGGGATGCAAGAAAAGTGCAGATGTGCAAGAGAGAAATTATGAAAAGTGAGGCTAAGTATATCCAGCCTCAATGAAACAATAGTAATAAAAAGTTTAAACAAATGACAATAATCTACAGGGATAGACATAAATTCGACAAATAGCAAAAGCTAGTGCATAGATAAGCAATGGAAAGCAATTACTATTAAAGGAGACAAACATGTATCTATAAGCAGTATGTAATAGTATCGAAGGGCTGCCCTGTTAGCAAAGGGGCATCATATCATGTATATCAAGGTGTTGCTATACCTGATACTAGAATGACTCTCAAGAGAGAGCATTTCAATGCTATGATTTTCTATGACTTTAAAGTTAGACTAGGAGAGAGAGAGAATGCCTTAAAAGACTGTGTTGTGCTTTTAGTGATATTTGCCCTTCACAAGCACCATTTATCAATGGGCAGCAAAGTTTAGAAGAGGAAAAGATTCCCTTGAGGATGAACATCATCCCAGCTTCAGCAACAATGAATGAGAATGTAAAAACAGAGCACATGTGAGAAGACAATTGTTGCACATTATTAGCAGATTCAAGGGGCGCTCAATATTGAATTGCAGCAGTGCAATTCCTTAACCCTCCATCGATTGTAACTGTGCAAAAATAGCACAGCTACAAATTTTTGGTTGGCTCACCTGCTTAAAGGCGACAGGTGGCACCACTATGTTGTTAAAGGGAGCGGATATAGAAGAAGTGGCCAAAAATGCACATTGCAACCAAAGACTTCACAATTTTTGAGGTTAGTATTTTCAACTTTTTTCCCTTGCGTTCATCTTTAATGATTGTATTTCATCCATTTATAAGGTTATTTTGTAGGATTTATAGAAAACAATGTGTTTTCATGAGATGTGCGTAATCTGCACACTGCGACTGAACTGGTAATGGAGAAACTAATTTACTTCACTTGACCTTTGTTCCAGATTTTTGGACAATATGGTGAAGAGGACACTCAATCTAAATAATGAGGAGGATGTCAAGGCGGTAAGAAGACTTTTGGCAGCTCAAGAGGAGGATCCAGTGCTAACAGAAGATTTTGGTGAAGAAAGTGATATTGCGTCAGAGGATGCAGTTGAAGAAAAAATAGATGATACGGCTACTGAACAAGAATATAGTGACGATTCTGACACTGAAAATGCTTGTAATATTGAAGAAGGAGAAGAAGATGCACCATTCACATTAGGGAAGGACCAGGTGACTAAATGGACCAGGAAGGCTCCTAATAGGTGTAAGCGTAGAGGATCCGAAAATATTATCACTCACCTTCCAGGTGTGGCAGGGAACAGCTACACTAGCCAAAACCCCAGTTGAGTGTTGAAATCAGTTTTTCAATGATACTATGCTTGAAATGATGGTAAAATACAGCAATCAATATATGGAGAGTATCAAGGGGAATTTTGCTTGAGCAAGGGACATTAGACCTACAGATATGACTGAGGTTCGGGCATTTATTGGATTACTATACCTCGCAGGAGCCTATACAGCAAATCGAAGTTTGGAAGAGCTCTGGGGTCGTGAAAATGACGGAATTGAAAAATCTGGTCAATGGTTTAAAACCTTGGTCAGGTGCCTTTGCTTTCACGATCGCAGTTCTCAAGAGCAAAGGAAAAAGTATGATAAACTCTGTCCTATGCATGAAATCTTTGAACTATTTGTGAAGAATTGCTAAAAAAATTATTTTGTCAGAGAACACGTCACCATCAATGAAATGCTGCCAGGTTTCAGAGGAAAATGTCCTTTCTGTCAGTACATTCCCTCAAAGCCCAACAAGTATGGGATCAAAATGTTCGCCCTCATGGATGCAAAGATGATCTACATGTACAACTTGGAAGTTTACACTAACACACAGCCTGAAGATCCTTTCAGAGTGAGCAACAAACCACCTGACATCGTCAAACAAATGGTTCAGTCTATATTAGGGAGTGGACAAAATATCACGGCAGACAACTGGTTTACGATTTCGCACTTGTTGATGAGCTCAAAAAGCATAAGCTCACCTATGTTGGTACGGTAAGGAAAAACAAGAGCCAGTTGCCTCCACCCTTTGTGAATGTGAAAGGAAGCAGTATGATAGTATGTTTGGGTTCAACAATGGGAAAACGCTGGTCTCATACATTCCAAGAGAGCAAAAAAATGTGATCCTGGTTTCTTCCTTTCATAATGATGATGCCATTGACCCTTCATCTGAACAGCACAGGAAGCCAGAGATCATAACATTTTATAACTCCACAAAAGGTGGCGTAGATACTGCAGACCAAATGTATTCAACTTATGATGCATGCAGAAACAACACGCGTTGGCCACTGGTTATCTTTTATTGGATGATGAACATGGCTGGAATCAGCTCACTCCTCATTTATCTTGGTAATAATCATGAACCATTGAGCAGGAGTGTTCCTAAAGAAGTTGGCCCATGAGCTTACACTCCCCGAGCTGCAGAGGAGGAGCCAAAAGATGCTTGGAATTCCCCCCCAGCCTCCAAATCCGCCTGAGGAAGTTCAACCCCACGGGGAGTTTTGGTAACAGTGATTATAAGGGCGAACCACCCATCAAGAGGAGTAGGTGCATGCCATGCACGACAGAGACTGGTTTGAGGAGGCTTATCGTGTCGAGATGTCTGGGTTAT
Organism: Mantis religiosa; assembly: GCA_030765055.1. Classification (NCBI taxonomy): domain Eukaryota; kingdom Metazoa; phylum Arthropoda; class Insecta; order Mantodea; family Mantidae; genus Mantis; species Mantis religiosa. The sequence goes on along the minus strand of CM060950.1, from coordinate 268,206,122 downwards.
GCCAAGCTGATTTGCAATAAACATGCAAACACTGTATGTGATGAGCGAGAACTGATCTCACTAGTATCAGACTAAAGTGCCTAAGTGGCTTTTTTCTGTTTGTTTAACGTTTAAGTCGCTATTTCATCCAAGTTTTAAACCTGGCACATTGGAAGGCTAAAAAATGTTGTTATTTTGGAAATCGTATGTTTTGAGGTAGTAAAAACCCTTTCTGCTTCAAATCTTTTCTTAATTCCTTAATGTTGATCCTAAAGAAGGTAAATACTCTCATAAACCCATTATTTACGAAAGTGCAGCGCGGGAGCGATAAGGGACGAATGGTGGCAGGTGGAGATAAACAGCTTGTCTAAGCAGATAAACATAGCGTGAAGATAAAAGGCATGCCAAACAAATAGATAATGGAATATTCTAGTGACATCTTGATTGTCTTACAGAACATTCAATTTCTTGTTTGTTCCAGAAATAACTAGTAATATGAGTCGTGGTATATATAAGGAAGATGCGACTCGCCAAGGGACAGTTGTAAAGACAGCCATAAACGATCGTAAACCGAGACGGAACCAGAGTGTTTGGAAAGTGAGCTCTTTGTTGTGGTCAACGACCTTGGTAGATTGTAATTGTGCAAGTGGCGTAATCCTGATGCTGTATGTGTGTTTCTATGGAAATAATGATCATTTGTAATTTCTGCAACTTGGACTTTCAATTCTATGAATTACAAAGTCACAATTGGTGTCAGGAACATTTAACGATGGACGTGGCATTGGAAACGATTTTGGAGAAGATGATGGAAATGAAGGCCGAACTGACCTCGGACATGAAAGCGGCAAATAATAGTCTGGCCGCAGAACTAACAGAAATGAAGACGGAGAATGACAACCTTGCGTGCGAAAACAGAAGCGACAAATAACAACCTAGCCGCAGAGCTGAAAGAAATGCAAACGACTAACAACATCGCCAAGAAGATGGAGACCACAAACAACAACCTGACCGCGAAGATGACCGAATTGACCACGGAAATGAAAGCGGCAAACGAGGCCCTCACCGCAAAGTTAGAGGAGCAGTTGGCACGGAGTTGAGACAGCGCATCGAAGACCTGGCGAGTCGCGTTAACGACTTGGAGGGAGAGGCCGAGAGCAACACCAAGTCCCTGAACGCCACGGTAGAGGTCATCGTCGGCAGGAGGATGAAAAACTTGAAAGCCGACGCGCCGGAATGCGACACAACTTCTGCGCGCATCAAACCTCCTAAATACGACGGCGCGACAACTTTCGAAGTCTTCCGCCGCCAGTTCGACACAGTGGCAAAGCACAAATGGTCACCGGAGGAAGAGGCCGCACAGCTAATAGCCAGCCTCCAGGGACGGGCAGCAGTAGTCCTTACCGCGGTGCAGACAGCGGCGGCACCCAAGGACATTTGGGAGGCCCTGGAGAACCGCTTTGGAAACCACCGCTTAGACGCAGCGTACCGCAGCTAGCTGAAGTGAAGGTCACAGCAGCCACGGGAGACGCAGCAGGAGTTCGCCATGGCAATTGAACAGTTGGATAGCAAAGCCTTAGTCGACATCCCACCAGAATTCGTATCCCGGAAGGCCGCCTACACCTTCATCGACGGGATACGAGACACGGAGATTCATCAGCGGCTAATGCTCGGGGATTACAAAACTATCCGTAAGGCGCTAAAGGCAGCATTGTGGATGGAGGCCGCCAAGGTGACGGCTACCCCGACGTCGAGAACGAGGAGTATCCGCTACACGGGAGACCGAAGGCCTGCCGAGGGACGCCGGCGAAGACCATGTGGCGTATGTTGGGGGTGTGGACAGCCGGGACACCTGGAGAGAGACTGCCCACACCAGGGAGAGCAGCCGGAAAACGAGTAAGGACCGTCGTGGCGAGGGGCACGTCAGCGCCATCGCCACCATCCCCTCGAGTGACACTGCGCGCCGTCAGCCGACAGATGGATCACTGCCTCATCGCGGACGGTTGGGTGAGAGGGAAGCCGTGTCGCGTGCTCGTAGACACCGGGGCAGCTGTGACCGTCATCAGACCCGACGTAGCAAGGGATTTGCCGTCGAGGAAACCAAGCCAACCATACCAGCTTGTGACGGCATCGGGCGACACCTTACCTGTGAAGGAGACCCTGCTGAAGTTGCCCTTGGGGCGGAGTGCCGTACGCCTGTGGGTGTTCGTCGCGAAGGTGGCTGAGGAGGTGATACTAGGACTGGATGCCCTCAGGAGCCACGAGGCGACGGTCGACGTCGGCAGGAAGGTACTGTGGCTCAATGGAGAAGAGGTCATACTCCGGCAACCCAAAGAGCACCATGGAATCTGCAGGGTCATCCTGAAGAATGGCATAGTTGTCCCCGCGAGAATCGAGGTGGTGGTGACGGCGCGACTGGAAGGCCAGCGGACGAAGAACATGATGCTGGACCAGAAGACGCCCGTGCATGGACAATGTGTAGCCAGGACATTGTTGCCCTGCTGAGAGGAGGTGCCGGTGAGGCTGCTCAACCTGACGGACACCGATAACGACATCCAGGCTGGGACGGAGTTGGGGATGTGCGAGCCCGTGGTCAGCGTGACAGCAATCGACAAGACACAGGAGCCGCTGCCGACGCAACACCTGGGGCCTCAGCTGGAAGGCTTACTGGAGAGAGCGGCCGACCACCTGACCGCAGAACAGCTCGAGAAGGTTCCACAACTGCTGAGACGATACCAGAGTCTTTGGCCAAGGCGACAGCGACTACAGCCGCACGGACAGTGTTCCACCACATCGACACCGGAGACGTTCAACATATTCGGCAACCACTTAGACCCGTTCCACTGGCAAAACAAGCGGCGGTACGAGACATGCTGGAGGACATGAGATCCAGGGGAGTGATTGAAGAGTCTGACAGCCCTTGGTGTTCCCCTGTAGTTTTGGTGACGAAGAAAAACGGCGAGCTACACTTCTGCGTGGACTGCAGGAAGTTGAACGCTGTCACCAGAAAGGATTACTTCCCCTTACCCCGGATTGATGACACTCTGGACACGCTTGCTGGTGCGTAGTGGTTCTCGACCCTGGACCTGAAGCCGGGTTACTGGCAGGTAGCTCTGGACCCAAGAGACAAGGAGAAGACCGAATTCTCGACAGGCCAAGGGCTTTGGCAGTTCACAGTTATGCCCTTTGGCCTCCTTTGCAACGCACCAACTACCTTCCAACGCCTCAAGGAATCAGTGATGAGAGCACTAACTTATGACGCCTGCCTGCTATACCTGGACGACATCATCGTCGGCAAGACATTCGAGGACCATCTGGACAACCTGAGCAAGGTGTTACAGAGACTGCAGGCGACCAACCTGAAGCTAACCGCGAAGAAGTGCTAGCTCTTCCGTAAGGAAGTCAACTACTTGGGCCACAAAGTCTCACCAACCGGAGTGGCCACAGACCCGGAGAAGATACAGGCTGTGAGAGATTGGCCTCGCCCAAAGGATAAGCGAGAGTTGCGCAGTTTCCTAGGACTGTGCAGTTATTACCGCCGTTTTATAAAGGGGTTCTCCAACATCGCCAAAACCCTCACCCGCCTGACAGAAGAACACCGACCTTTTGTGTGGACGGAGGACGCCGAGGGCGCTTTCCAGCAGCTGAAGAAGACGATTTTGCAGTGCTCCAATTTTGGAAATTTCACAACCACGCGGCGCCTTCATCGTGGACACCGGCGCCAGCGACCATTGCATTGGAGGCGTCTTATCTAAAGTGCAGGAATGCCACGAGCGGGTGATAGCTTAGTACTGCAAGACCCTGCCCAAGGCAGAGAGAAACTACTGCGTCACCCGGCGAGTTATTGGCGGTAGTGAAGACCTTGGAGCACTTCCACAAGTACCTGCAGGGTCAGCCATTCCACCTGAGGACTGACCATTCCGCCCCAACCTTGCTGCTCAGCTTTAGGAACCTCGAACGCCAGACAGCACTTTGGGTAGAGGCTGCAGGAGTACAACTTCATCTCTGAATATCGTAGAGGGAAGAGCCACGGCAACGCAGACGTCATGTCCCGAAGACCCTGCCCAGAAGAGTGCAGCCAGTGCACAAGAGTGGAAGAGAAGGAGCGTGCCGCAGCTGTCAGAGTGGTCACGATAGTGCCTGCGGACGGCTGGGATAGCGCAAGCCTGAGGAGGGAGCAGCTGGCGGAGGCAGACTTGGGGCCACTCTTGATAGAAGTGGAGGCAGGTACAAGACCAACCTGGGAAGACGTCGCACCAAGGAGCGCCACATAAAAGTCATACTGGGTCCAATGGGACTCGCTGAAGACTCGCCTGATGGGAAGACGCAGAGAGAACAGTTGGTATTTCCCCGAAGTAAGGTCCCGGAGGTCTTGGAGGAAGTGCACGACGGTACTTCAGGAGGACACCTGGGAGCAAACCGAACAATCCACAAACTCCAACAGCGCTACTACTGGCTGAGGCTCCGAGCAGACGCTGAGAGATGGTGCCGTCAATGTCACGTGTGCGCGGCGAGTCGCGGCCCCCAGACTAGGAATCGGGGTCGCATGCAGAAGTACAACGTCGGAGCGCCATTAGAACGGATCGCCGTCGACATAGCTGGACCATTCCCAGTGTCCGACCGAGGCAACAAGTACTTGATGGTGGTCGTGGACTACTTCACCAAGTGGCCGGAGGTGTATGCCATCCCGAACCAGAAGACAAAGACAATCACAGACTACCTCGTAGAGCAAGTGTTTTGCCGATTTGGGGTGCCATTAGAGCTCCACAGCGACCAGGGTACCAATTTTAAGTCCAACCTAATGAAGGAGGCAATAGAAAGACGGGGTTAAAAAGATCCGCACAACACCTCTACATCCCCAGTCGGATGTCATGGTCGAAAGGTAAATTAAGGCTCTAGAAGAACACCTGAACAAGGTCGTGGCCAGCCATCAACGAGACTGTGACGTCAAGGTGCCACTGTTGTTGCTGGTCTACCGCTCGTCAACACACACAACTGGGATGACGCCAGCCAGCTAAATGTTCGGCCGAGAGTTACGCCTCCCTTGTGACCTGGCTTTTGGGAGTCCCCCGGACGCAAAACAGTCAGCAACCGAGTATGTGTAGAACCTGCATGCATGAGATGGCTCGTGAGAACATCCAGAAGGCGAGCGACCGCATGAAGACCTGATACGACAGACAAGCCAACAGCCAAGGGTTCCAGCAAGGTGACCTGGTCTGGTTGTACCGCCCTACCCGGACCAAGGGACACCGCCCGAAACTTCAACAACCATGGCAAGGACCATACCGGGTGGTGAAGAGGATTAACGACGTGGTCTACCGTATCCAGAAGGTGCCCTGAGGGAAGATGTTGGTGGTACACTTGGATCGTCTGGCCCGCTACGATTGTACTGTTCGGGACGACCAGCCTTGAGGAGGGAGCAATGTCACGAACCCATTATTTACGAAAGCGCGGCACGGGAGCGATAAGTGACGGATGGTGGTGGGCGGAGATAAACATCTTGTCTAAGCAGATAAACATAGCGCGGAGATAAAAGGCATGCCAAACAAATAAAGAGATAAATGGAATATTCTAGTGGCATCTTGATTGTCTTACAGAACATTCAATTTCTTCTTTGTTCCAGAAATATCTAGCAATATGAGTCATGGTATATATAAGGAAGCTGCGACTCGCCAAGGGACAGTTGTAAAGACAGTCGTAAATGATCGTAAACCGAGACGGAATGAGAGTGTTTGAAAAGTGAGCTCTTTGTTGTGGTCAACCACCTTGGTATATTGTAATTGTGTATGTGGCATAATCCTGATACTGTACGTGTATTTCTACGGAAATAAACAACATTTGGAATTTCTGCAACTTGGACTTTTAATTCTACCAATTACAAAGTCGCAATATGAAGGAACCTCCCCCAGTTCCGAAAAGGTATGGGAGTTATGATAATTTGAAATTGTGTGCTTATTTGGCACATTGCAACTGAACGAAATCATGAAAAAGGCGTGACCAACAAAGGGTTAAAGAAAAGCTTCACACCAAGAAACTCTGCTGTTGTTGGATCCCTTACCTCCTCACAAATGAGCAGAAGTGCAATGATGGTAGGAAATGATAGATTTGATGAGGAAAGATCCAAAAACATACTAGCATCATGTCAAGTGATGAAAGCTGGATATAACAATACAATCCAAAAACCAAGCAATAGGTCATAGGTCTGGGCTGTCCCAGGAGAGGATCCCCCATAAAAGTGAGGTGGGTAAAAAGTGTTGGCAAGAAGATGATCTGTTTGTTCTTCTCAGCTAGTGTGTATATTGTGACAATTTCACTTCAGGGGCAAAAGACTGTCTGGCAGATGGTACAGCATAAAATGTCTGCCACAAGTCTTCAATGAACTGAGAACAAAGCATCCTAAAACTGGTATCAGGAATTTTGTTGAACCATGACAATGTCTCTGCCCACACTGCACGAAAAATAACCAATTTCTGCAGGAGTCACAGTGAAAAACCTTGTCATGTTTCCTAGAGTCCACATATGGTCCCATGTCACTTTTTTTCAGTTCCCCAAAATAAAATAAAAATTCATTCAAGATTGACTTGAACAATCTGAAATCACTTAGTTGCATATGAAGAATATTTGTACTCTTTCCAAAGAAAATTGGCATTCTGCATTTGAAAAATGTTTTAAAAGTCATTGTACAAAATGCAATAGATAATACTTTGAAAAATGTAATGATCAGATATAAATTTTAAAAATTTTAGTGCATTCATTCACAAAACAGTGAGCCTCGAATGCATGGTTTATGGTTGTACCACTATTGTCAGAATAAAAAAATAGAACTACTTGCCACTCATTTCATTCATTTTGTAAGGACAGTACAAAACACATTCCATTACCTTCTCTTTTTGCATTCCAAAATCTGTACATGTATGCTCTACTAACATGTCATACTCAATAAATGTCCCTGGATCACATAGCAGATGAAGTCTCTCCCTAGCTGTGAGTTTACCCTGGAAAAAAAAAAACAAATAATAGTAATACAATATTAATAAAAACAACAAATATTTTAAAAAGATGTACAGAAATACAGCTGCAGCTGGTTTAACTGTCGTCATTAAAAATGAAATTAATTCCTTAGTATGTCCAGGACTGAATACAAGCAAAAGAAAATGTAGAACTTTCTCTCAGTTCCTGTCTTCTGGTCATAAAAACATAAAAAATAAAAAAAATAAAAGACGATTACAATTTTAAAAAAAATTACTTACCATCCTTGGGTTAATAAACATTTTCAAATTTTTTTTAAAGAAGTTGGTATAACTTTAGTTCCTTAAAATATAGTATTAAAAATTTACTACATTCTTCTAAAAGAGATAAAATTCCTAATAAAAAATCTGGTATTTATCAATTTAATGTTTAGATTGCGATCAGGTTTATATTGGAAAGACGAAACGTAATTTTGAAACCCGAACGAAAGAACATTTTCGTAACATTAGGTATAAAACTGATAAATCGGCAGTAGCATATCATTTTTGGTCATTTAACCATGAAATAAATCCTGAAGTTAAATTATTAAAACAATTAAATGGTCCAAAAGATTTAATAGTTTGGGAAATGATATTTATTTTAAAAAGTAAACATTGCGTAATGAATTTTGAAATACCAGCAGTTGATTCTGTTTTTAGTTTTGTTTCGTTTTCAGATTTTGGTAATACTAAAAAATAAACATAATAAAATGGTAACCGGAATCCTTGACAACGGAGTTTATTGATAGACTGAAGATGCAATCAATCTGTTTGTGAAATCGATCTCCATTAGAAAAAAGAATTAACACCATTTTCTTAAGATAAGTGAAGTTTTTTGTTACAAATATTTATATTTGTGTAATATTTATTGCTTCACTGTAGCTAGCTTCATTTTCTATGCAATATAGGTCATATGTTTGCCTATCCATCAACAAAAAGTGCTTATACTAAGGTATATCTGAATACGTCAGAGCAGAAAGTAATTTATGGTATTTTTGGTATCTATGCACATAGATGAACATTAGAAAGCAAGAATATCATTGCAGGGAAAATAGCCTTGCGTAGGCTACCCCCATCATTATACCTATCCCAGCTACCGCAGTTTCTCGGGATAAGCAATACCAGAGTGATTGGGAACAGTGGCAGACATCCAATAGCATGTAAGAATCATAATAATGCTAACAAAACCATGTGTTTATTTTCAATATGGAAACTACAACATATCAATCTTCTTTTTTTTTCTGGAAATGATTTGCGGATCTTCGTAGCTATTAGCCTATCAATATTGGACTGTAATTTAATAACATTTAAATGCCACGTGGCAACCAGTTTACAATCAGGTATTCTTGATCTGGTTTTTCCTTTTATTGTTTATAACTGAGAAGAATTACTCACAGATATAAGTTTCTCCATACACTGCTAATGTAGGAGAGGTGAGATTATTCAGATTAGGTCAAAATTTGTGTCCAATAGTTTCCCTAATTCCAACCATAGCTCCCCATTGCTGTACATTGGTCGATTATTCTCCAGTTGACAGTTTAGTGAAGCTTCATCTGGTTTGGCTGGAAATGGATTTTCAAATATTAATATTGTCACCCGATCGTTGGAATACCCTATAGAAGCAGCTGTGAGCGGGCGAGCAGGGGAGGTCCGTGTTAGCCACGCCCCCCTCGTTTGTCTTATAGTGGTGACAGGAGGTGGCTGGGAGAAAAAACACCACTGTGCCATCTCTTTCTGTTCCACCTGTGTTCTCGAACTTACGGGATATTTCCTCTAATCTAGAACCTTGCGATCGACCCGCTGGCCCTATATAAGCACCACGACGGGCAAGAGGAGTCAGTCAGACAGTTAGTCAGTGTTTGACGTGCTAGTGAAGGAGCGCCGTGTTAATGAACGAGAAGACTGTTCAACGGAAGACTTTACGTAATTGTGTACGTGCATCGGAACGGTAACGGACGAACTGGTGAATCGTAATTGTGTGCATTACGTAATTTTGTGTAATTGGCAAGTGTTCAACTGTAATTGTTGAGTTTGTGTAATTGGACTTTTCGTTTCACAAGCCCACAAAGTCACAATATTTTCCACATCATATCAATAAAGGCATGAAATCGGCTTTTAAACCGTAGCAAAAGAATTTCCAGAATATGTCTGCATTTTGTAATAAAAGACCTTTATGGCTTAATGCTGCTAACTGCTGACGTTGGAAAGTACATAATTCTGACTCTACAACCATAACCTGAGTTCATCAGTAAATGACTTAATTGCTTACACATATTCAAGATGGAGTGATTTTTTCCCATGTAGCAAGATATTTAACTGATTTAACACTAGAAGGACCGCACCCATCATTTTGACGGATGTGCTGCTTTAGAAGATTATCTTGTTTATGTTTTTCTCTACACTTCCTATGTTCTACGACTTTTAATAGACACTTATGACAAACATGTCCACAAAGAATTAAAACTAAAAACTGGTACAAACAACTCCTACTAGAAGGACCGCCATCCGTCATTTTGACGGGTATGGAAGTGTGAAGAATAGCCTTTGGATCTGTCCACATCTGTTGTTGCTTTCCTTCCTGATTGGTTTATGGCACTCTGCAGACCCTTTGTCGGTGAGTAAGAAAGCTTTATAACCTAAGTGGTGCAATTCGTGCCACTTATGTATTTACGAGATGTTGGAGCATAAAACTTTCTGTTGAAGTTGTTATGGTCGAATACCTGGGCACCCCATTTTTCAGGAACACAATGAGCAGAAACAAATTCGCTGAAATTTTGTGGTTTATGCGATTTGATGACAAGGACACACATTCTCAAAGACTAAGTACAGATCACTTTGCAGCTGCTACTCCTGTCTGGAATCCTTTTATTGCCAATTGCTTGCAGTGTTACATTTCAAGTGCAAATATCACTGTGGATGAGCAACTGTTTCCTTGCAAGACTAGATGCTCTTTCATTCAATATATGAGCAATAAACCAGACAAATTTGGAATTAAGTTTTGGCTTGCAGTTGATGCAAATTCAAAATACCTGGTGAATGGTTTTCCTTACCTGGGCAAAGACGAGCAGCACTCCACAGGTGTTCCTCTTGCAGAGCATGTTGTAATGAGTCTTATACAGCCCTTTGTTTTTGCAAGGATGAAATATTACATGTGACAATTTTTCCACAACCAAATGCCTTGCAGAAAGTTTGAAGCGTAAAAATACAAGCATTGTGGGCACAGTAAAGAAATGCAGAAGGGAAACGCCTCTATCAGCCAAATGTGCTACAGCACCTTTGAACACTAAGTCAGGTGACACAACTGTGAATGCTATCAGGGACAAAAGAACAAAATTGTGCTTCTTTTGAGTTCAATGCATGACAGTTACTATAAATAAACATCCTAAAAAGCTACCAGAATTAGTGGCATACTACAATTACACCAAGTATGGCGTTGACATCGTCGATCAAATGGCTCGACTGAACACAGTGAAATATGGATGCAGAAAGTAGCCTATGGATTTTTTTTTTTTTAATGTGTTGGCTTTGGCAGCTATTAATGCATGGGTACTCTATAAGCAAATAAGTGAAAAAGTAAGCAGACGTCAGTTCATATACAACTTAGCAGAAGAGTTGCCTTCAGCATATAAATCCACAAGTGCAAAATGCACTTCCTAACATATTACCTCAGCAGAGCAACATTTGGAAGACTTGCCAAATTGGCGGATGCAGAGGGAAGAATAGGAGCAAGCATTTATGTAACAAATGCAGCAAGTATGTTTGTGGACCATGTTTAGGCAACGCTGAATACACATGTGTTAGGTGCTATGATGCTGCAGGTGGCTTTGAATGAGCGAAATCAGGTTTATAAATGTTTTCTCTACTATATACTGTGGTATCCAAAATTTTATGTTGAAACACATGTGTTTGCTAAGCAAAGTTGTCCATTTCACATTTGGTTATTGTATATATTTGAATTAAGTTTTAGGCTTAAAATGTTCATTTTACCATATAATTCTTCAGATAAAAGTAAAATTATATACTGGTAAACTGGTACTATTTTAAAAAGTGCAAATAAAACTGCACCAGTCAAAATGTTTTTTTTTTTTACGTCTTCCAACTTTTAGTCATATCAGACGATGTTGGTCCTTCTTGATAGACCATACTCGCCGGTCCTTCTAGTGTTAAATAATCACACAAACTTGTTAAGGCAACATCCATATTTCACTTGCTATTGGATATTTAAGCAATGGTAACATTGCATTCTATAAGAACGCAAAAGTGTATTTTGTAAAACGTCAATAGTTTGTACTATCACATAGAAATGGTGTGAGAGTGTTAGCTGAGGCTCGTGACAAGCAGAAGTACATGCTTTTGTTTACATCAGTGAGAATTCTGGTTTGAAATGGACAATACGCTCTCAGAATACTTGATTGTTGGTTTACTACCTTTTAACACAAACATGGTTTAGAAAGTATGCTAACTGCTTGCACAATTCTTAATGCAGGCAATAAGAGATCCTTGTTCTTCAATATGAGCTCTTGCATTCTACATCATCCATTGAGTCCACTCATGGTGAATCTGTAGGCTCTAGTTTACACAGGAATGGACATTTTTCACAATGTGACTGCAAGCAATCCTCCTTATTGTGGTCACAACGCACTTGAGATATAAATTTGCAAAATTCAGTTTTAACAGTGGGTGTTTCCTGTGCAATGAAGCCAAAACAAACTTAATATTTTCATGCATAACTTTGATGATGATGTATATATAAGGGTGCTCAACTACATGGTCATTAGCACCCTTCAAAAACTTTATCATGGCAAAAGCCAGAAATAAATGTAACTATAAATCATAAAAACATCAAAAATATAATTGCAAATAAAATAAACTTGTACAATTAACACAAAAGTATAGTAAAAACTATAAATAAAAATAAACAAAACACTAAAGAGTATTAAAAACTATTCCGCTTAACTAAAATCTACAATTTAACTTAGAAAATAAAATAAAAAATACCAAAAGACATAAAAACTCGTTTCCTTTGTTAAACTCCTTCATTACCTGCCCAGAGGTGGTCGAATCAGTTTGTTCCTTTTCTTCGGGGCTGGGCTAGCACTTTCAGCAGGTTTATCCTGCCTTTTTCACACTGTCGTTGTGGCAGTGAGGGCAGGATCTTCCAGCTCCACTTCCTGAATGGAGGAGGACCGTTTCCTACCGGTAACTTCGAATCGAGTCTCCCGAAACGATTGGAAACTGCGACTGGCAAAGATAAAGCTGCTGATCTGACTCCTCTCCAGATGATTCCTCAGAAGTTGTTCTCAGAGGAGATGGTCGTGGACTTCTACGCTCCTTTTTCTTGGTACTAGCCTTCTTATTCTCCCTGAGGAAGTCAGTTCTTTCATATGAGGTCTTGAAATTTCTGGGCGATGTATTATATATTACTGGTTCACGTATTCTTGAGGAAGATGCTTTCTGCAGTGACTTGGCTGGCATGTTCTTCATAGGACTGGACTTGGTAGGTATGCTGACTGTTGTTCATGCTGGTGTCTATTGCTTTGGCAGTGATCTGGGTGTAATTGTTCTTTTGGATATTACTGCCCTGTTTATGACACTAGTTTGTGTTGCGATTTCATGTCTAGGCACTGGCATAGCTGCAACTGCACTACAAGTATTAGTACTAGGGCTTGAAGGCTGACGAACATGCAAGAGTTTCCGGGCTTCCAAGAAGGACACCTTCTCTCTTACCCGGATCTCTTGGATTGCCTTTTCCTCCATAAAATACGAGCATTCTCTGGAGTTAGATGAATGATTACCACTGTAGTTAACACATTTTGCAGGTGAAGTACATGCATCATCATGTTTGACTTCCCCACAGTCAATGCAAGTGGTAACTCCATTACAAGTATCACTCGTGTGGCCAAAGCGCTGGCATTTATAACACCTCAGTGGATTGGGTATATACTGCCTCACTTCAATAGCTTCATACCCTGCCTTAATCCTTTGCGGGAGATCTACCCGATCAAAGGTAAGAAATAGGGTAGGAGTGGGCACTAGTTCACCTCGTTTTTTGTGGTGAACTCGATATACATTATTCAAACCTTGTTCCGCCAAGTTTTCCTGAATTTCCTCATTGGAAACTACATATGATATGCCAAAAACCAACAGCAACTAGTATACAAGCACTCACACTCATTAATTGACTGATTGAACTCAACAAAAACCCCCTAAACCGGTTGCACATTAAAATACTTCTTTCCCCCACCTGGGGAGGCTTCTAGAAGTTACTGCCTTGTGCCTGTTAGTTGCCTGTGGTACTAGCAGGAACATTCTGGGGCTGAATCACATCACATCACATCACATCAGCATGTTCTAACAGACCTGCATTCCAGAGGGATGAGAAACCTCTGGAAGCCAAACAAAGGCCGGCCAGACCCCTTGTACACAAAAGGAGGCAGCCAGGCAATTCCATCCCAGGCAATACCAAAATAGTTAACATGAGGTGAAAAACTCCTTAGTTGCCACAATATTTTATGCACATTTCTTTGGTTTCTCTGTTAACACAGACTTTTGATTCAACCTGATATGATATTGAATTACACTCAAAGAAGTTCAAGATTGCAGCTTTAATGTTTTCTGAATGTGTATCCTTTAATGCAGTTTTCCCTAGCTTGCCAACAGTTAATCTTTCTCTTGTTGCTAGGTCATCAATCACTGTAATCTCTTCCACAGACTTGTCAAGTGCTTCTGCAACACATTTTCTACATTTTACAAAATGCTGTCTACATCTAAATGCTGCTGCAGGTGTCATATTAGCAGGAGCATCTCTTTCTTCCTGCTTTCTGTACATCTTGTTTCTGATTCGCTGATCTGTTTGTACATTTTATTCTTTGCTTATCATTTCATTTTCCTCTTTTAGTCTTAGTTCTAATCTTTTATCTAACTTTGAAGCATTTTCTTTCATTTAGTTGCTTCACGGCAATCTTGTTTCCTTAGACATTGTCTACATTTACATTGTCTTTCCGCTGTCATTTTAGACATGTTTTGAAGATGCCTGCATCTATATTCACAAAGGTCTCTCTATCAAATGAGAGCAACAGGAAGCAGCAGCAGCGTGGACTGTCAGTGTGTGACGCCCTATTTCCAGAAATCCATTTTGGGGAAAAAATACTCAGAATATTTGTTTGTTTGGTTATGTGATACTAACACAGGTTCTGGAAGGAAATTTTAATCTCTAAATTATTTTACCCTCTATGACATTTTATCCATGTTCAGCATTACAGACTGACACTGACAAACTTGTTTAAAAATATTTACATTTGGTAATGCTGAATCAAGGATGAGTTAATGTCTGACATAAAAAAAAAAAGAACTGATGTGATTCTAACATTTTCCTTTTACAACTGATACCTAGACAATACTAACTTTCACACATTTTTCATTTTGTTTTGCATTCACCAATATCTTTAGCTTTAAATTACCTAATTATCTTATTCTTTGCAATTCTGAACATTTTATTACTCAATAAGGTGTCTCAGAGTAAGGGGAAACATATACCTTTACTTATTATACTGAAAACTTAAATGTTTACCTATATAGAATAAAAAGGAAGTATTTCAAAAAGTGGAGTGCCATTGTTACTAAAAATTAGGCAAATGAGTCAACCTTGTAAGTGAAGAAAAGTATATACAAGGTTGACTCATTTGCCTAATTTTAGTAAAAATGTTTACCTTTTGATGTGACATTTCTGTTGAACTGCTCTATACCGTTCTTCAACTTAAGAAAATTAATTAATCTGTGAAAATACTTCATTTGGCATTGCCATATATTATTTCATTTCAGAAAGCTGCCTAAGTCAGCCAAATTAAAATATTTTTGCACACTAAATCATTTCATTTATGAGCAATTTCTATACACAATCTACTTCCAATAAACAGAAGGTTAATCGTTATTTTGTTCATTCTATATCCCTTAAGTTATTGAGCTAAATGTTAAATATAAGGGAAAGAAAGAGAAATAAGCGACTCCAAGGGGGAGTAATAAATTGTGCAAATTTTATGTAAAGTTTAAAGAAGATAAATTATTCATCCATTCACAAAGTTATTGAGCCAGACAGCATTTTCAGTTACTCAAAACTTGACTTCAAGTGATTTAGATATCTTTCTGCAATGACACATTCGTTTGTCTTCCATTTTTTTAAAAACACAAATAATAATGCACACATAAGGTAAAACGCATAACATGGTAGATTATTAATGCTGTGAACATTCTTCCAATTAAAATATGAAATAATTATTTCATAGAGTCATGTATATAACTCTATAAAGAAGTATTAATATATAATAACTAAGTAATATAAAGAATGTTAATCAATGAAATATAAATAAATGTTTTGTAAACAGTTGTAATAAAATTATCAGGAGTACTTATTCAAGATTCAATGAAAGATACAAATATCGTTTGGTTATCACTTTTCTATGTATCATATAAAATAAGCATAACAAAAAAGAGATGAAAACCAAAAATGTGTCTTACTTTTAAAACTTCAAAGGAAAGAAATTCTTATCATTAAAAATAGATTATTTATGTTTTTTTTTCTCGAATTTAAAAGATTTAATTGGAAATATTATTTTTTGAGAATCGAGGAATTGGGCAAAAAAAAATTTTTGGGAGGTGGGCTTTTTGCTCGTTTTACTTAATTTTGTAGTATGTCATACTAAAATTATTAGATATAGCTAATATTTCTTTATTCCTCAAATAATACCTTTAAATTGATTAATACTTTTTTCTTTCTTTTCTATTATATTATTACTATGCATGAACAAGAATACCAATTAGGCATACATAAGTAACACTCTTAAGAAGGTTATTTTTCCACAAACTACTATTTCAAAAGTTTATTCTTTCATCTAATGTGTGTGTATGCTACAAAGTTGGCCAGTAGGTGTATGACCCATCTCCTGGCCACATACTGTATGACTTGGCTTGCAGTCACACAGCCCATCTCCCAGTCACATATGCATGGATATTAAATCAAATTTCAGATCACATTAACAATTATCAAAATAAACACAAAATATACCTTATTACAGGAGATGTCAGAAATGTTATCCATCTGTATCTTCTGAGGAAATTTCCATTCACATGTATTACTTGAACTTTTCTAATAGCATTAATTTCTGTCCTGAGATTTTAATTCTTTAATCTTTCTTTTTCTTTTTACTAATTTAATGTATTAACTGTTGAGGTCATATTAAATGATAAAAGGTAGAGCATGAAATGATGCTCAAATGAGTCCTGATTCCATAGAGCTTAAATTTAAGACATTTATTCTCAGAATAAGAAAATCCCTAGAAAAAACCTTATCCCAGTAACTCATTCAAACCAAGTATTTACCACAGGTCCTCCTGAAATGGCAATATTAGTAGTGTTGCGGTAACAGGCATAAAAGTTTGGGCACAAATAGAAAACAGACGGCGGCTATTGTTTCACAGTCATAAAGAGCTTGCATAATCAGTTTACAATCGCGCGGCTAGTGTACACAAAGGAACTAATAGGTGGCTAGCACTCAGAAAGAGCCGACAATTAACGATAAACAAGATAAGTGCCGATAAACAAGAGACGGATATTTTATCACAGAGGTAAAAGACCTGCCGGCACTTATATAATTACATTCTAGAACATTCGTGTCTTTTCTAGTGACATGTTAGAGAAAATTCGATAACAGTCTGGAATTCATGAATGGGTGTATAAAAAGAAGCCATGGCTAGTGATGAGTCAGTTGTGTAACAAGAGTGTTGTTGTAACAAGAGCTGATGTTGTAAATTGGATGCTGTTTGTTATTGTCATCGACCTAGGAAGATTTTGTTGTTATGTGATGTAATGTTGTTACGTGAGAATTGAACAGTGTATTGCTATAGAAATAAAGAACATTTAGAATTTTGATAAATTGGACTTTCAATTCTACGAACTCACAAAGTCACAACTGGTGTCAGGAGTGGGACGACATGGAGGCTGCATTGGAAAAGATTCTGGAGAAGATGGTGGAAATGAAAGCAGAACTCATCTCGGAAATGAAGACGGCGAATGACAACCTCGCTGCAAAATCAGAAGCGGCAAATAACAGCCTGGCCGCGAAGCTGGAGACCACAAATAACTTGGCAGCGGAACTGAAAGAAATGAAGGCGGCTAACGACAACATCACCGAGAAGATGGAACAAATGAAGGCCGAATTAACTAAAGAAATGAGAGCAGCGAACGACAGTCTGGCCACGGAAATGAAGGTGGCGAACGAGGCTCTCGCCGCCAAATTTGAGGAACAGTTGGCCGGCATGAGGGATGACGTGACGGAGCTGGGAAAGCGAAAGGGCCAAATGGACGAGCGCGTCCAAGACCTGGCGAACAGCTTCAATGACCTAGAGGAGGAGGCCGACAGTAACGCCAAGTCCCTGAAGGCCAGGGTAGAAGACTTCGAAGCCCTTGTGAACCGCGTTAACAATCTGGAGGGAAAGGCCGACAGCAACACAAAGTCCCTGAACGCCACTGTAGAGGACATCGTCGGCAGGAGGCTGAAGGACTTGAAGGCCGACGCGCCGGGACGCGACACATCGGCGCGCGTCAAACCTCTTAAATACGAGGGCGCAATAACTTTCGAAGTCTTTCACCGTCAATTCGACACAGTGGCCAGACACATTTGGTCACCAGATGAAGAGGCCGCACAGCTAATAGCCAGTCTCCAGGGACGGACCGCAGAGGTCCTGAATGCGGTCCAGACAGCGGCGGCACCCAATGACATCTGGGAGGCCCTGGAGAATCGTTTGGGAAACCACCGCTTAGCCGCAGCTAGTTGAAGTCAAGGTCACAGCAGCCAGGGGAGACGCTGCAGGAGTTCACCCTGGCAATTGAGCAACTGGCTAGCAAAGCCTTAGTCGACCTCCCTCCCCCCAGAGTTCGCATCACGAGAGGCTGCCTACACCTTTGTTGACGGGGTACAATACACGGAGATTCGTCAGCGCCTAATGCTCGGCGACTACAAAACCATCCACGAGGCGCTAACGGCAGCACTGAGGATGGAGGCGGCCGAGGTGACAGCTATCCCGACGTCGAGAAAGAGGAGTGTCCGCCACACCGGAGACAAGACCAGCCGAGGAACGCCGGCGAATACCTAGTGGTCTGTGTTGGGAGTGTGGACAGCCGGGAAAGAGTGGAGAGAGACTGCCCACACCAGGAAGAGCAGCCGGAAGAACGAATAAGACCCGGCGTGGTGAGGGGCACGTCGGCGGCAACATCACCATCCACTCGGATGACCCTGCGCGCCGTTAGCCGGCGTATGGATGACAGCCTCATCGCGGACGGTTGGGTAAGACGAAAGCCTCGTCGCGTGCTGGTGGACACCGGGGCAGCCGTGACCGTCATCAGACCTGACATAGCTAGGGGTTTGCCGTCAAGGAAACCAAGCCGTCCGTACCAGCTTGTGACGGCATCGGGTGACACCTTGCCTGTGGAGAACGAGGCCCTATTGAAGTTGACCTTGGGACGGTGAGCCGGAGGTCTGTGGGTGTTCGTCGCAAAGGTGGCTGAGGAGGTGATACTAGGACTGGATGCCCTCAGGAGCCACGAGGCGACGGTCGACGTCGGCAGGAACGTCCTGCGGCTCAATGGAGAAGTAATACTTCGGCAACCTGAAGAGCGCCTGGGAATTTGCAGAGTCATCCTGAAGGAAGACGTGGTGGTCCCCGCGAGAAGCGAGGTGGTGGTGATGGCGCGACTGGAAGGCCAGCGGACGAAAAACATGATGCTGGACCAGAAGACGCCTGTGCAGGACTCTGTGTAGCCAGGACATTACTGCCATGCCGAGAGGAGGTACAAGTGAGGCTGCTCAACCTGGCAGACACCGACCACGACGTCCAGGCCGGAACGGAGCTGGGGACGTGCGAGCCCGTGGTCAGCCTAACCGCAATCGACAAGACCGAGAAGGTACCGACGCAACACTTGGGGCCCCAGCTGGAAAGTTTACTGGAGAGGACGGCCGATCGCCTCACCGCATACTGCTGAGGCGATACCAGCGCGTCTTCAGCCAAGGCGACAGCAACTACGACCGCACGGACGCGTGCTCCACCGCATCGACACCGGAGACTGCCGGCCTATTCGGCAACCACCTAGACGCGTTCCGCTGGCGAAACAAGCGGCGGTACGGCATATGCTAGAGGACATGAAATCCTGGGGAGTGGTTGAAGATTCTTACAGCCCTTGGTGTTCCCCTGTAGTTCTGGTGAGGAAGAACGGCGAGTTACGCTTCTGCGTCGACTACAGGAAGCTGAACGCTGTCACCAGGAAGAACTGTTTCCCCTTACCCCGGATTGACGACACTCTGGACACGAAGGCTTGTGCACAGTGGTTCTCGACCCTGGACCTGAAGTCAGGTTACTGGCAGGTAGCTCTGGACCCAAGAGACAAAAAGAAGACCGAATTCTCGACAGGCCAAGGGCTTTGGCAGTTCACAGTTATGTCCTTTGGCCTTTGCAACGCACCAGCCACCTTCCAACGCCTAATGGAATCAGTGATGAGAGGATTGATATATGACGCATGCCTGCTATACTTGGACATAATCATCGTCGGCAAGACGTTCGAAGACCATCTCGACAACCTGAGCAAGGTGTTACAGAGACTGCAGGCAACCAACTTGAAGCTGAACGCGAAGAAGTGCCAGCTCTTCCGCAAAGAAGTTAACTACTTGGGCCACATAGTCTCACCAAACGGAGTGGCCACAGACCCGGAGAAAAAACAGGCTGTTAGAGATTGGCCTCGGCCAAAGGACAAGAGAGAATTGAGCAGTTTTCTGTGGCTGTTCAGTTACTACCGCCGCTTCATAAAGGGGTTTTCCAACATCGTCAAACCCCTCACCCGCCTGACTGAAGAACACCAGCCCTATGTGTGGATGGAGGACACCGAAGATGCTTTCCAGCACCTGAAGAAGACACTGTGCAGTGCTCCTATTCTGGGTTTCCCACAACCAGGTGGCGCCTTCATTGTGGACACCAATGCCAGCGGCCACTGCATTAGGGGTGTCCTATCCCAAGTCCCGGACGGCCACGAGCGGGTGATAGCCTACTACAGCAAGACGCTATCCAAGGCAGAGAAGAACTACTGCGTCACCCGACGAGAGTTACTGGCGGTAGTAAAAACATTGGAGCACTTCCACAACTACCTGTATGGTCAGCCGTTCCACCTGAGGACTGACCACTCCGCTCTAACCTGGCTACTGAACTTAAGAAACCTGGAAGGCCAGACAGCACGTTGGGTCCAGAGGCTGTAGGAGTACGACTTCACCTCTGAACTTCGTAGAGGAAAGAGCCACGGTAACGCAGACGCCATGTCCCGAACACCCTGCCCAGAGACGTGCGGCCAATGCACAAGAGTGAAAGAGAAGGAGCGTGCCGCAGCAGCCCGAGTAGTCACGGCAGTGCCTGCGGATGGCTGGGATAGCGCAGGCCTGAGGCGGGAGCAGCTGGCGGACGCAAACTTGGGACCACTCTTGAGGGAAGTGGAGGCAGGGACAAGACCAACCTGGGAGAACATCGCACCGAGGAGCGCCACCTACAAGTCGTCCTGGGCCCAATGGGATTCACTGAAGACAAGAGAGGGCGTGTTGTTCCGGGTATGGGAATCGCCTGATGGGAAGACACCAGAGAACAGTTGGTACTTCCCCGAAGCAAGGTCCCGGAAGTCTTGGAGGAAGTGCACGCCGGTACTTCAGGACACCTGGGAGCAAACCGAACGATCGACAAACTCCAACAGCGCTGTTACTGACTGAGGCTCAAGGCAGACGCTGAGAGATGGTGCCCTCAATGTCATGTGTGCGCGGCAAGTCGCGGCGCCCAGACTAGGAAACGGAGTCGCATGCAGCAGTACAACGTCGGGGCGCCATTCGAAAGGATCGCCGTCGACGTAGCTGGACCATTCCCAGTGTCCGACCGAGGCAACAAGTACCTGATGGTGGTCGTGGACTACTTCACCAAGTGGCCGGAGGTGTATGCCGTTCCGAACCAGGAGGCGAAGACCATCACAGACTGCCTCATGGAGCAAGTCTTTTGCCGATTTGGGGTGCCGTTAGAGCTCCTCAGCGACCAGGGCACAAATTTTGAAACCAACCTGATGAAGGAGGCACTAGAAGGACTTGGGGTGAACAAGACACGCACCACACCCCTACATCCACAGTCGGACGGCGTGGTGGAGAGATACAACAAGACCTTAGAAAAGCACCTGAGGAAGGTCGTGACCATCCATCAGCGAGACTGGGACGTCAAGGTGCCACTGTTCTTGCTGGCCTACCGCTCGTCTACACACGACACCACTGGGATGACGCCAGCCAGCTTAATTTTCGGCCGACAGTTACGCCTCCCCTGTGATCTGGCTTTCGGAATCCCCCCGGACGCAAAACAGCCAGCAAGCGAGTATGTGGAGAACCTGGTGGACCATCTCCACGACATGCATGAGATGGATCGTCAGAACATCCAGAAGGCGAGCGACCGCATGAAGACCCGATATGACAGGCAAGCCAACAGCCAAGGGTTGCAGCCGGGTGACCTAGTCTGGTTGTACCGCCCTACCCGGACCAAGAGACGATGCCGGAAGCTCGAGCAACCACGGCAAGGACCGTACCGGGTGGTGAAGAGAATTAATGACGTGGTCTACCGCATCCAGAAGGTGCCCCGAGGGAAGATGCTGGTGGTAAAGTCTGTTTGGTCAACGCGTGTGCACGTCGGCCTCTGCCTTTGACGAACCCTTATAATCGTTTTACAACCCCCGACCCTCCTTCTCCCAGATCTTTCTGCAAGGTTACCACCTTTCTCGATACGTCATGGATATCGTACGAGGTTTCGTCTCATGTCCAAAACTTCCTTAGTTTTGCGGTATTTGAAACCCAGCTCCTTTAGGAGATCGCGCAAAGTGCAGTGCCCATAAGGAAAGTCACAAATTTCTTGCAAATGTGCAACCAATTCGTCTAAGGTGGGCGCTCTCCCTTTTGCATACAATCTATAAATTTCTCGACGAATTAAATCGCATGTGAAATTATGTACTTTAGAGAAACGTTTCCTTTTGTTTTCACACTTGATCGGCGTCTTTGGTATTCCTTTCGTCACAATATTTCTTACTGTATTTCTGTGAATACCCAGAATTTATCTTCAGGTTCATTGCACGACCCCTTACCAAGATTATTTTTCAGCACATATTTATATGTGTTCAAAACAAGCGCTTGAATTTGCTTAGAAACAGTTCCCGTTATAACTTTTTTTTAAAGGCTTTTCTAATAATATAACTCGGCCCAGTTATTCACACTGTCTTCACTTTATTTTCACGTGACTGAAAGCTATTCTCTACTTCATTTGCATTTACCACTGCATTTCCATCCTACGGTCTCCACATTGTGACACACAACGAATTTCTGCACGTAATGAAACAGATCAACTGGAAGTTGGAACTTTGGCAACTGAGACTCCACATGGAGTAGACATGTGACTGTCACTTCGAGAAAATCAGGGTTGCTATTGATCCTCAACGAGTGTTCCATTTCTGAAGTGTGGAGATAGATTTATGACGGTCATTAGTGGGCGGGAGGCTCAGGTTCCTTTGACTCCGAACTGCACATGCGTTAACTAAACAGACTTTACACTTGGATCGTCTGGCTCGCTACAATGGTGCTGTTCGGGACGACCGGCCTTGAGGAGGGAGCAGTGTCGTGGTAACAGGCATAAAAGTTTGGGTACAAATAGAAAACAGACGGCGGCTATTGTTTCACGGTAATAAAGAGCTTGCATAATCAGTTTACGATCGCACAGCTAGTGTACTCAAAGGAACTAGTAGGCGGTTAGCGCTCAGAAAGAGCCGACAATTAACGATAAACAAGAGACGGATAGTTTATCACAGAGGTAAAAGACCTGCCGGCACTTATATAATTACATTCTAGAACATTCGTGTCTTTTCTAGTGACATGTTAGAGAAAATTCGATAACAGTCTGGAATTCATGAATGGGTGTATAAAAAGAAGCCATGGCTAGTGATGAGTCAGTTGTGTAACAAGAGTGTTGTTGTAACAAGAGCTGATGTTGTAAACTGGACGCTGTTTGTTATTGTCATCGACCTTGGAAGATTGTGTTATGTGATGTAATGTTGTTACGTGAGAATTGAACAGTGTATTGCTACGGAAATAAAGAACATTTAGAATTTCGGCAAAATGGACTTTTAATTCTACGGACCCACAAAGTCACAGTATTGATATTTGTGCCTTTAATTTCCATTGTTGTCTTAAACTATTACCGACTATTTAGTAATTAGTTTTCAGTCATTAGTTTTGCAGTTATAAACAAACAAGCATTTCTTAATTTGGCAGTCTCTTCCTTATCTTAAGAAGATGAACGTCTGATAACATTAAGCTCTACGCACCCCAGCTTGATATTTTATGCATTTTATTTGTTCAGCACCCAATATGACCTATCTAGTTAAAGAATATTAAAACAAAAAGAAAGGAAAAAGAAACTAATATATATACACCAGGTGACTCACCTGCCCATATTTATTTTTGAATTTATGCAACATGCTGAGCAGCATATGAGACTTATGCCTTTCTTGAATGCCTGCTAATGATGATTAGCACAACAGTTTATAGAGGAGGGGTAGATAACTCAGTACGTAAGTGTTGTATGGGACAGAAAGTAAACACTATATATGTCGATTCCAAAAATATCATACCCAGACACAGAGAGCTGCAGTAATAATTTAGACCAGTTTACAAACTTTTATTTATTAACTTACATTCACACACACCTTTAAACGCACCCTGAACAAACAACCTATCACATGCATCAGTTGACAATAACGTTGGAACACAAAATGGCAGATCTACAAAATGGAACCAATTGGATTTAAATCTTCAGTCAATACATGTTTTCGTTGTACAGCCATGTCAAAATTACTAAGAATTAGGTAGATTGTTTTCGCTTCTGTCACATATTACGGCAATTTTTAGCTCATAGATTAATTGTAACGGTGGATGCAGTTTTTTTTATTTGTGTTAAAACTATCAAAACAAGCTCAAAACACTGTATGAAGCTTTAAAAAGTGTGTAAAGATTCAGGGTGGGCCTTAGGTCCACAGTTATTTATTTGTGTAGGAACCTTTCCTGGCAACCACACAACATAGCGTTGGTTGAATGGTATTATACGGGTTACTTCGTCACTCTGCCACTTCAACTTGGATTCAAATCCTTCGTGATCAGTTCAAAATTTTTATTACCCTTTGTTTTACCTCTTGGGGCCTATAACTTGATATAATACAAATAATATTTTTATAACATTATAGGTGTTTACAAAATACAATAATAGCCAAGTTTTATACTGGCACATAGCTATAACTGTTTAGTTCATACTAGATATTTTATTATGGTCGGTACTGTGCTTGACCCATTCAACCAAGTTTCAAACCTTTCACAAATGCAAAGTGAAACATAAGATTTAAGCATGAAACAAAAACTATTAGATTTAATGTCATTGACTCCTAAAAAATGAAAGCCAACTGTGTAACATGGTTTACAACACCAGATACAATATTTGTAGTCGGTTTATTGATACTATGTCACTTACACTTTTATATTATTGAGGGACTAGTTTCAGAGGCCATTGCCTCCATTTTCAACTTCTCTCCAACTAGGCAGACGACAGGTTGAAAATGGAGGCAATGGCCTCCAAAACTCGTCCCTCGATAATATAAAAATGTAAGTGACCAAGTGTCAATAAACTGACTACAAATTGTTTTTACAATATATATGGAAAACACAAATTGGAATGCATAATGGTATACAGAAATGAAAGAATGATTGGTACCTAGCAACCTGTAATGTTGGGAGTCTTTTTACAGCCGAAGCATTAAGAAATCAGACCAATCAGCTGAAGAAATATAATATCATGATAGCAGCAATCCAAGAGGTCAGGTGGCAAGGAACAGAAATATTTGATAAGGATTACAGTGTGTGTTACAGTGATAGTAAAAGGCGTAATAATTTTGGCACATGATTTCTAATTGATAGATTAAAAGATATTTATTAGCCTTTGAACCTATTGATGAACAATTATGTTATGTACGATTGAGAGGGAAGTTTTTCAGTATAACTCTCATATGTTGCCATGCACCAACGGAGGACAAAGAAGAAATCATGAAGAATTCCTTCTATGATAAACTAGACAGGGTATATCAAATAATACCCAAGAATGTTGTCATTATTATACTGGGGGACATGAATGCAAAGGTAGAGAAGGGCTCCTTGTTGCCCTATACTGCGAAATATAGTATCCATAATGAAAGTAATGACAATGGGGAGAGATTAATTGACATTGCAGCATCTAAAAATCTTGTTATTTCTAGTACTACATTTTCACATAAAAATATACATATGCAAACATGGATAACTCCTGATAATCAAACACGGAATCCAACTGATCATGTAATGATTAGCAGAAGACATGCTACAGACATAATCGATGTTAGAAGCCGCCGAGGAGCAAATTGTGACTCAGACCACATTACGCTTAGAATATAGGCCCTAAATAAGCACTATCCAAAAATCTATGTGTATTAAGTGCAGAGGATATGTGGTTCAACTTGAAGTCAAAGAAAACAAGAGATGAATACCATCAATTAATTGAAGAAACAGATAAAGGAATTAATGAGGGGGACACTATAGAAAGTAAGTGGACCCTTATTAAAAAGACAGTACATGCAGCAGTAGAAAACATTATGGGAATGAAACAACATAAGAACAGAACTAGTTGGTTTAATCAGGAATGTGAAGATGCTATCCTAAAAAGAAACTCATTGATGATGAGTATGCTACAAAGAATGACAAGGAAAACGATAGATGATTATAATGAATCAAGGAGAATGTCAATGCATACTTGTAGGAAGAAGAGGAGAAAATATGAAGAAAATGCACTTTATGACCTAGAAAAGAAATTTGGGAAGAAAGAAAGTAGAAAGTTTTTTGAAGGTATTAACAAATACAAAACAGGATTTCAACCAAGGTCTAACATCTGAAAGGACAAACGTGGAAACCTGGTAACAGATGAACAAGAAGTGTTGGAAGCATGGCTAGATTATTTTCAAGTGATATTAAACAAACATTAAATAAATGAACAAACAGTGGACAAATATACAGAAATAGATCAACCAATATATGCACCTACAGCTACCATGGTTAATGCTATAATTAGAAATATAAAAAATAATAGAGCACCAGGGAAAGATGCAATTAGTGGAGAGATAATTAAGAATGGAGGTAGAAAGCTATGGCAAGGTATTTATTTATAAAAAAGGGAACAAGTTAGTATGTAACAACTATTGTGGAATATCTCTGTTAAATGTTGTACAAATATTTTAGCTGGATATATCGAGCCATTTGTGGAACACTTTTCAGGAGAATATCAATGTGGGTTCCGATAAAATAGAAGTACAACTGACCATATATTCTCACTGAGAATGATCCTTGAAAATTTTCATGAACATAAAATACCTCTATATCAACTCTATGTGGACTTTAAACAGGCATTTGAAAGTATCAACAGATCATTTATATTAGAAGCCATGGCAGAATTTGGAATATCAAATAAATTAATCAGGCTTACAAAAATGACACTCACCAATACAGTGAATAAGGTGAAGATTCAGAACAGGTTTTCTAAAGAATTTAACACAAATTCAGGAATAAGGCAAAGGGACTCCTTGTCTATGTTATTATTTAACATTGGGTTAAAGAAAATAAGGAAAGTTGAAATGAATCCTGGAGGAACAATCTTTAATTGTACTAGGCAATATCTAGCTTATGCTGATGATGTAGTGCTTTTAGCCAGAAATATAAATGTCTTGAATGAGACTCTAACCACAGACAGACTACTTCAGCAGGACTGGAGATAAATTATGAAACCAAATGCATGACAATTGTAAATAATGGAAATCATATAATACTAAATGGAGAAAGATATGAAAAAGTCAATTTGATTATTTAGGATCAATGATGAATAATGATGACATATTGAAAGAAATTAGAGAGAGAACAGCAAAAGGTAACCAATGTCTCCTTGCTCTCAGTAATATAATGAAAGCCAAATATATTGGGAAGTAAGTTAAAATAAGGCTATATAAGATGATAATTAAGCCTATAGTAGCATATGGAAGCGAAACTTGGGTGCTAACAGGGCGAGCAAAAACAATGGTGGCAACATGGGAACGGAAGATATTAAGAAAGATTTATGGTCCAGTATGTGATAGTGGAATTTGGTGTATAAGAACAAATAATGAAATAGCAGAACAATATAAAGATTTGGATATAGTGAATGGTGCAAAAATCAGAAGGCTTCAATGACTGGGCTATTTGATAAGAATGGAAGATACAAGGATCCCTAAAATCATGC
Source organism: Mantis religiosa (assembly GCA_030765055.1). Classification (NCBI taxonomy): domain Eukaryota; kingdom Metazoa; phylum Arthropoda; class Insecta; order Mantodea; family Mantidae; genus Mantis; species Mantis religiosa. Next base: position 268,178,701 of record CM060950.1, on the reverse strand, counting down.
TAAATGCAAGGTTGGATAATAAGAGGAGAAGAGGATGCCCAAAGCTGAGATGGATCTATGATGTAGAAGAAGATCTGAGAGCATTGGATGTGACATGGAGAAGAAAGGCACAGGACCGAGTCGAACGGTGGCATATCATTAGGGAGGGAGCCACTGTGATAAAACATTCAATTTAAGTTTTTGTATTACTTTCCTGAATTATAAGGTTTCAAAAAAAATTCAGTTTTATATGGATTATCCTGTATCATCAGCAAAAAGGATAATGGCTTGAGCATGAAAGTAAACTAGAAACATGCAGGAGTTAATCGCTTCGTCGATGGCCATTTAAACACTTCACGGGCCAGAAACGAATACCCAATAAACAGAACAACACATTTAAATTGTTAAATGCTGCAAAAATGCTTCATAAATACATATTCGTATCTTCTGTATTTATTAAGTTATTTAAACAAAACAAAAACTGGTTTAAAACCCTTTTAAGGCAGTATACATATACAGTATCAATAAAGTAGAGGCAATATTAATAAATTGTTGAAATTTCACTAATTTGTTTCACTGTAGCAAAAGCTATTCTTTGCGTCGAACGCACCTAATATTTGAATCATTTTGTTTTGTGTGCATACAAATGTGCGTGCGTGTGTGCGTGTGTGCGCGTGTGCGCGCGTGTGCGTGCGTGTGCGTGTGCGTGTGCGTGTGTGTGTGTGTGTGTGTAGCTGCATAAGCAATTTCTCCAGTTCAAGGTTTTAGGTTCTAGTTTATACCACCAAGCGATAATCATTGTATATGTTGTATGAAACACATGCTAGAAAAAAACAAACCTCTCTGTCAGCACCTCTTATTACAGTATTTCACAACTGAAGTTTATGGTAGCCTTAAGCAGCTGTTTTCGCTCAGTATTTTAGTTATTTATACTCTCTCGGTGTTCAGAGTGATTTCTTATAGCAATCTTGAGAATATAGGTAGCAGTGAGGAAGAAAATGACCCACTTCCTTCAGGTGTTGGTGAAGAATCAACATTGTACAGTGGTCAAAATAACTCAAACACAAATAACACAGGCAAATAAACATATAGACAAACATAAATATTTTTTTTATGTACAGCTAATTTCTGACATCTAACCAACATTTTTACAAAAAAAAATTGTTTATTGTTGACTTAGTGTCTCTCATTGTTACGGAAACAAACGTATGAGGGTGAGTCAAATGAAAACCTTAAATTTGTAATAACAAATCAAAATTTCGCGCCGTTATACTGTAAGTTGGTAAGCATGCTACAAACAGTGTGCAGAATGGCCTGTAGGTGGCAGCATAGTGCAGATGCACACATACCATTGCAGTATCAGTATAAAGATGGCCGCCCCACTTGCGACTTGCACCAGGGAAGAACAGCATTCTGTTATTCAGTTTCTGCATAGTGAAGGTGTGAAACCTATTAAAATTCATCGAGGAATGAAGATTCAGTACAGTGATGCACGTTTGTCACAGCAGCAAGTCTACGAATGGAGTAGGAAGTTCGCAAATGCTGTGACTTCAGTGGAAGATGCTGCAAGTCCAGATCAGGCACGAGTTGTGATTCCACAGAACATTGAAGCAGTTGAAGCCATAGTGAAGGAAAACCACCGAGTGACACTGAATGACATTGTAGCATATTTTCAGATTATTCATGGATCAGCACACCACATTGTGCATGATGTGCTCCAGTTTCACAAAGTGTCTGCAAGATGGGTGTGACGGCAGCTGACTCCTGAAATGAGAGAACGACGTGTTGATGCTTGAAAGAACTTCTTCGACGCTTTGAACTGGAAGGTGATGGCTTCCTTGCAAGAATCATTACTGGGGACGAAACCTGGGTTCACTTCCACCAACCAGAAACGAAGAGAGCGAGCAAGGAATGGCGCCATACCTCATCACCAAAACCAAAGAAGTTTCGAACAGAACCATGAGCAGGGAAGGTTATGCTGACTCTCTTTTGGGACGAAAAAGGCGTGATTTTGGAGCATTACATGCCTAGAGGGACCACTGTCACCAGTGCATAATACACAGATCTAAAAAAATCATCTACGGCCTGCAATCAAATCAAAGCGACGTGGATTGCTGTCAGCAGGTGTCCTTTTGCAACATGACAATGCAAGGCCCCACACTGCCCGTACAACAGTTGCCACAATCACAGACCTGCAGTTTGAGTGTCTTCCTCATCCACCATACTCACCAGACCTTGCCCCAAGTGATTTCCATATGTTTGGACCACTCAAAGATGCAATGGGAGGAAAGAAGTTCCGTTCCGATGAAGAGGTATGCCATGCAGTGCATGAGTGGTTGTGCGGACTACCAAAAGAATTTTTTTCTAAACGCATTTATGCACTTTGTAAGTGCTGGAGGATTTGCATTGAGCCTGGGAGAGATTATGTTGAAAAATGATACAGCTTTGTACCACTTCTGCACAATAAATATTTAAAAAAATATTTAAGGTTTTCATTTGACTCACCTTCATATATGCAAATAGGATGAGGGAAGCCCTGACCTCTAAAAGCAATTTAGGGCCTAAAGGGAGAATTCAGGTGTGGACAGTGCACATGTTATTTGTAAGCCTACATTAGAAGTGTACTGGTCTACACAAGTCATGTTAGCTGCTCCATTGTTTGGGAAATGACGAGTCAAATATGGGTGGGGTGAATCAGTTATTACAAGCTATCCCTCTTTACAAAAACCAGTTAAATGTTAAAAAATGTATTTTTATACCAGCTGGATGTAACCATACACAATTTTTTTAGTGATTTGCAGAGCTCTAAATTCATGCAAGACAATGACCTACCTGGACTTAAGCATTTCAATAGCTCGTAACCTAATTAACTACTATAATGTTTAGAAGCCTGTTCATACTGGAGGTAAGAAATCCACCACTACAGCACCCCTCATACTTGAGAGAAAACACTTTACTAAAAGGATACCACCCACAACCACAAATGTCGCGACCAATTCGAAAATGTCTAGTGTGTTGCGAAAAAGAAGTTTGCAAGGAAACCAATATTATTTGCCGTGAATCTGAAGATGTGCCCTTGTGTGTTTATCCAGGTTTTGAGGTATACCATTCAAAAAGAAACCTTTAAGAATAAGTTTTCATCCCTTATAGAACTAATTTAAATTTATTGTAAAATAGGAAGATTAAAATAATTGGCATTAAATAAGCATTAAATGCATGTATGCACAGGACATTATACACGTCCATATCAGTTTGGGGCATTTTAACTTGGACGTCATATGACGTCCATATCGGTGAGAGTTAAAGAATTGAACCTTGAGCTTTGAAGTACACCACAGTATGTATACTTTTTGCCTGACTGATGTGTTTCATAGGTATGTGTCTTTTTATTTAATCATATTATATCAACAATATATAGATATGAATTGAACCAGCAGTTTGCTTTTCCTTGTATATAAAGTAATCTACCTGCTTTAGTAGTATGTTTTGGCCAACAAGATCAAACCTTGGGCTGGCCCCATAGTTCAGTCGGTAAAGCACATGCCTATTGTTCAAGGGGTCCTGGGTTCGATACCCAGCTGGGAGTGGGGATTTTTCTCCAACCAAGATGATTTCCCATCTTCCCCACAGTCTGGATGCATTAATGAGAGTGTGAACGTGTGCATGATCTAATGATTAAAATACAAAGTACAAGCAACCCAACGTATACGAGTTAACACTTATCAAAATCTCCTCCAAAGGAGAACAGCCGACGATATGACCACTGCAGTTAAAGGCGCGGTATAAATGAAACAACAAAAAATATATCAAACCCTTCCGACAGAACCTTGGAGGGAAGAACAAAGAAAAAAAGAAAAAAACCTATAGTTAATTAAATATTAAAAGCAGAAGCATCCATGGTCAACATGGATGCGAGAGCCCTTAGTGGTCTACTGGAGAAATATACAAGTCAAATGGAGAATTTAGTGTCAGGACAGCACGTTGACCATGGTAGCTCAATGGGTTGGAGCGACTGGACGGAAACCAGAAGATCTGTGGTTCAAATCCCGGCCATGGCATTGATTTTGTCATGTTGACTCTATCTATCAAAATCCTTAGCCTATATATGGCTAGTGTGAAGAAATGATTAATATCCAGCCACTAACTAAAATAATAAGATTAACTAAAATAATAAGAGTTAAATGATGAAGCCTGGGACTTAAGAACTTACAATAGTAAGTCACCACAAACGGTGTATCTCAGATGCAAGAGCCCCTAGTGGTCTACCAGGGAAATACACGAGTCAAATGGAGAATTTAGTGTCAGGACGGCACGCTGACCATGGCAGCTCAATGGGTTGGAGGGACTGGACGGAAACCAGGAGATCCGTGGTTCAAATCCTGGCCATGGCATTGAATTTTTCATGTTGATATTATATTCTTTATTATTTAAAAGATTTAAGTACATACATCAGCAATAAAGCTAAATATTGCTGTTTCTGTTAAGTTTGCTTTAATGTACACATTTTATGCCGAGTTTATTATTCCATATTAGGACATATGTTTCCATTAATGGTTATAATACTCCTGATATGGTAAATAAGAATAGTAGTGGTCTGTAGACCTCAATTTTATCTTTTTCTCCCTTCTTATATATTAATGTGATTTTTAGCTATTTTGGAGAAATTTCGAAATACACCTATTGAGAACATGAAATTAAAATGTTAATCTACCAAGATTCGAGAGCATTTCATAAGGATATATCTCATCTATGCCATGTAAATATTTCTTTTACACTTTAAAGGAGTGTTTATTTTGAAATTGGTACCTATGCATATAAATATTGTATATGAATTACACAGAAAATGAAGCTATTTACGGTGGAGTAACAAACACTATACAAATAAAAATATTTAGTAAATATTCTCCACTTAACTTAAGAAGCCGATGACAATACTTCAATTATGCTTTTGTGAGATTAACATAAATCTTATCTTTTGACTGAAGATCTGGGCAAGTGTCCATGAAATTAATCTCACAAAAACATAATTGAAGTATTGTCATTGGCTATTTAAGTTAAGTGGAGAATATTTACCAACATTTTTTTTTGTGTATTGTATATGAATCTGACATACGTTCACATTGTCAGAGAAAGAGAGAAGAGGGTAGAGTAAAGTGTTTGAGTGTAGAAAAGGAAATACATTTTGGTTTTGAAAAAGATGAGTACAAGTATACCACAAGAAATAAGGATTGCTAAAGCAACATTGCACACAAAGTACATTTCAGTAAGAATTTACGAACAAAATCAAATATGTATTAGCAGAGCACTGTGTTTATTCCATATATGAATTTATGCAACATTACTTCTATGTATGATATGAGATTAATGTTGATGTATTTAACAAGGTCAATATAAAAAAAGATCAGGCTCTACAACTGGAAGAACTTTACTATCCACTGAATTGAGCCATTGTGAATAAAAATAAAACATTTTTCCCACATGAAGAAAGTTAGTCTTAATGGTATAATTAATTTAGTTAGTCAGAATACAGTCCAATGGTCAAACATGTACTCTGTTATTACTTTAAAGTATTCTACAAAAACATATCTGAGTCACTCACCATCAAACCAAACACACATTAAAAATAATTTTCTCTGAATCTTTTAAATTTTAGTTTACATGTCCCATGTATAAAATAATGGACACATATTTAATGTGCGAAAAGTAATTGTGCAGAAGCAGGCTTCACAATTTCAGAACGTTTTTGTCAATGCCCCCAGATGCCTCGCTCACTTTTGCACAAAATTGTGTCCTGGTGGCTTGGTTTTCACAAAGTGGGTGCAAGATGGGTGTCTATGCAAACAGACAGATGAACACAAAACCAGATGTCTGGCCTCAGCATTGACATTCCTACAGTGGTACGCAGAGAAAGTTGATGATCTTCTCGACAATATTGTCACTGGGGATGAAACATGGGCATTAGACTCCACACCAAAGACAAAACAACACTTAATGCTTTGGTGGCATAGTGGCTCACTTATGAAGACCAAATTCAAGCATACAATCTCTGTCAACAAAAATAATGTGCATTGTGTTCTGGGATCAATGTGGTGTCCTCTTGTGCAAGTTTTTACCTGAAGAGGAAACTGTAAATGCCGATCAGTATTGTCAGACATTGCATAAACTTAGGAGGGTGATCCAGAACAAGAGATGTAGAATGTTGGCAAGAGGCACTATGCTATTGCATGACAATAGCAAGAATCCATACAGCCAACACCACACGAAATGTGTTGAATAAATTTAATTTATACAACAACACTGTTTTCCACACTTTCATGAAAGGATGTGTTGAATAAGTTTGGATAGGAGATTCTCAACCATCCACCTTACAGTCCCAACCTGGCCGCAAGTGATTTTCATCTCTTCCATCTTATGAAGCGTTTTCTGGCAGGAAAATGTTTCCACAATGATGGTGACGTGCAGAATGAAGTGACTTCATGGCACCAACATTAGTGGCAGACTCCTATGACTTGGGCATACAATTGATGGTGCACCGTTACAATAAATGCCTCAACAATGGTGGTGACTATGTTGAAAAGTAGTCAGTGAATCTATGACATTATTCTAAAACATATTTCTTATTTAGTCAAGTTTCTGTTCTCTTTATCAGTTATTGGGACTTTCTAAATGCACTTCACCCATTCTCCCTTATGCCTGTTAATATCAGCACGACTTCTTCTTCAGAAGCATACTTTTAAAACTTTTATTTGTCAGCACGTACTGTTTCATGGCATAAACTCCTGACTAAGGCCTTTATGCCGAAGTGCTGAACTGGGAGATGCACTGCACAGTACAAAATAATGTAGGCTATCACTTTCAGTGTTCGGTATAACTTAACAACTAGAATCTTGGTATGTATGAAGCCTATCTCCACTATTTCAAGTATTGCTTTGCTGTTTGTTTCTTAAGTTCATTTTTAACTCTGAGGTTTGTGAAAGTGCATGAACCGAAAAAAAAGTAGATAATCCATTTAATGTTTACAAGCATAAAAGAAGGCACAAATCATTAAGCTTGCTAATGGTGATTGTGTGCTACAAAGTACCAGTACTATGAATAATCCACAAGTTTTTGAATACTGCAAATGACACAGAGCTCATTTCATTTAAGTTTTCTAATTCAGATGTAAGTGTTTCTAAGATTAATGAAAACTTAGTGATTTTGGTTAAATGTGATGAAGAGTGATAAAGATGAGGTATGAGTGGGAGCATTACTGTGATGCCATTCTACAAGTGGTTTTGCCATAATTCTTGGATGTTTATTTGGCAGTTTTCCAAAACCATTTTCTTTACTTCTTTCACAATGTCATCAGATTTTGATGTGTAAGAGCATTCAGAGTGATTGTTATTTTCAACATCTTCTCAGCCCCTTTTGAAATGTAAACCACTTGTAAACTCTTGCTTTGCTCATAGTAGATTCGTTAAAAGCCAGAGTCAACATTTCAAATGCGGTGCTGCATTTTATTCTAGTTTTCAAGCAAAATTTAATGAAAATTAAATGAACACTTCCAGAGCACTCAAAAGCATCTTTTTGACTGTCAACAATAAACCAAATATTCAAAAGAGCAGAAAATGCAAACATATATCAGGAACAAATATACCAACAAAATAAATCAGATGTATTAAGCCCGCAAAATTTAAAAATTCCAGTTATTTTCTTTACCACTGGACAGCAAGTTCATTACTGTCTTCTTGTTTTTCTATACTAAATAATTAACAGCTTCAAATAGTAACAGAATTTAACTCTCCTACAACTTTAGAAGAAAGATGACTGCAGTTTCATTAGGGCAACAGAACATAGATTAAATCTAATAATTTGATGATCACAAATTACATATGTAAATGTAAACATTTACTTATTTCACACTTATGAGGATCCTCTCAAAACTCAGTTACACTATTATAACCAATTACAGATATAAGACTTAAATTGTGTTTAAAGTTTTAAATTCTAAATCCCTTGTCTCTTAATAGTAGCAATAACAACCTCCTCTTAAATTGGTAATGATTAAGGAGAAAGAGTGATAGAGAAGAAGTATTTCTGCCTAGGATTAAAATATGTATAAATGTTTAATCTCTTAGATCTAAATATCCTCAGGAATGACACAAAAATAAAATTTGGAATTTACAGACCTGAAGACGACACAGTCAGAAAATTACATAAAACATCATAGCTATAACCCAGTTACACATAAACATGCAATAATAAACAGACTTACACACAGAGTAGTCAACATACCCATGGATAAAGCAGAATACTACAAGGAACAAAAAGCCATGTACCACATAGCAGAACAAAATGGATACAGCAAAAGTCTGGTATTTATGAAAATAAAAAAGGCTAAACTATAGAAAACCATTAAGATAGGATCCACATTCATTACAGAAAAAAAAAAAGGCAGTGGATTCAGCTGATTAACATATTACCAAAAAACATTTAATAAATTCAAAAAGATCTGTAAGGAACAAATATCATCTTGGCATCTACAAATAGTTACTTGGAAATAAAATTGTTAAACTCAAAAACAAGAGATGAAATCCCACCAATTAATAAGTGGAATTATACCAATTAAGTTTTAAGGATTTTAAACAAAGATACATAGGCCAAATTAAAAGAAACCTAAAAACCAGAGTCAAAGAGCACTTCAGAAACAATTACTAAACAGGGTGATAAACTAAAACAAACTGACATGGGAGAATATATTAATATGGAAAAATAAGGACTGAATAATGAACTTTGAAATTCCACCAGTAGATAATTTGATAAACAAGTTCATAGTTCTACCACCAGAGAGCAGAGAGAAGAATGTAGACAATAACAGACGAAAGTCAGACCTTTGAGGTTGAAAATGGATGCAACGACTTCTGAAACTAGTCCCTCAATAATATAAATATGTTTTTTGTTTTTTTGTTTTTTGTGTTGTAATTTTACGTCCTCCAACATTAAGTCATATCGGACAGTGAATGAGATGGTTGAAATGATGCTCAAATGTGTCCAGGGTCCAGCTCCATGGAGCTTAGAGCTACCCGACATTCGTCTTTTAAGGATAAGGAAAACCCAGGAAAAAAACCTTATCCAGGTAGCTCACCCTGACCAAGATTCGAACTTGGGACCTCTTGAACGTGAAGCAGACATGCTACCATCTAAGCTACCAAAGCATTAAAAACCAACTACAAATAGTTTTTTTTCCAATTAATTTTGACGTCACTGTTACCAAATTCATCCAATCATGCATAATGTATAGTGTTTCAAAATGATTAGGAAATAAATTTTATACATGTATGTGTCTATACCAGTTTAACCAAAATAATCTCAAAAATTCCTCATCAAGAGGCCATTAACAATTTGTGCTACTATTAGGTACAAAGTAATTTTAATACTGCTTTCACCTGGTGGCCATTTAATCTCCAGTTATGTCCATTTTCAATAACAATTTCCATAGGAAATCAGTATTTATCTCTGTGGTATTTATAACAGAGACATTCCTCAAATTTACTTGATTTTGTGGTACTGTGTTAAGTTTGCAGGAATTTCTCATATATAGAATTCAATTTGAAATAACACCAGTTTGGTTTAATAAATTACATTTTTACACAGTAGGTATACAACAGAAAATTAAATGTATTTGTTCAAATCCAACAGTTTCCTTCCTCGTCCAACTTTCACCTTTATCCACACAATTTTCTTTACCCCATAGATTTTCAAACCCTAATACGTCCAATGACTTTTACTGCTGAAAGTACCCAATACTTGATACATATTAATGTCATCATTTCTTTAAGTTGTTTCCAAAAACCTCTTTCTTTGACTATTAGCTACATACTAGCCAAGCATATTTTTTCCATTGTTTTGTTAATTCTAGTAACCCAAGTATCTCTCCTGTGTAGCTAGGAATGAAATATATAAAATTATAACCTTAAAAAAATTAAGATTCTAAATACATAACAATGCCTTGTTCTTGTAACTGTAAAAATATAAATTTTAATCTCCATAACACAATTTCAAAATATCAAATTTGAAAATGCCCAAAAACCAATAAGAGAAGGGCTCTTGTAACTGGCCACCAATACACCAAGAATGGCCAATACAAGAGCATTACTCCTACCCTAAGGTATATAACCAACCAGGGTGGCCATACTGCTGTTATCCCAAATTGCTGTTTTGAGCTTCTACTGTAATCAATCACATTGTACCAATTCCTGAATTTTCATAAGGACATAATAAATGCTAATCCTAGATTGCATAATGTTGTTATATGCATTATATGCTTTGAAAATTTCAAAATTAGGTAAATCTTTTTCATTTTGGTAATGTAAGTAAACTAGATGTATACTCCAATAGAATGTATTTCCCAGGCTTGTGGGCCGTGGTCCATAGGATGAAAATTCTTCAGACGTTCTGCTCATATCTCTGATGAGCATCTTCAGAGGATTCTAGCTAGGTACTTGCCGGAAAGTGGTCAGGAGAATTTTCATCCTCTGGACCATGGCCCACAAGCCTGGGAAATACATTCTATTGGATTAATGCCAGCCGTGAAAGCCTGAGCATGTACACTCGATGTATACTTATTACCTCTAAATACTGGAAGACATTCTCATTGATTCCAGCATTTCTTCTCAAACTTCTCTCACTTTCCCATTATCAATATATATACTGGTAACAGTAAATCGATAGCATACAGTCTAAAAGAGAATAAGAAAAACTGCTTTGGCAGTCCCTCTTCATCAGACGACACTCACATTAGAAACTGCAAAAAGAGGAGTATTTTTTACCTTATCCAGATAACTCACCCTGACCGACATTCGAGTTTAGGACATCTTAAACATGGGACAGACACGCTACCATCTATGCTACAGGTGCGGGCAAAGAGGTGGTTGCTGCCTTTATTTTCTTTCACTTTGGATGCGTCAACAACAATGGAGGCATCATACTACAGCCCATGATCATGAGGATGGAGTAGGAAAATGAGTAGAAGAATAGGTGTTGTCTGGGATTATCGATGTTAAATGTTTAAATGTGCAATGACTTTTAATAGTGCTAAAAACAGCAACTAATTGCCCGGTAAACGCGTCTTTCGAAAGAATTATCCCCTTATGCCGATGTGCACCGGCCCTAAATTTCCTCTCCCTACATGCCAATGGTTAATTTGTTTTAAAAACCCCAAGAGGTCCCGAGTTCGAATCTCGGTTAGGGTGAGTTACCTGGATAAGGTTTTCCCTTATCCTGAAAGACGAATATCCAGGTAACTCTAAGCTTCATGGACCCCGGACTCATTTGAGCATCATTTCACTCATTTCATTCATCGTCCGATATGAGTTAACGCTGGCGGACGTAAATTAAAAAAAAAAAAAAAAAAAAAAAAAAAAAAAAAAAAAAACATGCGCCCCACACATTGTCCAATCTGGCAATCCTGTAACCAACAACAAAATTTCTGCATTGCTTCCTATACAGTAGGTACTGCACCAACAATCGAAATGCGGTGAGCCCACTACAGCTTGCAAAAGGTATTAAGTTGGGTTAAATTTCTAGAGAAAAAAAAAACAGGTCCTGAAATCGCGAAGTCTGGGACCTCAGCCACAAAGCACAACAAAACATCACTAGAAACACAATAACCAGCAGGCCACGGCCGCTCATCTGCAGTTTTACCACACCTGTTACTAACATTCACTAATTCGGAACTGAAATCTTTAATCATCTAGTAAGAAAAACTGATATCGCTGTCACCATATTATATCACTGTATATCAACGATGTGTATTAAACGTCAGTAATTACAGCATTTCCTAGTTCTGTATTAAAATTACCTTTTTATGTTGTGCATCAATTCTGTTTTGACCGCCTCCTAAGAGAGCTTTTTTGCGATTTTTTTCTATTTGTTGGTTCACTCTTAATATATGTGCCGCCGTTGAATATTTTTTCGTAATTAGTCTGTATTTACATAGCATTAATTTGCTAAAAAAGCTTACGCAATTTGCCATATTGATAGGCTGATTTTATTTCCATAGAATAATAATAGAGAAATGTTCCCTGTACCAGCTGCAGCCATATAATTCTTGCTATATATGATGCTCAACTCAACACCTACACCCTCCCTAAACAAAGGTGCATGCGTCAGTCGAGTACGCTCTTAGAATTATTTCGGAATTTTGTACGGTTGGAGATTGATACATTGGCTGAACAGTTCTTTAATGGCCTTTGCATTCTACGGTTGCTGATTTCCAAAATACAGAGCATAATGTCACGGCGGCTGCAAATGGCTGCCGTAAAGGAGGTCCACAGCCTATGATAGCTACATCCACGTTACAGTCGAGAAAAGCAAAACACACAGGCATAGCAGTTGACGTCACAAGCCAGAAATATATGCCCATATGCCTCTCTGTCCTCCCACGCTTATGTTCAAGATCGTTCAATTTCGGAAAACATGGAAGAATGCACCACCAGAATGTTATATGTAAACGTATATGGTGCATATATTTGCATATTTAAGGTATAGTTAGATATTTCCTGATGATGGCATGTTCGTGCATATATCAAACCTTTTTACACTAGTGATTTATATTTTATAAATTAATAGTATGAATACTTTCTAATTTGTATAATATAAGTAATATACCGTTCTCATACAAGTGAGGCAACCCATGTCGAGCCTCTTGTGTGAATGTGACTGATCTTCACGTGATACAACTTAGCTGTTCCAGGATTCCCCGTCAGGAATTTCCCGTTTGCTACCAGATCTTGAAGAAAGAATTTCGTTCTGCGGTTAAGTTAGTGGTTGCCCCGTGTTCATGTTGTAATGCTAAAATCCAATAAACGCACAAAAAGTGAACTTTTTAAGCAGTGGATTCAGGACTGTAAGCCGTTGGCTTATACTACAGATGAAGAAGTCGTTTTTTGTAAAGTGTGTAATAAATAAATTGCGTGTGTGAAAAAGTTTCAGCTAAGCCAACATTCAACATGAATCAACATCTTGCAGCTAAAACGAAACAAAGTTCACGAAGCAGACGTTACTGACACAACAAAACCCCCCCTTCTTCTAATTTGAAAAACGAATTTTCCAGTGGTTTACACCAAGCGCTATTGCAACAAATGTCCCATGCATTTCACTTAGCAATCCCACATTCCGGAATTTCTTAGATAAATATTGTAATCCAGATGAGTAAACCCTCAAGAAAAACTATCTTGAAGGCTGTTACCAAAATGCAATTAAAAACATGCAAGATGATTTGAACGATTGTCTTACGAGCGTCGTTTGATATGTCTAATAAAAACAAGGATTTTTTTGTGAACCTCTCGCCTTATTTCTCGACATGGTCTCCATTGATGACTATATACTTGGTCCAGCTATGTTCCAGCTTCTTTATTCCGTCGAAAAAATAGGTTCCATCAATAACTGCAAAATACTCGTTGACGGTGACTATCACTTCCTCATTTGAAGAAACTTTCTTACCGCCAATCCAAATTTACAAGTTTAACAAACAGGAAGAAGTCACTTGGGGCTAATTCTAGTGAATAAGGTGGATGAGGAACCTATTCAAAGCCTGACTCATGCACTTTCGCCATTGTGATGGCTGATGTATGCGATGGTGCATTATCCTGGAGAAAGAACACATTTTTGCGTTTCAATCTCGGTGTATTCACTCAACTCAATGTGCAAACGATCCAACAAAGAAGCATAATAGGCTCCAGTTATGGTTCTGCCTATTTCCAAGTAGTCTATGAAGATTATTCCTTGAGAATAAAAAAACAGCGGCCATCACCTTACCAGCTAACAAAATAGTTCTTGCATTCTTTGGTGCACTTCCACTAGGTCCATTGTTTTGAGTACTGTGTGGTGTGTAATTCTGGTGTGTAATGATGCAACCAAGTTTCATCCATGGTCAAAAATCGGAACGAAATGTCTTGGGGACTGGGATTAATCATTGCCAGATACTCAGTATACGTGTTCCTCTGGATGCGCTTTTGGTTTACTGCGATCTTGTACACAGCTCTTGCACCCATCTATTGCACAGCTTTTTCATTGCCAATTATTCATGCAGGATATTGTGCATTCTCTCAGTTGAGATGCCTACACCCTCAGCAATCTCACGAATTTTGATTCGGCGGTATTTCATAACCAGATCGTGGGTTTTTCAATGGTGTCCTGTATGATGACCTCATTTGGGCAACCAGAGCACGGTTCAACTTCGGTACTTCTACGAGCACGTTTAAATTCACTAATCCAAAAGTAAATGGTCTTAAATGTTTGTGCAGGGTCCGCGTGAACTCAATCCAATTCAGTTTTGACTTTCGCGACAGTCCAGCGTTCCAACGATAATGTTTAATAACAGGACGAAACTCTGTTTTTTCCCACTTCCAGTCGCAGCTATCGCACTGACCAGTTCACATGCCTATCAACAATGAACTGAATATTGTAGCACATTCAATTTTTCTGTACAGTCCTTTGAATAATCAAGCTTATCACCCACAAAGTTGAAACAAAGAATTTCCATTGCTTCATGGTAATTTACCAGATTTATCAAACGACTTTCGCATGTGGGGTATGGTGGACGAAGCTACTGATTCTTGGGGACGATATGTGGCACATTTTCTAGTAGGTACACTCAGTTAAGATGAGCAGGGAAACCAGTTTTTGAACACTTCTAGGATGTTAGAGAAAACTAATAATTAGACCACTGCTCGCCTTACCAACGATTCTTTAAGAATATTATGGCCAGAAGCAGGTAACGAACATGAAATTCGGTTTTAACTAAAGATGCTGCAGACTACATGCTGCGAGCTGCTTCAACTCTGAAAATATTTACCCCTATTAAATCCACCTTACATGTATTGTGCATAGCCTTCACAGTATAGCAGAAGTCATACGAGAGCAGATTCCTGAAGTAAACACCTTAATTTATACTGCGAAGAAAGTCTTTTGGCAATTTAACCTTCAAAAGACACTCTCATAAATTAAATATTGCAGAGTCACTTGGCTATTAAAATTTATAAGGGTGCATTTTATAATTATACCTCGAGCAATACAAAAGTAAGAAACCCATAGCTTCTTTCTTCATACGTATATATCAATCTTTGAGGAAGTGAAGAGTGAACTGCAGTGTGCCCCTTCAAAATATGAGGAAATATTGAGTGTAAAACTGTGCAGAGTATTACACAGAAAACCCGATTTTAGTATTTTATGGTCTTTTAGGAAATATCTCCAAGGTAACAGTGTGGAACTTCCAGAAGAATTTCTCCAGAGCTTGTTAATGCTTATAAATATTGTCCAATCATATCTGTTGATGTTGAAAGTTCTTCTGCAGACAAACTCATATTAGCTGATAAACGTCATAAATTTATTCC
Source organism: Mantis religiosa (assembly GCA_030765055.1). Taxonomy (NCBI): domain Eukaryota; kingdom Metazoa; phylum Arthropoda; class Insecta; order Mantodea; family Mantidae; genus Mantis; species Mantis religiosa. The sequence goes on along the minus strand of CM060950.1, from coordinate 268,163,348 downwards.
TGAACACCTGGAAACAATAATGATCGCGTACTGCAAATCAAATTACAGCCTTCGGGATGGCGTAATATAAGGAAAAAGATTGAACGTGAGTACATGTATCTAATTATTTACCTGTATATAATATACAAGGGTTGGAACGTAAGTCATGGCAACTATGGGTTTTTGTTAATATACCAGTGCGGGTGAAGAATTTGAAATTTACCGATGAAAGGTGAAGAAGTGGACGATATGTATCGACATTTAGCAACGCTCCAATATTTAGCGTCGCATATTTACTAACCTGGTTGATATGAAAATATAGGTTGCATGTGCCAATTAAGAAAACTACACACATAAATATTCTAGAAGCCCTCAAGTAGTGCCTGCAATGTTCACACTCCGCCACCAATTGCCTGGGGGATTGCGTATACCAATAGAATGATTGCCCTGTCCATACGATCAGAACGTTTGTCCCCAAAGCTACTCTGTACCTGTCATAGCAGGAAGTACACTTAGTAACCTGCTGTCACAGTTTGCTCATGTGAAACGAAGTGGCACATAATGACGGCCCTGAGGTCATTAGCGACAATTGCCATCAATTTCAGTGGGGAAGGATTCTGAGGGAACTTCTGCGTTCTTGGTGTCCGGCATGTTGCCACACAGCGGACTGCCGTTTGAGTTCCGGTTTGTATACCCGGGCCCCAAATTCATTAATGCCGATTACTAGTAGAAGGAAGTGGTCACCATCCTGTTGCCATCGTGCTAGGTGAGCAACACATATTGAATGTCGCACCCATTTATCAACTTCCGTTAGTTCATATGGTACGAATTTCGATGCAATTTTCCATAGATGCAGATCTTTTAGCAAAATTCTGTCAATGGTGCGTTTCTAGACACCATTCTTGCTTTTTAGATCAAGTAACCCCCACTTCCTGTGCCCCTCCAGCAGGTGCTCGATTACCATTGGCGGCTCATGGCCCAAATGTTAGGAGGGAACGGAAACGGTTTTGCTTACTAAGTATTGACAACAAGAAAATATTACACATGTAAATTATAAGATTGTTTTCAAATTCTACCCCACTAACAAGCGGAAATAATGGTTCTCAAGTTATAATATATTCCTCAGAAATAAGTAAAGGAAGCCTAACACGATCTTTGCCCAAAGCTGCTATATTAAACATATAAAACATGCAACATATAAAAGGATGGTATTAGAAGATCATTCAAACTCAACCCAATCCAAAAGTGATGTTCGCCATATAGGCTGCCACAGATTCACGCACAGTAAGTACACAAATTAATTCTCGTATTTTGCAGTTGTTCAGTTTATTATGAATTACACTTTTGGACTATTTATATACGAAATCAACTCTTCCGTTCTTTAATTTAATGCAATTTTCCACCACTCTTTCATCAAAATCTTGTATATTACTGATAGGTTCTTATTTATTGATATAATTACCAAAGCATTGAGTCTGTCGTATGTCACTGTATTTCTTAAAAGCGTTTTTATGCTTTTAGGGTGGGAAAGCAAAGTTTAACCTCCGAAGTCATCTTTGGCGTTTTTATAACAATTTTCAAAAGTTTTGTGACTTCGCTGAAAACTTACCAAAGGTTATTTTCGTATATGAACTGAAAACGTTTCAATGCCCCTTGAATGTTTAAGTCATGTTGTCTGTAAATTAGCTCCAACTCTGTGCGCAGTTTTCCTTGCTGTAGAAAAGGACAGTATTGCACCGCTCGTGTGAAAATTTCTTCCAGGAAACGCTCACAGAAATCCTTAAATAAGCCGTTACACAGCAAAGATGCAGCTGCTAGATGTCCATTATAAGCAAAGCTATCCCCGCGCCCCCCAGGGCAGACTTGTTACCTTAATTGTCTAAAGTGAATATATTATGTCCATATATACTGTAAGTCATTACAACAAGTTCATAGACTGGGCGGCAAGTTCATATGTGAAGCCGCTTCTCCGTCTTGGAGTGCCAGTTAAGCTCACTAACGTGCATATTGCTTCCATTTCCCCCTCAGCTAGACCGCGCTTCGCGTTTCAACCAACCGCGCGCCCCATGTAATAGTGAACTCACTGGACTGCAACGTTTGTAATCCGAAGAGCGGTGTTAAGCGCAATTTCGTGCGGATTTTCGTGAAATCAGATGGTTTTTGAACATTTTCACTGTGCTTCAAATATATTTTTTCCTGACAGAAAAGTGTTAGAAAATGTGACTTTATATACTGCTATCAATGACGTGATTGTAACAATGAGTAATTCAGTCGAGCATTTAAAGTCACTTCGTTGTTGGCACTTTAACACTGGAAGATAAATGTGACATTAATGTGCGAGGAAGACAGACATTATCCGAGGTGCAACTAGCCGACAAAAACAATATAGCAGGTGTTTCAGTCCTGAAATTTACACGAAATCTGAATGGAGTTGTGTCTGTGAAGTCAGCAATTCCCTGTTGTAATTTCCTTTTCTTTTATTTTGGAATTAAAGACGACGCAGGCAGCATTGCATGGATTCAAAAGGGAGTTTTGGACTTGAAGAGACTATATGAAAAATGTCATAAACATGAAATGTCAAAAAACCATATCAATAACATGCTTAATTTTGCTACACTTGAGTCAGTAAATGTACAGTCATGTTTATCTGTTATAGCCGACGAAACTACAGATAATGTTGAGATGTTTCAGCTTGTTTCTTACGGTATAGTAATGTCTTAGGTAGACCTGTTGAGCGATTCTGGGGATTTTTTATGCCGAATGGGCAAAATCCTGACGCAATTGCGGAAGTTGTACTTTCTGAGCTTGGCAGTATATTAAAAGAAAATTAGAAGCTTATAGGCCAAAGTTTTGATGGTGCAGCGGTAATGACTGGGGCTATCAATGGAGTGCTAGCTAAAGTTAGAGATGTGTACCCCAATGGTTACTGTGCGTATTGCTTAGCTCATCAACTAAATGTGATAATGGAGAGAACTGCCAGGCAAAACACAAAAGCTAGGACTTTTTTCAAATCTTTGTGCTATACCCACCTTTTCCCGCTCTCCACACAGATCATCAGTGTTAGATTAATGTATTAAGAAGAGAATACCCGGTGGTGGATCAACGAGGTGGAACTACAAATCCAGGTCTGTAAATACAGTTTACGAAAAGAAGGAGGCACTTAAAGAATGTTATGAAATTTTGTCAAAATCAGATCTCCAGCAGTGGGACAGTAAATGCGGCAAGTACTTTATTGGGGTATCTTGAAAATAAAGAGTTTTGCTTCTGGCTTAATCCTTTTCCACTAGGTTATGCCTCATGTAGAAATACAGTACAATCAACTAGATAATCGACACATAGATGCTGCCAAAATTCCAGTGTACATATATACCTTCACTGCTGAAATTATAAAAGTAAGAAACACGATGGAGTCCTGTGATTTGGCAGCAGAAAACCCACATAAAAGAAAAATTGTTTCAAACACACAGATCAGAGCAGCAGCAGCCAAGGAAGTATGTGATGTTATACTATCACAATTGAATCTCTGCTTCCAGTTTACAAAATATCTTTCTGTGTCTTACCTGCTACAAGATTCACAATTTGAGCAATTTAATTCAATATTTCCATAAAATGCGTTCAGTGAATGCATAAAAATGTTCCCAGTGTTTGATAAGGACAAACTACATACAGAACTTTCGGTCATCTATTCAAGAGAATAATTCAGGAATATTGGTGGTGCTGTAAAATTACGTCAATATCTTAGAACTAATAATCTTTCCTCTACTTTTTCTGAAGAGTTACAACTTTTGAAAATAGCTATTACTCTGCCTCTAACAACAAGTGAATCTGAGCGCTGTTTCTCCACACGAAAAGGGATTAAAACATTCCTTACGGACACAATTGGAGAAGATAGATTAACTGTGCTTGCTATGTTGTCCATAGAAAAATAAATGATAGAAAACATCCCAAAGTTCAACGAGAGAGTGGTTAATAAGTTTGCTGCAAAGAAAGATCGTCGTATGCAGTATGTACAGTTCTAGGTTAACTAGACTTAGGGAAACACATCAGGCTTAAGCTTGAATCTAATCATTTAAGAGTTAGTTGGTTTGTTATCAACGCTATCAAACTTTTAGAATTCTATTCTCTGTGAACAATCAGGAAGTACGGGGGAGAATGACTACTTCATATTTGAGGTAAGTAGAAAGGTACTGCTCTTCTGCGGGAATGCTGGGGGACGCGTACCCCTAAACTTTTCGGTGCGCAAAGTACTATTTTACTTTTTTCGATTCATCGATGCTTAAGTAGAAGTTTGTCATCGATTTCCTTTATGGGCATAAATCAGAATTTTGGATATCTTTCATTATTTTGCGTTGGTAATCGTGATATGGACGATGCTAGCCAGGCGTAAGAGATATTTAAAGTGGCTATTTTCTTCTTTTTCCTGCATTCTTGCGTCTGTTTTATGCGTGACTGAAGCTTTTATCCTGCCTTTTTTCTGCAAGTTAGATTTGAGCTTTTAGATAAGATTAGCAGCAAATTAACCAACTACTTTACTTGTTCTCCTGGATCTGAAGAGTTAAATACTTTTAAATTGTAGTTCTGCGAGTAAACAGTCAGAAACTATGATGCATTTAGTAGGTGATACAGGTGAAAGTGAAAACGTTAACATTGAATTCACGTGTGAAAATATAGTGTATTAACCTGTGTACCATAATAATAAGTCAGATGATCTTCCAGAATGTTGGAATTTGAATTTTAAAAAAAGCCAATTTTATGAGAGAAATGAGGGTTAACCATTTCCCCGTCCGATATGACTTGACATTGGAGGACGCAAATTACAAAAAAATTAACTGTTTCAATTAAAATAATTGGTTACATATTTTGCAAAGAACTAGAAAAGTTAGGAGTCTAATGTAATAAACAAGTTGAGCAATCTTGGGCTAGAGTCTCTGCACTGTCATCTGGTATTTCAAGAAAAGAACAGATGGTTTCTTGCGGAAAAGTATTTAAATATAAAGAAAGTTCCGCTCATCAAGCTGCAGCCGAACTGCTATTTTGTGCTAAAGAGAAGGCTCTGGAATAGGCTTGCACTAAGGCAAGAACGGTTGGAAGGTGACAGCAAATATATTTCACACTGCTTTTAAACTCGCGGAAAAATCAGTCGTTCAATGATTTTGAGACCTAAGTTGATCCACAAGAAATTAACGGTTTTGACATGGGCCGCATTTTACATTCATGACATGCGTGTGCTAACATTATTAATCACATTGCGAAATAAATGAAAACCACAGTGTTTAAAACAATAATTGAATCGATATAAAAGACTGTTATTAATTATCGATGAGGGCACAACAGTTAGCCAACCCTTAATACCTTATTTGCAAACTAAGGTCCCTGACATAAAAGAGAACCCACTAATATTTCCTTTGATACAGTTGAGCTAAACAATGTAACTCGTGACGGTTTTGTAACACATTGTTGAATTGTTTGGAATCCAAGGAATGTCATAATGAGCTCCTGAAAGAAAATATTATTTCCGGTGGAACAGATAGAGCACTGGTAATGATGAGAAGGAAGAAGAGGAGTTGTGGCATTATTGAGACGAAATTTCCCGCAAGTTTTGTTTTGACATTATGCCAACATCTGACATGAATTGACTTCCCATCACATTTGAATCACTTCGGATCTTTTTAGACAAGCGATATACAGTGTACCACCAGTCACAGAAAAATGCTTGGGAGTGAAAACAGCATGCAGAGTTCCTCGAAATTGAAATTTTAGAAACAGGCAGGATCTTGGGCATCAGATGGGTAGCATCGAGATTCAGAATCATGTTAGAATTTTAAAAATCTCTAAAGCTTTAGTTGCATACTTCCCAGATGCTAAAGACAATGACAGTAAGAAGGCAACTGACAGAGGCACGTATGATAGTTCACTCAAGTGTATCATTAAAACTGGTTTCATTCTAGACTAAGCTTTAATGTGCGATGCCATTCATAGCTAACTGAACTAAGTCTTGAGCTATAGTCACGAGACATCACCCTTAATTCGGCCCGGCGGAAAATCAGAAATCAGCTATTGGTCTTCGAAGAAAGGAAACTGAGCAACGGTCCTGACTACTGCGAAGCTCTCAAAGCAGTAGAAGAGCTAAACTTCAGAAGAATTACATTGGAAAATGAAACAAGAAGAAGACAGCTTGAGCCCAGCAGATTTTATGATTGTGTAAAATAGCGGATGGAGAATCATCTCTTGCGGATGTGTTGGAGTCGTCGAATTGGCCTGAAAGTCCTGGAATAACAAATGGTGAAACCAATATTAAGACCCCATGACAATTCCAGAGAAATGTCAACAGAGACAATTCCATGAGAATTCCAGAGAGCGGACTGTTCAGAGGATTTCGGGATTATTTGATGGAAAAGAAAATGCCAGCATCCTTCCTTTCTCTTCTCAATGAAGTGAACTGTGTTCCCATACGCACTAGATATATTGAACATCATTATCAGTCCTACAAGAGCTTCAAACTATCTTTCTACCATATTGTGAAACAGATTTGTTAGTTAGTGTTTCGTATAGCTCTGTAGTACATATATTACATCCGTTTTAATAGGCCACCTCAAGCGTTGGAAGTGAAACATGTGTGTGGGATACCAGCAGCGACGGGTGAATAAGACAATGCCCGGGTATTACACAGCCCCCTGGATTGCTACATTTTTTCTGCCACCCTCTTCAGAACAAATGGTTTGATACCAACCCATTGAGCACAATCACGACCTTAAGATCAAATGACCTACAAAATGATGGGACAAGAATTGATCATATTGCTTGTACTCACTGCATTTCTGAAGACTTTATTGGCCGCAGGTGTGGGAGAAAACTCTCACATTTTAGAAAATTCCGCCATACTGGGAATATTGGAACTGTACTGTGCCGATACTGGGACTTGGAAGAGGGCCTTTCACACACACTTGGGGATAAGTTAAACTGAGAGAACGCCGAATACAATTGGAACTTGAGAAGTATAATAAACCTAAGTGTCGAAGCGTCGAAAAACGAAAAATAATATTGTGGTGTGACTGAAATAATTATTCGTGAAAATCTTTATTTCAATATTTCTGAAAATATATAACATCTAATGTTAAACAAAATCCTTAGAGCCAGTTTAGAGAAAGCCAATATTTTCTAGCCGATATTTTCTAAAAGTTTTTCATGTGAATGACATTTTGGGTTGGGGAATTGTTTAGAAAAACCTAATTGGATCATTAGAACACAGTGAATATAAACATAAACTTTGCTTTTTAACCAACTATTCGTTATTAGTTGGGTTATTCAAATATACGTAGATATGCACGCACATATATCTGTATTAAAATGCATGTTTTCATTCAGGGTATACCAAAATGTGTATTTCCGATGACGTGTCTCTATCAGAATTTTGGGATTCAGTGTCCTTTCTACCTACTATGTATATCGTAGAGGAAGTAAAAATATTCAGTAATAGATGAAACAATAAAGAATACGCCGGTAACGCAATTTTAACTTCTCAAAAGAAGTAATGGAGCACAACTGGAGAGAGGTATTTACTTCTATTAATATACCTTGCTTACCCACTTTTACAGGAAGTATACCGACTCCAGAGCTGTAAATATATTGCATCAGAGCTCCATACTTGCACCAAATGGCCATGTCGCGTGGACCTAAGTGAAGACTATCTGACGCCGTAAAGTTTAAGAAAAATATATGTGCGTTTAGCATGTACTATAGGCATATATTTCAATTTTGGAGCTAACCATATTAGGTCTGTTTTCTGGGATACACTATTCTAAACCTTAGAACTGTAACCTGCTTTGAACGAGATTAGTAAAGAGTTGAAAATTAATTTTTGTATAGTATGAGGTGGGTTTGCTGATACAGAATAAATATGGTGCAGTAATTTCCCCCATAAAACCCTGAGGAGTAATTAATACGCATTGTGTGAAGTAATAATTTCCCCATTATAGTTCGCTTGTTGCTTCCAAATTTGTTTCATAACGGTTATTTTTTGTGTAGGAGCTTACACCTCACTATAAATTGTTGAATCAATCCATCTCTTCTTCGCTTATATGTTGTACTTGCGTAACTTCATAATGTGAGATTATAATCTTACCAAGGAAACTAAGCGAAGCTTACCTTGACATGTGCCTGTTTGGATTATGTCCCTATTAGCCAATTGAATTTATTTTATTGCAGTACTGATGTTCTCTAAACTGGAACTTCTCATATTTACCTCTTCGTACATCTGCAAACCTTATATTTGGGAAGGGGTCTGGGCGATTGCATATAGCTAATTTGCATACCTCGCTTTTATATATTTTCTTTTACTGTTTAAGTTGTACATTTCCCTGTAAAAGTTAGTATAACGGATGCTTTGACTTGAGAAACTGGACAGTTCTTATTACTCGCTAAACTGCAGCATTTCTTAACTTTTTTTAGAGCTTTAACTGCAAACACAATCACATGCACTCCCACTTTCATATTTACGAAGTCTGTGTGGGACAGGAAATTATTAGGGTTGAAGAATAAATTTACAAACGCAACCTGAAATCATAACGGGAAGTTCCAGTTTGTGAAGCTAGAACGCTCCTCGCTGGACCATAGAAGCAGTTTATTTACTTTTTCATCATTGATACAAAATAGCTCTAAGTACTTATGTAGTCTTCATGAGTACAAATACATAGACAGGCAGCATAAAAACAGAGAAGCTAGTTAATGCTCACCACAATTAATTCGTTAATGGGTTGTTCACGTAGTTCTAAAGTTAAATTTAAAACTGTGCTATGCACACTTAGAATAAATTCAAATAATCATTTGAATTGAATCAGAAATTAACTGTTGGAAGCACAAGCAATCCAATCCAACGATTTCCACTGCACTCCTTGAGCACTCATTACAAAGGTCCATAATTGGAACAAAAATCCTTCGTCTGAATGGCAATGCGCACTAAAAGCCTACACTGGAGATCACGAATAATGATGTTGTGCACTGCCTGTCACTAGGAACAATTTTCAGGGGCTTCCTAGGTCGTGGAGGTATTCTTATATGTTAATTTTCGGTTCAGCTACAGTGAGTGTCCTATCAAATATACGTAGTGGCCTTTTGTGCCAGTTAGCATATTTTAGTATGTGAGGCCACGCCGTGGCAGAACGGTTAAATCACTTGCTTTTCACCAAGGCGGCCCGTTTCGATCTCAGGCCACGGCATGTGAGATTTGCGGTGGTCAAGAAGACGCTGGGTGAGTTTTCTCCGGCATCTCCGGCTTCCTCCGCCAGCTCATTCCACCGTTCACTTCATGTATTATCAGTGTCGCCGCTTGCGGTGCCTTATGTAGTAAAAGCGGGCGTTGAACACTACACATTTGTTCGTACATTCTTTAGTATGTGCTTAATTATTTTATTAATAAATTGAGGTTCCCGTCCTGACGTTGGTATAGTTTGAAGCTTAAAATTTCGATACATTTCTCAATTCATTGCATTTTTATTTCCTGATGTACGAGATAAGCTGTTGCTGTTGTGAAGCTATTGTAGCCTACAAGGTTTTTCGCAGCATATATCCATACCGTGGCTGCGCACGAAACAGTTAGCCTGAGGTGTGTTCGGCTGTTTGTGTTAAACATTCACAGTAAACTGTTCAGCCGGACGTTGCCCTGGCTCTGAACTTCACTATGTGTTTGATCCAGGTCATGTCTTAAGCCACAACTAGACAAAACGTCAGTTCCTCTCATTCAGTACCTTCGTCAGTGTAGTTTAGAGGCAGATGAACTTGCCGTACTTTACTTTTGAAAACTATGAATTGATGTTTCACACATTTACTCTAATTCTTTTCTTTGAGAAACATAATTAAAGAATATTTAAAGCATTTGTGAGCATATATGTAGAATTCGCGGCTAGTTGGACTATCTGACAATGGCACTATCATTTATTATACCAGATGATTCACATGCCCATATTTAGATTTTAATTTATGCAACCTGCTAAGCGACATATGTGACTTAGGTCTTTCTTGAAAGCGTCATAATGGATTTTTTCAGAGCAGTTTACAAAGAATAAGTGTAAATATGTGTATATATTTCGATTCCAGAATTATCATACCCAGACACACAGAGCTGCAGTAGTAATTTTAGACGACTTTGCAAACTTTTATTAAATAGCGTATATTCACACACGGCCCTGAAGAAAGGACCTATCACAACAATCACATTGGAACCAAAACGGCAGATATACACAGTGGGAAAAGTTGGACTTAAATTTTGAGCCAACAGGCGTTCGTGTACAGTCATGTCTAAAAAGGCAAAATATTGTGTAGATAGTTTCCTATTTCTGTCACAAATTCGGGCAGTTTTTAGCTTATTCATTAATTATAATGGAGGATGAGGCGTTTTTATTTGCCTTTAAACTACAAAAACTAGCTCAAAACACTGTGTGAAGCTATAAAAAGCGTGTAAAGTTTCGAGGTGGGATCTGAGGTCTGCAGTTCTTTATTCTTATAACAGCCTCTGGTTGTAAGTTAGCGTTGGCTAAGTTAAATTAAAATGGTAGTTCGCCACACTGTTACTTCAAGTTATGTTCAGATCCTTCGTGCTCACCTCAAACATTTTATTACTCTTTAGCTTACCTCTTGGGACCTATAATTTGATATTATAATACAAATAAATTTTTATAACATTATAGTTGTCTATTAAATACGGCAATCTCCATGTTTGCTGTTTAACGGAGAAATTAAGACGTTCACAACGCCTTTGTAAGTAGAAGACGTGAAACATAATATTTAAGAATGAAAGAAAATACTGTTGTATTTAATGTCGACATGCTACTAAAACAATGAAGGCTAACTAATCTGGTTTACAGCACCCGATACGGTGCAGATTATAAGGTTCACAAAGTTAAACATGATCCTAATTATCAGATTGTACTTCTTGTGCCTTTGGCTCATAAGGGAACCAATGGCAACAATAAATGCATTAAAAACTAAAGTCTAGAAATAAAGAAAAGGTGAAAGAAAAAAGCAATGTGAGGTCGTTTCGAAACTAACATTTGCGTCACCAGGCCTCACTGTGGCTAAGTGGTTAGACCGCTCGGCTCTAACCAAAGTGGTTCCGGTTCGATTGCAAAGTGAAACTGGTGGTAGACAACACGGCGCTGGGGAGGGTTTTATACGGAATTTCCGGTTTCCCCAACATCTCATTCCACCAGTACTCCATCTTCATATCATGTATCATCAGTGTCACCGCCTGTGGTGCCGCATGTATTAAACGCGGGCGTTAAGCACTACACATTTCTTTTAACTTGCATCACCATATTCTAGCAGGTAAAACACTCGCACAACTGCCACGTATTCTATGTTGCTATTTGGGAAAGTATTCGTTAATCACGTTGCTAGTATTATATACATGAAAAGATGTCGTTTATTTAAGCTTTTCGCAGCTTGGTAGTCCTCATTCATGGCATTAAGTATTAATGCTTGGGACTCCTTGAAAAACTAGACGCAAGTTCATACCTGCCCATGCCATCTAAAGCTCCCTCAAGTAAGTAAAAACACCCCATATTTCCAGACGTTTTATTCCTCTAAACCTGTAATAGCTGCAGACAGGTATAGACACGGTCTCATAAGTATTGCCGTTTTTTCTAAGAAAAACAATTATTTGAAATGAGTTCTGACAAGTAATTAACAAATTTTAAATTATGAGCCTTTAGCTTCTATGCTTTTGGGCCATCCGTCAGCGAGGTTTATTGCCCCACGATGGTACCATTCTCCCGTTTATGATGCGAAGAATTCGTTACACCCAATTTAACTGATTCCATTTTGTTAAAATTTCTTCAGAAAATAGGGCATTGATCGAAAAAGATTACAATCTGATGGTGCGATATCGAGGCTGAATGCTTCGTGTGGTAGCACTTCGTTTCCCGCCAATTCCGGAATTTATTCTATGGTTGTTCGTGCACTATGGAGTGTTGCACTGTGCTGTTACAATAGGACTCTATTACGATTAACTAATGCTGTGTATCTCTTTCTCTAGTCTTCAAGAACTCGTTCCAGTTATGGAGAATAAAGATCCGTATCAATCGCCCGACCGTTTAGAAAAAAATCCCAGTGAATCACACCTTGAAAATCTACCAGATGCACAACATTACTTTTGGTCCGAACACACTTTTAACGATGACCTTAGCAGCTTGGCGGTGATCAAGCCCCTTTTTCGAGGCATCAAGGATTCGGTAATATACCCATTTTTCATCACAAGTGATAATTCTCCTCACAAATATATAATCCAAGGGATTATGCATAAGCTGACGACAGATATCCACTCTAAGTTCCGCCTGCTGTCACTTCATTAAGTGCACATTACACCTTCTGCATGGTTTTCCAAGTGTCTTAATGGGGAGATGTATGGTATCTTCTCATGTACCAAGTACTTCTGAAAGTCTACGGTACCTCTAAGCATATTTTCTCGCAAAAACGTGGCCTGTATCCCCAATATTCCGTGCTTTATGTCTTTTAAGACGTGTTAACTATTTAGTGCTTTTGACTCTAAAGTTGAAACGTTCGAACCTTCGTTGTACCACATGCTCGCTAACGACACCTTCTCCACTCTACCTATTCTTCGAGCTGTAGTAGCGGCTTTATAAGTTGTTTTCAGTAGTATCTTAGAATCACCTTAAGTTCAAACCTTGTTATCTCCATTTTGTGATTTGTTTATTAACTGAATACTGATACATCCTCGCAGTATACGAAGCGCCAGCTATGGTATCCTGTATTTGTTATTTATTTGTACAGTTTCCATTCCATTACAGTTGCACTACAAAGACTTTAACATCGTAGCTGCAGTTATTATACATCATGCACAAATAAATGAAATTGCTGACCCTGAGATTTAATCGCTAACACAGATCCCCTGGCCATAAGCCTTTGGTTTTCCTGAGCAGCTTGATGTCATTTCTTCTTGACTTTTGCTCCTTTTACCAAAATCCACTTTTCTCTTAACTTATATAAGAATTTTCCTGTTCATCCATTTTCCTTTCCACCCATGCCCGTCAACATGCGTAACGCCACTACCTCATTGCTCACACTGTCCCATTCCTTGTCCCATATATTTCTCCTGCAATTTGTTAAATCCTTACATTCTACCAGGTAATGAACAATGCTCTCTTCATCTCAGGAAAATTCACATATTCCTACCTCATTACTTCTGAACACTTTTAAATATATTATTCCTACTCTCATTCATGCTATGCATTTTCTTCCGGTTTTGACACATTGACCTATATATTTGTCCCTAACCCATTCTGTCTTTAATTGCTTATACAATTTCAAAATTTTCTTTTCTTCTATTCATTCCCATATCTACTGTCTATCTATGTCTTGTGATCTGTTTCTCACTTCCTTCGAAATCCGCTATGATCTGTCTCCTCTGCTCTCGATACATCTCCCATGCCTATCTCCGATACAGTTCTTTCCAGTTCTGACAACCAACTGTTTGTGTTCTCAATGCTTTTCTGTTGCTTCATTCAAATATTAAAAATTCCCCTTTCTGCCATTTAATATCCTTACACCATAATTCCAGTATTCTCTCTATTCTAATTCCCCTCCTTTTTGTATTGCCCAACTCTAATAATACCACTTCTCTTGGAGCCGATTTTGGTAGCCCTAGTAGTTCTACGCAAAACAATCCATACATCTGGTCTAATTGTGTTCCTATCTCTGATGTGCCCCATATCCTTACTGCATACAATGTTCCGTATTCAATGACCGCTTCATATATTCTAACCATGTGACACCTCCAGTTTTTGGTTACATATTCATACCCCTGTCATTGCCACCCTGGCATTAGCTATTAGTTTTCTGGATTGTGCCCCCACCCTCAACTGCTACACATACTTAAACTTAAATAGTCTTCTCCTTTACTACTTCTATACTTTCATCTCCTATGTACCACTCCTCTCCATTCCTCAGTATCGATCCTCTTTTAAATACCATTATTTTTATTTCTAGCGGTTTATTCTTAATCCCCAGTCAGCGCAAAACCTATGAATTGCCTGAATTGATGTTTTGTATACTTACAACAGAAATTGCTACGACCGTTAAATTATCCGTATACAGTAATCAAGAGATCCCTTTGTTCACTATTATTGGGTAATGGGCATTGCTTTCTTTAACCCTCCCTATTATGTCATCTATGAATAAATTGAATAGAAAAGGACACAATTTGCACCCCTGTCTGAAGCCTAACTTTTGTTCAGCCTCTTCTGATAGCACATTCAGTCCACATCCTATTCTGAATTTCACTGCACTATAAATTTTATCAACTTCATTTATGAGCTCCTCGCTCACCCCTTTTCTTCTTAATTTACAGTTTAGAACCCCCTGTTTATTGTATCGAAAACTTCCTCAGAGTCATTTGCAGTATGACTTCACGTACCTTCCCTTGTAAAGCTAATGACAATTCTCTATACCTATGATTAAACGGTTTTACATCCCTAACAACGAAACTGTGTTGATATGCGGTGCATTTGTCTGAGACGTTACTGAAGGTACACGCATTCTCTGGTAACATTGTTTTTAAGCGCTCCCTTTGTTCTTCCGTTAACAAATACTCGCCTTCTGCTTTCCTAATCACTACATACCCTCTTAACTTATCATCTTCTACGTGAAACATTTTCTGTCTCTCTCGCTCCGAGCAGATATCTCTCACATCAGCTGTTTCTGTTTTCTGGCCTGCCCCGTGGGTGTTGACCTTTAAAATCTGTGAATCTGGTCCTACGTCACAGCACTGTACAAACATTTCTTATTCCTCGATAGAAACTTCCTCCGGTGTTCTGAATATATCATTCTCCCTAGCAACGCTTGCAAATGGCACGAATATTTATTTCCCATTCTTTTTTATTTTGATCTTCCTCTCCGCGAAATCTATCACAGCCCTCGCGTCATATAGCATGTCACAACCAAGGATGGCATCACAAATTAAGTTATTTATAGCTAAGAATATGGATTCTATGTGGTTTGAAATCTAATCCTTTGCACTTGTTTACCGACTGCAACATTAAAGACTAAATTGGAAGTAGGTAATGTCATCAACTTAACGTTTTCGTTTATTAATTTGTGATAAAAATTCATACTGCATACGCTCATAGTTGCCCCAGTATCTACCGTAAACTTTATTAATTTCCCTGCCACTTTAACTTAAATCGTGGGGGATTCCATTACTTTTTCATTTGAATACTCCCTAAGCATTACTAATTTTTCACTGTTATCTTTCAAACTGAAATCGGACCTTAACGCTGTGCAATATACTACCCGAGAATCATGTGCAATCTCTTCCAGGTCCACCAAAGGATTGCAAATTAGTTTTCCTGTTGTGGTTCTGTTACCTGAACATTTCGCACCGGCGTTGTTAATATTTTGGGAACTTCTCGCATTCTTTGATTAAACCCGTTCCGATTTCCCCTAAAGCTGTAAGGCCTGCGGTAGTAATCGCTGTCACTTCTTAATAGTTTAATCTGATGCTCACGTCTATTGTCTGACGGTCTCCCATCGAACCTTGTCAGATTGTTCCTACCCCTAACTCTCTATCTCTTGCAATCCTGTCCGCGGATTTCATTATAGTTTCTTGCTCTACCATACATGTTCTGACGACTACGTCCCTCTCTCGGTTCATTTCCTTGGGCTCTGTATTCAAATTCTCTTCCCCAATTTGTGTTCTCAAAAGCTGAAACTAAATCAATTAATTCTGCTATATCTTTAGGGCTGGCTACAATAAGATAATTTGTGATTTGCGGCGGGAAATGGTGAATTATCTGATTGATAAAATCGGGTTCACTGGCCGGTGGCTCAACGAGGCGACAATTCTGCGCACAAACTAAAAGATGGTCCGTCATTGACTGTCTCCAATTTACATTGTACCTGCAGTTACTCAACATTGACCTCGTCTTATTCTGGGCAGTAGCGTTCCAATACTTATTTAAAAACATTTGCTTGAAATATTCGTAAGAGCAATTTTCCCACAAAATGAGTCTCAACCATGTCAAGGACCTGTTTTTGAGTGCCTTGCGCACAATGAGCATTTTCAATTGTTCCGGTATAGACTTTATCTGGAAATAGTGATCCAACTCATAAAGAAATTGTCTCGGATTTACTCTTTCGGATTCGTCAAATACCGGGACACCCAATTCATTTAATAATTGACCATATTGACTATAATTATCAGTACCAGGCGTGTCTAGATGCAAAACCAGACGAATGACGAACGTCAGTGTTCAGAACCACATCTCTGGGCACGTCACTCGTTTGGTTGCTTAAACTATTTACAACTGAATTTTCACTGCTTTCCACTGTGCTCACAGGACCTTCATGAACATTTCTTAATTCAATTTCTATTCTTTTTAAAGACCCCTAAGCTCTCCTAACCACTTTTAATTTTCTTTCAATCCTTTATCTACTTCCAGATGAGCTGACAGCTGATTCTCTATCTTTTCTCTTATTTCAATTATTTCTCTGCCCTTAGCTTCAAGTTCAGCTTGTACTAACTTTAAACTTTGGTCTACTTCCCTATGCACAGAATTTTTAACAGCTCTTAGCTCATTCGTAAGCACTTTTCTAGTTTCTACATTCTCTCTCTCACACCTTTCCTTTGCATTTTCAAACTTTTTATCTACACTACTCCTAATCCTTTCTGAAGCTCAACTATGTTCACTTGTACATTTTTAATTTCTTTTACTTTCTCCTCAAATTCTAGTGGTCGGAGGTCTAAATATTCCCTCAATTTGGCATCCTGGCTCCTAAATCCTTCCTACAGTTTATTGTTAAGCTATTTACTTAAGTCAGTTACCTGTTCCCTTATTTCATTCACTGGACTGCAAATTTTGTTCTGTAATTACTGCCCATTTCATTTATTCTCTCTAATAACATCCTAAAACTATCTCCCTAAAATGTAACATTCAGCCGCTGCTTCCTGTTGCCATACCTGGATCTCTCTCCCCCGAATTGTCCTCCCTGCATACAATTTCGATAGTTTTAAGGGCTTCCATTTCTGTTTTCTTTAACTGCACGCCTTTTCCCTTATATTGACCTAAAATCTCAACTAAATGATCTATAATGACTTTCCCACTGCGAAGAAGCATCTACCTATCTTTTGTCTGAATGCAATACTCCTCTACGCATGCATACATAATAAGAAGGAAAATGTTTTTACAACAACTACATACTTTCACAAATATACTTTTTATATAGCCTGACCTTTATTTATTCTTCAGTGGCTGGTTGACGTTGTTCCTATGTTGCAGATGCTCGGCGTTCTTGTGGAACTTTGTCAGACCCTTTATGCGCCGTTCCTCCAAAGTGTTAACTGTCCATTATTTTGCGTCGTTCTCCTTGATCTTGTCCCCCGGTGTTTATTCTGTCTCATTTCAGCACCTCGGTGTCCGTTGTCTCACGGCGTCCCTTGTCTATATCGAGCCCCACGTTTGGTGCCATCTTGAGGCAGTACTACCTCTCTGCCTCACGGCTGCACGTACCTGGGCCGACGTCGGGACTCCTTCCTCGGTCTCCACGTCGTCGTCGGCTGCTTGCTTTATCCTTGGCTCTAGCGGCTTCTCCTGCATGGATTCTTTTGTTTTGGGTTCTCAGGGGTTACGGTTGAGACAACACAAACCAACGATAATTTCTGAACTGCTTTTATTTGTCCTTGCATTTTTGGAACCCGGGCACTTAATTAACTGCACTTCCGGCGAACATTTTATAATACATTTTATTGGACGCGGTACTCCGTCGAACACACCTGACGGATATATACAATACTGCAATGAGCAGTGATCAACAACTGAGCAACAACTGAGGACAGAATAGGGGTTGCCATCCTCTTATATACACGCAGCACGGCGTCACTAGGAAAAACTAAGGGTATATTGACCTGTATAACGGTACGTAAAATAGCTAGCATACCATTCTATTGTCAAACATCCGCTCGTTCTAGACTGTCGTCCGGGAGTGCAGGGTTTCTCACGTATGTCTACCCAGGTCCATCACAATGTTTCATCAAGTCTACAATTTTGCTTTCGGTAACATAACTAGTTACAGTTCTTAAATTTATGATTAATTATTAAACATATAAGTAAATGAATAATTTATCAAAGGACCAAAGTTCCTTTTTCACAACAGAAATTGCTCCGACCGTTAAATTATCCGTATACAGTAATCAAGAGATCCCTTTGTTCACTATTAATGGGCAATGGGCATTGCTTTCTTTAATCCTCCCTATTATGTCATCTATGAATAAATTGAATAGAATAGGACTCAATTTGCACCCCTGTCTGAAGCCTAACTTTTGTTCAGCCTCTTCTGATAGCACATTCAGTCCACATCTTATTATGAATTTCACTGCACTATAAATTTTATCAACTTCATTTATGAGCTTCTGGCTCACCCCTTTTCTTCTTAATTTACAGTTTAGAACTCCCCTGTTTAACGTATCGAAAGCTTAGTCAGAGTCCACAAAAAAGCAGATACCATCCGCACCCCTATTCCTGCTCAAGTATTTATCAATTAGCGTTTTGATTATAAACACATTGTTTATAGTTTGCCTTTCTCTTCTAAATCGAGCTTGAAATTATGACATTTTATTTTCTCTTTCCGCCCAATACATCCGTACGTCCGTTAGTATGCCTGTATACATTTTCCTAATTATAGTAAACTTATCCTCCTGTAGTTCTCTGGCCTATTTACACTCCTCTTTTCTTTAAATATTGGTAGAATCACACTCGTTTTCAAGCAGTCAGGTAATTTCCTACTGTCTGTCATCTTGTTAAATAAATTAGTTATATTCTTTAATTCGCTTGGTGTTTGCCCGTACCTCTTACAAAACTGCCCTGGAATCCCAACTATGCCCATTGTTTTACCACCGTTTAAGCTTCTTATTTGTTGAAAACTTCTGTTTGAGTAATTTCTCTCTTAAGTATCTCATCGTCCAACCTCAGGTTGCCCAACTGAATACTATCTCTATTTGTCCACTCTCTTTCTGCAACTAGGTCTCTAAAGTATTTCAGCTATTCCTGCAACGTTATCTCATTTTTCACTCCCTTCTGGCTATTTACTTCTCTCACCATACCCCATACTTTATTGTTATCTTTCTGTTGTATGGCATCCTTCATTTTCTTCCAAATACTATTGTGACACCCATTCCTTTTTTATTCTAATAATTTATTGTACGCTTATCTACTTATTACCATAATCATCCTATCTCTACCCTCTCCCGTTCTTCTCCAACAATCCAGGTTTTTAAACACTTCCCTTCTCGCCAGCTACTGCAGTCATCATCAAACCATCCATTACTTATCCGTTTCATTCTCCCTTTATCTTTAATTTTTATCCATACCCCCAAACTATTAGTTTCATTAACTCCAACCCTGTTCATATATTTTGGTCATTCAATGCAACTTCTATACATATTCTTATTATTTTAGATGTTTCTGAGTTTAATTCAGTTAGGAATTCCTTCTTTATTTCTTCCCTTCATCTAAGGGAATTCGATACTTTAAGCTCACCTTTCTCACGCTTTCTTCTTCTATCAATCCTATTTCTACCTCTAACGGAAGGTGGTGACTACTCAGTATTTCGTTTGCTATTCTGAAATTACTAATTCGTTCAATGAGCCCCTCGCTACACATGATATAGTCAATCACGCTTTGAGCGTTATTTGCAAATGTATATTCGCCATCTTCATCTCCTTTACTGTCCCATTACATATACACAAATTATTTAGTTCGCAGAGATGGAGCAATTTTATCCCCTATTTGTTGAGAACATTGCCCTTGCCACTCCATCCCCATTCATGTACTTTCTCCCTACCTACTTCATCATCATGCTTTATTGAACTAATTTTCTCTTTGCTTATTCTAGCATTGAAATCCCCATTAACAAACATTATGCCCTGAAATTTGTGCCTTAGCTCCTTCGTATCGTCCTCTAGTTTATTAAATGTTCTGTTAATTATCAAAGAAGCTTGATATTGTGGGAGGGTTATAAACTATTCCTATGCCTAGACCATGTTCTATTTATGGACTTGTCTTTATTAATAACAAAATTACTTTCCTAACTTCACCTGTTACTGCCTCTATTCTCTTGCTGTTGAGTAACTCTGATCTAACAAACGCACTTACTGCCGCTGACACTCTCCCGCTTTCTTTCCTTTTAGTAGCTCTAGTGCCAATATAACTAAAACCTCTTAAGTGTATTAACTCATTATTTCCTAGCCACGTTTCTGTAATTCTAACTATATCTTGCTCAGCTGTTATATTCTGCAACTCTCCGTTAATCAGTTTGCTTTTTAAACCCTCAGCGTTTGAGAACATCAGCTTTAACATTGTTGCTATTTACTTCCGAAAAGGAAGGAAAGTTTGCTTTTTTAGCCACTAATTTCTGTTGCCTTGTTACTCCGTTGTCTCCTCCCCTCTCACTCCTCTTCTTGGTTGAACACTACTGTATTCCCCTCTCCCCACTACCACCATATCCCCTCTTTCCAACATTTCGTTTAATTCACTCCCACTCACAAACTTTAAAGATTCACTTTCACCCACCACGCGTACACTTGCCACATTCGTCACCATGTTCCCCTCTTTTCTGTGCTTCCCTCTGCGCCTGTGCAGCGCTGTCCTCTTCCCGTTCGTCTGTCTCTTTTCCTTCCCCTCCGTCTCTGGCCTCTTCTTTCCCACCGATGGTTAACGTCATTTCCTCTCCTGCCACTTGAACGGTTGTAGTTTTCCTATCCGGTACGCGCTCGCCGGTGTGTTCACCTGTCCATATCTTCTGATTTTGCGGACTCGGCGCATTCATTTCATGTTCTCAAACCATTCTCTGCAGTGCAAGGCTCCAACCTTCGCCTTCTGCGTAGAGTTTCAAGCCTTTAACAATTATTTTGTCCCACCTGCCCGGGCCTACTTCATTCTTCTAATAAATTATTTCTTCTATTCCTGCTCCGTTTTTCTGTAATCCTGTTCAATAAAATATTCGATCTTTTCAGTTTACTCGCCTTCTGTAGTATTATCCATTTCAACTTCGTCGTAGCCAATTTCACTACAATCAGCCTTGGTCGTCTTCCCATTCTTCCAATCGTGTGCGTGTCCACAATCTCCCATCCCGTTAATGTAATTCCTAACCTATCTTGGAGAAGCTCCTCTATCTGCTGCCAGGTCCTGCCGTATCGATTTTCTTTCATGACAATTACCAGAAGATTTTGTTTTCTTTTTCTGTACTCCACACTTTCGATTGCCTCTATTCTCCGGTCACATTCTCTTACTTCTTTCTCTGTTGCATTATCTTTCCTTTTTAACAATACGTTCATCTCCGCAAACTTTTCAGCTATTTTTGCTTCAATTCTCTTCTCCATTGTCTCCATTCTATCTATTTTCTTCTCTAACACCTCTATTTTATTCAGTTTGTCCATCCTTTACAGTATCTCTTCCAGCACTTCCATTACTATCTTCGTTTCGGATCCACAGTTTAGCTAGACTCCTCTAATCACTAGCAGTATGAACACAGCCAAAATGATACATGCAGCATCTCTCGTTCCTTCTTTAACTATGTTGCTCTTTACTGTACATTTCTTGGTGCAAAAACTCCCGATTCTGGCCCTGTATAGCTCCAGTTGCACTCCCATGCTTTCCCGAGCGTAAGTACGGCGGCGATACGTCTTACCCCGGCAACGTCTCGTCAGCAACTCTGGTATCCTGTACATAGCATTGCTAAATGAAATAAACCCAATAAATTTTTCAAAACACCAAAATAAAAAGCCGACTTTACTTATAAGAACATCTAATACTTGTAATTATGGATAGAATGCAATGATGTCAGCAAATTATGCTTTTTCTTCAGTAACAGAAGGTTGCAATGCCTTGGAAGTTATATCTGCAGCGGCTGGTTCCGAACAAAGCAGAAACTGTTCAAGTTTTTCAACATTCCTACACAACATAGTAGAACACTTCATTCATGATCCGTGTGAGTAATGACTGGAAGTTTTGGAGGGGCCGTCTAGTAGTTAGCCCTCAGGGCAGAGGTGAATGGATTTTCGACGTCATATTCCTTATTGATCCACAAACCCTGTGAATTACCAAGCAAATTACCCCGTGATTATCAAGCAAATCATATGCTTCAGCTCGGAAAAAAGCGCTTCATTTGGTTAACAGCTCAAACCATGCATGGAACCAGGATCCTAATCACAGGAAGAAATTTTCAAGCTCGGTTTCGATAAGTGGAAGCTTTTGATAGAGTCAGTTGGAGAATTTGATGTCATGACGACATGTTGGCCATGGTACCTCAATGGTTAAGAGCGAACGGACAGAGACCGGGAGATCCGTGGTTCAAATTCCGGCCATGGCATTGAATTTTTCAGTCTGACTTCAATCTTAGCCTATACACGGCTAGCGTGGAAGAATGGTTAAATATTTGACTGAAGTCCGTAATTGATTATATTACTGTATACAGAGAATGGCATTCTCCAGTTCATACATTCTTAACAACTCGGGCTTAAGTTCTCACCTGCTGGGAGAAATACTATACTATACTTTTCATCAGCTTTTGTGCCACTGGTTCTATGGTTTCAGCCATAATCATTCCCATTTGTCAATCAGGTACTTACTACTTAATTCCTTATATAGTTTCTTGCGAATAATGCTACATGTAGTTTTTCATACAGTTTTCTTATCGTGCATTGAAATCTTTGTGTATTTTTGAAGTCTTGATGGCTTACCTGGTTGAGTGTAATTCCTACTTATGTAACAGCTGCATAGAATTCAATTTGAAATTCCTTCAAATGTTGGCTTTATGAAGAGGACTGTGAAAACCCATTTCGTAATAGAGTTCTCTGCAGTTTATTTACTTGAGGAATTATGTTTATTTGAGCATAGAGCCCGTAATATGTTACTTGATGCGATTTTGCTGATTTTTTCATTCAATTAACTTTCCTAATCGCATAATAGTTCCATTAGTGGTTACGAACACTTATGTCAATTCCGGAGCCAGAACAATATGTCAGGAGTTGGACATATGCGGCATGATAAAGTCTAGCAATACACTACAATAGTACCAAATGATTAACACCAGTTTTTAAAAAACGAAATTTATTGAACGTTATTGAATCTATAATTGCATTGAATAGTCAATAATGTCCTATTTCCCAAACAGATGTTAAGACTTAACACGAGTTTAGCAACAGTTGTAACAAAAATTGCGTTTAAGCAACAAGTTATAGCTTAACACTCGTGCTAAATCTCTTGTTAAACTAACAGGCCAAATTTCTGTTGATAAGTTGTTAACAACTGCAAATGGTCAAATTGGCGGGGTGAACGTAGCTGTTGATTTCGATTTGCTATATTTAAGGCCCTCTAAATGGTATTTGCAATAGAGTGCCGCCTTTGAGGGGAAATTATTTTGAGGAGCTATCAGAAGAAAATTTTCTACAGAGATATATACTGTCAAAACAAGTTGCTATGACGGTTTCTGCGGTAGTACAAGAGAGGTTAGAACATGCATCGAAAGGAATATGGCGATCTCGCCTTTGCTTCAAGTATTAATAACTTCGCAATATTAAATTCACTGAATTATGTGGATAAATACGTTGTCTACCTCCCGACTTGAAGCGCTCAAGATACTTGTCACTTCTGTCCTTCGCACCTCGTTTTAAATTTACGTAATACTGACGTTAGAACATGCATCGAAAGGAATATACCGATCACGCCTTGGCTTTAAGTATTAATAACTTTCTGATTTTATAATTCAGAGAATTATGTGGATAACATACTATCCACTTTCCGTCTTGAAACGTTCAAATCACTCGTCACTTGTCCTTCGCTCCTCGTTTTAAATTTATGTAATAGTGAGTTAAAACGTGCATTGAAAGGAAATGCCGATCTCGCCTTCGCTACAAGTATCAATAACTCTCCGATTTTATAATTCACTGAATTATGTGGATAATATACTGTCCACCTCTCGTCTTGAAACTTTCAAGTCCCTCGTCACTTGCACTTCGCCCCTCGTTTTAAATTTGCGTAATACTGACGAAGCTTTTTCGTGCTTCTACTAGCGACACATGCATTTGAATTAAACTCGTTTTCAACTTTTTCCCACCTGAAATCTTTAACTTTTACATTCACCGCATCCGTCCTCATATTTTCTGCGATGTCCTTATACATCGTCACTAATTCAATTAACAATTCTTTCTCCATAGATGATAAATTTGTCTCACGCTTTTGTTTACGATATTGTTACCCACCATTTTCAGCTATGTGCAGACGAAAATGAAAACAAAGTGCATCAAAATACAGTCAGAAAATAGTTCGACTCATCCATTGCCCTCTATAGCTGTAATATTTACAAGTCTCTTGGCCTTAACTCGTGTTTGTTGACATTTTCAGAAAGCATGTTGGTGAAATGCAAGAAATTTAACAGCTTTGTTAGCGCTATCACAATTATTATGTAACATTTTTTAAAGTCCATTTTAACATCTGTTGGTGAAATATGACATAAATTGCAGTCCACACTCATATAAAACGGCTACAATTAACAGAATGCTTTCATTCATGCTGAAACATCAGTCTCAGCGATTTGTATTGGCTTCCAGGATAAGCATATATCAATTGTACTTGCTCTGCATGACATTGCCTCCGCCTCTACGCGAACAGATGACGTCTGTCACAGTAGCTACTGATTGTGGTGAAATATAAAGAATAAAATGATATACACTGATTCTCAATTTCATTAATGCTGACCACTTTGTGGCAGTAAGGCGAGAAAAAGAGCAATTTTCTTACATCATTAATTTAACAGTTGAAGGTGTGCTTTCAGGTTCCGTGCGGTCTTTACTTAAAGAGGTATGCTTACTATTCGCATTTTTCCATCAAGCTGATAACACGTTGATTAACATTTAAATATATTATATTAATAAGAAATAACATAGAATAAATGGAATGATATTTAAAAGAATAAAGGGGATTGTGTGCATGGGTGGGCAGAAATGGAATATCGGTCCAAAAAGGGGAAATTTACGTGAAACTATGCCTTTTTGGCAATTAGGAAAAAAAAATAACACTGTGGGGTCTTGTGAAGATGTTTAATTTACCCTAAGGAAAAATGTGCGCATTTAGTGATCCATGCCATGCATGATCTATCCATGACTACCACGAGTGTGGTAGTCATATACGACAGTGCTCTGTTATAATAAACTGAGTCTTTACCTGGACGCTAACTCACATGTTGTTCCTTATCGTGCCAGGTGCTTCTGAACTTTAGGACTGTACATTGCTAGTTTTTCCGCTTATTTTCATAAGCCAGAGCACGTATGCGCAGTTTAAACGCAGTCAGATTATCATCATGAAGTAGGACCTTTTTTTTACCGAAATGCGACACTATCTAGGCAAAATTCATAAGGTTTGCCTCGTGTGGTTCGAGGCAAATCTTCGTGCATTTTTTTTCGCAAAGCGTCAGAAACCCGCGTAGAAGTGTAAGGATTTAACTACCATAGGACAATATGAACTCAATAAAGAATCTATTTAATAATTTGCTGGCGCTGTTAGCACTGCTACAGAAGGTGTTGGAATACCTGTCTTTCTCACCTCTGAAGCGTTGGTCGTAGTCTATCTGCCTCACATTCAAGATAATGCGATTTGCTATATCTGTTAGGGTGAATTCTCTGGGTAGTTTATCCTGAATTATGAATTTCGCTTAATTTATGTCGCAATGGACATCTCAATGTCTTTGCGAGTTCAGTCCGCCTGTTCTTGTACTTTTTAACAACAGGATACTTCACTTTTCCTATATTTTTGAAAATATTATTTTGCACAAAATTAGGTATGAAGGAACGATTAATTTCCATAGAGAGCATATCCTCAGGCATTGTTTATCATGTTCCTTAGATTAAATGGTGCTTTTGAAAACCTTACTTTGGGTATTAACAAATTAAAAATTTTTATCCCCGTCATTAAGCGATATCCCCATTACACGTTTTAGAATACTCCTACAGAGGTGGCCAAATTATTAGACTAAGCTGATGTTCAGTCATAAAAGTTAACATATTTCAACCTAACTCCGAATTAATGACAACATTGAATGTAACAATGATTAAATGATACATTAGAATCATTCAGGGTTTGTTTATGATGATTTGTGGGATGTTTTGTAAGAATATGTTGATATAGCTGCTGAGTTAACTGTCAGCTGCTCTAAGAGTACATTTATTTTGTGTATTTAAAACTACTCTTGCAAGTTTATTGCATATTTCAAACATTTATCTTTAGAACTCTAGGATTTATTTTATCAATAGACTTATTTTGCATTATACTAAAGCTTTTAAAGTTCTATGCATGCAGTGAAAGACTAGAGAACCTGTGAGATTTTATATTAAAGGAAATTTGAGGTTATGGGGAGGAAAAGTGACTTATCACCTAGCAAAATGCCCGCTTCGGTAGCGTAGATGGTAGCATGCCTGTCTCACGTTCAAGAGGTCCCGAGTTCGAATCTCGGTCAGGGTGACTTACCTAGATAAGGTTTTTCCCGGCGTTTTCTCTTATTCTGAAAAGGGAATGTCAGGTAAGTCTAAGCTCTATGGACCCTGGGCTCATTTTAGCATAATTTCACCCATTTCATTCACCGTCCGATATGACATGACGTTGGAGGACGTAAATTATAAAACAAAGACAAAAAACTGGCAAAATGGGTATTACAAGGGCACTAATAGCAGAAGGACGGTATACACAAATTGAAGTGGCACTGAGACTCAAAATATCACAAAAGTCTGTAAGCAGAATTATATAAATGGACGAAAACAATAAGATATATCAGACACAGCAAAGCGCGAAATGTGGTAGAAAATGCAAGTTGAACCCAAGTGGTGTAAGAAAAGTTATGGCTGAAGCACGCAGAAACTGAAAACCCACTAGCAGGGACTTGAGGAGTACTTTAGTAGTTAGAGGCTTAGAAGAATCAGCAAGAACTATCAGGAGAACCCTGTTCGATGGCGGTTGAAGGCTCAGAAACCCAGAAGAAAAGGAAAGCTCACAGCAGATATGGCAAGAAAGAGACTCGACTAGGCAAAGGGACTTAAACATTGGTCTTCTGATGACTGTAAAAAACGTAATTAAATTGCTACACTGTGTTACTCTTTCTCACAAAGATAATTTAATTTAATAACCAGATTCGATTATGGATAACTCTCAGACTGTACAAAGGTATTATTTGGGATAAGTTATTAAGTATATTACAGACCAATAGCTGACATTATGTATTTCTCTATCCAGGTGTACTTTAGTGACGAATTCACGTTTGATGTTACTGAGGAAAGCAATAAGTATGACCGGAGAACACCTGAAGAAGAGTCTCATGCTCAGTGTGTGTAACAAACTGTGAAACACCCTACAAATATGATGGTATGGAGCGTTAAGTCTGTCCATGCTACCGGAAGATTGTACATTGTTGAGGGTACCATGAGGCTAGGTCAGTACCTAGGAGCTCTTCAAACTTTATTTCTACCCCAGATAAGGAATTGGTTCGGAAATTACTCATGTATCTTTAAGCATGATGGTCCACTGTGTCACAAAGCCATGAAAATGACAAAATATTTACATGGTCTAGATCTTTCAGTGCTTCCACAGCCAGGAAATAGTCCTTATATGAACCCGATCGAGAATTTATTGGCCATTGTGAAGAAGAAAATCAAGAAAACCCACATTACAACTAAAACCTAACTTATCGAGACTTATAAATATCTGGCTCCATTATGCAGATACTACACATAAGTGTAAAGCCTTGGTTGAGGGCATGTCTAACGGAATAAAAATTTTAATTTGCAATAAAGGAATGTATACAAGGTATTGACTCAAGTTTCTGTATTATATATATTTGAGTGTTCATGTGTTAATGTTAAGTAAATAAAGAAAGTTTTCAGAGCTTTAGTCTAATAATTTGGCCACCTCTGTATAATAAAGCAAATGAGAAAATTGCCCGAGCATGCATTCTGTCCTATGTATTGAAACATTTTCTGTTGAAGGGGAAGATTTGATAATTTCTGAATTTTATGTCGGAATTATGAATATAAGGATGACGTTAGACCTTTATTGAAGATTTTGCGTTTATTGGCATTACCCAAGAATTTTTGGTTCCTTGGAATGCCATTATAAATTTTAGTGCGGAATAATACATCATCTTGGAAGATGTTTAGCAATTTGCTGGTCTATGCAAAGAAGAAATATTTTTGTGATGCTAATAGTGTGATTTACAAGTTGACAATTTTGTTTGAATATGGTCACTGAAGACCAGTTATAATAATGAGAGTAGCTCTTAGAATGTTAAACAGTAACTTCAGTGTGAAAATAAATATTTTACTCAAATACTTTTCACAATAGTATTCGAAAGAAACTGAAGGATGCCATACAACAAAAAGATGATAATAATAAAATATGGGGTATGGTGAGAGAATTGAATAGACAGAAGGGGGTGAAAAATGAGATAACGTCACAGGAATGGCTGAAATACTTCAGGGATCTGGTTGCAGAAGGATAGTGGATAAGTAGAGATAGTATACATTTGGGCAACCTGAGGATGGAGGATGGGATACTACAGACTGAAATTACTTAAACAGAAGTTTTCAACAAATAAGAAGCTCAAAGGGCAGTAAAGCAGTAGGCATAGATGGGATCCCAAGGGAGTTTTGTAAGAGGTACGGGGAAACACCAAGTGAAATAAAGAATATAACTAATTTATTTAACAAGACGAGAGACAGTAGGAAATTACCTGACAGCTGGAAAACGAGTGTGATTCTACCAATATTTAATGGAAAGGGAAGTGTAAATAGGCCAGAGAACTACAGGAGGATAAGCTTACTATAATTGGGAAAATGTATACATACATACTAACTGACGTACGGATGGATTGGGTGGAAAGAGAAAATAAAATATCAGAATTTCAAGCTGGATTTAGGAGAGAAAGGCAAACTACAATGTGTTTATAATCAAGACGCTAATTGGTAAATACTTGAGCAGGAAAAGGGGGAGATTTTATGTGTTTTTGGGGGACTTTGAGAAAGCTTCCGACACGATAAACAGGGAGGCTCTAAAATTAAAATTCAGAAGGAAAGAGATGAGTCAGAAATTTATAAATGAAATTGACAAAATTGATATTGCGATGAAATTCAGAATAAGATGTGGGCTGAATGTACTATCAGAAGAGACTGAACAGAAGCTAGGCTTGAGACAGGGGTGCAAATTGAGTCTTATCCTATTCAATTTGTTTATAGACGACATAATAGGGAGGGTTAAAGAAAGCAATGCCCATTGCCCATATAAATGAACAAAGATATCCCTGGATTACTGTATGTGGATGATTTAACGGTAGGGCTAATTTCTGTAGTAAGTCTACAAAAATTAAGAGAGGCAATTCTTAGGTTTTGCGCTGACTGGGGATTAAGAATAAACAGCAAGAATAAAAAATAATGGTATTTAAAAGAGGATCAACACTGAGGAAAGGAGAGGAATGATACATAGGAGATCAAAATATAGAAGTGATAAAGAAGTGCGACTATTTAGCTGTATGTGTAGCAGTGGAGGGTGGGGCACTCAAACCAGAAAAGTGATAGCTAACGGTAGGGTGGCAATGACAGGGGTAAGAATATGTAAACATAAACTGGAGGTGCCTCATGGTTATAAAGTATGAAGTGGTCATTGAATACGGAACAATGTATGCAGTGTATGGGGCACATCGGAGATAAAATGATGATGACGATTTGCTTATAAGGGCGCTCAACTGCTTGGTCATCTGCGCCCTTACAAAAGCTAATTCATGGCAATAGCCAGATATAAATTAGTCAAAATTAAAAAAAAAACATATCAAAACACAATGACTATAAAATAAATAAGCCCAAATGGGTAAAACAATAAAAGCTATAATTTCCCATAAAATACCAAAAGGCATAGAAATACTACTTTCAATAAAAACTTGTAATAACAAGAGCTACCTGCACAGTGGTGGTGGAACCAATCTGTTCCTTTTCTTTGGGGCAAGGCCAGCACTTTCAGCAGGGTTTTCCTGCCCTTTCCTCACTGTCGTTTGGGCAGTGAGGACAGGATCTACCCGCTCCACATCCTCAATGGAGGAGAACGGTTTCCGCACTGGTAACTTCGAATCGAGTGTGTGTGGTGTGTGTGTGTGTGTGTGTGTGTGTGTGTGTGTGTGTGTGTGTGTGTGTGTGTGTGTGTGTAGTGTTTAACGCCCGCTTTTACTACATACGGCACCGAAGGCGATGACACTGATGATATATGAAATGAGGATGGAGCATCGGTGGAATGAGTAGGCGGGGGAAACCGGAGATCCCGGAGAAAACCCGCCCCAGCGCCGTGTTGTCCATCACAAATCTCACTTTGCGGTCGCCTGGGATCGAACCCGGGCCGCCGCCTTGGTGAGAGCCGAGTGGTCTAACCACTGAGCCATGGCGCGGCCTACTTCGAATCGAGTTTCTCGAAACCAACGGAAACTGCAACTGGTGAAGATGAAAGTCGACGATCGGCATCCTTTCCAGATGATTCCTCCGATGTTGTTGACGGAGATGTTAGTGCACTTCTGTGCTGGCTAGCTTTCCTTTCACTGGTCTTACTATTTATCTTGAGGAAGTCCGTTCTGTCATACGAGATTTTAAAATTCCTTGGCGATACATTATATATTACCGGTTCACATGTTCTTGAAGTAGATGCTTTCGGCGGTGACTTGGCTGAATCCTTCTTAGGACTGGCCGTGGTTTGGGCACTCACTGTTGTTCGTGCTGGTGTTTGTTGCTTTGGCTGTGATCTTGATGTAATTGATAGTTCGGATATTACTTCCCCGGATTATTCCGCTGGTTTGTGTTGCGATTTCACGTCTAGGTACCTACTTAGCTGCAACTGCACTATAAGTAATGGTTCTAGGTACATATGGCTGGCGAATACGCAAGAGTTTCCGGGCTTCCACGAAGGACACCCTCTCTCTTACCCGGATCTGTTGGATCGCCTTCTCCTCCATAAAACGGGGACATTCTCTAGAGTTTGATGAATGATTACCACTGCGGTTAACACACGTTGCGTGTGAAGTGCATGCATTGTCATGCTTGACCTTCCCACAGGCAACGCAAGTGGCAACTCCATTAAGGAATCACTTGTGTGGCCAAAGCGCTGGCATTTATAACACCTCATGGATTTGGTATATACAGCCTCACTTCAATAGCTTCATACACTGCGTTAATCTTTTTCGGGAGTTATGCGCGAGCAAAGGTAAGAAACAGGGACTAGTGGGCACTAGCTCACCTCGTTCTTTGCGGTGAATTCGATATACCTTAGTCACACCTTGTTCCGCCAAGTTTTCCTGAATCTCCTCATTGGACATACCATCCAATGCGCTGGTGTTTACAACACCACACGAGGAGTTCAGAGTGCTATGCATTTCAACGCGCACCGGATAGCTCGCAAGCATATTGGCTTTCAAAATTTTAGCAGCCTGTGTTGAAGAAACTGCTTCGACCAGGAGTGTGCCATTGCGAGATCTAGTACATACCTTCACAGAACCAGCAATACTATCTAAGCCCTTCTAAGCCCATGTGCATTTCAAGATGGCGTCGTAGATTACAGCAGGTGTACTTCGTGAAGAAGTTTTGCCTTGTTGTGACGATAGAAAGTCTGATTTTGAAAGTGAAAATTTGAATGTAGTGCAGTATAAAGTTGTTTCTGTTTCTAGAAATGAAGATAAGGCGAAAACCAGAAGAGACAGTAGAAGTTATGGACCGTCGGTATACGATGCTGAAAACACGATTGCATCTCAGTGTTTGATTATTAACCTTCTGAATAAGGATCTTCAAAATGCAAACAGATTAATAGCTGATCTAAAGAAAGAAATTTCAGTTCTATCTGAAAATCTAAGGGGAAGAAATGAAAATGAAAAGGGTCGCTATGCTGCTGCTGCTAGAAGTGCTGAACTGCATAGGCCGCAATTTCGCGATTTGTCTACAAAAGAAGAAAGAAAGAAATTAATTGAAAATGGTGGTGGATGGACAAGAGTGGAAAATGGACGTCGTGGAAATGGTTCTGGAAAAGGGAATAATAGTGAGAACTGTTTTGGATCTACACCAATAGTAATAAATCTTTTTGCCGTGTTACGTAACCTACAAAGTCGGGAAGATACAGAAACCGGCAATAATCAACAAAAACCATCATTAACACGGAAAAATTGCCAGAAACTAAGAAAAGAAAGTAGTAGCAAGAAAATTGTAATAATAGCTGATAGCCATGCTAGAGACTGTGCAGTAAATTTAAGGTCAGTACTAGAGAAAGGCGCATATTTTGTTTCTGGATTTGTGAAAGCTAATGCATGTACCGAGCAGGTGCTTGATACAGCAAAACAAGAAGTTAAATCTCTCACATTGAGGGACACTATTGTAGTCTGGTCAGGGACAAATGCCATAAGTAAAAATAAAACAAGTGATGCCGTTACCAACTTAGCACATTTCATCAAACAATATGGCCAACA
Organism: Mantis religiosa; assembly: GCA_030765055.1. Taxonomy (NCBI): domain Eukaryota; kingdom Metazoa; phylum Arthropoda; class Insecta; order Mantodea; family Mantidae; genus Mantis; species Mantis religiosa. Next base: position 268,130,843 of record CM060950.1, on the reverse strand, counting down.
AACAAATGTTGTCGTAATCAATGCACTACACGAACATGATCTGATGAATTCTCCGTGTGTGAATGAGGAAGTTAAAGTGTTTAATAGGAAACTCAAGAAAATTATAAAGTTATCTCCCAGGGCAACAGTGATAGATGTGAATCCAGAGAGAGACTGCTTTACTAAGCATGGCCTACATCTGAACAGTAGGGGTAAAATCAAGGTGGCTGAGAAAATTGCAGAAGAAATTAAAAGGCCCAAGTATAAGCAGTCAAACATTATCCTGCTGTGGAAGGAGGAAGAATCGAGGGAACCAGTCAGAGCAGCCGACGAAGCCCAGCAGGAGGATGTCCAACTCCACAAGAGAGATGATGTGCAAGAGTGTGTAACAGCAGTGATGACAACTAGAGAAGTCCTGCGTGCATAAAAAAGGGACAGAAGACCACCACAAAAGCTAAGCATTGATTTTTATAGACAATCTTCCATCTAAAGGAAATGATTTCAATGGTAAAAACATGGTCGATGCTTTTAAGGCCCCTTGTATCAGTGCTAGTTGTTTAAGAAATATTGCTCATGAGTTAGAATTACCTTTGCATGAAAGGAGCCAGACTGATTGTTTAAAAGATTTTAAGGTAGGGGATTATAAAGTAAAAGATTGAGACAAAAATTATATGGTATCTGTAACACAAAATAATGAAAACAGTTACTTATGCGTGCTGCATCAAAATGTGCAGTATTTAGCAAACAAAATTAAGCAATTTAATATACTTGCAAATCAAGTATGCCCTATATTTGTAGTTATTACAGAACATGGACTAAAGGAAAACCAAAATGAGCATTATAAATTAGAAAATTTTGTTTTACAAAATAGTTTCAGTAGAAGTAAATTTAAAGGTGGGGGTGTTGCAATATATGCTCATGAAAACTACAAAGAAATTGTGCAAATATACAACTTAAATAATTATTGCATAGGAAAGGATTTTGAAATTGCTGGGGTTAAAATTAATACTGAAGAGGGGAATATATTACTTTTTGGAGTATACAGATCGTCAAGTGGTGAATTTTCAAATATTTTCAAAGGATTAGAAACAGTGTTGGCAGAATACTCAGTATTTAGTAACAAAATTGTAATAATAGGTGATATAAATATAAACTCTATCAATGGAAATAACGTGTATACAAAACTTAGAGTTATTAAATATGTTTAATATTAAAATGCATATTAAAATACCGACTAGGGTTACTTTGACATTAGCTACCGCTATAGATCAAATTGCCACAAATATTGATAGTATAAGAATAAAATTAGAAGTATTTGACAGTTTTATTTCTGATCATAAGGCACAGATAATGAAAATTCAAACAATTATTGTTAGAAGTGATAATATTTTAAAAGCAAGAACAACGAAAACAAATTCCTATAATATAAATGTATTGTTACGCAAACAGCGAACTCGCGTTGCCGATCGATATTGCGGACTGTCGGTGGCGGGGAAACGCAAGGGGTGGCCCCTCCTCCTACCGCGCGAAGGTGCACGAAGGTTCCAGAATGATTTCCCCCTCCCTAAAGGAAGCTTCGAGAGGCTTCGAGGTGATCGATACAAGCGAGGCGAGAGTTAGCTGAGTGAGTGAGTGTGGGCCGGGCGGACGTGCAGTTGAGTTGAGCTTAAGTGTAAAGACGAACTGGCAAGATTGAAATTGTGTAAATTGGAATTGTAATTGGAATAAGGTGTAAATAAAGAACATTTTTAGTGGTGTAATTGAACTCTTTTTAATTTCACGAACCTACAAAGTCACAACTGGTGTCAGGAAGCGGGACGACAACATCACCGAACATTACAACCATGGACGCGGCATTGGAAAAGATTTTGGAGAAGATGATGGAAATGAAGGCCGAACTGACCTCGGAAATGAAGACGGCGAATGACATCACCGAGAAAATGGACGCGAAGATGAACGAGTTAACAATAAAAACAGAAGCGACAAATAACAACCTCACCGCCGAGTTGAAGGAAATGAAGATGGCAAATGAAAACCTCGCTACAAAAAGAGAAGAGGCAAATAACAACCTGGCCGCAAAGCTGGAAGAAATGAAGAAGGCTAACGATAACCTCACGGAGAAGATGGAAGAAATGAAGGTTGCGAACGAGGCCCTCGCCGCCAAATTTGAGGAACAGTTGGCCGGCACGAGGGAAGACGTCACGGGGCTCGGCAAGCGGATCGGCCAAGTGGACGAACGCGTCGGAGACCTGACAAGCCGCGTTAATGAGCTGGAAGGAAAGGCCGTCAGCAGCGTCAAGTCCCTGAACGCCATGGTAGATGACGTCGTCGGCAGGAAACTGAAGGATTTGAAGGCCGATGCGCCGGGACGCGACACAACATCTGCGCTCGTCAAACAGCCAAAATATGACGGCGCGTCAACATTTGAGGTCTTCCGCCGCCAGTTCGACACAGTGGCCAAGCACAACAGATGGTCACCGGAGGAGGAGGCCACACAGTTAATAGCCAGCCTCCAGGGACGGGCCGCGGAAGTCCTAAACGCGGTGCAGACAACGGCGGCGCCCAAGGACATCTGGGAGGCCCTGGAGAATCGTTTCGGGAACCACCGCTTAGCCGCAACGAACCGCAGCCAACTAAAGGCAAGGTCACAGCAGCCGGCGGAGACGCAGCAGGAGTTCGCCATAGCGATTGAGCAGCTGGCTAGCAAGGCCTTGGTTGACCTGCCACTGGAGTTCGTATCCCGGGAAGCCGCCCACAACTTTGTCGAGGGAGTACGGGACTCGGAGATTCGTCAGCGCCTAATGCTCGGCGATTATAAAACCATCCACGAGGCGCTGATAGCGGCATTAAGGATGGAGGCGGCCAAGGTAGCATCTATCCCGACGTCGGGAACGGGGAATGTCCGCTACGCCGGAGACAGAAGACCAGCTGAGGGACGCCGGCGAACACCTAGTGGCCTGTGTTGGGGGTGTGGACAGCCCAGACACCTGCAGAGAGACTGCCCACACCAGGAAGAGCAGCCGGAAGAACGAGTAAGGCCCGGCGTGGAGAGGGGCACGTCGGCGCCATTACCACCATCCCCTCGAGTGACAATCCGCGCCGTCAGCCGGCGGATGGATGACAACCTCATCGCGGACGGCTGGGTAAGGGGAAAGCCGTGCCGCGTGCTGGTGGACACTGGGGCAGCCGTGACCATCATCAGACCTGACTTGGCGAAGGGTTTGCCGACGAGGAAGCCGAGCCGACCACACGAGCTTGTGACGGCATCGGGCGACACCATGCCTGTGGAGAAGGAAGCCCTGCTGGAGCTGACCTTGGGACGGAGTGCCATGCGTCTGTGGGTGTTGGTCGCGAAGGTGGGTGAGGAGGTGATTCTGGGACTAGATGCCCTCAGGAGCCACGAGGTGACGGTCAACGTCGGCAGGAAGGTCCTGCGGCTCAACGGAGAAGAGGCCATACTCCGTGAACCCGAAGAGCGCCTTGGAAACGGTAGGGTCATCTTGAACGAAGACGTGGTTGTCCCCGCGAGGAGCGAGGTGATGGAGATGGCGCGACCGGAAGGCCAGACAGCAGGTTTGGTTCAGAGGCTGCAGGAGTACGACTTCACTTCGGAACATCGCAGAGGGAGGAGCCACGGTAACGCGGACGCTATGTCCTGAAGACCCTGTCCAGAAGAGTGCGGCCAATGCACAAGAGTGGAGGGGCAGGAGCGTGCCGCAGCAGTTCGAGTAGTCACGGCAGTGCCTGCGGATGGCCGGGATGGCGCAGGCCTGAGGAGGGAGCAGCTGGCGGACGCAGACCTGGGGCCACTCTTGAGGGAAGTGGAGGCAGGGACGAGACCAACCTGGGCGGACATCGCACCGAGGAAAGATGCTGGTGGTGCACCTGAACCGCCTGGCCCGCTACGATGGCTCTGTTCGGGACAACCAGCCTTGAGGAGGGATCAGTGTCACGCAAACAGCGAACTCGCGTTGCCGATCGATAATGCGGACTGTCGGTGGCGGGGAGACGCAAGGGATGGCCCCTCCTCCTACCGCGCGAAGGTGCACGAAGGTTCCAGAATGATTTTCCCCTCCCTAAAGGAAGCTTCGAGAGGCTTCGGGGTGATCGATACAAGCGAGGCGAGAGTTAGTTGAGTGAGTGAGTGTGGGCCGGGCGGACGTGCAGTTGAGTTGAGCTTAAGTGTAAAGACGAACTGGCAAGATTGTAATTGTGTAAATTGTAATTGTAATAAGGTGTAAATAAAGAACATTTTGAGTGGTGTAATTGAACTCTTTTTAATTTCACGAACCTACAAAGTCACAGTATTCAAAAAGTTGCTAAAACATGAATCATGGGATGAAGTACTGACTGTGTCAATGAAAAATGGGATAAGCTTTACCTCATATTTAATAAACACTTCGATACTTCGTGTCCAAAAGGGGTTATGAATAAATGCAAAAAAAGAAACTAATAAATTAACCCTTCTCCCCAGTGTAATTAAGATTAGGGAATCAGTGAAGGACATGTATATATTTTATAAGCAGTATGGTAATAGATTGTATTATGACAAATATCAACATTACAAAAAAGAGTATGAAGCTGCTCTCAAAAGTTTAAGGTCGGAAAATATTAAATATAAGGTAGCTACTGCAAAAAATACAAGTAAGGCTATATGGGATGTAGTAAATGCTAGTAAGAAAAACTGTAAAAATTCAGAGAACATTGTAATTAATCATCAGAACAAAAGGGTTGATAATTCAGTAAGCACTGGTAATATTTTTAATGAATACCTTATAAATGTAGTGGTGCCTAAGGGAAATAAAACGGTTAAAATGGATAGGAATCAGGGAATAAAGCATATTGGTAGCACAGTGTTTCTAAATCCTGTTACTTAGACAGAATTACTCAAAATTATTACTCAAATAAAATCTAAAAACTTGAGCGGGTGGGATGTAGTTTCATCAAAAATTCTGAAACAATGCAAGGAAGAATCAGTTAACATCCTATTACATCTAATAAATGCCTCTATAGGGGAAGGAATTTCCCCGAACTGCTTAAAAAAGGGGGTTGTTATACCATTACACAAAAAGGGTGATTTTACTAATGTGTGTAATTATAGACCAATCACTTTAACATCTACTTCTGCTAAACTACTGGAAAAAGTTATTTTAAAGAGGATTTTAAGTTTTTTGGACAAAAACAACATTTTATCTAATTCCCAATATGGTTTTCGAAAAGGTCATTCTACAATTACTGCTGCAGTAGAATTTATAGACGAATTAGTTAACAAAATGGAAAATGACAATCAAGTAATGGGTTGTTTTCTTGATTTATCAAAGACCTTCGATATTGTTGATCACCAAGTCTTATTACGAAAATTGGAACATTATGGAATAAGGGTGACTGCAGGTAAATTAATTGACACATACTTACAAGGCCGGGTACAAAGTACAGAAATAATATGTAAACTAAACCAAACAGAAACAAAATATGAGTCTTCATTAGCAACCGTTAAATATGGAGTCCCACAGGGATCTGCGCTTGGGCCTTTACTAACCGCTAGAGGGCTAGAGTGCTATTAGAGTGCGCGTGAAGGCTCCCGTAATTTTGTTTATTTTCTCTGAAATCTTAATTGCCAGGCCGGTAAAGAGTGTACAAGGAAGGTAATAAACCAATTGTGTAATAGTGATCATAAAGTTAGCCTCCAGTGTAGGGAAATTTTTAAGAAAATTCAAGTTATCTTGTGTGGGGCATAGCATCCCTGCTCAAAAGGAATTTGGGCTGTGATTATGATGTAGTTGGTATAGTTAAACCCAGTGCTGGGCTCTCTGATGTTACAGAAGACCTGGTAAAACTTACTTCTGGTTTTACTAAGAGGGATCATGTAGTGATAGTGGGAGGGACCAGGAATAGCCTGGATAGATATAGTAACTATTGCATTGAAAAGGACCTGAGTAACATCAGTAAGACCAGCAGCCATACAAATGTGAAGATAGTGGGTCTCTTCCATAGGCATGACAAGCCTCAGCTTCATTGGAGGGTGATGGACATGAATCTTAGACTTGATCGTGCCTTGTTAAGGCCTGCAGCCTCTCACATGTGTATGATAGATGTTGACAGTATCAGCAAGGATAATTACACTCTTCATGGTCTACACCTAAATTCTAGAGGCAAAGAGAAGTTGTCACTTCTAATTGCTGACAGAATTAAGGGCAAAATTCCTGTTGTTGCAAGTACAATGTATTTTTTAGGTTAAACCAATATAAGCCCAGTAACTTTAGGCAAATTAACTCAATCATCCCTAATATCTTCATGGGAATAAATTCAATTAAAAATACTCCTCTCGAGAACAATAGTAATGATAATAATATCAATAATATTAATAATAATCACTGTCTATCTGTATTTCATCAAAACATAAGAGGCATAAGAAACAAATTAGATGAACTAGCTATTAATCTGCATACTGAAATTCAACTACCACACGTTTTATGCATTTCTGAACATCACTTGACACAGCAGGAATTTAAGCCAATTTCATTGCAAGGGTACTCTTTAGGAGCAGAATATAGTAGAAAAAAATTACATAAAGGTGGAGTTTGTATATATGTTAGAAATGATCTGATCTTTAAAGCTTTAGATTTATCCATATTTTGCTATGAAAAAGACCTCGAACTCTGTGCAGTTCAGTTAATTGGAAGTAATTTGAACTTAGTCATAGTAGCCATTTATCGACCTCCCTTAGGAAGTTTTCAAATTTTTAAAAATCAATTAGAATATGCTCTGAACTTTCTATTTAAAACAAAAAGAGAAATAATCATTTGTTGTGACATAAATGTAGATTATCTGAAATCAAGTCTTCAAAGGGAACAGCTTAGCTCTTTATTTACCACATACCACATGACACATACAGTTAACTTTCCAACAAGAATCCAAAATAATTCATCCACAGCTATTGATAACATATTTGTAAATTCAGATATAACTAAATTTTGCTCTGTCTCATCAAAAACTAATGGACTATCAGATCATGATGCACAAATTCTAAGGATTGATAAGATAAATTTAAAACTCAAACCTAAATACACATATATTAAATATAGGGAAATAAACGAAAATACTCTGAATGAATTTAGTAAGAACCTTAAACTTGAATCTTGGAAACAAACTTATGAGATTAATGGAACCAACAACAAATATAATAGCTTTCTTCAATGCTTTAAAACTCAGTTTGAATTTTGCTTCCCATCCAAGTATAAAAAAACATTTAACTTTAAAAAAGACAATTCCTGGCTCACTTTAGGAATTAAAACCTCGTGCAGGCACAAAAGAGAACTATATCAGCAAGTTAGAATCAGTAACAATTTGTATTTAAAAAACTACTACAAAAAATATTGTAAACTTCTAAAGAAGGTAATAATAGCAGCTAAAGTATTGCATTATAATAAACTAATTCAAAACTCAGACAATAAAATAAAAACCACTTGGAATATAATAAAAAATGTGACACGTAAACACTCATCAGAAAATTGCCCAATAACACTCAATGTTGACAATCATGAAATTGCCAAACCTCTTGTAGTTGCAGAATTGTTTAACAAATTCTTTTGGATGTAACAAAAAATTAAATATTAATTATGGAAGTAAAGATGCAGCACTAGAATTTCTAAGATCAAGTTTCACAAACTCTGTACCTACATTTAAAATCAGTTTAACTACACCTTCCGAAATAAATAAAATATTGACTCTTTAAAAATGAAGAATTCTTCCAGTTATGATGAAATAACTACAAAAATCCTATAATCTTGCTCCTCACAAATTAGCATTCCCCTTAGTTATTTATGTAATGAGTCTCTAAAGACAGGTATTTTCCCTGACAGAATGAAATACTCAGTTGTTAAACCTCTTTTCAAAAAAGGTGAACGCAATAATGTTTCAAATTATAGACCAATATCTCTCTTGCCAATATTTTCAGAAGTTCTTGAAAAAGTAATGTTCACCAGACTGTATAAACACCTTGAATGTAACAACATACTTGTCAGTGATCAGTTTGGATTCAGAAAGGGAATATCGACTAATAATGCAACTTACAAGCTTACACATGAAGTGTTGACTGCCTTAAATGATAAAAGACATGTAGGTGGAATTTTTTGTGATCTGGCAAAGGCTTTTGATTGTGTTAATCATGACATTCTTATAGCAAAACTGGAATTCTATGGGCTAAAAAATGAACATTTAAGATGGTTTGTATCATATCTAAATGAAAGAAAACAGAGTGTTGAAGTAGCTGTCAGTGATATTGGTTATGAAAAACAAACTTCGAACTGGAAAATAGTACCTCATGGAGTACCCCAAGGTTCCGTGTTAGGGCCTTTATTATTTCTTATCTATATAAATGACCTCTCACTTTATATAAAGGACAGTGCAAGTACAGTTCTTTTTGCTGATGACACTAGTGTCCTGGTGACCAGTACAAATTTAAACGAGTGTATAATTAAAATGAATTATGTTTTGAACTGTATGTCATGCTGGTTTAAAGCAAACAAATTATCTGTGAATCTAGACAAAACAAAAGTGGTCAAATTTATAACCTGTCGTACATCACATGCTGAAATAGAAATCGGGATTAATGATATGTTATTAGAAGAAATTGACAGCATAAAATTTCTGGGCCTTCAAGTGGACAGATGTTTAGATTGGAAAGCTCACATAAATTATATCTTACCTAAACTTAGCTGTGGCTGTTATGCTATCCGAGAGCTGGTTAATGTGAGTTCTATTGACACACTTAAATTAGTATATTATGCATACTTTAACTCTATTATGGAATATTATTTTGGGGCAACTCAGTAGAAAGTAAAAAAATATTTCTTATGCAAAAGAGGGTTATAAGAATCATTACTAACACCCACACCAGATGCTCCTGTAAAGATCTTTTTACACGACTGAAGATATAAATGCTTCCTTGCATGTATATATTCTCGATCCTAAAATTCTTTGTATGCAATCGTGCCTTATTTGCAACAAATAATGTAATTCACAAAATAAACACTAGACAAAAGTATAATATCCATTATCCCAGTGCTATTTCGGTGCTTTTAAAAAAGCTGTTAGGAAGTACTTTTGCTCAAACTCTTTTTATTCTGTACAAGATTATCTGAATGACAAATTATCCTGATAATGCTTCTGTAGCTCTATAAGTAGTATCTAACTATTCCAATGACAAATCATTACTTATAAATATTTGATGCAAGCTGAAAGTTTATTTTTAATCTATATGTATTTAATAAATAA
>CM060950.1:267944088-268116588 GCA_030765055.1 Mantis religiosa | reverse complement strand
GTTAGTCGGCTCAGGTTGACTGTTTGATGTTTTATTTTGCTCTACCATCCCTATAGCTACAACCCCAGTTGTAGATTAGGTTTGTAAGTCTTTCCTCCCCCTTACAATCCTGGTATGCGACAATGTGGTCTCGGCACCGGGTTTCGAATCCTATACCTTGGTACCTCTCGTAATTCCTATCAACCCCCCTACCTTCATGTAATAGTATGGCAGAGTACCAGGGTGTTCCATTTTGTAACAGTTAAGTAACGATTTTCCATACCTCAAATTCTCTTAAGTTTGCTTAAATTTTATTGCTACTTTTATTAAATATATCATTTTCAAGTTTAATCATAATAGTATCTTGACTACCCTCCCAACCCACCCTAACAGAGTTTAGATTATTTTACAAGTGTGAAATCAGTTTATTGTAATTCACAAATAATTCTTGTTATTATAATTTTGTCACACATAGATTTTCCAATAGCAGACATAATAAATAATGTCAAACACTATTTTTATGTTTTCTAACTTGAATAACTCTTCTTTTCTTTCTCTGCAAACTCAAAGATTAGAAATTTAGTTATGTTTGTTCATTGATTTCAGGTTGAAATTGTGATAATGATGCAATCTTTTTGTGTTATGAATACAGATTATTAATACATAGTTTTTTTCAGGCTTATTGCTTTTGCATTCTCTTGTCCTAATATAATGATTGTAACTTTTATAATGGCATATGTGTTGTGTGCATTTGATGTTTTGTGCTGTGGGCTGATTTCGTTGACTTTTGTAAACACTCCTAAGTTATGGGCTAATTACTTAACTGTTCCACACATTCCTGACAAACGAAGAAGTTTAAGTATAGGAGATTTAACTGCAAGTTCCTTTGATATACAAACTCCACCAATTCCCTCAAATTTAGCTTCCAAGTTGACAATAAATCACGAAATAATGTATCCTACAGTTCCCCAGAAGAGTTCTTCAACTCAGAAGAACGTAAACAATAAATCTCCACTGTCTTTAGAAATGTCGTTCACACGTCCAGCTATTGATCCAGGAATCTTTGAAGGTCGATTAGGACAGCACATTTTTGCTTACTTGTACAACTTTGACTATGCTTAATTCTCTAATATCTGATTATGCTTAATTTTAGCCGCGTATTCCCCATCTTTATTCTGTGTAACTCACCCACCCACTCGCTAATTTTGAACTTTTTGAAAATGTAGCTTAATTTTGTTTGAACCAAGTATTCTAATGTTAACTCCACAGGTGTTGTCGTGTTACCTCAGTTACTTAAAAATTTTCTGGCATCATTAATATATGTGATTTCATGTGGTTTTTTACAAGTTTCTTTTAATGTTTCCGAACTTTAAGGTAATGCATATTACTAATCACTCTGTTTTATATCATGTGTAAGGTATCTGTTGTCTATTTACAGTATTTTAAAGGTGATGTTCAATTTGAATAACGAATGAGATAAATCCAAATCAGTACAATTGATAGAGCCACTTTAAATAATGTTTGATTTTTTTTTCGCAACATAGATATAAATTATGAATTTCATTGATAATGAAGTATTGCTTCTGGTTTCACTGAAACATATTTTTATAAATTTTGTTTTAAGATGATATTTTCGGTCATGTTGTTTCCATTTGCATCCCCTTAAGGCATTACTGCCATATAGTGATCATTTTCGACTGTATGACTACTTCCTATGCCACTAAGTGTGCGTCATGTGTGTTTAAATGTCATTTTTTTCTGTAATGTTTGTTGAGGCAAGGACTATCAGGAACTATGTGTATTTGTGTGATTTAGGAGAGAATGTGAACTGACGACTAGTATATACTTATAGTTTTTCTGATACCAACTCTTAGATTCAGTCGTGAGACATCTTAAGAGCGTATCTAGCACTTAGATATTGCACGCTTATGATATATTTTATTCTTATATAATGTAGGATGAAGTTCCCTACCTTTAGTTTGCCAGGCAGTAAAGCCTGATGTTAGTAAAGCGATACTAGGATAAGGGTTAAAAAAAATCGCGAGATTCCCCCTAGTATAGCGATTAACTTTGCCTTCCATAAGTCAGGTTAGCTGCGAAGCCCTGATTGTGGACGTTGGCATATCAGTTATGTTGATTAAGAGATATGTTGAGATATTAATGATGATGAAATATTATAAGGCTGAAGACATATTACGGATGCATCGTGAGATTTTAGCACGAGGATGTGCTTCTTTTTGTTGACTAGAGTGTGTGCGTGTGTATGTGTAAATATGTGTCTACTGTACAATAAGTTGGTCAGAGTAGTTTTCCTGATATTAGATATATTAAAGTAAGTCATACCGTTTGTTAATGATCACATTAATTTAATTTCCCCTCTCTAAGTTTTTGTCCATGCTTAATACTTATGTGAAACCTCGTTATTCTAATTGCATCACTTTAGTGTAAATTGTTTATGCCTACACATATAAGAAATAAAACCACAACAAATCCAATATAGTTTTCAACTAATTTTACAATAATTTGTTTAAATTCTCACTCAATAAGATGATTCTACGATTAATCCAAATTCCGAGAATTCATAACAATCCACACAAAAAGTAATCAAATTTCAAAAACTGTCGGTCTCTATCTTCCTTCCTCTTAGATGTTAAATTTTGTTTTGCCTTATCCCTAATGGCCAAGGGCCGTGAAATCAACACAGTGGTACGTTGTTTTCATAAAAAGAGAAAGAAAACCCATAATACTTCAGAAAATAAATAAAATAAAGGACAAATAATACATAAAATTATTAAAAATGGGCCCTGAATTAATATTTAGTACCTATAATTCTCACTTAATGAATGGCTTTACATGAAATTTAAATTCTGCGTTATGCTCACGCGAAACAGGAATCAATTCTTTCGTAGTTACACATATGAATGTTTACCTCACCCACTCATGTTAAGCATTTCCAAACCTTGGGAACGCATTATACCTTCTACAAATTTATAACTATCGAATCCCCACACTCAAAATACAGAGAAAAATGTTCGTTTACCCTCACATGTAACTCCATTTACAACACTCGATGTGCTTAATCTCACTCAAAAAGAAAAAAAAATCTTGTCTCTTGATTATAAGTTATCTTTCTAAATCTATAATTACAATGGTTGGTATTTCACTGACCTGATTTGGACCAGCTAGCACGTTATTTCATTCTATACAAACACAATAATACACATTAAGTTCAATAAAATAGCACGCGACGTATTAAGATGACATTCACCCATTAAACGATGGAAAACGATTTAACACACTGTTACTTTACTACATTTTTTCTCTTCCAAAATTATAAATACGTAGAACTGACCCACAAATCTAATAATTAACATCTATCTAATAATTAACATCTGTACACGCTATTACGCGGTGCTCATGAAAATGGCACGCTGCCGACTTTCATAGGCCAGCAAAAACTAAAATACTGACGTTGCGATTACACTGTGAAATATGAAACTTTGCAAGCTAAACGTTGATCGACAGGAAAGACAGACGTGTTCACGCTAAAGAAGAAACTTCCATCGTGGATAAGTCCCGTGATTCATATCTGACACATTATTTATATTTTCAAGCAATACAACGTTATAACCATAGTTTCTGAATAGGTATTATTTCTAACACGTATTAATATTATTTTCAGCAAAAGGCCCCTTCCTTCATCCGTTATTATAGACAATTAATTCCTTTCTAAATTATCACTCTTATGAATGATTATTTGGTTATACTCATTACTTCCCGTTACTATAAACTTTTAGCAATGTCTCAGCAAATGGATTCCCCAGCCCTTAGTAACGCTACCAATCCTCCTCTGGAACATTCGCCAGTATGACAAGGCACACATTCAGCCCTGTTCTTACTCCCTCCCTTCCGAGAAATAAAAAAAAGATAATAATAACAACTACACCAGCGGTACACCGTGTTTTTTATTATAAATCATCTCAATATGACCGTATATTCTCTGTGCTTAAAAGTTATAAGTTATGATCGTTGTAACCAAATGCTTAGGATTTGTGAAGATAATGTATGCTTGTAGTGCCCTTTGACCCTAAGAACAACCGCGAGGCGTTCTTAGAGCCTATTTTTAAGTGTTTCTAGATTCTATTAGTAATGTGTTCTGTTCCGAATACATCGCAAGATTTTCGGAGACAGTTTTAGTGAATATGTATGCATATACCATGGTATCTTCAAGTTTCAAGCTTTCAAGCTTTAAGAGTTGTTTTGTATGAACGACAGAGGTTACATCCTTTGGTGTTCGCGAGACCCTTAGGTTGTGTATGCCTCTCATGGTGATATGATATAGATACAGCTGTTAAAATATAAAATGGGATTTGTCGTGCAAGCGTTTTCCCAAGTTAAAGCTGTATAATTACTGATCAGAGTAAATAAAGAAGTTGTGAAGACAAAATAGCATTAAGGTTTAAGTATGAATGAGAGCTGCGCAGCGTGAATGTGAAGTTTTGTGCTATGGAGGGAAGGCGCACCCCTTCATTAGCTTATAATAAAGTATGATTGTGATTAGTGTAACTGAATAGAGATAACCACAAATCCTAAGATCATATAAGAAATTGTATTAGCTATGATGACTGAAGAGCAAACTCAATAAACGACTCAAATCATGTGATAAGAAAAGCACAGAATTTTTTTTTAACTAAGGTGTTACCTAAGGTTCTAAGTCATAGAACTCAACTGTTTCCCCAATTCACCTTTAAGTATTGATAAAGAAATCCATGACTTATATTTATTGTTTATCAAAGCAGACTGATCAACTTGATGTAATTATCGTGGTATGCTATTCTAAAGGTACTTCCTCTTACACCAGTCAGTTTCTCTATCATTTATTGAACTTTTGATTCAGTGGCCAGCACATAATTCAAATACATCCTTTGACAATATTCATTATGGATCTGAGACATGACCAATGACCAAGATTAAACTAATCGTTATATTAAGTTCTGTTTACAGGTCACAGCACGATGAGATCTACAACCTATAAACCCCCTCCCCTTTCTTTTGCTATCACTCATAATTACCATGCTATAAAAGCATGCCTAAATTTGTTAGGGATTAATAAACAAGAGAAGATTTAATTATTATCTATTAACATTTCATTTATAAGACAACCCAAAGCAATGTAATTTAACACTTGTTTTTAACATCCAGTGACAGTAGAGTACATCATATCTCCAGATAATAAGATCGATATTGTTTATCGATATCTTTGATCACACTTTTTTGCGAAAAGAAGAAAAGAAACATTATACCTCTTGTTTAAACAATCAATGCTAAACCAGCAAAGGTCAAAGTTACTTTTGCTATATTTGTGTAAAAAGATAAAGTCATAGGATATCCTTATAGATTGTAAGATGATTGTATCAATGTGACCTCAATTACCATGTATTATGAAGGTATGTTATGTAACTCTAGAAACAATCACTTCAGTAGCATCAAGATTTATTGTAACAAAATAGAAAGACAAGGTTAACTCTGATATTTGACTGATGTTATGACAACAGTAGACATTTTTAGGCGTAGGTCTAATCCAGTATATCGATGCTATTATGGCAAGTCATTAGACATGATTTTTGTAAATAATGCCCTATAATTTATAATAAGTACTATTCTTTAAATGAACTTCATTTTTCTTTAGCTAAATTGTTATCAATATTACTACTAATTATGTATAATTCAATTGTATAATGGTCTTATGAAAAATACTTGTAATTTATTCCAAGTTTATCACTAATGTGTGAACAACCATACTTAAGTGGAACATCTATGCAGTTTTCATAGGTTATTTGCTTATGTTATTCAGCCATAACGCAAACATAAAATTTCATTTTTGTTTACTGTATAAACTTTAACCATTTTTTTTCTGCCTTTTACCTCCAAAAATGATTCCACATAAATTCCATACATGTTCCATTTATGTTAATTATATATAACCATAATTTGTAAATAGATATAAGAAATATTCATTTGGTAATGTGATACCTGAAAATCCCTTTCATTTAATTACATCCCCGTGAACTTTAACCCATCCTCATCCCATAGAAATATTCTTGTGCATCAATCCTAACTCTGGATCATTTGTTTTTCTGTTGCGGCATGGATGAACAAACACGTCGAAGCATCAGGAAACACCACCACCACCACCACCATAAGGAGAAAGCAGAGGAGACACCTGGGTCCCTAGCAGTTACTCTTTCCTGGGAGAACCAAAGCACCCCAGATGACCAAGTATCACATCAGGAGTGGCACCCAAGACTACTCGCGTCTGGGAAGGCACTTAATCTTTCCAGAGGACCTCCTCAACTTCATGGACTCATGGCTTTCGCTGTGAAACCCTGGGTAAAAGCCAAAGCAACTCTACCCAGCAAACTTTTACAGTGGCTCAAATACAAGAACTTATAAGTCACTCTCTTTCATGTTCTCACCTGCAAGAACTCAGACCCAGCTGAGGTAGGCGAGTGTAAGCTAAGTGCACTATTCTAAAATAACAGTAAACTCCACTTTCGAACTTTTCATCGGCTCTTCAGTACAGACTTTTCCAAGCAATACCAAAGAGCACCGTACGCTTGAACACGATGTCATATAAACAGCAAGCCACAACCGAGGTTCTTCATCAGCTTCCCTGTTTTAAAAGACTAAGTACAGACTATCAAACTGGAGCAGGAAGCACATTAAACTGTTTTCTCTTTGAAGTTACATTACTTGTGACAGCTAGGGCCTTGTTAGACAAACTTAAAGTAGTAATTACAACCCTTCAGTGATCAAGTGTTGTGAAGTGTCTCCCAAAACTATAAACTCATAGTGGTGGAACAGTGTGTTTCTATGGAACTATGGACTTCACTCAGCGTGGGATACTTCGAAACCAACCCGCATCAACCCATCCCCATTTTCCTGTCCTCTGATTTTCTTTTTCAGGTGTTACAATTATGACTTTTCAAAAACAAAATATGTACATGTAAATGTTTGTATGCTCTATTGCCTATGTAAGTGTATATTGTTATTTTATTTATGTAAAAATCTTGATACCAGTCGTTTGGATTTGCTGAGGGCAGCAAAATCTAGGCGACGGGGATGTGTTACGTGTATAGGCTGAGTTAGATTTGGAAATTTCGGTATTCTGTAACATGTATTGATTCTAACAGAAATGTATGTCAAACGTAAATTCCGCTGACTGGCAGTCTGTTGGCATAAGGAAATTATCCACATGTGACCCAGTCTGATTCTGCTGACCAGAAGAAATAATGGGTCAGGACAGATTTAAACATTTCCTCAATAACGCAAAACAGTATGATGCAAAATTAATAGTTAGTGGGAATCGCTGAATTGACTTTTTGTAGAACCGCTATTTAAGCCTGGTAAAGTTAGCCCTCGGTGTGAAACGTCGTAGGGATGTCAGAGGGGACTCTATGTCGGTTTATCTGACAGTGTTTCTACGAATACCATAACCCCCGCCGGACTCAACAGATTATACTTCTTCGGACCAGCCATACACCCAACACATCACCAATGGTAAGATCTTATTAAATTATTATGTCACCAAGTATTACCAAAGCACCCCTGGTCTCTTCTAGACTCAGAAAATACTCTGTATAATTACTAGATTTCTTAAAATAGAGTTAGTCGGCTCAGGTTGACTGTTTGATGTTTTATTTTGCTCTACCATCCCTATAGCTACAACCCCAGTTGTAGATTAGGTTTGTAAGTCTTTCCTCCCCCTTACAATCCTGGTATGCAACATTATTATTATTATTATTATTATTATTATTATTATTATTATTATTATTATTATTATTATTATTATTATTATTATTATTATTATTATTATTATTATTATTATTATTATTATTATTATTATTATTATTATTATTATTATTATTATTATTATTATTATTATTATTATTATTATTATTATTATTATTATTATTATTATTATTATTATTATTATTATTATTATTATTATTATTATTATTATTATTATTATTATTATTATTATTATTATTATTATTATTATTATTATTATTATTATTATTATTATTATTATTATTATTATTATTATTATTATTATTATTATTATTATTATTATTATTATTATTATTATTATTATTATTATTATTATTATTATTATTATTATTATTATTATTATTATTATTATTATTATTATTATTATTATTATTATTATTATTATTATTATTATTATTATTATTATTATTATTATTATTATTATTATTATTATTATTATTATTATTATTATTATTATTATTATTATTATTATTATTATTATTATTATTATTATTATTATTATTATTATTATTATTATTATTATTATTATTATTATTATTATTATTATTATTATTATTATTATTATTATTATTATTATTATTATTATTATTATTATTATTATTATTATTATTATTATTATTATTATTATTATTATTATTATTATTATTATTATTATTATTATTATTATTATTATTATTATTATTATTATTATTATTATTATTATTATTATTATTATTATTATTATTATTATTATTATTATTATTATTATTATTATTATTATTATTATTATTATTAGTATTAGTATTATTATTAGTATTAGTATTATTATTAGTATTATTATTATTATTATTATTATTATTATTATTATTATTATTATTATTATTATTATTATTATTATTATTATTATTATTACTATTATTATTATTATTATTATTATTATTATTATTATTATTATTATTATTATTATTATTATTATTATTATTATTATTATTATTATTATTATTATTATTATTATTATTATTATTATTATTATTATTATTATTATTATTATTATTATTATTATTATTATTATTATTATTATTATTATTATTATTATTATTATTATTATTATTATTATTATTATTATTATTATTATTATTATTATTATTATTATTATTATTGAATAACGAACGGGTCCATGGTACTAAACTTCCCACCTTCCTCGGTTCTATAAATAACTAAATAGCGATCACCACTACACTCGGCTATTTCCTTTCCACTTTTGCTAATAATTTTATTAATATTTTGTTTTACCATAACAAATGGAACATATTTCATCCCCCAGTGCTCCCCACCCACCACGGAGCCCAACAAGTGGTCATCCCACTGGGATGACAGGGCTACACAGGGGATATAGCGGGCTCGCCGTCCCGCTCACCCTGGAGTTCGGTGCAAGACATAGTCCTGGCCGTTTGATTAGGGTTGGGTTAGTCCCTAACCTTCCGTTTAGGTGAAGCAGAAACCAAAGCAATGTATCGGAAATGCGCATCCTCCCCGAATTCAGAAAAACACTGGTACGAGCTCAGATACGCATCCCTCAATCACCAGGATAGAACCTTTCTACTGACACGGGTCTCCAAGCACGGCCTACACGTGGGTGGGTGATTTGTCTGACCCCTCACCACTAAGAAGAACCCATATCCAGGGTGTCATTTTGGCTCGGGACTCCGGGATCGCCAATATCCGTACCTACCGCAGTAGATACTTGGGGTTCATCAGAGATAAAAGCACAATTACACCAGATGTATGGATTGTTTTGCAAAAAAGTACTAGGGCTGCCTAAATCGGCACCAAGAGAACTGGTATTACTAGAATCGGGTAATACAGGAAAGAGGGGAATAATAATAGAGAGAATGCTGAAATTTTGCTGTAAGTATATTAAAGGCAGAAAGGGGAATTATTGAATCTGTGCATGAAGCAATAGAAAAGCATTAAGAACACAAACAGTTGGTATTCAAAATTGGAAAGAACTGTATCGAAGGTAGGCATGGGAGATGTATCGAGAGCAGAGGAGTCAAATCATAGGGTTTCTTTTGGAAGGAAGTGAGAAACAGAGTACAATACATAGATAGACAGGGGATATGGAAATGAATAGAAGAAAACTTTGAAATTTTATAAGCAATTAAAGACAGAATGGGGTAGGGAAAAATATATAGATCAATATGTCAAAGCCGGAATAGAAGGCATAGCATGGATGTGAGCAGGAATAATATATCTAAAATGATTCAGAGGTAATGAGGTAGCGATATGTGAATTTTGTGGAGATGAAGAGAGCACTGTTCGTTACCTGGTAGAGGTATGGAGTTAACAAATTGCAGGAAAAAAATATGGGATATGAAGTGGGACAGTGTTAGCAAAGAGGTGGTGGCGTTATGAATGTTAACGGGAACGGGTGAGAAGAAAAATAGATGTATAGGAGAATTCTTATATAAGTTAAGAGAAAAGTGGATTAGGGTAAAAGAAGTGAAGAGCAAGGAGAAATTACATCAAACTGCTTAGGAAAACCATAGGTAATTGGACAGTGAACCTGAATCAGCGAGTAGATCTTAGGGTCAGCAATTTCATGTCTTTGTACAGGATAAGTGCATGTATGGTATTAAATTCATTGCAGTGAAACTGCAACTGTAATGGAAACTGTACAAATAAGTATGCAAATATACTCAAACTCGAATACTTGTGTAAATCTCTTTCATATTTAATTTCTCAGAATATATGCTTGAGGCAACGATGATAGAATAAACAATCACCGGAGTAGTAGAGTAAAAGTATTATGAACTTCTGTTCGTTACTACTCTTATAGCTTGTCGAACAAGGAAAGTGGTGTCGACATCTGTCGGATGTCGTCTGGTTGTGCTGATTTGCTAGTTCGTTTTGTGTGAAATTTACAATACTATTGTTAACTGTGTAGTTTATTACGGTTTTTTTTTTAATTTTGATAGGGTTAATGAGGCACATGTTGCTTACATCAACGCTTTACGGATATACAGTTTTAAAACCTTGAGATTGGAAGTATAATTCTACATATCTATGAAAGAGGGATTTACATACGGGAAAGATTAGAAAATAATAAGACAAAATGATTAAAGGTGGGCTTCCAAAGAAGGAGGGAAAGATGCGCATAAGGGCTTTTCCGGTAAGTTATAACATTTGTACAGTTTATTCGTCTAATTAAAAGACAAATATTTTAACAAGGGCTTGTTTATAAAATGGAACACGGTTGCCAACGGGTACTGGAAATCCTTAAATCTCAACAATAAACTAGCATATATTAGGAGCAAAAGCATTTAGATTTGTTTATTTGAAATGCAGTTGCAAGGAAGGTACCACAATGGAAGTAGTAACTCACAATTACCTTCCATTACATGATAATGGTTTGAGAGTTACCGAGATTCGTTTTAGTTTTTGAAACGTAAGTCACTTTAACTTGCTGATCATATCGTGCCTCCCTAAAGTTACAAATCACAAATAAAATTAACCACATTGCCTTGTAGTTGGCCTCAATCCCTACAGCTCTCTGGGAGCTGTGTGCACCATTTGCGTGTGTATGTTCGATAGTATGCCAGGTCCCCACTGTGAGCAAAGCTTAGGGAAATGGAACATGTTATACATTTATGGCACATGCATCAACATTTGTAATTTACCCATCACCACTAGTGCGCTAATTTTAATTTCTGTTTCCTTTCTTTTTTAAAATCTTACATTGTGTATTAAAATGAACATTTGTGAATCACCACCATTTCAAGCATTAACCGGAGAACATGCTTTGCAGTTGGTCAGTACTAAAGTAAATCAAATCGCTGTTGTATGTAATCTGTTCTATGCATTGAAAACATACCTGTTTAATGGAATATTAAAGAATTCCTCCACGATGTTAAGCATTTCTTGGAGATTTTATGTTGATTAGAATTACCTGGTAGTTTCAGGTAGCATGGAAAATTAGGTTAAGATTATTATACATTTTATATTTTAGAATAGCAACTTTTTCTTTGGGGCAGTTTTATGCTATTTGCTGGTGTATGCAAATTGCGTGCATTTTTTGTACTGTGATCATGAACAGTAACGTCTTTGCGTGAAGTTATCGTAAATATCTGTAAGATAACTGAACAGAGAATGTGTATTCACCAGCACGAGCAAGAATTTTTTTTGTTTTAAATAAGAGTACAAGAATGACAGGGCCCAATATCACAATATGCGTGAACCTTTTTTGTAATATAAACGTTTGCCTGGTGGTGAATTACACAGGAAGATAATTCCATATCACAACAATGAGCGAATGTAGGCAAAATATGCTGTTCTTAAGGTACTTTGGTTAAACAAATTTATGAATCATAGCTAAGCTTCGGTGGTGTAACTTTTTCTCCAACTGAGCTGTTCACCTATTTGAAGCCCAATAAATTTTCAACAGATACTTAATGTGATTGTTGTATCTGTTAATTCCATTACCTCCTTATGCTTTGTTTCAAATTGAAGAGAGTTTATCATAGTTCAGTAATAGCTTTATTGACAGTCTCTCTTAATTGCTGATGTTGCTTTTCAGATATAAGTACATTAGTATCATCTGCAAAGAGCATAGCATTGGCACCTTGCTAAGATTATATGGCAAGTCATTAATAAATATTAAAAATAACAGTGGCGTGAGTATAGATCTTTTTGGGACATCTTTGGTAATAACACTGGGTTGTTAGTCATAACTGTCTATTTTGCGTTTCTGAATTCTGTTTGATAACTAAGATGTGAACCAATTTATAGAATTCATTAAAACCATAACATTTTAACTTTAACAGCAGGAGGTTGTGATCTGTACCATCAAATTTCTTAGCTAAATCACAAGATATTCCTAATTATTTTTATCCAAAGCTGTTACTAAATCAGACAGCATGAATGTTGCATTTGCAGTGGACATTCCTTTTCTCAAACCGAATTGGGATGTAAACATTTGTACACTGCTTTCTTCATTACTTTAGGAAAGGCACTGAAGAGTGAAATGGGTCTATAATTGAAATTAAGGTTTTGTCTCCTTTTCATATAGATGCTTAATAATTGTGTGTTTCATTTTCTCTGGAAATAACCATGACAGAGGAGAATGATTGTATGATTAAGACGCTTGCCGAACTATAGTAAGCAACTTTTTAACAATTTGTCCCAACCATGAGAGGTTTGCTTTTTAATTATGTAATATTCTTTATAATCTCACTGAGAATTCTGGAACCCATTTCAAATTTGGCTACTCTGTATTAAAATGACCACCATCTGTACAAGAATGGAGGGCATGGATTTGGTGGCAGGAGCGTTGTCAGTTGTAAAAACATGCACGCTCTCAAAATACTGTGTAACAAATTTAATGATACTTGTATACATAACAAAACTGGCAATATGATTTAGTAATATTAATACAATTAATAAAGCAACAAGAATAACTACTAAAAGAATAAGTATCTACATGGTATGAGATATCCTGGTAGTCCTTAATAAGTTTTGTTTAAAAAATGTTTGTATAAAGTAAATATTTGAGAATTTATAGGTGTAACTTTATTTAACTTAGCTAATCAAAAAGTCAGCACTTAATTTTATTGAACCATTTAACAGTTATGTCCAAAATTTCATGTGTTCAACTCTGTATAGCTATTTGAAAGCACTACATTTAACCTATGCAAAGTCTTAAGCATTTCCATATATGGGTTGGCAATATTTTGCTGTCTATGCAGATTTCAGAGCTGCACAGTTGGCACCAGCTGCTTAGGCTACAACATCACTTGTCCAAGCAGACGACAAGAAGCCATAACAGGCTATCCATGCAGGATAACCTCAAATTTGTTGGGTCCAAACTGTGAGCAAAGCTCAGGGGTATTAAAACACGTCATAATTTGTGGCAAATGCATCATGACCAGCAACACACCTACCATCACAAATACACTACTGCTTTTTATTATTGTATTATCGCTTTAATCTTACATTGTCTTTAGCACATGAAAATTTAATTGAAAAAACTATTTTTCAATTTTTAGGTCGCTTATATTTTTAATTTTTAGAGGGACTAGTTTTGGAAGCTGCTGCTTCCATTTTCACCCTCGAAGGTGCAGACTATTGTCTGCTGTTGTCTTAAATTCAAGAAGATCTTTAAAGAAAAAAAATATAATCTGAGAACCTACAAATAAATACCTGGTATTAAAATTATTGAATTTGAAAACAAAAGATGAAATCTCACTAATCAGTAGATCTGGAGTATGCCAAATAAATTGTAAGGATTATGAAAAGTACTACATGGGCAAACTATAAGAAACCTAAAAACCAAGAGGTGAAGAGATTTTAGAAACATCCAAATTGAAACAAGAAGATAAGTCAGCAGTAGCATTTCACTTTTGGAATGAAAACGACCAGGACCCAAATCCAAAATTATTAAAAGGGGTGATAAACTAAAACAAACTGACAACATGGGAGAACATCGTAATATAGAATAATGTCTGAGTAAAGAACTTTAAAATCCAACCAGTCAATAATTTGATAAAGAAGTTCATAGTTCTACCATCGGAGAAAAGACAACAGACGATAGCTGGATCTTCACGGTTGAAAATGGAAGTAACAGCTTCTGAAACTAATCCCCCAAAAAATATAACTGTGACAATGTTAAAAACAAACTGCAAATAGTGTTTTTGATTAATTTGGATGCCACTGTTAAGTTCATCCAAACATGCATATGAAATTATTAAATTTTAGATGAGTCGCGTTTTTTACACATCTGCTTCACTTTCGTACCTATTTTGAGGACATGTTTCGCAAATCTTCGCTTGCATCTACGGCTCTTGTGCGACTGACGCTAGATCCAGCGGTGTGGGTAATTCTGGGGTTGTTGCTGCCATCTGTTGATTTAGTGATGAACTGAAATGTGGGATTCTCTTCTAGCGGGTTGAAATCCCGCTAGAAGAGAATCCCACATTTCAGTTCATCACTAAATCAACAGATGGCAGCAACAACCCCAGAATTACCCACACCGCTGGATCTAGCGTCAGTCGCACAAGAGCCGTAGATGCAAGCGAAGATTTGCGAAACATGTCCTCAAAATAGGTACGAAAGTGAAGCAGATGTGTAAAAAACGCGACTCATCTAAAATTTAATAATTTTTCGCTTCACTGTGGTGTTCCAATACAGTTGAATCTCGATGCATATGAAAATTTGTCATCACCATTGTAAGCATTAATCTCAGAACATGCATTACAGTTGGTCGGTAATAACGTAAATCATCAAATAACTCTTGAAGATTTTGTTGATTAGGATTACCTAATAGTTGAAGGTAGCTTGAAAGGATACTGTGAATTTTTATTGCAGAATAATATAATTTGTGGAACAGTTTTAAGTTATTTGCTGGTCTATGCAGATTACTTTTAATTTTTTGTACTGTGGTTATGTGCAGCATAATTTGTAGTAGTGAAGTTAGTTATCTGTGAGATATCTTAACAGAGTACATGTAATTCACCAGCAAGAGTGAGCATTTTTTGGGTTTTAAATAAGAGCAAACAAGAATTAAGGAGTCTAACATCACTAATATGTATGACCCTTTTTGGTGATATAAACAATTACTTGCTGTCTGTTGAATTACCCCAGAAGATAATTCCATATCACAACAGGAAGTGAGAGTAGGCAAAAAATGCTGTTACAGCATTTTGGTTAAGCAGAGTTTTTAAGTTTCTTAATGCAGAGCAAGAAGAGATTGAGCTTTTGTAGCATGACTTATTGCTTTTCTCCAACTGACTTAACCTATTTGGAGTCCAAGAAATTTTGTGCTAGATACTGAGTGTGATTGTTTTATGTGATTAATTCCATTATCTGCTTAATCTTTGTTTTAAATGGAATAAAATTTCTTTCACCGTAGTAGAATGGTAGCATATTTGTTTGAAAGTAAATGTTGAGCGGTTTGAATGCTTTTTTGACAGTCGCTTAATTGCTAATGTTACTTTTCACATTACACTAGTGCTATCTAAAAGGAGTACAGCTATTGACACCTTGCAAAGATTATATAGCAAGTCATTTATAAATATAAATGACAATGGCTCGAGTAAAGAACCTTGTGATACACCTTCAGGAATAACACCTGGTTCTGAGTCATAAATAACCATTTCTGGTTTTCTGGATTCTGTGTGATAAGGAAGATCGGAACAAATTTATAGAGATTCCATTAACACAGTAAGAGGCTATAATCTATACAGTCAAATTCCTCGGCTAAATCACAAGTAGTTCCTTTTTGTCCAAAGCTGTCTCAAATTTAGAAGTTAGCAGGCATGTTGCATTTTCACTTCATATTCTTCTAATAAATCTGAATTGGGAAGATGTGTATTAAATCTTTTATCCTGATTGTACACTTTTTTTTTCATTACTTTAGAAAAAGCTATTGAGAGAGAGATTGGGAAGTCAGGTGTTTGTCCCATTTTTGTATAGTCTTAACAATTGTGTTTAATTTTTGTGGAATTATCTGTGAGAAAAAAGAATGATTGCATATATGACTGACAGGCTTACTCAACTCTGGTAAGCAATATTTTAACAATTTGCTACTTGTGTCATGCCAACCATGAGATGATTTGCTTTTTAATGATGTAATATTTGTTGTTTTTTTCTTCCTAGGAGTTATGGAAGCCATTTCAAATTTATAGCTAATTTTGGGATGTGCAGTTTTGTTTATTTATTATTATTATTATTATTATTATTATTATTATTATTATTATTATTATTATTATTATTATTATTATTATTATTATTATTATTATTATTATTATTATTATTATTATTATTATTATTATTATTATTATTATTATTTTAAGGAAATACAGTTTGGGTCAGATCTGTTTATGCTTTTTGATGTGTTAAAAGCACTAGTTATGGCACAGTAGCTGTGAGCTGTTTCCAATATGTGATATTACTGCTTGGATTAACTCTTATCTCCCTGTTTCACTTTGTTATATTCCATGCTGTTTTATCTTTATTAGATTCATTATTAGCTAGTGAGTAATGCCTTCTTTATGCTTCATTGATTACCCTTTTAAGTATTTTACAGTATATTGTGTAGTATGCTTTAGTGCTAGTGTCATTACTTGTGTGATATAGTAGGAACAGATTTCCATTTTCTTTGGGCTTGCGAATATCTCAAGTAATCTAAGGTTTGACATTCATCACTTGTGAAATTTGTTTTCTTGGGGAAAATGCACTCCAATGATAATAGCACAGTTTTGAGGAACTCATCAAATTTGTCATTGAGTCTTGGCATAGTTGTAAGCTCATTTTTCATTTTAAACACTAGTTTAAAATGTGACATTCTACTTGTACGAATTTCACTTTTCTTAGTTTGTTTGCTTACTAAAGTAGACACTAGCAATACCTGTGCATTTTTATCTAACATTCCATTTACAATGAGTTATTGTATACTTTGGAATTTTTTGTGAGTCTAGAAAAGTGTTTTATCTTCAGCATTTTCAGTTTGCATTAGAACTCTGGTCAGAAATTGAACTTCATATTCCAAGTTAAATGTAACAGGGAGTTGAGATTAGTCTTAATTGCACTGTTATGAAGTTTGTTGAAACAGGATTACCGGTAAACTCTTCTTTCTATAAACACGTTGGAAATTGTTTCACAAGCTTTGACTTAGAAATTGATGCCATTTATACTTCCATACAAAATCTATTTGCTCAGACAAGCTTTCCAACATTGTTTTCTTATCAGATTTCATAGCAGCTATTCAGGCTATTATTCTACTGATGGCCTTAAAATGGAAAAAATAAAGAAATTCACAATATGATTAAACATACCCAAAATTTGAATAAACACATTATTTTTCAATGGATTCCATTCCGCTGTGGAATTTCTGGGAATGAGCAAGGGATATGTTGGCCAAGAAGAGTTCCAAAATTGCTCAAACAACGAAACAAAATGTTGCCTATGGAACAGTTAAAAGATTAATCAAAACCATTCTGACTATGACAAATATCTTACTTCCTTTGGAAAACTTAATTGGAAAGATCTCCAAAATAAATTTAAACAATTCCAGATCTACCTAGAAAATCATGTCTTGCAATGTTCACATTATTTGTGGGCTTTGATTGAGTGCACATATGTTCAAGATTGGACTAATGACTTCCCACAGTAAATTGTAAGCATTAGACACAAACACACACACATATTGTCCACAAATGTTTATTAACATTTTCAGTATAAATGTATTGAGATGGTTTGTTTTTATCTTTTTATAAATTCTTTGAAGTTTCCTGTGATAGTTCTATATACTGTTAAACTTATACATGCATTTTGACTAAATTCTATTTTTTTTCTGAACTGCATTCAAATTCTTTATTCTTGTAAACTTCATTGCATTATTAAAAATATACCCATCCCTCCATACTTAAATCTAGTTCTGGAAAAACTGGGACATAATGTGTATTTACTGACATTCACAATGGGATATGCCCTTTTTAGAATTTTAACGGCAATTGAGTTTGGGTTAGATGTATTTGTTTAGCTCATTTCAGCATTAAGGCAATATGTGTCAAAAGCGTTAGCTAGGACACAGTAACTACTGATTTCTTTGTTTCCAATAGTTATGTGATTTACAGTACAGCTTGAATTACTCCTCCCTGTTGCAGTTTTTATTATATTTCATACTCTTAACTTAATTATTGGATTTATCTTGTGCCTAATATCTGCTTTTTGCTTCATTAATTATTCTTTTAAGTATTTTACAGTATTTTGAGTAGTGTGCTTTAATGCTAGGGTTATTAATTGTGTTCCTATACTGTCAACATATTTATTTTATATGCACAGGACTCCTTTATACCAGAAATAATCCAGAGTTTGACCTTCATCAACTGTGATAAATTTATTATCTTAGAGATGTAGGTTTACAAGTATGGTGAAATATACCCAGGGACCTAAGCCCCAACACATAGCCAGGATGTAGAGAGCATTAAGCTGCTAGCACAGCCAAGAGATGTCTTTATTGAATCAGAGGAGAATGGCAGTTATGGCTGAAAGCTGCGAAGTGACAGAAAAACGTAGCTGAAATATCAGTGTAGCTAAATCCAATAATTCTTTATTAACTCAGTTCAAATAAAAGTGAATCGAGGAGATATTGACACATTGCTTTACTCGCAGTTTTTCACAGGACATGTTTTAATAATAATTTATTCACCATTTGGTAATTACAATAGGCTTCGTCAGTAACTTATTACTAGTGGAACAAACATATTTATATATACACTGAGGGATGATAATATTTACATGTTTTACAAGTCATGTTTATTAATATCTAGGTATTCTTGTATGCTGTAGCTGTTTTACGAACTGTTGCTCCCATCGACAGTTGAGATTCAGCTGAAGATGGGAGCAACAGCTCTTGAAACATGTCCTGTGAAAAACTAGTTTTTTTATTTGGAAAGTTGAGATAAAAATATTTTGCAAACACAGGTTCTGCAGTATAATTTTCACCACCACCCCTATTTGTTGACACTGACTGCTTCATTCCAAGAAAATAACTGAGTGAAATCATGCACTGCATGTGCGTTGGGGAAGGGGAAGGTAGTGATGTCGTCTGCATCTGAGGCACAGTCCTTCTAATTAACAGTTGCTTATTTTCACACATTGAACATTGCTTAAATTATTAATTTTTAGATGAGTCGTATTTATTACACATCTGCTTCACTTTCGTACCTATTTTGAGGACATGTTTCGCAAATCATTGTTTGCATCTGCGGCTCTTATGCGATGTTAGACCACTTGGCTCTCACCAAGGCGGCCCGAGTTCGCTCCCTGGCGACCGCAAAGTGAGATTTGTGGTGGACAACGCGGTGCTGGGGCGGGTATTCTCTGGCATCTCCGGTTTCCCCCGCCATCTCATTCCACCGGTGCTCCATCTTCATCTCATGTATCATCAGTGTCATCGCCTGCGGTGCCGTATGTAGTAAAAGCGGGCGTTAAACACTACACATTTCCTTCACACTTTTTGCTATTTTCATATACAACCATGATTTTTAATATAATTTCTTTACTTTTTAGTGCAATTTCATGCTAGAGGGCATTTTTTTAATGTTAATTGGTTGTTTATTTACTTACTGCATATCTAGTCATATTGAATTCAGTGCAGCCAAACTATCCTTACTTCTCCACTGAATGCAATGCTGCCAACAGTCGTACTTGTCCCTGAATTACACTATATAGCAAACTAACACAAAGTAGTACCTAAATTGCACCAGCTAACTACTAAACACACAGTAGTCCTTAATTGTCTGCCTTGGTAACGTGGTGGTAGCATGTCTGCCTCACGTTTAAGAGGTCCCGAGTTCGAATCTCGGTCAGGGTGAGTTACCTGAATAAGGTTTTTTCCGGGGTTTTCCCTTATCCTGTAAGACAAATGTCAGGTAACTCTAAGCTCCATGGTCTCTGGACTCATTTGAGCATCATTTCATCCATTCCATTCATCGTCCGATATGACTTAACGTTGGAGGACGTAAATTACAAAACAAAAAAAAGTCCCTAATTTACACTAGCTAACTAATTACACTAAACACACACAATAGTCCTTAATTTTCACCAACTAGCTAACTAATTACACTAAACATAACTATCCCTAGCCTAACACTAAGTGCAATCATTACACTACATGGTAGACCTGCCTAATGTCTTCAATTGATTCATGAAACGGGTCTGCTGACCGGTTTTTGCAGTCATTGTGCCACAAATACTCAGAAATGTGAGCATCCACTCTGTCTTTACGAATGCCGCCCAGTGCCTCGCATCACCATTTACGTACCAGCAGCAAAATTCGGGGTACTTGAAGCCCTGTCTCTTGATGGGCTGCAGGGCAGCATTGCATTCGAAACACAACATCCGTGTCCTCAGCAGACCTTCATCAAATAATTGAGGGCAGGCCTCCTCATTAATAAAATAAAAGGACAAGTCCATTTTACTAATTTGTTGAGCCATTTTCCGATTTTCAATAAGGTACTAAACGAATCTTAAATATTTGAAGAACAGACAGAACTAACAGCCTTCACTTCTAACAGTACAATAGGTACTTTTGCTGGACAGCAAGCCTACCTTTGTAAAGCTATGCAACCAAAATTGACCTGCGCTAATTGCATCCACATGTCTTTTTTGCACCCATGTACGACAGATGTCTGTGACATTTTTGCAGAGGCTGGCTACACAATACGAGAACTTGCAGGTTGTCTGCTTGCGCATGCATATACATGCACATTTGGGCTTAGAAATTATTCTTGCTTCGTACAAAAGAAAGTTTCTCTCTCTCTCTCTCTCTCTTTTTTTTTTTTTTTTTTTTTTTTTTTCAAAAGTGCATATCAAAATGACATAGGAGTGCCAGAAAGAACAGCGAAAAGAATTGTTAAAGAACACAAACAAAATGAAAATTGCTAGCACATCTTTGGAACTCCAGGTAAAAAGCACAGTGTTCTGAAAAGAGTAATAGATCTAGATGACTTTGACAAATGTGTCATTAGAAGAAGGATTTATCATTTTCATGTTCAGGAAAAAGGTGCCCCAATAGCTAAATTACTTATTTTAAGAAAAAGCATGAATATTCAGGGCAGTAAATCATCCTTAAACAGAATAGTGAGAGAACTAGGTTTGAAATGGAAAAACATGAATACAAACTGAGAATGCTTATAGAAAACCACAACATTCATACTAAAGATCCCTGTTTATGACGGTCTGTATTCAGCAGGTAAATGTGTGGATATTTTTCTGCAGGGACTGTACCGCTTTACTAATGAATACGTTGTTTGAGTAGCATATGAAGCTGATGTAACAATTCACTTAATACTGTTCACTATAAGAATGACAATGAAGAACAAGATGACGGTGAAGATGATGGTGACAAAAATGATATGGAGGTGGAAGAAAATATTCTGAATGTTAATGAAGTGATAGCTCATTTAATCAATCAATATTATAATTCTGTGTATGGAGACACAAAATGAATTAAACAACATTCATCTCCATCTTCCCACATAACTTACTGTTTTTTTACAACAAGGCAAAAGTTAGGTTGGTGTAAAACATTTACAGTGGAATATAAATCAAGATTGGTTACAGGCTGGAATACATCTCCTAGCATAACTGATGAGCAATTTTAAAAGTACTGTAATATGGATAGAGTCAACATGAAAAATGCAATGCCATGGCCGGGATTTGAACCACGGATCTCTTGGTTTCCATCCAGTCGCTCTAACCCATTGAGCTACCATGGCCAACGTGCCGTCCTGACATTAATTCTCCAATGTAAAAGTACTGTAATATATTTACCTTATATACAAGAGTTTAATACTCCAGTGTAATTCATTATTACATGCATATTTTCCTACTCCAACTTCGCGGGATTGATCTTTGTCCCTTGTAGTGTTATATCTCTATATACCACGGTAAGGTTGTAACGTGGGGGTAAAAGATGTCCCCCAAACAACCGTGTTATTTTGGGCTTCTGCTGTATTTCTGATTTTATATTTATTTATTTTTCTTTTAACTTTTTTTTCCCCACACCTAAGCACAATTGAGGAGCATTTTTTCAAAACTCAATAAATGCACAAAATGCGTTTCTGAGAAAAATGTTTTTTTTCTATTTATTGGCAGTACTAATTGATTAGCACAGCAACTATATTAATCATTGAATTCTCCTTCCTGAAACTGTCTCATTAAATGTGAAAAGAAACAAACACTGTAATTTAACTAGTGCACATTTGAGGTTTGAAATTCAGAGTTTTTTCAAAAACCAATAGATGTTGACTAACTTTTTGCGTTAGCGAGAAATTAACACATGGTTTTATTTTTGTCATTTATTGTTTTTGTTACTTTTTATTTTATGTATTATTTATTTTCACCTTTTCATAATGTATTATACAACCAACATGTTAATGCTTATAAGGATTATTCGATTAGGTATAAACTTAGAAACTAAGTACTGCTACATTCACAATAACAGTATATTTTGTTTTATTTATATAACAGATACATTGAATACCAAGACATTTCAAACAATATGAATAAGTAAGTTATTGGTATTTTCTAGTACATTGTCCTAAAATTCTTTTGGAGTTTCTGCAATTTAAAAATATTTAGCTAGATTTTGAACATCCATTTTCTTTTCTTTGGTCACTATCAGGAGGCATATAACTGTGCCTACATATTGGGTAGATATGTGAAATGCAGGAAAATGTTTTACTCTTCTCCAGGAAAGCAATAAGCATGAACATCACACTATTCTTGTTCCGACTAGAGCAAGAGTCTGAAAATAAATGTTAGAAGGAGGGTTGCTGGACATGCTTTCTTCCAGTTCCAACAAGAAGTGGTACAAAGCTGAGGGAGCCTAGTTGCAGCCTTTAGCAGATTCCTTTAGCATTTCGAACCATGTATATAAGGAAATGTCTTTGTTCTGAGTTTTAGATGAAATCATTATACATAGTGTCGTGAACACGTTATCTACGATAGTGCGAGTTGTGTACACAAAGAGCCGGCAAATAAAGATAGTGGAGATAAAAGACTTAACGACACAGATAAGTGAGGTAAATGGAAATTTCTAGTGACTTCTTGATTGATAGAGATTATTCGGTTTCTGGTTTGTTTTAGAACAGTCTAAACATTATCAATGGAGGTATATATAAGAGATTGACATGCCAGAGGAGTGGCAAACAGAGTCGTAAGCAGTAAAGAGCTGTAAAGTGTGGTAACGAGAGGTGATGTAATCAGAACGCTGTTTGTTTTGGTCATCGACTTTGGTAGATTGGATTGTGTATGTAACGTAATTCTGCTACTACGAAGTGTATTTCTACACAAATAAAGAACGATTTGAATTTCTGCAACTTGGACTTTTAATTTTACGAAACCACAAAGTCACAATAGATTATACAGCCATACCTGCCTTGCATAGAATTGTGCAGTCTGTACATGGTTCTTAGTTTGTTTTTCTTTTCCAGGTCTACCTCTGTCTTAATCTTCATCAATCCCATTGTGTCAGTTTGTGGTGTATGGAATAAAAAATTGAAGAAGTTGTTAACTATGTATTTACATTTTGACAATGAGCAGACTGATTTTTTTTTTTCCTTTCCTTCAAAAGTTGTCCACATTTTTCAGATATTAAGTTAGACAGGTAAATATCCTCTCCTTGATTTTGCTCATCGTTTGTGCCTTTCTCTAGATCTGTACTTCTTAATGTCTTGCTTTATAGCAACAGAAATGTCCTTCTGTAATATTCCTGTTCTGTCACCTCCTCTGGTTTCCTCTGGCGCATTCCCAGATAAGTGAAACTTTCTAGCCAGGAGAGATAATCTACCTTTTGTCACCCCTGTGACAATACTCGGCCATCATTAGTTCTCGCACTGTATTTAATGCTAATAGTCTGCTTCATATTTGGAGTTTCTTTTTGCACCATTCCGCGATTAGGAGATGTAATACACATACATTTCATAAGGAATTTTATCTTGATCTATTTTGTTGAGCACGGAATGATGATGGTGAAATCCACTTATATTATAAGTCAAATCAGCTACATCACAGAGCTATTGCCTTTTACTTTTAGGATTTCATGGAGTGCACATAAGACCATGTGAACATGAATTTGCTGGAGTATGAACTTTCCTTGACTTGTGGAAACGTAGAGCCAGACTGAAAAACTCAATGCCATAGCCGGGATTTGAACCACGGATCTTCTGGTTTCCGTCCAGAAGATCCGTGGTTCAAATCCCGGCTATGGCATTGAGTTTTTCAGTCTGGCTCTACGTTTCCACAATTTAGCCTACACACGGCCAGTGTGAAAGAATAATTAATTTCCTTGACTTGTATTTTGATTTCCTTCCGTTGGTTTTGCAATTTCTACCTCTCGCGCATTCTATGACTGGTACAGTTTCACAATCTGAGCTCCTATCCATTGTGCATTATACAGTGCAGTATCCCAACTAAGAATAAAATTGCCAAGTATACCAAAGGTTTCAGAAATAAATGTAAAATACAAGCGCACAACCTGAGTTTGTAGTTATTGCCAATGCTGCAGCAGTGTACAAAGCTTGCAGAAATTATTGAGAATTCCAAGAATTGCAATAGTGAGATGGCACTCAATGCCAACATGCGTTTCATAGAATTAAGGCTGCTACACACTGGACCATAAAATAATAACATTTCATTTATCAACTTTTGCTTTAACTGAGCAAGTGCATCTATCGAGTTTTGAAAAAACTGCTGATATTCCCTACCTTCTACACAGGACACGAAGCGAATTCTGCAAAATCTGATTTCACAGAGGAATTCAGAATGTGAAAATTATGCTGATACCGTATGTGACTCAATTTCTGAAAATTTTGCATCTATTGAGTTTTGAAAAAATGCTTCTCAATTTGCAATAGAGAAAATTTAGCAGTGTGGGATAAAGAATGTGTTCTTTTATGCTATAAAGAGTATGCATGATCAAAAGCTTTATCAATTCTTTTTTAAACCTTAAACAATCTTTAGGTTATATTAATCTTGTTTCTTGATCATAGAATGAGCCAGTTTTAAGGATATAGAACACATTACACAATAATTTCAGGGCTAAAGGAAGACCATTTTATACTTGCATGGAGTAACATGTATCTTTTAGATAAACATACAAGGAGTTATATGGCCTATGCAAATCATTTTTGTGTCTGTTGTCATGACTGTGCTAGAGTGTTAACTCTATAGATGT
Source organism: Mantis religiosa (assembly GCA_030765055.1). Taxonomy (NCBI): domain Eukaryota; kingdom Metazoa; phylum Arthropoda; class Insecta; order Mantodea; family Mantidae; genus Mantis; species Mantis religiosa. The sequence continues at coordinate 268,091,039 of CM060950.1, read as the reverse complement.
TATTACCAACATATAAGTGAATGTCTGTATTGTATGTTTAAATATCCATTTTCTTGAACGATGGTCGACATTGACAACTTCTAATATGACTTAAAATTCTTATTCTTTTTTGTAAGATCTGTTTACTGTCTACCTCTAGAAAACATTATCATAGTTCATGATGGATAAAAATAAGCAAAATATAACTTTCTCAAAGCATTTTGATGTAGCAAGTCATACATGTTGAGGCAAAACAGGCTGAGTTGACTTTTGGAAATAGGTTATGTTCTGCTTGCTCCAGTTCATTTCTTCAATTTCTAACCCTAGAAACATCATACAACCTACTTCCCTAGAAACATCAACCTACTTTATTGCAATATAGTGATAAGTAATACTCAATTCTGAATTGAACATAATGTTTTATTAACATTTAAAATAAATTTGCTGGCTTGTTCAACTTCTTGAATGTAGTTGTAGCTATATTTAAGAGTTCTTCTAATGACTTCTCAGATACAAATTGTACTGGTTTTTGTCTGCAAAAGATATTGTTTTGGAATGTTCATTGAGATTAAAAGATAAATCATGAAAACAAGAAAAGTATGGACCCAAAATTGACTCTTGAGGAACTTCCAACTTTGTAGTGGGATCTAACTGAAAGGTTATCATGTAGAATAGCATCTAAAGCATTGCCAATTAAAGAAAAAGGCATGTGCTGAAAATACCGAAACTGTGTAATCAAAACGGTAATACACAAATATATGATGATACATGCCGTACTAAATAATAGGAATGAGTGATGACTGTTAGAAAACATTCCATATTGGTTTTCTTCTCTCTCTTTTTAAATTAATTTCTTTTAACCGGTTAAGTCATGTTGAACGATGAATGAAATGGTTGAAATCTTGTCCAAATGAGCCTAGGATCTATAGAACTTAGTTAGCCTTTTCCAGATAACTTGGCCTGACTGAGGTTTGAACTTGGGATGTATTGAACATGATGTAGACACAGCTGCCACCTATGCTACAGAGGTGGCCTTTCTTCTCTTATTCTTCTACTACCAATGTTTGGCACTGTTCTGTGGAAGGCAGTCTATTCGTAGTTCCTTGATGTAGAAAGTGTGTTGTGGTTATCATGCTGGTGCATTCTTTGCAAGGCTGAGGATCTTTCTCATATGCATAGCTTTTACTCTTTTTGTCAAGGCTAAGTTGTTTGTCATAAGTTGTTCCCACAATTCTGTTGCACATGTAATAATTAGTAATATTTTTTATGAAGTAGTTAGCCGTATGTTGATGTGTTTGTGGATTTTAGAGATGCATCATTGGCAACAGCCACGTAGACAGACACAAGCTGCTATTTTAAAGAATAGCCACATATCTTTACTAGTATACTGGTACCTGTTTTATTTTTTTTATTTAAACTTAATATATTAAGAAATGTAAATTTGTGAACCACCACCATTTCAAGCATCAACTTCAGAGCATGCATGGTCAATAATAATGCTAATTAACAAATCAGCATCGTATGCAATCTGCCCTATATATTGATCTGTCTGTTGAATGGGATATTAAAGAATTCCTCCATACTGCATAGGTAGTAAATATATAAGAATAACTTATAACCTTTCTTGAATTTGTTAATTAGGATTACCTAATAGTTTCAGATAGCAAGGAAGGTTAAATTTTTATTGTAGAATAGTAACATCCTGTTTGGATAGTATTAGCATTTCTCATGCTGTGGTTTGTTGTAAAGATATCATTTGTGAGATAGCTTAATGGAGAATATATGTATTCATCAACAAGAGTTAGTTTTTTGGGTTTTAAATAAGGGCCTATTGGAATGATGGTGCCAACACAAATAATACATTTAGCTCTTCCTTGAAATATAAACACTGGTTGTATGCTGAATTACCTCAGATCATTCCATATTGCAATAGGGAGTGAAAGACCAAATATGCTGTTCTTAGTTTCATAAGCAGAACAAAGCTTTGGTAGGATTGCTTTTCTTTTCCCCTCCAGCTGAGCTTTTCCTCTATGAGGAGAACAAGAACTTCTGTTTCAGATGCCTTACTTTTAGTACCTATAATTCTTGTATCTGATAGTTTCATTATTTGCTTATGCTTTGTTTTAAATTGAATTAAATTTGTTTTAACACAGTTTAATGGTGGCATATTTGCTTCTAATCAAATTTTGAGTTCTTCAAATGCTTTATTCCACTGGCATTTCAAAATAGCACTGAGAAGTTCTCTTCTTTTTTCTTGGGAAGCATGCCAGTGTTGTAGTCCATTTAGCATTACCCAGGGAACACCACGTGGAGGCAGAATACGTTGTTCCCCCAAGACTAGAAATCATGTCACTGTGCAATGGATCCCAGCCCATGTTGGACTTTTGGGCAATGAACATGCAGATCAATTAGCAAAGAAAGGTGCAATTCAAAAGATAAAACCTGCAGGACAAACTGAAATTAATAAACAACTAAACAGTAAGCAACAATTTAAAAGACAGCGGAGACTTGATGTAGAGGATAAATTAGAAGATAAGGACTATAAGAATATTAGAGATAAAGTTAACACAAAAAAGTGCCAGGGAAAACTACAGCTGGCCATGATTGGCTCACAGAACAATTTCTCAAGATACACTGCATATATACACCCAAGTGCACAATCTGCAAAGATGTCATCCTGAACAAACACCATCTGGACAAATGTAAAGGACCTAAAACTTACAACCTACAGACTTTATATTGGGAAGCCGGGGGAAAATGATGCAGATCACCTAATCCCCAGTGCCATTGGTGAACAACAATCAAATGCTTTATTGAAAAAATATCTTAATTGCTGATGTTACTTTCTTTTCAGATATAAATGCACTAGTATCATCTGCAAAGAGCATAGCTTTGCCTCCTTACTAAGTGTATATGCCAAGCCATTCCTAAAGATTAAAAATAACATTGTGATACACCTTTAATAATACTTGGTTCTGCATCATAACCATTTGTCCTGGTTTTCTGTATTCTGTTTAAGTAAGAATGTTGATAGAGATCTCACTGAACACAAAATTTTAATATTTTTGAGGGACTAGTTTTGGAGTGTAAATGACGAAGTGTCAAAAAATCGACTACAAATAATTTTTCAATTAATTTTGACGTCACTGTTAATAAATTCCTCCAATCATTCCTAACAAAACTTTTTGGAAAAGGCTGTCAAGAGTGAGATGGGCTTATGTTATACAAATAACACCATATGTGTTGTATCGTATTGTAAATTAATAATTAGTCCCCAGTAGAAAATCAATTGAAATTTGAAACTCTGACTTTAAATGAGCCTAACATGTTTGTAACTCACAAATTAACGATTCCAATACTGAGTCTTTAGTTTCCTTTTTGTACCTGCAAATATTTTTTTCTACTTGGCTATTTAAAAATAATGATTTTGTTAAATTGAACAATGAAATTCAGAGGTGTAATGATAAAACATATTCTTCTCTGTAATTCTTCTCTCTCATTCACATTCTGCCCACCCTGAGTTGGGGAACGCCTACCCTGAGTTGTTTGTAACAGTATATACCGTTATCAAATCAGCGAAGTAAATCTCTTTAGCGTTCATGCTTAACTGCATTTTGAAAGTCCTTTGTCCCAAAACATTCCTGGCTGAAAGAATACAATAGTTTTCAGACATTGAACTTTTACTAGCACAAAGAAGGTAATGCTACTTCTTTCCTGTCTCTCCGACGTGTACAGATTTTTACAAGAATATTTTCTCTTTCTTGCCCAGATGCTAGTATATATGTTATATCAAATTATATTACCTTCTTATTCTTTAAGTCAACTGCTATTTTAATCATTATTTTATCCATTCGAATTTCATATTATAACAAGATTATTATATTAGTTTAGCAAAGCATTTCTATTAATTTATCTTCTTTTTTAATTATCTGACTTTGATTAATTTGCTGCCTCCTAATTGCTGCCTGATACTGTGGTTACATAATGCCCGTTTGACAAAAATGAAATACCCATTATTAAATTTTGTCAAACCCCAGTCATGACATTTCCTCCTTAAATATTTTATAATTTCTCATTCCCTACTTGAAAAAATTTCGGTGGTCACCATTCCCTCAACTTTGTCAACATGGTACGTTATATACATAGATAAATGCACTGTTATACATGATTAATACTATATAAACAAAATAACATTCATGATATAACAAATACACACACACACCCATATATATATATATATATATATATATATATATATATATAATTCACTTGCTCAAATGAGCTATGTGTGCTTGACTGAATCTTGTCTCACTTGAGATCAACCTGATTATATTCTATCACACTCCTTAAATACTAGTACATTGGTGCTTACAATGTTACATTTACATTCAATGATTAGTTTTTTTTAATTTTTTTTTTTTTTTTGTGTGTCTTTTATCGAAAGAACATTCGTGCGCATGCTATTCAAGTTTGTGCTATGAAGCACAAATACAGTTCTCTTTCTTGTCTCTACCTGGAACGAGGTGTTTCGTTTACCTGAGTTAGTAAACATTGGCAGGTCATTGTCTTTTCTTTCCGCACCTAACATTCAACTCACAACTTTCCTCCACTTTGTCACAGCTAAAGTCAGACCTTTACACTTACAGTATAGGTATTTATTTACCTTTTTGACACATTAATACACCTGAACCTTATAAGATATTTACACTTCACAAATTATTATTAAAGGTATATGCAACATTTTATTTAGCTGTGGTTATTCTTATTAACATTATCATTTCGCTTGTGCACAGGAATTTTTGGAATTTGCAACTCCCATTCAGTCTTTTGAATTTCAGACGAAAACGTTTATAACTTTTACATGGTATTAGTTACATCTTCATGTATATACTATTACAATTACATTCACACAGGTGATTCTTGGGTATGTTCTGTGCTGTTTACATAATCTTTCATATGATATGGTCTTATTAGGGAGATGTTATACCTGCCTATATGTTTTCCATTTCTTGGATGTATTAGGGCATACGCTCGGTCACCAAATATTTTATCAATCAAGTATGGGCCTTTCCATAGCATATACAACTTCCTAGTCTTCTTTTGTAACAAATCTGACTTGAACGATTTTACTAGAACTAAGTCGCCGACCCTTGGTTCCCAATTTTTCTTATATTGTTTCTTTTCATTTCTTTTCTTTAATTTTTCCATGATTCTGCTAACAGCATTCTGGATTTGTTCTTGATCCGTCTCGGTCATCATTTGTATACTTTCCGGAACACCCTGTACTAGTGGTTCCAGTGTTAACTTTCTATGCAATTTGGATAGGAGCATATCCTGTGTTTAGATTGATTGAATTATTAAATATAAGCTCAATATAGTTGATGTGGTCTGGCCAAGTGGTCTGTTTTAACGAACGAAGAACGCAGAGATGAACACCTAGATCTTTCAGGATATGCTCGCTTGGATTAGAGCATGGGTGGTTTTTGTGACATCCATCTATTGTCAGTCGTACTGTTCCATTTGCTTTTCTAACTATTCATAGGGGACTTAAAAATTTTGATGTAGATACCTCCAGAATTCCATCTTCTAACATTTCCAGTATTTTAAGGTTCACTGCCTCCTGTAAATCCAATGGAATAGGTCTGCACTTATATTTGAATGGGGTACATCATGTATCTCGAATTCATACTCAAAATCATTATAGATTCCAGTGTGTTCCGAAAATACATTTCTATGTTTACACAAAATATTATAAAAGATCTCTTTTTCATGGTCATTAAGTAGGTTTGAGCTTTTTACTGTTTCTCTTATTCTGTAGGTCATGTTTATGTAGGTTCAGCTACCTGGAAACCATCTGTTTGGGTAATTACTTCTCTCCCACCTGTTACTTCTTCCTGCCCAAGTCCGTATGACGTCATCTCTATAAGCCCATCTTCTCCAGCTAATAGCCATCCGTATCATAGTTTCTCATCTCTTCAGCTTCTAATGGATTCATCTTAACTATCTCCGTTCCTCCTATCTGTATAAATTCTACAAAGAATGTTTCTTCATCTATTTCTTTTTCTTCATCTGTCAATCTTATCTCATCTGCTTCCCTTGAGCTAAATGGAACTTTAACTATGACGTCTTTAATTTTGATTTCCAAGGCTTCCATTTGATAATTCAACTTCGCTTGGAGTGCATACAGCACGTCATTACCCATAATGATGTCTACAGATAGCCTATTAATAATAAAACATACAAATTCTATTATGTCCTCCCCAATGGTGACTTTCAAAAGCATTTGTATATTAATCTTTTGTTTGGTGCGACCTACCGCCAGAGTACAATATGCACTTTTCACAGGCAATGTTTGTAATTTCATTCCATTGTTGTTTTAAATGGTAAAATAATGCTTGTCTTGCAGCTGAGACTGAGGATCCTGAATCTATTGTAATTTGCCATGTTTCTTTGTTTATTACTGCAGCAATACAGGGAGCATCTCTCACTTCTTGCAATCCTGTTAAATGATTACTTATTTGAGTAACGTTTACTATATCTGTTTCTGTATTTGTCTGTACCACCATACTCAGAGCTGTGTCCCTATTAACATTAAGAACTAGTGTGTTCATCCGGGTCCGATGCGGTACGTATTCTATCGCACCCTGTAGTCGTTTGCCGCCTGTTGTGTTTGCCGCCGGTCTTTCGTGTACCTCGGGCACCACATCCCTCGGTGTGGGTGGAGGAGAACGTACCCATTCTCTGAAGGAAGTTGATTCCTCAGTCTTACTTCAGGTTTGTCAATGTTGCCTTCTCTACCAGCGTCACGTGGTTGATACTGTCTACTAGCTTCCTGTTGTCGGTATGGCGGTCTTGTATTTCCTCTTTGAAAAAATGGGGGGTGACCCCTATTTCCATTCCTAGTCACTTGTATATATCTTAGAGGGAAATTATATGAGTTTGTATTTGGCAGTCCCTGCCTCCCTCTATTATTGTTAGGAAACTCCCTCGGAACGTGAGCATCGTACCTTTGACGAGTAGCCATATTATTTGTATTAAAATTTCGGGGATTGTGTGCCCTTTCCCCGTCATGATTACTGTTATTCCACGGTCTGTGTGGATTTGTCACTGGCATTCTATTTACGTGTCTGTTTTGTGGATTCTGACTCCCTACACTTTGTAAAGCTGATAATGTAATTGCCTCTCGCAATGTTTGAGGTCTAGCTACCAGCATGTGAGTTCTGATACTCTCAGGAAGATGTCCCGTGAGAAGTGAAATCAGTTCAGCTTCCTGTAATGGAGGCTGTAAGTATTTACTCATTTGCGAGTATATGAGGAAATAATCAGTAATAGATTCTCCATTAATATTAAACATAGTGACTCATAAATCAAACTCAAAAAAAAAAAAAAGATTCTCCATTATTACCTTAGTATCCGCCATTTGTTATCCGATTTCTTACTTGATATTGTACATTGACGTTCCAATACTTTTCTAGGAAAGCTGTTGTGAATAATTCGTAGTTGCACCCTTCTCCCACAGTAACTCGTAGCCAATTAAGTTCGCCAGATTGTAATGCCCTTTGAACTATTATCATTTTATATTGCTCAGGTACACCTCTGATAGCAAAATACTTTTCTAAGTCGGCCAAAAATTGTACCACATTGTCATTGCGACAATTAAATTTCGGGAGGGGCAATTCACTTAGAAAATTCATGTGCACTGGTGAGTACATATTGACATTTTGCATATTAGCATATACTTCACTATTATTGTTGCCTTGAGGAGAGGTAGATGGAGCGCTAACTTGCTCGTTTTGCCTCTCTCCATTGTGTACACCTAATGAACATGTAGAATTCTCAGGTACCTGCCCCGGGTATGCTAGCTGTAAACCAGTTACGGTATCTCTGATTTGAGATCTCGTTTACTGTCTCCCGTAACATTTGTGTGTTTTCTGATTGTATACTTGTCACTTGTGCTACCTTTTCTTTCAACTTAATTCCATATCAGCTGCTATGCAATTATTTACAGTGCCAAACTGGTCATTCACCTCTTGTACAAAAATTACCTGTGTCGTGGTCAGTTCATCTACTCTTATTCTCTCCCTATTAATTTCCTCCCCAATTCTATTTTCTATTCCTGCAACGAGAGATTTGGTAACTTCTAGATCACTTATAGTACTTCTCGCTGCAGGGCTTCTTTTACGGTCTGGATTTCCCCAGCTATCCCTTGAATTTTGATAGTGATTCTAGCTTCTGTTTCTTTCCCTTGGCTCTTAATCTGACTCAATTTTTCGTCTATAGCTTTGTTTTGATTCACAAATTTAGCCTCTATTGATTGGCTTTGCTCTCCTAGTTTACCTAATCTATTTTCTATCTCCTGGCTCTGTTCTACAAGTTTAGCCTCTAGTGATTGGCTCTGAATAGTCATTTGTGCCATGAGTTTCTGAAACATCTCTTGTATATTATCTATTACCCCGGGATTGTCACTTCCCCTACTTATATTCAAGTTATTTACACTATTTATGCCCTCATCTACCGATCCTATATCACTGCTTTTCATTCTCTCTTCATTAACTTCTAACTCTTTCTCTGTCTCCATAGCTATCTGTTCCTCAGAATTTTTCATTTTGAATTTATCCTGTACAACCTTCTTATCTCTCAAAAGCATTGAACTTCCCCTTTAAATTTGCTAATTCCCCTTCCATAATACTTATTACTAATACATTACATATATTGATATCAATAAATGATATCACACTCACAAGAAATATAAATTGAATATTTGTAACTCACAATTCTGTTGAACGGCTGTGCTGTTTATGTGATGTCTTTACCATTTTTCGTCGTGCTGCCCGTCGTCTAGTAGGCTGAGTTGATGTTGAAAGATCTTGAACTTCTCTCTTGGTTGGGGGAAATTTCTATGTAGTCTTCATTGCCGTCTTCTTCGTGGTCTCCGTCGTCCTCATTGTAGTTGTCGTTCTGTGTCATCGTCGGTCTTCTCACTTCTCGTCATAGTCGTTCTGCATTGTCTCTGGTCTTCTCACTTCTTGTCATCGTTCCATTTCATCCATTTCCTACTGTTTGATGCTCCATTATGCGGCAAACCCGCGTACCATTGTTAAATTAATTGGGTTGTAATTGGAGCTTAAATGGAGCTATGAGTTCTCTTATCAGGTGAATGGTTGTAGGAAATGGATTTTGGTGGTTGTTGGCTACTCAGTTGTATTAATAATACTTTGTTGTAGAATTATTTGGTTTAATTCTTGAATCTATGTTTATCGACTTGGATCGGTGACCACCTTTGAGACTTCAAAATCTTCACTTCTCTTCTTAATGCACATGGAACACGTTCATCCTGTTGTATCAACTTGTAAGTAAGGTTTTTCTTACAATTACTTTCTTGGAAGTGTTGAAAACAGTGTTGTTATGATAAATTAACTTTAAAGAGAGTCGATTAAAGACACTAGACAACACTTACTTTTAAATTTTTCCGGAACTAGTTTCAGAGGCTTTGCCTCTATCATCGGCCGGCTCTCGACTGGTTCTCATTGGTGTAGCTGACGATACCTTGTCACAGGTCTCCTCTGGTGGCGGCTCAAGGAACTTGCTGAACAAATCCTTCTGGGGGATGTCGAAATTGAATACTTTGTTCCTATTTTTTGAAATGAAGATTTGTTCCCATGTGGATAGTTCTTGTTTTCCTGATGTATGTTTCAGTAGTTTTGGTTCTGGATTTATGTTGTGGTTTTTTTCCCAAAAATGTGTGGCAACTGCTGATTTTTCTAATTGTTTATATTTTATGTTTCTAAAGTATATATCTGGTATATATCAAATTGAATGCAATGACTGTAGTCAAATTTATATTGGAAAAACAAAAAGAAATTTAGAAACAAGAGCAAAGGAACACTTTAGAAACATAAAATATAAACAATTAGAAAAATCAGCAGTTGCCACACATTTTTGGGAAAAAAACCACAACATAAATCCAGAACCAAAACTACTGAAACATACATCAGGAAAACAAGAACTATCCACATGGGAACAAATCTTCATTTCAAAAAATAGGAACAAAGTATTCAATTTCGACATCCCCCAGAAGGATTTGTTCAGCAAGTTCCTTGAGCCGCCACCAGAGGAGACCTGTGACAAGGTATCGTCAGCTACACCAATGAGAACCAGTCGAGAGCCGGCCGATGATAGAGGCAAAGCCTCTGAAACTAGTTCCGGAAAAATTTAAAAGTAAGTGTTGTCTAGTGTCTTTAATCGACTCTCTTTAAAGTTAAGGTTTTTCTTACTTCACCATTCAGTTCGAACCTTATTCTGATCCCCTCTCTAACTTTATCACACTCACCCTTCTCAAATGTTACATTATTATTGATTTCTCATTTTATTTCGAATTTTCGCATTGGTTTGCAAAACTCATATGACTCACTGACGTTCCGCCCACCCTGAGTTGGGGAACGCCTACCCTGAGTTGTTTTGTAACGGTATACATCGTTATTAAATCAGCGAAGTAAATCTCTTTAGCGTTCATGCTCAACTGCATTTTGAAAGTCCTTTGCCCCAAAACATTCCTGGCTGAAAGAATACAATAGTTTTCAGACATTGAACTTTAACTAGCACAAAGAAGGTAACGGTCCTTCTCTCCTGTCTCTCCGACGTGTACAGATTTTTACAAGAATATTTTCTCTTTCTTGCCCGGATGCTAGTATATATGTTATATGAAATTATATTCTTACCTTCTTATTCTTTAAGTCAACTGCTATTTTAATCATTATTTTATCCATTCGAATTTCTTATTATAACAAGATTATTATATTAGTTTAGCAAAGCATTTCTATTAATTTATGTTCTTCTTTAATTATTTGACTTCAATTAATTCGCCACCACCTAATCGCTGCCTGATACTGCGGTTACAAACCTTGGGAACCAGAGACTAGTGTATTATCCCTAGACCAGAGAGCAAGGACTTTTTGTGAGATAATTATAATCAGTATAATGACTACATACATATATTTTTGTATTGTTTGTTCATTTGGTCCCATTATAAGCAAAGCTCATAGACGTTGCACACATCGTTCAATTATGAAACAAGGAAGGATGCAGTTCTTCTGTACTATGTACATGGAAATGAAAATGTCATATAGACACTACCTTCTGATGTGAAATTATGGGAAATGAGTAGTAGTGCAAGCAAAATGTAGTAATAATTGTAATCATAATGAATGAAACAGTCAACATAATTCGTAATCCGTATGAAAACAGCAGGATGGCAAACCGGAGCAGAAGGTATCTCGTTTCTCTTTTGGTAGCAACCCACCTATGTTCATGCCCCCTGATCTGTTGTACTTTTATGTGATGTCTTATCCATAATAAGAGATTCTGTTAAAAAGCATTTGAACAGTTCAACATTTGGTTTTAAGCAAATAAAGTATCATTAAAACTAAAATAGAAGTATAAACTACTAAACTCATGGCTGATTTTGTTTCCTCAGCTGAATTACCATAAACCTGTTTCCAATTCTTACTGAAGAGAACACCATAGTATGCTCTTACATCATAGATGCCAAGTACCAGGTTGTTGACGGTAGGAGTGGATGTTGCGCTGCGCTCTTCTTGTTCTTTTATACCTAAATTGTTGTGTGCCAGACTTAAACAGTCATAATGGTGGTGCTGAAATTGCCAGTCTATTTCTTGGGATTTAGCAACACTGATGTTTTTGCCTTGCCTCCCTGTTGCTTCACAATTGCAAAAGTGAACCAATTGTTAGAGATTTCATTGAAGCAATTATAAGAAGAGGTTTTGATATATGATTTGTCAGTTGTCCCAGCCAAATGACAAAATACTTAAAATGGCAGTTCTTTTTAATTCAAGGCTGTTACTACATCAGAAGTTAGCATCTTATCTTGCTCTTCTGTCCGTTAACAACCCATTAAACTCGTTGAACTAAATACAACCTTGATTTAATTAAAGATTTTAAAAAGAAAGAAAACTCACATATAGAAACTAAAGCATATTCACTTAAAACTGTAACTAAGATATCCAGATGATGAATAGACTCACAGCTATTCTTTAAAGGTAAGCTTGTTGGAAATTAATTCACAAGCTTTGATTGAGAAATTGAAACAATTTATACTTCCTTATAAAATCTATTTTCCCAGACAAACTTTGCAACAAAGTTTTCTTATCAGATTCAAAAGCAGCTATTAAGGCGATTATTTCAACTGACTGCCCTAAAATGGAAAAAGGTAAATAAAATCCATAATATGATTAAACATCCCCAGAATTTAAATAAACGTATAGTTTTCCAATGGATTCCATCCCACCTTGGCAGTTCTGGGAATGAATAAGCAGATATGTTGGCCAAGAAGAGTTCTAAAATGCTAGACTAGTGAAATAAAATATTCCCAGTTAAAAGATTAATTAAAGGCATTCTCCGTAGTAATCCTAATCTTATCCTACCACTCAGGCCTTCATCTCCATACAAAGAAATCTTTCCGGTTATGGCAAATATTTTACTTCTTCGAAAAGCTTAATTCAAAGGATTTCCAAAATAAACTTAAAACAATTCCAGAACTACATCTGTTGCAATGTTCAGGTTAGTCATAGGCTATGATTGTCTGAGTGACATTTGTTCAAGATTGGATTTATGACTTCCCCATAGTGCTTTTTATATGTGAAGGTGACTTAATAATAATAATAATAATAATAATAATAATAATAATAATAATAATAATGTTTTATTGTCCATAGACTTTGTACAAAGTTTCGAACATTGTCAAGAAGCTATATACATTACAGAATTCTCTAATTTACATTTACATAGTATCAAAATATTACATAGTGATTGTTACTCAAGACAGTCACACATACATGTTTACATTTCTTCTAAGCTATAGAGACACTTGTCTATTAAATAGTGTCGTAATAGTTTGACAAATATTTGACCATTTGCTGATTTTATATATTCTGGCAGTTTGTTAAAGAGAATTATTCCACGATTATATAGGTCTTTGTTCGTAGACGATTTATTAGTAGGATTTCTAAAGTAGTTATTTGATCCTCTGGTCTTATATGTACAGTTATCCCTATTTTGCAGAGCTAGTGAGTTCTTTTCTTTAGTGAACAGAATTAATTTATAAACATACAGTGAATAGATAGTAAGAATTCGCTGATTAATAAAAGTTTCTTTACAGGATTTTATCTTATTCAAGTGATATATGATTCGTAGACTCCTTTTTTGTAGGATAAATATCCTATTCATATTTTTAAGGCTAGTGCCCCCCCCAAATTTCTATTCCATATTCAAGATGACAATTGATGAGTCCATAGTATGCTAATTTCAGAACATCACTATGTAGATAATTAGTCAGCTGACGTAGTAAAAATTTGTTACAGAGTGCCTCCACGTGAGCATCATATGTCAAATGTTTGTCAAGGTAAACACCCAAAAATTTAAAATACCTCCTGTATGTCATTGTTTTTCAGATTTATGTTTATTTCATTAGGGAAATTTTTCCTATTATATGTAAAGAATATATACTTAGTTTTGTTAGTGTGCTATTTGTACGTTGCTGCAATTCTTTTAAGTTTGGACTGCAACATACTACAGATGTGTCATCAGCATAAGCTACTAATTTGTCCGCCAGGCAAGGAACATTATTTATATATAGTAGAAAAAGCAGAGGGCCCAGAACTGACCCCTGGGGTACTCCTGACTGGACTTGTCCCCGTTTTGATTGTACACGTTTTAATATGCTTCCACTTTTCCAAAATATTTCAGTATATTGAGTTTGATTTTTTAAGTAAGTTTCAAGTAGTTTACCCATTGTTCCCCTGATTCCATAATTTTCTAATGTTGATAAAAGCAGTCTGTGGGATACACTATCGAACGCTTTCGAAAGGTCTAGAAAAATACCTGCTACTTTATTGTTTTTGTCTAAGTTACTTAGCACTTCATGTACAAACTCAGCAATTGCTGTAATGGTGGAGAAACCTTTTCGAAAACCATGTTGAGATTTAATTAAGATATGTTTTGATAATATAAACCCGTTTAACCTTTTCACTATGACTTTTTCAAATAGTTTCCAAACATTGAAGTTAATGCAATTGGTCTATAGTTATTCACGTCATTTGAATTTCCTTTCTTATAAATAGGTCTTATAATGCTAATTTTTAGTTTGTCTGGGAAAGTACCTTCATTAATTGCATAATTTATTAAGTATACAAGCATATTTATTAATGAGGACTTGCATTTTTTAGTACTTGAGGAGTGACTCCGTCCCATCCTGATGATCCCTGATTTTTGAATGTACCTATTATCCCCTCTAGTTCATCTACATTTGTATCATAAACTGAGTGTGGGACATGTAGGACATTTTCAATGTTCAACCCATCTTTCTCTGCATTATTGTTTAGAGGTGAGTTAGTATTTAAAAAATATGCATTAAAAGCATTACATATATCTATTGGGTGTTGAATTTCAGTTCCGTTTTGCTGTATACATAAATTCTTATGTTCCTTTATAGTGGTTTTAGTATATTTATTGTCTAGGTCCCAGGCTGTCTTTGAGGTGTTACTTGAGTTATTTTTATGCTATTATAATGAATTTTCATATTCCTTAGTACAGACCTATACATTTTTTTATACTTTGTATACAATTCCTTGTATACATTCAATTTAGTTGCACTATAAAATTCATACATACTTTTCATCTTATCTCTAAGGCACACAACTTCATATGGTAATACAATGTTTTTAGCTACAGGTTTTGTTTGTGCTTTCTTAATTACAGGACAACATTTATTAAAGTGTCTTTCAAAGATTCTTAGGAAAACATCCCATTTATTATTTGTTGTTTCAGCACTATATACATCATTCCAGTCTTCAAGTGATAGGCTATATGCTAATTCATTTAATTTACTATCCCTTGTGTCTCTTATATATTTATACAGAATTTCCTCTTTAGTAACTTGGCAGTTAAAAACGTCAATTATTTGGGCTGTATGATCAGATATGTGGAGATCTGTGTTTATAGTAGAATATGTATTACTATTTAAATTTGTAATAATATGATCTATAGCTGAGCTTGAGGAACTTGTAATCCTTGTTGGTCCTAGATTGATATCATTTAAATTATAACTAGTCAACACATCTTTAAATTCACTGTTATTGCTACTAATATTTACTATTTGCTTTGATGTAATTATCTGTGTGTGTTGCTTTTCTATGAATGCCAAATTCTAGTTTTTCATTGCCTTTTTTGATTTTAAGGTCTAAAAAAGGTAGAGTACAGTCCTCTTCAGTTTCTACTGTGAATTGTATGCTGGGTTCTTGCAGGTTGAGTAGTTTCAAAGCATCATCTATTAGTTTGTAGGGCACTATTGCAAAGATGTCGTCTACGTATCTGTACCATGTTTTAAACATATGAGGGAAGGCTTTAGTAATATGTGTTTCAAAAAAGCTCATGTATAGATTGGCCAAAAATGGTGATAGCGGGCTTCCCATAGCTAGTCCTGAAATTTGTTTATAATATTTTCCATCGAAGACAAAATAATTTTGCTGTATACATAATTCAGTCATTGCCAAATATTCTTCTATTGCATTGGCATCCAGGTTTATAGAATTTAGCCATTTTTTCAGTTGAATCAAAAGTTTGTCTAATGGAATGCTAGGGAAGAGGGAGCGGACATCAAAGGATACTAAAGTGTCATGAGGTTTTAGTTTAAGATTTTGAATTTTTTCTACCAGGTCTAAAGAGTTTTTTATACTCAGAGTATGGAATTGTGGAAAGGACTGAAATTTTTTGGTTAGCCATTTTGCCAGAAGGTAAGTAGGAGTGTTTATATTATTTACAATGGGTCTCATGGGTATGTTGGGTTTGTGTATTTTAGGCAAACCATATATTCTTGCAAGGGTAGGGTTGTCCGGTTTGATAGTTTTTTGTTCTGTAGTTGTTAAAATTTTACTATTAATGATGGTTTTTTGTACATCTTATATGCATCGGTTGAGTGGATTAGAATCTATTTCCTGGAATTCTTTTTGTTGTAGTAACTCTAACATTTTTCCTTTGTATGTAGCTGTATCTAAGATTACTATTTTGTTCCCTTTATCAGCCCTTGAGAAGATTACATCCTTTTTCCTTAAAGATTTAATTATCTGAATTTGTTTCAAATGTTTTATTGGCTTTTTATTTATTAAGTTTTCCAATATAGGAGCTGATTTTTTCCTAATTATATTTTTGTCCATGGTTTCCAAGCCTTCTACTGCTAATTCTATGTCTGCAATGAATTCATCCGGGTTGCTGGAGTATGTTATACATGTTTTTAGGCCTTGGTTAAGTACATCTATTTCTTCATTGTTAAAATTTTGCTTTGAGAGATTAATTACATTGTCTAGGGATGTGTTCTTTGCTGAAATTTTGTTATGTTTTGGTTGCCAATGATTATGATTACGTTTTAGTTTCTTATTTTTACGATAAACTTAGGGAGGACAAAAAGAAACATAGGCACTAGAAAGAAAGAACACTTCAGGCACTTAAGATACAAAAATATTGATAAGTCCGCAATAGCAGCTCATTTCTGGTCTGAAAATCATGAAATTGTAGATAGCACAGAATTACTAAAATACGTACAAAAACATAGTGAACTCGTCATATGGGAGAGGATATACATAGAAAAACATAAAAACCAACTAATGAACTTTGAAATCCCGCTAGAAGAGAATCCCACATTTCAGTTCATCACTAAATCAACAGATGGCAGCAACCAAGGCAACTAGAGTACTCAGGTAGGCCATTCCGGAGGGTCGCGCTGCCATTGGCTAACGCGCATGACGTCACTGAGAATACAGTTCAACCGCGAGAGTTAAACACTGGCCCCTCGGTATGTGTTATTTAAGCTCTGCTACGTGTAAAATCGGAAGGAATAAACATCCACTTGTGTATTATAATGAAGGTTCTTTCTAGCAGTTGTATTAAGAGTTTAAAACATGTTACTATTCATATGTACTTACTCAGTGTAGCTCCTGATCATTTCTGCCTTCGCTCTTTTGTTTAAGTGCCTAATTCTAATGAAGGTTCTTGTCCTCACATTAAGAGAGATCACTTTGTGATGAATTTCGGGAAACTTGGAACTTATTATAGAAATTAAGTTTTGCATCACTCCATTACACTTCGCAGCACTTTGTCCATGGAAGCTACAAAATATTACTTCTGTACCTTGTTCTGCCGTTTCAAAACACTGTTTTCTTTCTTCAGGGCTTGCATCTGAGTCTTTAGTGTAATTATTTCATCTTCAGCAACAACAGAGTGGTCAGGAGCTACCTCCGTGCTGGTCGACGGGTCAAATTTTGTTTTTTTGGGAGATAAAGATACTATAGTAGACAGCGCCCTCTTTCGCACGGTCCTAACTTCGCACCGGCGATCTCTTGCTGATATTGCCTATTAATAAAAACAGTTTTATTATTATTATTATTATTATTATTATTATTATTATTATTATTATTATTATTATTATTATTATTATTATTATTATTCCACGCATCAAACTTTTCGTATAAAAAGGAGCGAATAAACTCAGTGTACACATAGAAACAAATACATAAATGGAATGTGTATCTGATAATTACCTGCAAATTGGTTTTGCTGGTACTTGCTACTACCGCCTCAAATACATCCCCATGCCAATTAGGAATTTTCTATGACGGTACAGCGTCACCATTTAATTTTCTTTTCAGCGGCAAACCTACCAGCTCGTTTTTTAAATCCCGTTCATAGTTTTCGGGCAGGAAGTGATCGGAACAAATCCTTGCATTATTCACATTAACCGGATCAGCCCTTTTACAGCGTAAAACCCACTTGTGCTGTAGTTTTCGATCTTTAGGCAAACAATGTAAAATCACATTCGTAGTTTTATACGAAGCATGTTTGCTTTCAGCAACAGCGCAATGGTTTTCATAATGTTACGACAAAAAGCTCAGCCAATAACTAAAATAGCTCATAAGCAACTGCATCTCGTTTATTTCATCAGAAGGATTGTGGAATTTGCATGCATCAGCGCCTTATCTTATCTTATAATGTGCAATCATAATATTGCATTACGCACATTCACGTGTAAGCGATCTTGCGTTGTATTCTCAGTGACGTCACGCCCCTCAGTCAGCAGTGACAGTGTTTTGCGCGGGAAGGCGGGAATGGCCTGCCCTCAACGTGAATCTCGACTATAGCAAATCAAACGGGACAGACCGTATGGCGAACAATCCAAACATGAAATGGCGGGGTGTAGTTAACAACAGGCATAAAAGCAAAAGTGGTAACTGCACTAAACAAAGAATTACCCACACCGCTGGATCTAGCGTCAGTCGCACAAGAGCCGTAGATGCAAACGAAGATTAGCGAAACGTCCTCAAAATAGGTAAAGCGAAGCAGATGTGTAAGAAATACGACTCATCTAAAATTTAATAATTTTTCGCTTCACTGTGGTGTTCCAATACAGTTAAATCTCGATAGAAGGATATCACTATCTTTACATTCCGCATTTTGGAGTATCCTGCTTAGGACACTTATTGCATTACTTGATTCGTTGTGGTATACATCATTTGCACATGCAATTATCACATTTATTGGTTTTACATCCATACTAGGTTTGGATGTAAAGATGTTTGATGTTGCGTTTAAGAATTTAGCAACCGGTTTCACATAACCTATAACTTCACAATCCATTAAATTGTCTTTCACTTTCACTGCAATACCTCGTGCATGACTATCTCCATTTATAACTACTGTCTGTTTTCTAGTGTTTCTTGCAATCTCCGTCTTCTGAAATTTCTTTGGAGTTGCTAGTTATTTTTCATTTTCCTGTTCTCCAGCATCTTGTGGGAGTATTTGTCTTGGAGCGTTGCATAGTAGTTTCTGGTTTCCGTCATCGGAATTCCTAACCTTGTTTCCCGGTCTCGGCTGTTAGGCTTCTTTTTATTTACCTGTTCCCAGTGTGTATTTGGCTCCTCTGTTTACTTCCAAAGTTGTTGTTTAGAGTCTTTATTCTCGTAACTTAGTCGTCTGGTTTCCTTGGTGGCGTCTCCCAAATCTTTCTGAAGCATTTCGATAATCATGTGTAGATGATTGTGGCAATGCTTTCCTTTTCTGCCCCTGGTTGTATTTTTCCTATAACCTTATTTGAAGTCCAATTGCAGTTAATTTGGTCTTTTACCTTTGTGATTTCGGCATACATTTTTTGATTTTGCGATGTTTTGCTGCTGTTTAGCTCCTTGTTTACTAGCCGGTTACGGAGTTCCATGCTTCGAGCGATTTAATAGCACTAGTTTGAATATACCTCTATGGTGGTTTTATCAATTTCACAATTAAACTATAGCTCCAATAACGATATTTTAACAGAAATATTTGAGTTTTCTGTTTAATTTACCAGTAATATCTTAAAATGTGAGCACTCATTTTCATGTAGGTTGATCACTTTCCGCCATCTTGTCTTAATGTACATTAATCACAGCTGTATGTGAAATTCTCAAAAATCAGGAAGTGGCAGTCTCTAATTATTGAGAAGCAAGAAGAATGATTATATTATCTAACTTTGAGCATTAGATATTACACACTCCTACACAGTTTCTCTTTCGCAAACACAGTAATTGGATCCATTGGATCCAGTATTGGATCCATTTAGAAATACTAACTGAGATTTCAGTTAAAATATACATTTTGAGATCTGAATCCAAGAAAAAGCATTTTCATAAAAAAAAGTGCATGTAGCGTAACTCAAAAATGAGAGGTTGTTCTCAAGAATATCTAATGATTTTTATTAAAATACCACATGATTAAGATTTTCATGGCATATGAAATGTATGTCCTGAACTTTCTCAGGAAATGTCCTCAGGAGCCCTTGTTCTGGATTACTTTTCTATGTTAGACTGTAAACAATAGATAAAATCACTACACTATGTATATAGGTATAGATAAAATGTAGGTAATACAGGTATAGATAAAATCACTGTGTAAGGTTCGTTAAAATGAACAGTTAAGATCAAATAATTTTTTGTTTTAGTGAATCATTATGAAGATGTTTCTGGTTACTTGTTTGAATTTTCCAAGACATATTTTCTCCAATGGGGAATAGTTATTTGTTTTTTATTTCTTGGACTGCAAAGAGAACAGTTTCATAGCCATAAAATAGGGATTAGAAGATTTAAGTGTCTCTTAAAGTCTACTCTATTCCCATATTCCCTTGCACCAACAAGAATATCAGCACCATATGTTTATGCAGTGTGAGTTGTATCACTATAAAAAAAAATCTTGCATTGTATTCCTATAAATACGGCTTCCTAAGAACAAAGTAGGTGTCAAACTGAATACTTTCATGTTATTTCTTATCGTACAAGGTTGCTTCTGAAATTTAAGACTATATTTTTTGTTATCTGTATACTTCTGAGGTACAGATCAGTTTAAAAGTAATGATCTTATTATCATGATGTAGGCCTGTATGTTTACACAAGCTAGGAAAATCTTAAGAGGTAGTGGGAAACAATGATAGTGCATTGTTTCGTGATGCTTAAGAAGGAAGCCTTGAAGCGTAAGCATTAGGTGCTACACAATAATTGAATTCTGTAACTATTTAATAAGTTGCTGTCATTGTGTTCCTCTGTTTGTTAAAAAGTTAACATTTGCTTCAGCTATCGTTTTCAATACTTATTAGCTCTCTTGTAGCTCAAACATGTGGCAGATTGACACCCCCCCCCCCCCCCCCCACCTGCTCTCATGACAATAGGATCCTTCTTGTTTGAGATATAATTGAGCATACAATCAATCTGATTCTTCTTTTTCAAAATGTTACTCTGCATGACCAAGTGTTGAACAATTAACTTCCAAAGAGCACAGATGTTTATGCAGTTTGTTAGGTACTACCGTGAGCTAAGCTGAGTGACATTGAATATGTCATACATTTATGGCACATGCATGATACCAGTAATACACCCTCTCACTACATTGGACTTCTTTTAATCTTGGTTTATGTATTAACAAATGAAAATGGGTGAACCACCACCATTTCAAGCATTAACTTCAGAACACAATATTAAAGTATGTCAGTAATTATGTTAATGAACAAATCACCTTAACTTGCAATCTGCCCTATTCATTGAGCATTTACCTGTTGAGCAGGCTATTAAAGAATTCCTCCATATCAAATGGAGTGTGGATACTTAAGAATGACTTTAAACCTTTCATGAAGACTTGGTGTTAATTAGGATTACTTAATAGTTTCAGGTAAAAGGAAGTTTATTATGTACTGTTATTGCAGAATAGTAACTCCTTTTTGGAGTAATTTATGCTATTTGCATATTTATGCAATGGGAACTTCTTTTCATGTGGCATTAATAGATTGATAATTTGGTTTGAATTTGTTCAGTAAAGGCTGATCATGATAATCATAATTCAGTTTGTTGACTGTAACTTTGAGCAAATAAATCATATTTTACGCATACTTAAATATTCTATTTAAGTACAAAGTATCTTTCAATATTTTGTTTCTCAGAATATATGCCTGATGCAACGAAAATAGAGAAAACCATTACCAGAGGAAGCTTAGAATCGGCTGTTGGCTACTTCTTACAGCTATAAAGCTTGTCGAACAAGGATAGTGGTGTCGACATTTACACACGGGAAAGATTAGAAAATAACAAGTCAAAATGATTAAAGGTGGGCTTCCGAAGAAGGAAGGAAAGATACGAATAAGCGTTTTTCCGGTAAGTGATACAATTTGTAAACAGTTTAGTCGTCTAATTAAAAGGCAAGTATTTTAACAATGGGTTTCTTTATAAAATGGAACACGATTAGCAACTGTTTGCATTGGAAATCCTTAAATTTCAACATTGAACTGGCACATGTTAGGAAGGAAGAGCATTTATAGATGCAAAGAATATTTCAAGTAAGTTTGGTATGAAATCCAGTTCCAAAGACGATTCCATAGTGTAAGAGGAATTCACCATTAGCTTGCATTACCTGGTAGGGTCTTGAAAATGGAGACATGTATTGTATTTTAGTTTTCTTTCTTTTTTTTAACTTTATTTTATGTTGTTTTAACTCACTGGTCATTTGACTCCCTAAGGATACAAACCATATAATAAAATTACCGGCAATATATTTTACTTTGGATCAATGTGCACTGCCATCTCTGGACTGTTTACCTTTGTGTGTGATGTAATTTACAAGTATAGCGAAATATACTGAAGGTCTTAAGTCTCCAAGCTTAGTCAGGATATTGAAGGCACTAGCCCGAAAGCATGGCTGAGGGTTCTTTTTACATTATCAAAGGAGAGTAGCAGATGCAGCCAAAAGCTGTGAAGCGACTGGGAAATTAGCCAAACAATTCAGTGTAACTATAATGCTCCCCTATTACTCGGACACACGGTTGGTAGCAGATGCCTATGCCAGATGCTGGGGCCTTTTCTACAAGATAACCAGCCACTATTGATAGTATACTGGTACATTATTATTATTATTATTATTATTATTATTATTATTATTATTATTATTATTATTATTATTATCATTATTACTATCATTATTATCATTATTATTATTATTATTATTACTATCTATTATTAATATTATTATAATTATCATTATCTATTATAATTATTATAATTATTATCATTGTCTATTATCATTATTATAATTATCATTATTATTATTATTATTATTATTATTATTATTATTATTATTATTATTATTATTATTGCTACTACTACTAGATGTATTAAATGAAAATTGGTGAAACACCATGTCAAGCATTACAGTAGCTCAATAATAATGTAAATAAGCAATATGCCATCACATGGAATCTGTCCTATGTGTTGAATATTTACCTGTGTTGAATAAAATATTAAAACATTTCTCCTTTTATATGGGGATTGAGCATATAAGATTGACTAAGCATTTCTTGAAGATTTTATGTTGATTAGGATTATCAGTAGTTTCAGATAACATGGAAGGTTATTATATATTGTTATTGCAGAATAGTAACTCCTTTTTGGAACAGTGTTAGATTACTTGGTTATCTATGCAGTGGAAACTTCTTTTTGGCATAAATAGTATAATATGCAGATTGATAATTTGGTTTGAATTTGTTCAGTAAACACTGATTATGACAATCCTAACTCAGTAAAATGGTAGTCTGTAACTGATGAGCAAATAATTATCTTTTTAGCCATACCCAAATATTCTATTTACAGTTCCATTAAAATAAGAAGTCCATTCTATCGCCTGGCTGCAATGCTTGTGTACAAGGTTGACAGCTTCTCCCTCATCTAAGTCATGTGCCACACTACAACACTTTATAAAACGTCATTCTAAACTCTGCAAAGCATTAAAGGGTGTTATTTTGTAATAGATAAACCATATGTTTTTCTCATTGAATTAATACATTAAAATCATGACATACAAATCACCTGCGCATCGTAATAAACATAAACAGACTTCTGCATTTCTGTCTGCTCAAGTGTATGTATGACTGACTGAATTCCTTTTACTCTGATGTGGAGCATAGGGCACATATTAGAGCTCTCCATCTGACCCTATTAGTTGCCATCTTCTTGATCTTAGTCCAGGTGTGGCCAATGGCTGCCCTTCAACAGTCCTGCGCCAGGTCAACCTTGATCTGCCTCTCCTCCTTGTGATTCCATTCCAAAGCCTGCTTTGGAATATGTTGTGGACACTCTTCTCAGAGTGTGTCCAATCGATCTCCATTTTCTTTCTTTCTTTTATGGTTATCTCGGCTTTCCATTGTTGGATGCTCTGCCATAGTTCTTGGTTTGAGATAACATTTGGCCAGCATACTCCCAATATAGTCCTCAAACATTTATTGATGAAAGTATGTACTCGCCCAAGTGTATAGCAAAGACTAATAATGGGTTTGAGCCACAACTCTGATACAGTTTATGACAAAAGCAAGAATCATATGTCGCATTACATTATATAATGTATATACTATATGTGTATATCTGTAAATATTATAATTCTTTTTAAATA
Organism: Mantis religiosa; assembly: GCA_030765055.1. Lineage (NCBI taxonomy): Eukaryota > Metazoa > Arthropoda > Insecta > Mantodea > Mantidae > Mantis > Mantis religiosa. The sequence continues at coordinate 268,067,048 of CM060950.1, read as the reverse complement.
TAGATAGAGATCAGAACAAACTAAACTACTACTTATAATTCCTTTCATGGAAGTGTTGAAAACATTGTTGTAATAAATTAAATTTAAAGTGAGTCGATTAATGACACTAAACTTACTACCACTACTTTACATAACAAGAGTCAAGACAATGTCAGAATTGGGAAACGACAAAAATTGAGTTTAGAGAGAAAGAAGCAAGTGCAATTGGGATAACTGCTGCTGAAAACCCCAGAGAAGAAACACAGTTATAAGGAATGATTGCAAACTTGAATCCTTTTCAATGCAGTGACTGTCCTTACATCTGAGTCTACGAGGTCTCCTATTTTGCCTCTCCATTTTGAAATGTGTGTGCAAAGTGCATTCCATTTCATGTGCATGGCTGTGGTGTACAGTTCAATTTTTGTAGTTCCTGTTCTTTATGGAGGAGGTGGATGTTGTTTCCTTGATTGTTTTGCATGAGGTTGCAACATATTTTACACTTCATCTACTAGTGTTGAACACAAAATCAACACTTCTCAAGATGACTTCTGCACTCTCAAACATTTGTGAAACACACCTACAAGACAGTCAGTATGGCAACTAAGGAATGTTTTAAAACAGTATTATGGTGAAGGAATGTGAGGGATGTGGAAACATTTATTGTATGGCAAGTGTTTCAGATACCCATCTTCAGCTAGTTGTCAGAATGGGCTAATTATTTTAATGGAACTGTAAGTACAAAGTCCCTTTCAATGTTCCAATGTGTATAAGGACTATGATACAATGAAGCACAAAATTAATGTAATTTTGAGTCGAACTAATACTCAATGCTCCATTTATTGCTAGTACTTACTAGCTATTATTTATACTAGCAATAAATGGAGCATTGTATATTAGTTCAACTCAAAATTATATTCCTTTTCAATATTCTGTTTCTCAGAATATATGCCTGATGCAATGGTAATAGAGAAAACCATTACCAGAGAAGGCTTAGAATCATTTATTGGCTAATACTTAAAGCTGTAAAGCTTGTTGAACAAGGATACTGCAGGTTGCAATATCTATTGATTTTACAGGAGGTTTCCTACTTTTTGCAGATCTACTGCTTTATTGATAAAAATGGAATCCACTTCAAAATCCCATGCTTTTTACATATCTATGTATGTTCAATTTTTAAAACTGTTTCCTTTAAAATTGTATATTTCATTATTCTAGAAGTTGTCTTCGGCAAGGCATTTTTGCTCCTGTATAAAAATGAGTGATTTATTTCATAATCACTCGTATGTATACAAACAACATAATGCTTACACTATCCAGATTACATCATAACAAACTAGCTATTGGAATTGAAATCAAAATGTAAGAAAGTGGAAGAAAAATATGGCACACTTGAAATAGTGAATAAAGAATAATATCGTATTCAGCATACAGTGGAATGATTTCTCAGGCCTACTTTCCTCATAGTAATTGCCAGGCATAGAGATATTGGGCTTTCCAGTAGTTTGCCTATTGCTATTTATCAATTGTGCTTATGCTTCTCACTTCTGTTTATACTGGCAGCATATATCTTGGTCATGTGTCATGCACATTATTTAGAATAAGGAACTGTTTAACCCTGAGTGACATTGCTGACATATTATGTTCTTCCCTTCCTCTTACTTCCTTGTATAACAGGTGCAGATAGTGTGTTTGGTTCAAGATATTAAATAATCATGTTACATAAACTTAAAATTTAAATTACATATTCAATTATGTTGCGGTAGAGGCCTTAAGAACGAAGAGAAAATGTTAATATATATGGTCTTAGTTTGCTAGTATTAATGTGCATGTGTTTCCATTTTTTATACGTGCTCGCAGTTTTAACAGTGTTTACTGAACATGGGTAAGAAACAGGAATAAAGTCCAAATTACAGAGTGAAAGCTAGAAGATAACTTTTAATGGCTGGTTATCATTTTCTGAAAAGGTGTCTTAAGTTTGCATTTTGCAAAGTATATGACTATAATATTAGTATTGCGTCAGTTGGTAAAAGTGCTTTGGAGAGACATGTAACAACAGAAAAACATACAGATGCTAAACATGCAGTTGATCAGAAACTTCATACAATTGCACATCAGTCCACTACATTAAATATCAAAGTAAAAGAAGCAGAAATTCGTCCTGTGGCTTTTATAGTGCAACATAATATTCCTTTTAATGTTCATTTGCCATCTCTCTTTTAATCATTGATTCTGAAATTGCAAACAGAACAATCTTTTCTCGAACAAAGGCAACAGCTATTTTAATAATGTTTTGAGATTTGAAAGTAAAGAAATGCTATATGAAAAAAAAGTGTGCCGAGAGAAAATAAATTTTTTGTAATTGTAGATGAATCTACAGACATTAGTTTCTCTATACATTTGTGTTTGGTGTTCAGTTTTATTCTGCTGTTGACAGAATTTTGATTTTTTTTCTTATATGTGTAAGTAATGCTAATGCAGTTAATTTGTACCAAAGTATGTTAAGTTCTTTTGTTTCTAGGAATATGCCTTAAAAGACAACTTCATTGGATTTGGCGCAGATGGAGCTAGTGTTATGATGGGTAAAAGGTATTCTTTATCTGTTCTTCTAAGGGATGATGTATCAGATTTTTTTGTAATGACATGTGTCATTTAACTTATGTGCATCCTATGCCTGCACTAAACTTCCACAGGAACCAGAGGATCTGGTTCTCAGTCATAATGCCGCAAAGCATGTATGTCTTAAAGAGTTTCAAATTTTTGTCAATATAAACACCAGCCCCACATATTATTTGAACTAAGCGAAACATGATTGTCTCTTGAGTTGCGCTCTGTGTATTAGAACAGTATGATGTTATTATGTTTTACTTCACCAATGCTGCTTTCAAAGAGAAATTCCAAGCAACTTAATTCCCAGCAAATTGAAATCACTATACAAGCTATACCTGGAATTACTTGAGTTTGTTTTACCTTATTTTAATGGCCTAAACTAGCAAATGCAGTAAATAACCACAGATTCATAATCTGAAAGTTGATAGTATTTCTGCATTATGAAATATCCTGTGGCTACATTAAATTTGAATATTTGAAGTCCACTGAAATAGATAAAACTGAGTAAAGGGAACCCCCAGAGTATTTCTTCCTGTGGAAAACTTGTATTTTGGTGCTAATGTTCAATATCTAACAAAATCATCCTTGCTTGGAAAACATGTACAGGTATTTTAATTATGTCATGTTAATTTTTCATTGAGTTAGTTCACCAAATATTAAACTGCTTTTCATTAAGTGATCTCATTCCTACATGTTAGAAGTGTTAGAATCAGCCAAAATCCAAACAATCCAATTCATTCCACTGCTTGCTTGTTATTTTGGTAATTTGTTAAACCAGAAGAAATTTATTAAATAGACACAGAATGTAGGCTGTAGTGCAGCACTAATATTGCATGTAGTGGTAATGCTACTGGGCTATAATTTTGGAACTATGTAAAGAAAATGCAATATGCTGATTCAGAACACATTTTCCATCTTATCTAAATTTACCTGGTACATTTTGAATCTTCCACATTCTAGTACTGCAATGGAACAAGTTTTTTTTTTCTACTGTAAATCTGATGAAAACAGAAGTGGGGAAGAGATTGCCAGCAAAAACTCTTAGATTGTTACATGCAAACAGATTTCTGTCAGTTCAGAGTGTCTTTTAATTTTGCGGTTTCATGTTCAATGATGAAAGTGAAAAATGATATGTACAATAGTGATTAAGTGTATATGTAATAGGATTATCAACTTCTACTTGTGTAAACTAGAGAAGGTTTGACATAAATGGTATTACTCTAATTTTAATGAACAATAATGGTGATAATTATAAATGAAGTAAATTTTCTGGTCACAAAATCTACTGATATCTCCTGCTTTTCCAAATCAAATCTGCTTGGCATACATGGCGACACTGGGATAGTGGTGCGACATCTATGGGTTGTCATCTAGTTGTGCAGATTTTCTTGTACATTCATGTTAAAATAGTAATACAAGAGTTCATGTTATTTATTAAGGTTCTTCTAAACTTAACCTTGTAGGATTAATGAAGCTCATGCTGCTTACATGTGCATGTATAGTCCCGAAACATATACCTATCGCCGGTTAAACCCTACTGAGGATAGACAGGCAGCAAAAGCACTCATGCTGTACGTAGTCTACCAGCTTTGCAGTTGTTTGCTTGGTCAAGTGCTGCTCTGGTTGTAAACAGGCCAGAAGATGCCAATGAAGTTCTGGATGAAACAGATTCATTAATTGGTCCATGACCTACAAGCCCGTAAACAACATTCTATTGGATCAATGCTGGCCCTGAAAGCCTTAGTGATGTATGTTCTTACAACTGCTTATTCCTCTGTCTACTTCATATCAATCGAGATAAACATCTTATTGCTATTTTTTGTAGGTGCAAGGGTAATATGGGAGTGCAGTATGCTTTAGCAATAATAAATCTTTTAGGAGCTGGTCCTATGTGGTGCTGTGAAACTGTGTTCTCTTTGTATGGCCAAGAAATAAAAAAAAGTGAAATATGACCTTCCATTTGAAAAAAATGTATTAGAAAATTCAAATAACACATCTAAGGGCATAAAACGTATGATCTATGTTTTTTTGTGTAGTAAGAGTTTTTCTCTCTTGCAGTTTTACCAGTTAAACAAGTCATTCAGAAGGAAGAGAACTTCTGAGGATATTCCTAGAAAATTTATGATATTTGTTTAATTTGCCATGAAAATATTTAAACAGATGGCATATTAATCAAAATCATTAGCCATTTTGAGAAAATCAAAGCTTTCGAAAAATGCTCTATGGAATGGGTAGTTTGGGGTTTAGGAGATTTTTTAAAAACCTTCTTGTCACATGCTTGGAAGATGCTGAATTTAGGTACCAAGTGTGGTATTTAACAAACTTTTCGTTTTAGAGTTATGCTGTTCAGACACATGGGCCTTTTTCTAAAAATATATATTCTTTTGAGATTTTGAGGATCACAAAATGTGTATTTATGTTGAAATCTTGGATGTCATATTTTCCAGTTGAATGCAGTAGTTCCCCTACTTGCTGTAAGTATGTAGTAGAGGAAGTAAAAGTGACGAGTACTTAAACATTCAACTTAATAAGAAACTGTATCTCGAAAATGATTAATAAAACAATTTTATTTGAGATAGTGTCCTTTAACAAGATCACATGTTTTTGTGCAGTAAGATTTTGTCTACGCCTTACAGTATAAGGGTTATACAAAAGTAGCTAAAAAAGATGAATATAGTGAATCTATGGTATACATTTTCTCATGCAAGTATCTCAAACATATGGTGTTTTAATTCAGATTGTTAAAATCATTTTTGGAAAATTATAAAATAACCTTAACTTTTCTATTTAGTTTGGGATTTGACAGGTGTTTTTGAAAATCTTTGTGTTGCATCCTTCTAGTTTTTGTTGAGTTATACTCTTCACTCACATGCACAGACATTTTCTAAAAATATATTTTGTGGACTTAGGGAGCCTTAAAATGTGTATTTCTGGTGAAGTTTTGGTAAAAAATTTTAACTGATACGCAGGGCTTTGCCTAGTGTACACATGTTCAGGTTATGAGTGATACAAGAGGAAAAAGTAAAAGTTTTGGGAAAGGGATGAGTGTGCCTCGTTCACTTGCACCACACTCCTTACCCATATGTTGTACTATCTTTCAAGAAAGTAAATGTACACTTTTTGCGGGACAGTATCTCCGTGACTAGAAAGTATTTAAACTAAATCGGCCATGTTCGTAAATGTATAGTGTTGCGGTCACCATTTTAACCTGTTACTTCCAAGTTTTCTATGGCTATATTAACCTAGTATGATGAAAGATTGACTAAATGTCACAAAGCAAGTAAACAATTCTCCTGCAGCTGAGCTATTAACTACATGGCGTTAGAAAATATGCAACAGAAGGGAAAACGCATGCAATTATAAGAACTGTATCTATGTTGTATATAAGCAGAGGCAAGATTTGTGTTGACAATTATTTATAAAATGCACATTAATAATTTTAATTGGCGCTGTTTTGTGCTGAATATTTTACATAAATTTGCATTAATTTTTCTGCAAATTTTTGGGGAGAATTAATGAGTAAATGACATGGCTGAAATGAAAAGTAACAGGTAACTGGAGTAACACAACTGTTAAAACCCCATTTTTCCAAATTAAAATATTTGATTTAAAATCAGCAGACAGTAGGTAAAATGAATAAAATCAAATATCATACATCAGACATTACGATACTGCAGCATCAAACAAGTTGTGATATTTTTGCTTTTCATATTTGTTCTTTTGTCTGTCACAACTACGTCATATGTAGAGAAAAGTCTCTCACTGTCAGTGTTTGACTTCAGCAACCAAAGACATTGAAGGGACTTTTCACAGAAATTACGGTAAGAATCAGCTTTTGTCTTCAATGCCAAGAGTGCTGTTACTAAATCTAACCTGTTATCGTTACTTTGCTGTTGTAAAGTCATAAGCAAACTTTATGATTCTCTTCTACTGCTTCTCTAATACTGAGATCCATGATATGATCTACAAATGCACTTACTGTTTCCAAAGTGACCACTCTCGAATATTTCACATTTGGCTCTCAGCAAGTTAATTTAGGATAAAACAAGATGAGCCACAGGTTTTTGTTTAGATTGAAATTCTAACATTGGATCTGTTGTCAATCTGCAATTTTCAGAAACAAATGTTGCACTTGGCATCACAGAAATTATCGTTTAACAAATTTTTGCACAGAAACTGAAAGCTTTTCATTTTTAAAAAGAAATTAACAATTGCATCAAAATAGCTGGCAATATAAACTATTGAATTAAACCAGCTAGACCAGCATGTCAGTACAGGCAATGGGAACAGTTTAGCTTCTAAATCTGGGTGGTTTTCTATGAGGTATTGTTTGTTTTCATTTTTTAACTTTCAGGCATTTCGGAACACATTCTTAATCCCTGAGATGACATTGTTTAATTCCTTCAGTTTTTCTGACATATGTCACCTAATAAACTGAATATATGGCACCAGCATGTGAAGCCATATAAATGATCCCCAATCACTACTTTGAGTTGACACATTTCAGCATATAAGGGGCTCCATCAGTAAAAATGGCTTTAACAGTACCATAATCAATATTAAGTTCATTTAGAGTGTGTAAAACTGCCTGGCATGTTGTGGTTGTGTTTGCTGCTTCTAGGAAAATACATGAGCAGAGATTAGCCGCTGGCAATTATCACCATTCAAAGTTCCTAAAATGACTACAAAAATGCAGCTGCCACTGTGATCCATTGTTCCGTCACAAAATATGGCAATTGGCTTGTCCCTCATTTATTTGTAACTTCACTTCCGTACACTTCAGTAGATATTGCTTCCTCAACCAATCAGTAGTAGGTAAAATCCCCAGAGTCTGAAATATACTTTTTCATCCACAGTCTCAGGGCAGAGTTGTCGTCCTGAAAGACGGATGTCGGGTAATTCTAAGCTCTCTGGACCCTGGGCTCATTTGAGCATCATTTCACCCATTTCATTCATCGTCCAATATGACTTAACGTTGGAGGATGTTAATTACAAAACATAACCCAATTACTAAACTGGTGGCAACGACGTAGTCATAATAACAATATGTAAGAATAATGTAATAATTAAATTAGCAATAGTAACAGCCTTACCTTCATAAACATTTTCTTTGTGTCCATAATGAACTCCACTTTTGATGTTTTTTACCTTTTTTGGGCTTGGGGCGAATCACTGATACTGAGTTGCTTTTTAGGTGCACTGCTTGTTTTAACTTCATCTTGCATTCACTTTAGTAGAGTCCTGGTTTTTATATGATTTTCACAGGATTCACGCCTCTTCCATTCAATTCTTGTGTTACAGAATTTACATGTCACAACATCATTAGCACCCCCACAAAATCCTTGTTCTCGATATTCTTTAATGCGGGAGTTTGCACTAATTTCACTATGCCTTCCCATTTTTAATTTCTTCAGCCTTTATTACATGCCTGCACCGATAAATCAGTGAGACTAAGGACAATATTTTCATGTTAATGTAATGTCTGAGAGTAGCTTCCAAGAAGTTCAATCTTCTCAGTCAGTATCTTTAGTCAGCATAATAGGAGTTTTTTTTTTATGTGCACGGTGTGCTATCCAATAACATTTCCAGTTAGCATACGACAAACAGTTCTAAGTATCATGGACCAACCGGGTGCTGTTGTGTCAGTTTATTGTTGCACTGGTTAGCAGTTATTTCAGTGTGCATGTCACTGTATTGGCTTCATTAAGTGTTAAATTTTATTTGAATGAGTAGAGCCAGACTGAAAAATTCAATGCCATAGCCGGTATTTAAACCACAGGTCACCCGCTCTCCATGTGGTTGCTCTAACCATCTGAGCTACTATGGCCAACATGCTGACATGACATTAAATTCTCCAACTGACTCATATGTTTCCCAGTAGATCACTAGGGGTTCTCATATGCTATGAGACATGCACCTTTTGTGGTGACGTACTATGCTGTAAGTACTCCTGTAAGTCCCAGGCTTCATAGTTAAACCACTATGTTATTCAGGTAAATTGATGGAAATAATCATTTTTTCCACACTAGCCATGTGTATCCTAGCTCAGTGCTAAACCGTACACTGTCAAATGGGTGGAGAGTTCACGGTTTGAATCTAGCATGCGTCATACCGTTTGTTATAACCTTTTCATGTTTTATTTATTGTGTATGTGCAAAATGTATCTGGAAGTTCTTTATGTACTGCATTCTTATTTTTTAATTAAGACATCACAGTAAATTAGGCCCAAATCTAGCTGCCGATGGACTCTTAACCCCCTCTCACTCAATCATTCACTCACTGTAAAGGAGCATGCTACATTCACGGGGTTGTGTGGAGATAATTGCAGCTCAAAATAATGAGATTGTTGACCCTGCTGCTCATGGTGAAAACACCCCGCAAATCGCCAGAGAATTGGGATATAGTGATGAGCAGTGAAGCAATGGCTAGAACGGTAGGTATCACGGAGAAGTTTAAGGGCCAATCATGCAGGCGTTCAGGTAAACATGGTGCAACAACACTTGCTCAAGCAATATTGACCTTCCTCAGGCGTACTGGAAACTGGCAATCTGGAGTGACGAGAAGGTATTTCGATCTGACCAGCATGGGACCATGTGTCTGTAGTCCATGGGGAACTATATATGAGTCTCAGCACATCGTTCAAGCAGAACATTTGGTAGAATTTCAGCACATATCTGGACGTATACAGATAACATCATTGGGTCAATGGGAGTTAATTTAAGACCAGAGAGTGACGAGTATAGTATATATAGATATTCCGAAAAATACTTAGCTGCCAACCTTTCGTGCTAATTTCCCAGAATTGGCTAAAGAGGCATCCAGAAATAATCTGCATGGAATGGCTTTCAAGTTCTCCTGATTTGAGCACCATTAAGATGTATGGACCATCATGGTAAAAGAATAGGAAAAAACGTTGACCAGATTGTGTGCGAGAAAATCTGGTTGTTTATGATGGAGCTATAGCAAAGCAGCTAGCAGAACCCAAAATGGTGCTCTGTAGTAGTTGCAAACATGCACAAAATTACAAATGATGTAATGGGGTGATAATGATGTAGCAGGGGGCGACTTCACATGGATCTAAAACGTAATTTCTATTTTCTTTTCCATTCTTTGTTTTGCCAAATTATTTGTTCTAGCAGAACTACATTCTCTACAACTCTGAAATCTTTCACAATTTTTCTTTGTGGCATGGCTTCATAATGAAGTAACAGTTTCTTAATTGCCTTCTAAGCATTATAAACCTTGGCTATCTTCATTTTGTAATTTCTATTTAAATGAGTGACTGCTTTCTATCAGTTTCACAAATTATATTTTTCGAGTTTTATACTTTATACTTTATGCTCCATTGGATTATATAGAATTATGTTTTTCTCTACCTGAGACCTCTTCAGTTTTGGTGTTACTTTATATATTAGCTTATTCTTTTGATCTGATAGATTGTGTACAGAATTTAGAGTTAGGGTCTGTTAAAATTATCATTTAAACTTCTGGAAATCTCAAAATAAAGTAGTAATTGCTAAGCCACAAGGAAAACTTTAATTATTTGATTTGTTTCCATGTTCCTCAAACTAAAAATATTGGGATAAAACTATGGTGTGTGCTGGGTCCGAACCGTGCACTGTCCATCCACTTGACACAGCGTGCGTTTTAGCACTGAGGTACTACAACAGATACTGTAATGTTGGTTATACCCAACATAGATTTTGGCTATTAAAAGGCCATCATTCTACTTAGTTTTCCAGTTGTATTTTCTGTAATCTCACATAGTAGTAACACAGCTATAAGGCATCTGCAAATTGATTTTTACTGCGTCTAACAAGCTAAAGTAAAGTTGAAATAAAATGTTGACCAACTGGGTTTCGAACCACAAACTTTCCGTCCTCTTAATACAGTGTGCGTTTTACCCATGAGCCACGACAGCTGCTATTAGAGTGCCGCTTATATATAAATGTAGATGTTTCTATTAAAATTATCTTTCCACATGTTTGACATTTTCTTTCATACTATGCAATAGCATGTAGTAACAGCTTGGCCGCAGGAGAACAGTTGTAAATTAGTTTGTTACTGTGTCTAACAAATTTAAAACTTTGGAATAAAAAGCAGGGCGTATGTTGGGGTTTTAACCGTGAATGCCCCGCTCCCTGACACCAGTGTGCACTTTGTCACTGTGCTATAAGAGCAACTGAATGACCATCTCTTATATACAACTTAGATATATTTCATATAATTGCATGTGTTTCCTGTATTGTGACATGTTTTCTAATGCCATGTAGTTAATAGCTGAACTGCAGGAGAATTGCTACTTGATTTGTGATATTTAGTCAATCTTTCGTCATACTAGGTTAATTTAGCCATAGAAAACTTCGAAGTAACGGGTTAAAATGGTGACTGCAACACTATACATTTACGAACATGGCCAATTTAGTTTTCATACTTTTTAGACATGGAGATACTGTCCTGCGAAAAGTGTACATTTACATTCTAGAAAGTTGTTATACTTGTTGGCGCCAAACAATGTATAAATGCAAAGTTTGAAATTGTAAAGAAAATTAATCAAGATGACACCTCTGAAATAATTAGAATAACAGCCTGCAAGCAAAAACATAAAATTCAAAATCTATGGAATTTACAGCCCACCCAATAACAACCAACTCAACCTAGACATACTAGATAGTGACAATAAGACAATCATAATTGGCGATCTCAATGGACATTCTCCAAGATGGGGCTACAATGATAACAATAAAGCTGGCGTAATCATTGAAGAATTTGTAGATACCAACTTAATGAAAATACTGCACAGGGATGAAGACCCAAAAACTTACATACACTATACAGGACAGTCAACCAATCCAGATATCGCGATCATATCAACTGATCTAGAACATAAAACTACAAAAAAAGTAATTGAAGACAATGGTAGTGGACACAGAGCCATAATAACAAAAACCAACCTACATCAACAACCACCCAACACAAAAGGAAAAACAAAAACCTAAATGGAACTTCCAGTGTGCCACTGGGAAGAGTATAAAACGACAACAGATAAATTCCTAAAGGAAAATGAAACTAGAACAAAACATAAATAAAGTAATAAAAGAAATAAATGCTGCAATTCTAAAAGCTGCAGAGGAAAAATCCATAAATATAAACCTTTCTGGAATGAACAGCTAACACAGCTCAAATCAAAACGAGACAAAGCCAGAGAAAGAGCAGAAAGGTCACAAGATAAAACAGATGTTATAGAATGGCGAAAAGCAAATGCACAGTGAAAACAAGCTATAAAACTATCAAAAAAAGAGAGCTTTGAAGAATTTCTAAAAAATTAGATTATAGAACAAATAGTACTAAAGTACACAACTACATCAAATAAAAAGAGACCAACAAAGTCAGCCACTAATTGTTGATAATAAAGAAATATATGAAGACACCCTTATAGCAGAAAAACTAGCAACATACTACAAAACAAGTACTACATTAAAAAATAAAAACAAAAAGCAGAATAAATACCTAAGGAACAATAACCATGACAATACATCCAACCTCCAAAATATCTTCATTGAGCCTTTTACATTTCCGGAAATAAAACAAGCAATAAGGACACTAAAAAATAAAAAGAGCCCAGGTCCTGATAATATACATCCGGAACTACTAAAAAATTTAGGACATGAAGCACTTCACACCCTTCTAAAAATTTTCAATATCATTTGGACCACCAGAAATAATATACCAACATTGTGGAAAAAAGCAAAAATAATACCCATCAAGAAGAAAGGAAAACTAGCACAATCGATAGATAGCTACAGACCGATATCACTAACTTCAAACATAGCAAAACTTCTAGAAAGAATAATAGCTACAAGACTGACATTTTACCTGGAAACACAAAACATAATAGTCCCAGAACAAGCCAGGTTTAGGAAAGATAACTCAGCAATACATCAGGACGTAAGACTTACACAAGACATTAAACAAAATTTTAATAAAAATAAGACTTCTCTAGCACTATTTGTTGAATTCAAACGTGCATTTGACACAGTATGGCGAGAAATGCTACTACACAAGATGAAATCATATGGCATATCAGGTCACATGCTAAACTGGTTTCAAGCCTTCTTATCTCAAAGATGGTTTGCAGTGCAGTACAAAACAGCCACATCCAAATGGAAACAAACCCGAGTTGGGTTACCCCAAGGATCTGTTACAAGTGCTATTCTCTTTAATATATTTATAAATGACCTAGCAGATGCACTGAAGAAACTAGATAACATACAAGTGGGAATGTATGCTGACGAACTAGTCATATGGACCTCGGAAAAGAATATGTATGCTGACGACCTAGTCATATGGACCTCGGAAAAGAATATAAGTTCTGGGAAACATAAAAAGTTAAAAAAAACAATGTAGAATGCAATTATAATACTGGAACAATGGACTAACCATAACAATATGGAGATAAGCACAGAAAAAAAAAACAATATTACCTGTTCACAATGCAACACAAAACAGAAAATATATCACAATTCCTTTCTTGGAAGTGTTGAAAACAGTGTTATGATAAATTAAATTTTTAAAGGGAGTCGATTAATGACACTAAACAACACTTTTAAATTTTTCCGGAACATGTTTCAGAGACTTTGCCTCTATCCTCAGCCGGCCATCGACTGGTTCTCATTGGTGTAGTTGATATTTTGTCATAGGTCTCCTCTGGTGGCGGTTCAAGGAATCTTTTCAGAAAGATTTGTTCAGCAAGTTCCTTGAACTGCCACCAGAGGAGACCTATGACAAAATATCGTCAACTACACCAATGAGAACCAGTCGATGGCCGGCTGAGGATAGAGGCAAATTCTCTGAAACATGTTCCGGAAAAATTTAAAAGTGTTGTTTAGTGTCATTAATCGACTCCCTTTAAAAATTTAATTAATCAGAAAATATATGTCTGCAAATCAATAACAAAAATTTACAAGAAGCATCCACAGCAACATATCTAGGAATAGAACTAGACCAGAAACTATCAATGAAAGAACATGTAAACAATCTAACAAATAAGATCAACAAAAAGAACAACATCTTAAAATGCCTAGCAGGAAAAAAATGGGGTGGAAATATGGACCTCCTTAATAACACATATAAAACATACATAAAACCCAACTTACTATTTGGAGGAGAACTGTTGGCAACAGTAAACAAGAAACTCAAAAGGAAAATAGAAACCTCACAAAACAATTCACTAAGAATAATAACAGGAGCTGTGAAAACAACACCAATTGCCATACTACGGAGCTTCACAAAAAATATGGCCATAGAACTGGAACATGAACTAAAGGCAATTACCCTAGCACAAAAACGGCTAGTTAACAAAAATAGACACAAGTGGTATCACACAGCAGATAATATAAGTAATCTAAAAACCCAAACAAGCTTCAGAATATACATCAATAACTCAACACAAGAACAATAACAACAAATATAACAATAGAGGAAACAAGCCCAACAGAATATATTGACATACATTATAAGAATGACCTGTTATGTACAATACATAAGCAAAACAATTTACCAGATGAAATGAGAGCAATAGCAATAGCCATAGAAAATGAAAGATATCCAGAAAAAGAATGGCTCCGAATATATACAGGTGGATCCTTTATAAACAAACAAGATGCTGGTGTAGGAGTATACTGCAAACATTTTGCACAGTATCTAACACTAGACGAAACTTCAAACCATTATGATGGAGAACTAACAGCCATAAAAGCAGCACTGCAGAATGTCCTGTACAGACCGTACATAAAGCAAAACATAGTTATCTTAATAGATTCAAAATCAGCCATAGATGGGATTGTAAATTATAAAAACAAAACAAGGAACATCAAAGAAATAAGTTTAATTAAAGCTGTCGAATCAAGAAACCATGTCACCCTGCAATGGATTCCAGCCCATGTTGGACATTTAGGTAATGAACATGCTGACCAACTAGCAAGAAAAGGTGCAATTCAAAATATAAAACCCGTAAGACAAACTGAAATTAATAAACAATTAAACAACATTAAGCTACATTTTAAAAGACAGCAGAGACTTGATGAAGAAGATAAACTAAAAGACAAGGATTATAAGAACATTGGAGACAAAACTGACATACAAAAACTACCAAGAAAAACTGCCATGATTGTCTTGCAGAACACCTTTATAAAATACACTGCATACCTACACCCAAATGTACTATCTGTAAAGAGGATGTCATGAACAAACACCATTTGGACAAATGTAATGGTCTCAAAAGTGGGAACCTACAGGCCTTTATATTGGGAAGCTAGGGGGAAAATGATGCAAATCAACTAATCTCCAGTACCATTAGTCAACAACAAAATTCTAGAAAGTACCTACCTCTACTTCCATTTTGTATCACATGCTACCTGAATTTGAGAAAGCAGAGCAGGTAAAAAGTGTTTGTGTTGTAGGACATGTGCCTCCATTTCCAAATTCAATTGAAACCTTAGTGAATCGCCATAAAACACAGAAAATTCAGATGCATATAAAAATTGAAGTGTATATTAGACCGAAGAAACTAAAGCATAGATATTTGATGATGCAGTATTTATACTACAAAGAGTAATTTTGTGGTGGTTTAAAAATTATCTTATAAACACTAAAAATATTTTTAAAGAGAATGTTACCATAAAGTAGCACTCCGTTAGGTGCCTGCCTTGGCAGAACACCATTGGGGATGCCCGCCTCGGTAGCGTAGATGGTAGCATGTCTGCCTCACATTCAAGAGGTCCCGAGTTCAAATCTCGGTCAGGGTGAGTTACCTGGATAAGGTTTTTTCCAGAGTTTTCCCTTGTCCTTACAGACGAATGTCGGGTAGCTCTTAGCTCCATGGAACCTGGACACATTTGAAAATCATTTCACCCATTTCATTTGCCGTCCGATATGACCTACCTTTGGAGGATGTAAAAAAACCTTTGGTGACATGGGAGCTGGGTCCTCGTGTCATATTTATGTGATTATATACCTGTATTTTTATTTTCATTTTTCCTTATCCCCCAAGTTATGGCTTTATTTAGGATAAATATGGATGGCTGCTGTCGCCGCCGTTGCCGCCACCACCACCACCACCACCACCACCACCACCGCCGCCGCCGCCGCCGCCACCACCACCACCACCACCACCACCACCACCACCACCACCACCACCAGTGTACCGGTGTAAAAGTTTTTGAAAGAATTACATTTTAAATTTCTTAGGTTTTCAGCTTTCATAATTAATGTGCAGTTTAGAAGTGCATGTTTGCTGTAGGTGCAGAAAAATCCAGTAGCTAGAAAAAGCTGTTCTTAATGCATCATCTAGATGTGAGTCTGTTAAAGTGCATCAGTATTTTTGATGATGCTCACAGATGAAAATGTGACCTCGCAAATATATGTCCAGCCAATAAAAGAACGTTTTTAAAGCAACACTACCAGTGATTGGATGTTTATTCCATCACCACCAGAGCCAGAAATTGCTTCAACTTGATAAACATGATTTTAAAGATATATCTTCTTGAAGATTTAAAATTTCCACTTCAAATTCCTCAAGATTACAGTTTCCAAAGATCTTGCATAGCGTACCTCCAAGTTCAGTAACATCAATGGAAGCAAATGGGTTATTGATAAACATAATGACTGGATCAAGTGCTGAAAACTGGCTAAACCTGTTACTGAATTCTGTGACTAAAATTTCAAGATGCTGGGCAAATGATACATCATCACATTTGCTGATATTTACAGTTTCCACAACTGATTTCAAAGTTGGAAAGTGTGACAAGGAATTTCTTTTTAAATGTGTAATCCATTAGTTTTCTCCGAAAAGCATTTACAGTACTGATCATGGCTGAAATGTTGTGATTATTCCCTTGCAATTCGAGGTTTAGTTAATTTAATTTTGAGGTGATATGTGCCAAGAAACCTAAATCTAGGAGCCATGGTATCTCATCAAGTTCTTGACAATATTGCCCAGGCGATGATTTCAAAAAATCTTTTATTTGATCCAGAAGACTGCGGAATCATTCCAGAGTTTTACCCCTACTAAGCCGCATTATGTTTGCATGAATTACATTATTGTGCTCAGATTCTGTTACATTCAAAGATTTCTGAACAATTGATGACTTGTAGAAGATGACCTGATGTGATTTACTACATGAGTTACAATTTTCATGACATGGTCGAGCTTCAAAACCTTTGCACATAAAGCTTCCTGGTGGATAATACAGTGATAAGAAAGAAATTTTGGAAATGAAAGGGCAAGAAACCCATTGTTCTTTCCAGTCATTGAAGCTGTTGTCATAGTAACAAGTTTAGAAATCGGAATACTACTACTTTGCGCAAATTTCAGGAATGCATTAAATGTCTTCTCCCCTGGTACGCTCATGAGGTGGCAGCACTTCAACTGTATAGTCAGGAAAGACTAGTCTAATAAATAAACACAACTGTCCAGTATCCAAAATATCAGTGATTTCATCAAACTGAAGCAAAAAGTATTCACATGATTGCAGGTCTTGATACAATTGGGATTCTAAATTTTTAGAAATCTGTTCAACATGCCTAGAACCAGTTTGGTGAGACAATTGAAGTCCGACATACGTGCAGATTTATCTTTGTGGCCATCAAACAGAGAGTCTGCAGCACTGAGCATTGCTTCTTTAACTATTTCCCCCTTACTGAAAGGTTTTTTTCTTTTCGCTAACACACAAGACTTTTTAAGAAGCCATTGTCACATTACTGTTTTGCAGAATTGCCTTTTTAAATACACTTTACTGTAATGTTAATTTACATTTTAAGTCCAAAATTTTGTGTTTTCGTAGTTCAGAATTAACTGGAAATTCACTATTAAAGTTCGTGTGATTTGTTGTTAAAAGACATTCTACATTACTTTTTTTGGGAACAGACACATTACTGTTACATAATAATCACACAGGTTTTCCTCTGAATTCCACAAAACAATACTGTTTCTCCTAATCACTATTAAAACTGCAAATTATTTGTCTCTTAGCCATATTATATTAAGAACATCCAACCAACACAAGACACAACAGTGAACCTACATTCACAATCTTTCAAGTTATACTGAATGTTTGTTTATAAATACCTGACTCCTTCATTCCTATCACTATAGCTATAAGCAAACTGAACCTTTCATTATGGCTGCCAGCAGCAATGTTTAGAGGAGTGAACGTACTGCTGCAATAAACCTGTGTTGGGATTGAAGTGACTCTGCATCCAGGTCTATTATTCGTTGAAATAACAAGTACAGTTTCGAATGTACAAAAGCAAGTTTCATGGTCATGGGTATATACTAGGATGTATGCAAGAAAGTAAATTAGATTTAAATTAGAAATTCTCAGAGTAAAAATTGGCTCAAGAAGGGCGCCAGGAAATCACATTACGGATGCCCTGTTGGACAGGGCTGTCTTAGACAATTATGTAGGTGCGTTAGCTCATACAATACGTTTAATAAATAAAGCTAAGGGCCTCCCAGACCCCACACAACTAACAGAGAGTTAAGGAATTACCAAAGCACCCTTCAGATCAGCAAAAATCAAAATCAAATGTACTGGCAATGATAGAGAGGTGAACATATAATTTGGTGTCCATTTCCCAATGCAGTTTGGTCTAACTTGTACTTTTTTCCCTGTTTTGGTTTATTCATTTAGATTTTGTTTTTTAACTATTCTGCTCTCATTTCATAAGAATAGACTGCTGTGTTATTGTATATCGACCAATCCTGAATATCGCGTTGTGGAGAATTTATACATGGTGGTTTGTCTACGATTTTAATATAATTGCCCCTCTTGTAGAATATTGAAAAATCTGTGTATGAACCAATTTGTAAAAGAATCTGCATTCATTTCAAAATGGTGCTGCACATTTTTATTTCCTGATTTGGAACCTAAAACCCACCTAATTTCCGGAATAAATTCTCTTAGTGCAGAATCCACATGGCAAATTTTGTATGCTGCCATCTCCCACAGGGAGTTGAGTCGCCCTCTTCCCTTAGAATCCTGCATATCATTTCTTGCGGTGGTGATTTACCTGTCTCAACAAGATAAAAAATTGGGCGTGTATCTCAAGATGCCTAGATTTTAAAACTGCTATTTTTGCAGCCATTATGTCACTCCTTATTAGCAAGAATTTATTCCCATGTTTTTCTTTTTGTATTTGAAACCTAAACTTTTCAGTAGTAAACCCATGGAAGTAGAGGAGCCGTTATATTGTTACTCAATCGGCAAACTCTACGGTGTGTATGTACTGATCAATAAATGCAGGGGAAGGCCGGTGGAGGGGGTGCGTGTGGCATCGGTACCGCCTGCAGAGGCGTGACAGAGTGGAGGGAGGGGAAACCACAGGGGTGGCTGAATCTTCGTTTCCGCCTCCTCCTGCCGCCTGAAAGAACGCGAAACCTCGAGAATGTTTTCCCCCTCCATGGCAAAGAATTTTCTAGAAGCATTTAGCCACCTATAAATAGAGATGAGTTCAGTTCAGTTCTTGGCGAGCAGCGTGAGGAGCGCCCAGTGAGGGAACGGACTGTGACAGACGGACTGGTGAATTGTAATTGTGTGCATTACGTAATTCTGTGTATTCGGCAAGTGTTCCGATTGTAATTCGGTGGAAATAAAGAACATTTTTGAGTGGTGCAATTGGACTTTTCATTTCACGAACCCACAAAGTCACAACTGGCGTCAGAAGTGGGACAACGGCCATGGAATCGGCACTGGAAATTTTTTTACACAAAATGGAAGAAATGAAGACGGCCAAAGACATCGCCGAGAAGATGGAAGAAATAAAGACCGAATTGATCACAGAAATGAGGGCAGCGAACGAGGTCCTCGCCGCCAAATTTAAGAAACAGTTGGCCGGCGTGAGGGATGATGTCGCGAAGCTGGGCAAGCGGATGGGTCAAGTAGACGACCGCCTTAATGATTTAGAGGAAAAGCCGACAATAACGCCAAGTCCCTGAACGCCGTGGTGGAAGACGTCGAAGACCTTGCGAACCGCGTAAACAACCTGGAGGGAAAGGCCGACAGCAGCACAAAGTCCCTGAACGCCATGGTGGAGGACGTCGTCGGCAGGAGGTTAAATGATTTAACGGTCGACGCGCCGGGACGCGACAAAACATCTGCGCGCGTCAAACCTCCTAAATACGACGGCCCGAACACTTTCGAAGTCTTCCGTCGCCAATTCGTCGCAGTGGCCAAGCACAACAAATGGTCACCAGAGGAGGAGGCCACGCAGTTAATAGCCAGCCTCCAGGGACGGGCCGCGGAAGTCCTGATCGCGGTGCAGACAGCGGCGGCGCCCAAGGACATCTGGGAAGCGCTGGAGAATCGTTTTGGAAACCACCGCTTAGCCGCAGCGTACCGCAGCCAGCTAAAGGCAAGGTCACAGCAGCCAGGAGAGACGCTGCAGGAGTTTGCCATGGCAGTCGAACAACTGGCCAGCAAGGCCATAGTCGCCCTCCCACCAGAGTTCGTGTCCCGGGAAGCTGCACTATACATTCCTTGACGGGGTACGAGACACGGAGATTCGTCAGCGCCTAATGCTCGGCGATTATAAAACCATCCACGAGGCGCTAACGGCAGCATTAAGGATGGAGGCGGCCAAGGTAACAGCTATCCCGACGTCGAGAACGAGGAGTGTCCGCTACACCGGAGACAAGACCAGCCGAGGGACGCCGGCGAAGACCTAGTGGCCTGTGGTGGGGGTGTGAACAGCCCGGACACCTGGAGAGCGACTGCCCACACCAGGAAGAGCAGCCGGAAAACTAGTAAGGGCCGTTGTGGAGAGGGGCACGTCGGCGCCATCACCACCATCCCTTCGAGTGAAACCGCGCCGTCAGCTGGCGTATGGATGACAGCCTCATCGCGGACGGTTGGGTGAGAGGGAAGCCGTGCCGCGTGCCTGGTGGACACCGGGGCAGCCGTGACCATCAGACCTGATGTGGCGAAGGGTTTGCCGACAAGGAAGCGAGCCGACCATACCAGCTTGTGACGGCATCGGGTGACACCTTGCCTGTGGAGAAGGAGGCCCTGCTGGAGCTGACCTTGGGACGGAGTGCCTTGCGTCTGTGGGTGTTAGTCGCGAAGGTGGCTGAGGAGGTGATTCTGGGACTGGATGCCCTCAGGAGTCACGAGGCGACGGTCGACGTCGGCAGGAAGGTCGTGCGGCTCAACGGAGAAGAGGTTATACTCCGTCAACCCGAAGAGTGCCTTGGAATCTGCAGGGTCGTGTTGAACGAAGACGTGCTTGTTCCCGCGAGGAGCGAGGTGGTGGTGACGGCGCGACTGGAAGGCCAGAGCACCAGGAACATGATGCTGGACCAGAAGACGCTTGTACAAGGACTGTGTGTAGCCAGGGCATTGCTGCCGTGCCGAGAAGAGGTACCAGTGAGACTGCTAAATCCAACGGACACCGATCACGACGTCCAGGCGGGGACGGAGTTGGGAACGTGCGAGCCCGTGGTGAGCGTAACAGCAATCGACAAGACACAGGAGCCGGTGCCGACGCAACACCTGGGGCCCCGGCTAGAAGTCTTACTGGAGAGGGCGGCCGACCACCTGAGCGCAGAACAGCTGGAGAAAGTTCGACAACTGCTGAGAAGGTATCAGCGCGTCTTCAGCCAAGGTGATAGTGACTGCGGCCGCACGGACAAAGTGCTTCACCGCATCGACACCGGGGACGCCCGGCCTATTCGGCAACCATATAGACGCGTTCCGCTGGCGAAGCAAGGGGCGGTACGAGACATGCTGGAGGACATATGATCCAGGGGGGTGATTGAAGAGTCTGACAGACCTTGGTGTTCGCCTATAGTCTTGGTGACGAAGAAGAACGGTGAGCTACGCTTCTGCGTGGACTAGAAGCTGAACGCTGTCACCCGGAAGGACTGCTTCCCCTTACCCCGGATTGACGGCACCCTGGACACGCTAGCTGGTGCGCAGTGGTTCTCGACTCTGGACCTGAAGTCGGGCTACTGGCAGGTAGCTCTAGATCCGCATTCTCGACAGGCCAAGGGCTCTGGCAGTTCAGTTATGCCTTTTGGCCTCTGCAACGCACCAGTTATCTTCCAACGCCTCATGGAGTCAGTGATGAGAGGACTGACTTACGACGCCTGCCTGCTATACCTGGATGACATCATCATTGTCGGTAAGACTTTTGAAGACCATCTCGAAAGTCTGAGCAAGGTGCTACAGAGATTGCAGGTGACCAACTTGAAGCTGAACGCGAAGATGTGCCAGCTCTTCCGCAAGGAAGTGAACTACTTGGGCCACATAGTCTCAGCAACCGGAGTGGCCACAGACCCGGAGAAGACACAGGCTGTTAGAGATTGGCCTCAGCCAAAGGACAAGAGAGAATTGCGCAGTTTTCTGTGGCTGTGCAGTTACTACCGCCGCAGGTGATATCCTACTACAGCAAGACGCTATCCAAGGCAGAGAAGAACTACTGCTTCATCCGACGAGAATTATTGGCGGTAGTAAAGACCTTGGAGCACTTCCACAAGTACCTGTACGGTCAGCCATTCCACCTGAGGACTGACCATTCCGCCCTAACCTGGCTATTGAGCTTTAGGTACCTCTAAGGCCAGACAGCGCGTTGGGTCCAGAGGCTGCAGGAGTACAACTTCACCTCAGAACATCGCAGAGGGAATAGCCACGGTAATGCAGACGCTATGTCCCGAAGACCCTGTCCAGAAGAGTGTGGCCAGTGCACAAGAGTGGAAGAGAAGGAGCGTGCCGCAGCAGTCCGAGTAGTCATGGCAGTGCCTGCGGATGGCTGGGATAGCGGAGGCCTGAGCAGGGAGCAGCTGACGGACGCAGACTTGGGGCCACTCTTGAGGGAAATGGAGCCAAGAACAAGACTGACCTGGGAGGACATCGAACCAAGGAGCGCCACCTACAAGTCATACTGGGCCCAATGGGACTTGTTGAATATCAGAGAGGGCGTGCTGTTCCGGGTATGGTAATCACCCGATGGGAAGACGCAGAGAGAACAGTTGGTACTTCCCCGGAGTAAGGTCCCGGAAATCTTGGAGGAAGTGCACGCCGGTACTTCAGGAGGACACCTGGGAGCGAACCTAACGATTGACAAACTACTGGCTGAGGCTCCGAGCAGATGCTGAGAAATGGTGCCGTCAGTGTCACGTGTGCGCAGCGAGTCGCGGCCCCCAGACTAGTAGTCGGGGTCGCATGCAGCAGCACAACGTCGGAGCGCCATTCGAACGGATCGCCGTTGACATTGCTGGACCGTTCCCAATATCCGACCGAGGCAACAAGTACCTGATGGTCGTGGACTACTTCACTAAGTGGCCGGAGGTGTATGCCATCCCGAACCAAGAGGCAAGGACAATCACAGACTGCCTCGTGGAACAAGTGTTCTGCCGATTTGGGGTACCGTTAGAGCTGCACAGTGACCAAGGCACCAATTTTGAGTCCAACCTGATGAAGGAGGCACTAGAGAGACTTGGGGTTAACAAGACCCGCACAACACCCCTACATCCCCTGACGGATGGCATGGTTGAAAGTTACATCAAGACCTTAGAGGAACACTTGAGGAAGGTCGTGGCCAGCCATCAGCGAGACTGGGACGTCAAGGTGCCACTGTTCTTGCTGGCCTACCACTCAATACATGACACCACGGGGATGACGCCAGCCAGCTTAATGTTCGGCCGAGAGTTACGCCTCCCTTTGACCTGTCTTTTGGAAACCCTCCGGGGGTGAAACAGCCAGCGACCGAGTATGTGGAGAACCTGGTGGACCACCTCCACGACATGCACGAGATGGCTCGCCAGAACATCCAGAAGGCGAGCGACCGCATGAAAACCCGGTACGACAGGCAAGCCAACAGCCAAGGGTTCTAGCAAGGTGACCTGGTCTGGTTGTACCGCCCTACCCGGATCAAGGGACGCTGCCCGAAGCTTCAGCAGCCATGGCAAGGGCCGTACCGTGTGGTGAAGAGGATTAACGACGTGGTCTACCACATCCAGCAGGTGCCCCGAGGAAAGTTGTTGGTACACCTGGATCGCCTGGCCCGCTACGATGGTGCTGTTCGGGACGAGCAGCCTTGAGGAGGGAGCAGTGTTACCCAATCGGCAAACTCTACAGTGTGTATGTACCGATCAATAAATGAAGGGGAAGGCCGGTGGAGGGGGGCGTGTGGCATTGGTACCGGCTGCAGGGGCGTGGCAGAGTTGAAGGAGGGGAAACCACAGGGGTGGCTGAATCTTCTTTTCCCCCTCCTGCCACCTGAAAGAACGCGAAACCTCGAGAATGTTTTCCGCCTCCATGGCAAAGAGTTCTCTAGAAGCTTTTAGCCACCTATAAATAGAGGGACCAGGCGACCGTGAGTTCAGTTCAGTTCTTGGCGAGCAGCGTGAGGAGCGGCCAGTGTGGGAACGGACTGTGACAGATGAAGTGGTGAATTATAATTGTGTGCATTACGTAATTCTGTGTATTCGGCAAGTGTTCCGATTGTAATTCGGTGGAAATAAAAGAACATTTTTTGAGTGGTGCAATTGGACTTTACATTTCACGAACCCAAAGTCACAATATTCATTTTCTTCCCTTTATAAAATGAACTAGCTTCTTGATAGTGGGGTATTTGCCATTATAACTTTCATTTGTATATAGTGAATATATTTGTCAAAGATGTTGAATTTGAAAGCACATTTTGCTTTCTGGCATGTTTTCCTGGAAATCCAAGCAACCTCTGGTTGTGAGTTCCTGGCTGTGTAAACCATTTGTTTGATCACACACTTAATTCCTTAAAGAAAGTGTACATATTATAAATATTTCTGGCTTGGTAGTGGAGTATTTTGCCCTTTGTGCCTGTGTTACTGGTACCAGGCGAGAAAAATATACTAAAAGTTCACAATAAAAACCGCAGTACATTTGGCCAGATATAAATAGCATTTACAGGTATTTTGCCTTGGCCCAACTGTATTTTAGGTGAAAGTTGTCGCCTCTCGTTATTACATTGTTAATTAGTGTAACTCTGCAAAATTACATAATTACTTTAAATTACTTTCTCAATTATTATTGCACACAAACAAATACAATACACAATGTATAATCGTTTTTTTAAAAAAAAGGGTGCCAACCTACGGTGCAAACTATGCCTGTGTTTTATTGAACTATCAACAAACATATTTTTCCAGACCGCGGTGAAATGTGTAATGTGTAGTGTTTCATGCGTCCTTTTTTACATGTGGCACCGCAGGTGGTGACACTTATGATACATTAGATGAAGATGGAGAACTGTTGGAATGAGATGGCAGGGGAAAATAGAGATCTTGGAGAAAACCCGCCCCAGCGCCGTGTTGTCCACCACATGTGTTACTTTGCAGTTTGGGGTCAAACCCCAGAATTAGGTGGTCTAAGCACTCAGCCACGGGGCGACCCCTGGTGACACAAAGGATCATAAATATGCTTTGTTTATTCTTGACACAATAACTTGAGAATCTTAAGATGAAAGGGGGGTTTCGAGAGGCTGCTTCAAAAGTTCCCACTGCTTATAGCCAGACATATTTAGTGAGGAATTGAAGTTTTGCTGGCATAAAAATAGACATTGGAGCTCGCACTTATACCAGTAGTATTTGAACTAGGAAAAAGTGCACAAGTGCACAAGCTAGTCGCTCTAGGTGAGCCCCTCCTATTAGAAGTACAA
Organism: Mantis religiosa; assembly: GCA_030765055.1. Classification (NCBI taxonomy): domain Eukaryota; kingdom Metazoa; phylum Arthropoda; class Insecta; order Mantodea; family Mantidae; genus Mantis; species Mantis religiosa. The sequence continues at coordinate 268,041,767 of CM060950.1, read as the reverse complement.
TCTACAGATACGGTACCATCTCATATGCCTTCTACAACTTATTCCGTGTAGTTCACAATATGAATTGAATGACAGCTACTGATTGATATACTGGAATCATCTGTGAGCAATTGCAACATTCTGTATTACAACACATGAATGACTTGCATAGCATTCCATTAATGAAGAGCATTTTTAACTGAATTTCATGTATTATAATGAAGTTAGATCATAGCAGGACCACAGTATTAGGAATCCGGAAGAAAATGAATCTCTCCACAATTCTAAAATTTCATCATAAGGGAGAGAATTTGAACTGCTGTAAATGGAAAAGCATAATATTGCATTCTTTTTCCCTCAGTGCTACCAGTGTTATCCAATCGTCGAACTTGCGATCAGCTGGCAGAAGAGCTGACCAATAGAGGGGGGGGGGGGGACATATGGCATCGAGGCCACGCCTGCTCGTGTGGCTGTGAGAGTGAGGGAGATAAATGGTGCTAGGCCACACCTACGCTAATGCGTAGCGCTAATGACGTACCGAGTAGAGGCGGGGTGTTGAGAGAAATAACCAGAAATTACTGGAGCCCTTCTCCTGCCGTCCTGGAGGACGGTGATGTTTCGTTAATAGCCGGGAAACTTACAGATACTGCGGTTTGTGTATATAAGTGATGCATTGGAAGAGTCAGTCAGCTTTTGGAGTCGGTTGTAGAGTTCTGAGTCAGAGTTTACGGCAAGGTGCCAAGTAGTGTGGACCTGCGAACTGGTGGATCGTAATTGTGTGTGGTACGTAATTCTGCTGCGTATTGCAAATGTACCAAACTAACTTGGAGGAAATAAAGAACATTTTGTGTGGAACTGGGCTTTTAATTTCACGAACCCACAAAGTCACAACTGGTGCCAGAAGTGAGATGTGAGCACAATGGAGGCGGCATTGGGAAAGATGTTGGAGATGATGGAAATGAAGGCTGAAGTGACCTCGGAAATGAAAGCGGGTAATAATTGCCTGGCCGCGGAAGTAACAGAAATGAAGACGGCAAATGACATCACCTAGAAAATGGAAGAAATGAAGACCGAGTTAACAACGAAGACGGAAACGGCAAACAACAATCTGGCCGCGGAACTGAAAGAAATGAGAAGGGCGAACGATAGCCTGGACGAGATGACTGAATTGACCACGGAGATGAAAGCGGCAGACGAGGTCCTCGCCGCAAAGTTTGAAGAGCAGCTGACCGGCGTGAGGGATGACGTCACGGAGCTGGGCAAGCAGATGGGTCAAGTGGACGAGCGCGTCGAAGTGTGTGTGTGTGTGTGTGTAGTAGTGTTTAACGCCCGCTTTTACTACATACGGCACCGCAGGCAGTGACACGGATGATACATGAGATGAAGATGGAGCACCGGTGGAATGAGATGGTGGGGGAAACCGGAGGTCCCGGAGAAAACCCGCCCAGCGCCGTGTTGTCCACCACGAATCTCACTTTGCGGTCGCCTGGGATCGAACCCGGGCCGCCTTGCTGAGAGCCAAGCGGTCTAACCACTGAGCCACGGCGCGGCCACGAGCGCGTCGAAGACCTGGCGATCCGCGTTAGCGAGTTGTAGGGAAAGGCCGACAGTAGCGTCAAATTCCTGAACGCCATGGTGGAGGACGTCTTCGGCAGGAGGTTGAAGGATTTGAAGGTCGACTCGCCGGGACGCGACACATCTGCGCCCAAATAAGACGGCGCAACAACGTTTGAGGTCTTGCGCAGTCAATTCGACACGGTAGCAAGACACAAGTGGTCATAAAGGAAGAGGCCGCATAGCTAATAGCCAGCCTCCAGGGATGGGCCGCAGAAGTCCTAAACGCGGTCCAGACAGTGACGGCTCCCAAGGATATCTGGGAGGCCCCGGAGAACCGTTTCGGGAATCACCCCCTAGCCGCAGCCTACCGCAGTCAGCTGAAGACAAGGTCGCAACAGCCAGGGGAGACGCTGCAGGAGTTAGCCCTGGCAATTGAGCAGCTGGCTAGCAAGGCCTTGGTTGACCTCTCGCCGGAGTTCGTATCCCTGGAAGCCGCCTACGCATTTGTTGACGAGGTACGAGACACTGAGATACGTCAGCGCCTAATGCTCGGCGACTACATAACTATCCATGAGGCGCTAACGGCAGCATTGGGTATGTAGGCGACCAAGTTGATGGCTACCCCACATAAAGAACCAGGAGTATCCGCTACATGGGAGACCGAAGGCCAGCCGAGGGACGCCGGCGAAGACATAGTGGCAAGTGTTGGTGTGGAGAGCCGGGACACCTGGAGAGAGGCTGCCCAAACCAGGGAGAGCAGACGGAAGACCGAGTAAGGCCCGGCGTGGTGAGGGGCACGTCGGTGGCGACATCACCATCCCCCAGAGTGACACTGCGCGCCGTCAGCCGGCGGATGGACGACAGCCTCATCGCGGACGGTTGGGTGAGAGGGAAGCCGTGCCGCGTGCTGGTGGACACCGCGGCTGCCGTGACCATCATCAGACCTGACGTGGCCAAGGGTTTGCCGACGAGGAAGCCGAGCCGACCATACCAGCTTGTGACGGCATCGGGCGACACCTTGCCTGTGGAGAAGGAGGCCCTGCTGAAGTTGACCTTGGGACGGAGTGCCGTGTGTCTGTGGGTGTTCGTCGCGAAGGTGGCTGAGGAGGTGATACTGGGATTTTATGCCCTTAGGAGCCACGAGGCGACGGTCGACGTCGGCAGGAAGGTCATGCGGCTCAATGGAGAAAAGGTGATGCTCCGGCAACCCGAAGAGCGCCTGGGAATCTGCAAGGTCGTCTTGAAGGAAGACGTGGTTGTCCCCGCGAGAAGCGAGGTGGTGTTGACGGCACAACTGGAAGGCCAGCGAACCAGGAACATGATGCTGGACCAGAAGACGCCTGTACACGGGATATGTATAGCCAGAACATTATTGCCGTGCCGAGAGGAGGTGCCAGTGAGGCTGCTCAACCTGACGGACACCGATAACGACATTCAGGCTGGGACGGAGTTGGGGACGTGCGAGCCCGTGGTCAGCGTGAGAGCAGTCGACAAGACCGGGGAGCCGGTTCCGACGCAACACCTGGGCCCCCGGCTGTAGGGCTTACTGGAGAGGGCGGCCGACCACCTGACCGCAGAACAGTTGGAGAAAGTTCGACAACTGCTGAGACGATACCAGCGCGTCTTCAGCCAAGGTAACAGTGACTACGGCCGCACGGACAAAGTGCTTCACCGCATCGACCGACGCGTTCCACTGGCGAAACAAGGGGCGGTACGAGACATGCTGGTGGACATGAGATCCAGGGGAGGAATGGAAGAGTCTGACAGCCCTTGGTGTTTCCCTGTAGTCTTGGTGACAAAGAAGATTGGCGAGCTTCTGCGTGGACTACAGGAAGCTGATCGCTGTTACCCGGAAGGACTGTTTGCCCTTACCCCGGATTGACGACACCCTGGACACGCTAGCTAGTGCTCAGTGGTTCTCGACCCTGGACCTGAAGTCGGGCTACTGGCAGGTAGCTCTAGACCCGAGAGACAAGGAGAAGACCGCATTCTCGACAGGACAAGGGCTCTGGCAGTTCACAGTTATGCCCTTTGGCCTCTGCAATGCACCAGCTACCGTCCAACGCCTCATGGAGTCAGTGATGAGAGGACTGACTTATGACTCCTGCGTGCTATACCTGGGCCACATCATCGTCGGTAAGACTTTCGAAGACCATCTCGAGAACCTCTGTAAGGTGCTACAGAGACTGCAGGCGACCAACTTGAAGCTGAACGCGAAGAAGTGGCAGCTCTTCCGCAAGAAAGTCAACGACTTGTGCCACATAATCACACCAACCGGAGTGGCCACAGACCCGGAGAAGACACAGGCCGTGAGAGATTGGTCTCGGCCAAAGGATAAGTGAGAGTTGCGCAGTTTCCTGGGGCTGTGCAGCTACTATCGCCGTTTCATAAATGGCTTCTCCAACATCGCCAAGCGCCTCAGCCGCCTGACAGGAACACCGACCTTATGTGTGGACGGAGGACGTCGAAGGCGCTTTCCAGCTGTTGAAGACACTGTGCAGTGCTCCTATTCCGAGATTTCCACAACCAGGTGGCGCTTTCATTGTTGACACCGACGCCAGTGACCACTGCATTGGGGTATCCTATCCCAAGTTTAGGACGGCCACGAGCCGGTGATAGCCTACTAAAGCAAGACGGTATCCAAGGCAGAGAAGAACTACTGCGTCACTCGGCGAGAGCTACTGGCGGTAGTGAAAACCTTGGAGCACTTCCACAAATACCTGTACGGCCAGCCATTCCACCTGAGGACTGACCACTCCGCCCTCACTTGGCTACTTAGTTTTAGGAACCTGGAAGGCCAGAGAGCCCGTTGGGTCCAGAGGCTGCAGGAATGTGATTTCACCTCTGAACATCGTAGAGGGAAGAGCGACGGCTACGCAGACACCATGTCCCGGAGACCCTATCCAGAAGAGTGCGGCCAATGCACAAGAATGGAAGAGAAGGAGCGTGCCGCAGCTGTCAGAGTGGTCACGGCAGTGCCTGCCGATGGCTGGGATAGCGCAGGCCTGAGGAGGGAGCAGCTGGCGGACGCAGCCTTTGGGCCACTCTTGAAGGAAGTGGAGACAGGGGCAAGACCAACCTGGGAGGACATCGCACCGAGGTGCGCCACCTACAAGTTGTACTGGGCCCAATGGGACTCGCTGAAGATCAGAGAGGGCGTGCTGTTCCGGGTATGGGAATCTTCCGATGGGAAGACGCAGAGAGAACAGTTGGTACTTCCCCAGAGTGAGGTCCCTGAGGTCTTAGAGGAAGTACGACGGTGGTTCAGGAGGACACCTGGAAGCAAACTGGACGATCGACAAACTCCGACAGCGCTACTGTTGGCTTAGGCTCCGAGTAGACGCTGAGAGATGATGCCGTAAATGCCACGTGTGCGCGGCTAGTCGCGGCCCCCAGACTAGGAGCCGGCGTCGCATGCAGCAGTACAACGTCGGAGCGCCATTCGGACGGATCGCCGTCGACAGAGCCGGACCATTCCCGGTGTCCGACCGAGGCAACAAGTACCTGGTGGTGGTCGTGGACTACTTCACTAAGTGGCCAGAGGTGTATGCCACCCCGAACCAAGAGGCAGACAATGGCAGACTGCCTCGTGGAGCAAGTGTTCTGGCGATTTGGGGGAGCCGTTGGAGATACAAAGTGACCAGGGCACCAATTTTGAGTCCAATCTGATGAAGGAAGCACTAGAAAGACTTGGAGTGAACAAGACTCGCACAACACCCGTACATCCTCAGTCATGGTCGAAAGATACATCAAGACCTTAGAAGAGCATCTGAGGAAGGTCATGGCCAGCTATCAGCGAGACTAAGACGTCAAGGTGCCACTGTTTTTGCTGGCCTACCGCTCGTACACACACCACACCACGGGGATGACGCCAGACAGCTTAATGTTCGGCCGAGAGTTATGCCTTCCTTGTGACCTGGCTTTCGGAAGCCCTCCGGAAGCAGAACAGCCAGCGACCTAGTTTGTGGAGAACCTGGTGGACCATCACGACATGCACAAGATGGCTCGCTAGAACATGCAGAAAGCAAGCGACCGCATGAAGACCCGATACGACACGCAAGCCAACAGTCAAGGGTTCCAGCAAGGTGACCTGGTCTGGTTGTACCGCCCTACCCGGACCAAGGGATGCTGCCCGAAGCTTCAGCAGCATGGCAAGGACCTTACCGGGTGGTGAAGAGGATCAACGATATGGTCTACCGTTTCCAGAAGGTGCCCCGAGGAAAGATGTTGGTGGTACATCTGGATCGTCTGGCCTGCTACGATGGTGCTGTTCGGGACGACCAGCCTTGAGGAGGGAGCAGTGTTACCCAATCGGCGAACTTACGATCAGCTGGCAGAAGAGCTGGCTGATAGAGGAAGGTCATATGGCATCTTGGCCACGCCTGCTCGTGTGGCTGAATGGTTCTTGCTGTGAGAGTGAGGGAGATAAATGGTGCTAGGCCACGCCCATGCTTGTGCATAGCGCTAATGAGTACCAAGTAGAGGCGGGTTGAGGAGAGAAATAACCAGAAATTACTGGAGCCCTTTTTCTGCCACCTTGGAGGACGGTGATGTTTCGTTAATAGCCAGGAAAATTCCGGATACTGCGATTTGTGTATATAAGTGATGCATTGGACGAGTCATCTTTTGGAGTCGTTTGTAGAGTTCTGAGTCAGTCAGCAAGGTGCCAAGTAGTGTGGGCCTGTGAACTGGTGGATTGTAATTGTGTGTGGTATGTAATTGTGCTGTGAATTGCAAGTGTACCAAGACTAACTCAGAGGAAATAAAGAACATTTTGAGTTTGTGCAACTGGTCTTTTAATTTCACTAACCCACAAAGTCACAATAATGAAGTTAGATTATATCAAGAACACAGTATTAGGAATCCGGAAGAAAATGAATCTCTCCACCATTCTAAAATTTCATCTTAAGGGGGAGAATTTTGAACTGCTGTAAATGAAAAAAAATAGTACATTGCATTCTTTTTCCCTCAGTGCTACCAGCTTTGTATTATTCTGTCTTTTGATATAAGATTTTAACTTTGTATTATGCAGCTGCATATTTATGATGTGATGTTCATCAATTTCAGGTTGGTAGGTATGTGATTTAATGTATCACAATCAAACCTGCAAATTTAGTTTTAATAGTGTCATAAAATAAGTTTGATATCACTTGATTTGTATTTTATAGGTGAATAAGACTTTGATGTACTATATTTAAAAATTTAGCAATGAAACAGTTGCCTCTTGTTTTTGCACTGAATATTACATATTCAAAACAAGTGAATCTCAATATTTCAACACAAACATTTTAGTTTTATTTTTCTAATGTTTTGGTCTATTTAATCCAAAATTTCTGCTTAAGGCTTCTAAATTCTGATGTTTTAATTCTAAATTGATATACTTTTTGGAAAGTTCTGGTTAACTACATATATTTTAAATTGGAGGACAGCAATGGCTACAAATAAGTTTATGATTAGTGCATGGAGAATAAATCCCTTAGAAATAACATACATGATGCACCCAGAATGCTCAGTGAGTACAAATATTTCAGATCTATTTTGCATTACTGATTTTATTTGAGCCCTATAACTGTAATCTTATAATATTTATAAGCGGAGTACTATCTGACTGTAACAGAATATTTTTTTTTACGGTTGTTTCTGAAGTATACTACAGAAGTCAACTTATCTATTTTAAGAACTTTCAGGTTTGACTTTATTGATATAATTTGGTTTTTCATGGGAGTGCACAAGTATTCAGTTTTATAAGTATTTCTTTAAATGTATGCTTTTAAGAGACCAGAGGTATTAGATTGAGAACAGGCAGTGTAGAGCAGCAGTTGATAGTGAAGTAATAAACCAATATGCTTTTCTAAATGACTGATATGACAATGTTTTCACAAGTTTCTTTAATCTTTCAAGGTCTTCCTGTTTCATTACAGAAGTTATATTCTAGAAAATATATTAAGCTGTCATTCAATTTTGCAAAGTTGGAGGCTTTTTTAATATTTGCATTGCTGTCATTCCAAGTTCCAGTTTGATTTAAAATGGTAGCTGTTTTCAGTCCATGTTAATTGCTTAGGTCATTGTGTGTAATTAGAATTTATTGAAGCATGAAAACAAGAGCAACTTGAAGTTTCTCAAATTCAAAACACGTGTGCTTAGTCATTTCCAAGTACTTTAATGATTCAAAATTACAGAATGCCAGAAGAAAAAATCCCCTAAAAGTAAACTGCTGACAGCAGGGCAGCACAGATTATATAAGGTTTGTTTATTAAAGAGAAGTACCTAATATTTCTGCTTTAGTCACCCTAAGTCTTCTGGTAAACCAGTTCATAATTTGAATTAAAATGCCAAATGTTGAAGGTATTTAAAATTCTTAATTGTACTTTTTACAATTTAATGACTTGCTTGTCTGGTGTAAGTTGCAAATGCATTGCATTATTTTCTAAAATATACAATGAATGTCCTTTTTAATACTATTTGTGAAGTTAAAAATGTGTAAAAGTACGGAATGAAATTGCCTTTAAAGTATAGGTTCTAGGTGCGGAGTATTTTGCTTTGTGTATTTGTTACTTTCTTTACAGCTTATCCATTTTAATAAAATTAAAAAATTCAATTTAAAGTTTTCACTGGAATTTCATGATTTTGAGATTCCCTGAACTTTCAAAATTGACTAAAATATTTTGGCCAATATTATGTTTAAGAGGAAGCAGATGGAAAAGCAAATTTTTATGAATAATTTGCAAAATAGAGATGAAAATGAAGTATAATGGTTAGAGAAAGTCATGTAGTTTAAACATGATTTTATAATATTGCTCATAATCTTAGATCTATAATCTATTTGCTGTTAGAATAAAGTATTACTCCGCACTGAGCTCCACCTCTAGTATGCCATTGTTTAACATAACACCCGTGCATGTGCGCATAAACAGCAATGCTGTCACCGGAGTTTAACTGCCATCTTTGTTCTTACATCAACCAGTGCATTTTTTAACTTTTAAAGTCATTGTTCTTACTGTAATCACTTTATAATGTTAATTCTATCTTATAAAGATGACTTGAATACTTTATTGAAAGCAGGTAAAACAAGAAACTTAATAAACCTCGGAACTATATTGTGGGAGAATATGGTAGTATTAACCCTTCATTACGCGATTTTTTTAAATATCCTCCTATAAATATCTTTCTGTTTAAAATTGATCACAGAAACCAGGAAAAATAGTAAAAAAAATATTTGTTTAATTTTTTATAGAATTTTAACCTTTTTTTTGTCACTTTGCATATTTGCAAAACCGTGCATTTAGGTCAACATAGTGAGGTACATAGAGCACAACAAAACTTAACATACTGAGACACAAAACTGGATGAAATTACTGGCTTAAAGGTCTGAAATGCACTAAACAGCATTTGTCTTTGCTAAGGCACAGAAATATCAACTTCCTTTTCAATACACGATGCTTACTGAGAGTTTCAGTTTCTGTGAAATGCAGTAAAACAGTTTTTATCCTTATTCAAGCACAAGTTCACTTTGCACTTATCACACATCACATAGGTGTAACCCTTGCAGTCTGGTCGCTTGCATGTCGTTCTTTTCTCATTCCAGACAGGCCAGTGATTCATTGGATCCATTCTTACATCCCTCGGTGGCAGCGAAGATCCCTTGTATTTCAGCCTCTTGCACTCCACGGCATCTGCACTGGCGCTTGGCCTACCACGTTTTCTTGTTTCCAAACCAATCTTGCACAGAGATAGAGCTAGATCAGTCCTGAATTTCTTTTGATTCAATGGTGCCTCTATTTTCCCCGTTTGAATAAGCATTCTTCTGTATAAGATCCAGGAGTTGATAATAACTGTGTCAATCAAGTGAAAAAATAGACGCAGATACCATCGTTTTGACCGCACCTTTATGTGATGTCTTCCTATGTTGCTGTCCAGTAAGTCAACATTTCCCATGTGGGAATTGTACACTGACACCACTGCTGGACACGGCACCATTATGTGCTCCTTCTTCTTTCTGTCAAATCTTTTCACTTCAGTTTTTGGCATCTCTCCAACAAAAGTTGAGAGAAATGACACATTGCTGTTGTCTTTGTACAAAACGGTGGAAATATCTACATTCTCGATATTTGTAACAAATTCCTCTGAAAATCCACGTGGTTTATTTTTAAGTTCTTTCTCATTTAGAAATTTGCAATTTGGTAATCTGTTCCTCTGTATCGTTCCTACACAGAGAATGCCCTGTTTGTAAAGATAGAGAGCTAATGGCACAGAAGTATAATATCTGTCAAAATAGAGCTTGTAATTTTGATCACGTGGTATTTCTCTTGAAAGGCGGATAACTACATTTCCACTAGCTCCCAAATCAGGTTCTCCATCTAGTCGAAACTTTGCATCATTCTCCTGCCCGCTGTAAATTTCAATTTTGTGAGCAAAACCCATGTCTCCACAAAGCACAAAAAGCTTGTAGCCCCATTTATGGGGCTTATCTTTCATGTACATCTTCATGTGGTGTCTAGCCTTTGTTGAACACATCTGCTCGTCAATCGACAGTCTTTCGCTCATGGGTACAGATAGACATTTTTCATTTATATAATCCAGCAGTGGCCTTAGTTTATACAGTTTGTCATATTCAGGGCTTTGGGGACCTGGCATTTTTGCATTGTTATTGAAATGCAGTGTGCTATGCAGCCTCTCAAAGTGGCGCTGAGACAGGGTCTGCTTTACTAAATCAACACCGGTAACTTCATTCCATAGGTCACGGACACTGGAAGGTGGAGCCAAAGAACTAACAATGCATATGCCAATAAATTTGTATATGTCATAAGTTGTGCAGTCCAAAGGCTTGTTGGGATTTTGCTGAACGCTATATAAATTAGTTTCATCAACAATTTTAGACACAATTTCTTCTGTAAAAAAGTATTTGAAAAATTGGTATGGCGTTGAGAGCTCTAGAATTGATTGTGGTAGAGACGCACTTCCTTTGAATGGAAACTGATCGCTAACAAAATCTGCACTTTGCTTCTTCCACAGAATTTGATATTTTTGTGCTTTGATTGGCTTCTGTGGAGCAGTCACCTCAGGAATGGCTGTCTGATTTTCCATTGCATCCTTTACATTTGAATTAACCTCGTTCTGTTCAGTATTATCAGGTCCACTTTCACTATCTGAAGATTCCAGGTCGTTATAGTTTATTGTGGGATCTTCATCAGAAAAATCGAAATCCAGACCATCATCACTATCAGTGGGGCATTCCATTGCAACAAATTCCTCTACTGACATTAGTCTGCGCTTTCCGTTCTCCAAGTAGACAAACGAGTCCATATCCAAAAAGCAATGATCCAGGAAACTAAAAAATAATAGAGAAAAGGAAGCCATTATTGTAATGATAATTGTATACTGAACCTAATATTTTCGCGCACTTTTGCAGATGTGCAAACTAAGAAAAAAGTGCTCTTACTTACGTGATGTCTAGCAGATGGGTATTCCAAATATGAAGTAATATTCACCAGGGATAGCAGAACACCACAGTAATTTTATATTTCGCACACCTCTATTTTCATCTACATATATGCACACTCACAATGTGGCATCTCACGCTGTACTAACCCGCCAAGACGCGGAAGCAGGCAAGAACACGTGGTGTCAAGAGTAACACCATCTAGCGGCAAATTCTTTCTTACCACTCTAAAGGCATATGTATGCAGACGTGCAAAGCAGAAAACTGTGTTAAATTTTCAAGGACAACGGAGAAAATGACGTTGGAACATCCCTTTGCAGATATGCAAAGCTACGTAGTGAAGGGTTAAAACCCACCAGCCAATGCAGTTAAGGGGAGGCATCGGTGAAATTTCGTCAAAAATGACAAAAAACGACATTTTCTGTTTTTTGCATTAAAATTATGTTTAAACATTGTAGTTTCAGAATCTGTGGTCAGTTAGGCCCTAGCGCCATTTAAAGAGCAGCTACTTCATTATTTAAATGCCCATGTGCGGGTGGGCGTGGCCATTTATATTGCTTTTTCCAGTGTGTCGCAAAGAAATTGATGGAATTCTCACGTTTAAACTATGCGGTTTGATTCTGTAACTGTGGTAATGTGCAGAGACATCTTCTGGATGTTTGTGGAAGCTACTGAACCTTTCCGCTACCATTTTTATATATTATTTCCCACTTACTACTTTTGAAAGTAAACAAACATTTCCACTGACATGTAGTGTTTGTGAAATATGGTTTACATGCAAGTGAAAGCTGTGGATAGCAGCTTATATTAAATTATTATTATTTAGAATAGGAATAAAGCCTGATTTAACATTGTATTGCCTTCTTGTTGCAACAGTAGGTGTATGATTCATACCAGGTTAGGTTAGGAGTACAGTGGCTATTTCAAAGCAAAATATAATGAAACTTTAAGGTGTTCTAGCCATAATAGTAAGTAATGATACTAGAATGCTATGCTTGAGGTAAATGTTAAGTGAAAACATATTATAGCCGAAGAGTTAACAGTGATTCTAGTAGGTCATCTTTTGATGTAAATAGAAGAATGGTTGATGTATTTCTGGGCATTGGTAAGGGTCATATTTTTATGCAGAAGTTTTGTATGACCATGGGTATGAATTGCATGAACTATTCTACTTACAATTTCCATCTCATAGACAAAAATAAAGAGATTAGTTAGTACTATTATATGGGAAAGTTGCATTAAAGGAGAAGCACAGAATGCTAATGAAAGTTTCCATGGAGTAAATGTCACAAAGAAGTTTTTGTATTAAGAAAGAAATTGCAAATTGCAGTGATTGCAGCTGTTAGTGAATTTAATATGGGTTATAAAGATAGACCTAAAGTTAAGGCAAAAGTTGCAGCAAGCAAAGTAAGTCTTGTTAGCAAGAAAATTAGCAGTATTAGGGATAGGTGAAAGCTAAAACAAAGTGATCAAAGTTCATTGAGCAAATATAAATCTGCCAAGCAGCAGTTAAAGGTGACTAAATTAAAAGAAGAGGAGGATAGTAAACTAGCTGAGTGGTCTTCATATATTGCAGGATGGTTTTGAAACATAGAAAAAAATGTTGTTTATATTTAGAGCTTCTAACTAGATTTTTGTTCATGTCCAACTTTTAGCATTTTTAATACTCCTTATAGTCCAGACACTAAAGTTTTCAATTATTTTCTTTAAGTTATGCATATATGTATATTCCTCAATAAGTTTTCAATAAAAATTGGTATCATTATGGCTGTATATGAAAAAATTAATAATGATTGGTATTGAAAAAAGAAAATGGAAAAAAAAATTCAAGAAAATTGTATCATATCCCTTAAATTTTCTCCTCCAGGACCATTAGACTTGGGCAAATGAGTCTATACATATATAGTTTTGTAACTATTATCTAAAGGAACCAGAATCCAAAGTTCCATCATTTATAACAAAAATTGTAGAGAATGTAATATGTTTCCCAATGTAAAGAAATCGCAGCAAATAATTAAATTATTATATTTTTGTTAAAAACTATTGTAGATAGAAAAATTATAAAAAAAGGGCCAAAGGTAACCAAATTAAAGAGAAAGAAGGTAATAAGATAGCTGTAGGGCCTGCATATGATGCATGGAATTTTCAAAGTAAAGAAAGTAGTGTAATTTCTAACTAAATCTTTAAATTCATTTTTCTCCACTTTCAATTTTTGAACATTTTTGTATCTTCAAAATGCTCCAACTTCTGCAATTCTCAACAAATTTGTATTAAACTTTGCATACATATTCCTAAATAAATTTTTAATAAAAGTTTGTATTTTAGTTTATTTAAATTAAATAGTTTATTATTGATTTTTAAATCTCAAAATTGCAAAAAAATTAAGAAAAAGTTAATATATACACACATAAAAAATTTTTTGTCCAAAAATACTTGATACTTTAAAAGTATAGCAACTTTTATAACTGATGTACAGAGAAACCTGAATCTAAAATTTAAAGTTTCTGAAAGAAAAACTGTATGACCTGTGACTTTTTATATAATACACAAAAATCATACTATAAAAAGCACTTTTTTTTTTGTTGAAAAAACTATTTAAGATAGAAGGATGAATTTTAAAAGCTGAACTAGATTCCCTATACCCTACCTAATGACAAAATTTCAAGCAGTTCTGATGTAAACTCTGGATTTTAGCATTTTTCACAGATGCCTCCCCTTAATTTTTGGCACATGCTTCTTTGACATTTATTTTATTCTTATAGCGAACAGATTATACATTCTGTTGTTTAAGGACTATGATACAATGAAGCAGAAAATTAATACAATTTTGAGTCGAACTAATACTCAGTGCTCCATTTATTGCTAGTATTTACCTAGAACGCGTTTCGTTAGGATCTTCCTAACATCATCAGCTGTTGTCGACTAATGGATGCCGGTTCAGTGAACTCCTCGGAGGTGATAGGTGCGTCTCTGTCGGTATCTTGATGAACTTGAAATTGGGGTTGTCTTCAAAGGTAGTATCGAAATTAAACAATTTACTTTCATATTTCTTTATAAAGATTTTTTCTCACGTGGTAAATGCAGCTGGACCTTGGACACTTTTTAGTAAGTGAATTTCTCGTTCTATGTCATGATTTTCTTTCCAAAAATGGTACGCTACCGCTGATTTATCTATTTCTTTATTCCTTATGTTCCTAAAGTGCTCTTTAAGCCTAATGTTCACGTTCCTTTTTGTTTTTCCAATGTAGAATTTGTCACAGTCCTTGCAATTTATCTGGTACACTCCTGATTTTCTGCCTGTGGGTATCTCCTTTGTATTATGTGATTTCAAAAGGTGTTGTACACTAAATTTGTTCTGTGGGGCCAAAGTAATATTGTGTTCTTTGAAGACTTTTTTGAAAAGGTGTGTAGCTCTGGGATGATACGTAAACTTTCTGTATGAGGTTTCATTGCTAATTGGGGAGAGAGTAGTTACTTGTTTGCATCTTAGTTGTCTTTTGAATTTATCTATTTTCTTGTTGACCAATTCAGCACTGTATCCATTGTATTCTGCAATGTGAATGATGTTATTGTACTCTTTGTTATATTGTATTAAGATTATACATATTTGATGTGTATTATTTAAATTTGGTTGCATTGTGTTTAATAAGCAGAAAAACATATTAAATATAAATTGTGTTACAGCAATGAGATTCTGTAATGGGTAGGCAGTGTTGCAGCTATAAACACAGTTATAAATTAACATGCCTCATAGCACACATCTGATCTACATGTGTGATGCAAATTATCTGAATTGGCATAAAGGTTAAAGGCATTTAATTATCTTTTAATTACAGATATTAAAATTTGCCTTCATCACTAAGTACAATAAACTTAGATTATCCAAGCTAGTGGTTACCAATAGTACATTGTATTTGAAGAAACTTGAATATTATGCAGATGTGCTAATGGGTTGTAATTATGGTTAAATGCTTTAAAACTATATAATTGTTTATTACAACCTAATTGGTTAATATAAACATTGAATACTTTATATACTTAAATTAAGATACAGATTACAATATTATATGAGTAAGATTGTGTTTTGAAAAAGTTTTTAATAGTTTCCTGGGCCAAACTCTTGCTTCGGTGAGATCCTGCAATATAATGCCAATACCATGGGACAGTAGATTGGCAGTATACAGTTTTCTTGCTATGTAGGCTGTAGGAATGCTGATTGTCTTCAGTCCTTGAAAATGGGTATTTTTGGGATCTCATTGGTGTTATCAAGAAAACAAATGTACACTTTTGTGGGTATCATTCAGGGTATCAAAACTAAGGTGGTCATGGTCACAGATTTATACTTTGTCACAATTTTAACCTCTCCTTCCGAAAGGTTTCCTTCCTTTGACTTTGATTCCATATTTAGCGAGCTTTTTGAAAATAAAACTTTGAGTTCATATCTACCACAAAATGATATGAGCATTTCATCCACACAATCATGTTCTCAAATGCAGTATACGTATTCTCCGATGGAGTATAATTTTTAGCAGTTACTAATTTATAAAACATTTCAGAAATTAGTGCTGGTTATTTTGTCCATATTTTCTTTGCTTCAGGGTCATCAAATTGCAAACAGAGTAACAAGATTTGGAACCACTTACATTGCGGCTCTAAATACAGGTCTTCCAATATAGTCAGCAAAGAACAGTGACAGCTTATAATATCTTCATGCTCAGATTTATAGATTGAAGTTGGCATACAAAGAGCCACAAGTGATTTTAACTGCCGTATGTGAACATTCCAACATCAAGAAAGAATTTCCCAAATAACTCCAAACCTGGTGGAAGTATAGAACAGTGTGCAAGCATTAAGTAATTAATCTTTAAGAAAAGTTGTTGTACATGTAGGCCGAGCAGAGCCCTGTCATGTCAGTCTGACAAGGCCTGTGTTGCACTAAGTGTAGTCAGTGCAGTACTGTCAAACAGGGTGGAAACGAGTGTCAGAATGCCCCGTCGATGTCAAAGAGTCATATCAGCATGTGAGCAAGTTCGAATGGGGCAGAATGATCGGTCTCCGGGAAGCAGGTTTGTCTTACCGTGATATTTTGGCTCGTACAGGGCCTGCTGCTATGACAGTGATGCATGTATGGAAGCAGTGGATAGATGAAGGTCATATGCAGCAAAGAGCAGATACTGGACTACAGAAGATGACCAGTGCACAGGATGACCGCCATCTTGTCTGCATGGCCATAATGGACCATACAGCTTCATCCACAGTGTTGGCTAAACACTGGAGCACTGCAACAGGTGTGAACTTGTCTGCATCTATGGTTCATCGCAGTCTGCTGCAGGTTGGACTGGTTGCAAACATGCCATTACGTCGGCTTCCATTGCCTAGAAACCACAAGCTCCTCCGACGGCATTAGGCACGGGAACACCGTCACTGAGGTGCTGAGTGGCAAAATGTACTGCTTTCGGGTGAGTCCCACTTCAAAATGTCCTACAGTGATGGTCGCATGTGTGTCCGGTAGTAACATGGTGAGCACAGCATGGAGGGCCTTCTTGCGATCAGTACCATTGCTTCCCTGGCCTGCACGTTTGCCTTATATGTTGCCCATCTAATACGTCTGGGATATAGATAGTTGGCACCTGGTGTATCATGGTCCCTCCAGTAAACAGTGGTACGGATTTGTGAGCTCAAATACAAAGTGTGTGGAGGGAAATCTTTCAGGAATTTATTCATAACCTTTTTGAATCAATGCCATGCATATAGCAGCTCTAATTGCAGCACATGGAGATCACACCAAACACTGAAGATCAGGGCTCAATGGTCATGTATATATTTGAAAAGTTTATAATTTGTTATTTGTCATGTACTTAATTTGTGGTATTAAATTCATTGTATTCATGCACCCTTCTTAGTGTTGTAATTTTCACAAACGGCAGTGTATTTCAGGCAGATTAATAGATTCGCAATTACTTTGCTGATGCACTTCAACTGTTTCTGTACTGTTCTAATTTCACATGTGTCCATTTCACAATTAGTTCTATCATTTCATCATCAAAGACCAATATTTTGTATTTTAGGATCATCATCTAAATTTCTAACTACCCCAGTTATTTGCTGTATTTTCTGAATTATGTTATCACAAGAAAGTCGTCTAGATAGATCTAGTGCTAATCACCAGAAATAAATGTGTCACTTTTCGAAATGTGTTAAATAAACACGCAACAAAATTTGCATTAATTGAAGTATGTCTCAGGCGTGATATTCGAGAACACAGGTATTGCACCATGTGTAATCGTCATCAGCAACAATGGCTCAAACCACAAGACTGATAGAAATTAAGTGTAGCTACAGAGATGTTCCCGACATCAGTGCAAAGTGTTGTCAATCTAAGACAGTAAAATTGCATGCATGTCTCTCAGACAAATACCTCCTTTTAAGGTTTAAAAGGGTTAATGTCCTCTTATGTCCTATTGGTCAGAATCTGCCACAAAAACTCCACTGTCTTTCGGCGATGATCATTCTTAGGAACTAGCTTGGCATTCTTTGAATTTTCTCAGCAATATCTTTGGATAAATCACAGTTGCAGCATTTCTAAGCGCAAAACTTAGTGCCAAAATGCAATGTGAGGTTCTCACTTAGTCTACTTTGTAATTTTTGTTTTTATTAAGCCTACTTGGCTGAAGTCCCTTTTTTAATATGTGCATACGAATGTCAAAGGATAATTTGGAACCTGCAATGTTCACTATTTCAGCAGCATCTCAATATTATGCAACTTAACTCCAAAATTTTTCCACATCTGTTACCTCAGTCCATTTTATGTGATGTAAATTTTAATGTAATACTGGGATTCTGTACAAAGAGCACTGCCAGTTTGAAAACAGAGTATTTCACTTGTTTTAAACACTCTCCAGGAGATGAAAGTTTTGAACTTCAATGTTCTCAGGAAGCCATTGCCATAGTTGATTTATAAGATCTAGAAGAAATTGAACACATATACAAAGCAGCTGTTTTACTTCAACAGAAAGTTTTGTCTCGTATAATGCAAGATAGAAATGTGGGTGCAACTGATCCTCGATTTTGGAATTCTAAATTACAACTGGGATCCAGAAATAGTAAATTTAGAACACAAAGACTTGATGAACAAGATTAAGTCATTCATTTACTTTGTGGGTCCTGACTAATGGATTCAAATTTCTTATTTACGTTCAAACTTTCTATAGAACAGGCTTAAGAGAAATATAAGTAATGGTATCGTCCTTGTATACAGAAAATAAAAGCTCTACTATAGCAGCGTTTCCTCAATCTTGAGATTTCAATATGAGTTTTAAGCTCCAACCAGTGCTTTAATATTCCGGTAGTGCAACTTCAATGTATAAGGATCTCGTTTGACTCATCCTTGATACCCCTAACCTCTCTGAAAAAAAGAAATCTAGGAGAGTCCGAGCCAATTAGAGAGGGTGACTCGACATCACCTACGAACCAAATTACACCCATAATTGTCAGTAATGTAATCTGTTCTTAGCTAGGAATGTGGTCAGGTGATGATAATATTCCGGTAATGCTGTAATGCTGTAATATTCCGGTAGTGCAACTTCAATGTATAAGGATCTCGTTTGACTCATCCTTGATACCCCTAACCTCTCTGAAAAAAAGAAATCTAGGGGAGTCCGAGCCAATTAGAGAGGGTGACTCGACATCACCTACGAACCAAATTACACCCATAATTGTCAGTAATGTAATCTGTTCTTAGCTAGGAATGTGGTCAGGTTTGTCAAAATTAGTTTTATAATCAATACCTATGTCTGTGAGGCCACTATTAAGGTTTTCTGTAAAAGCTGATTGGCCATTGTTTTCGCTTGCTTACCATATCAGTTATATTACTTGATATCCTCAATTTTCTAAAGCACCAGATTAGGCTGCTGAGAAAAACAATAGATTTTCGCCATGGCACTAATTACTTAAATCTGGTATTAGATGCGATTAAAAAGCATTACATCTGGTGCCAAAAGTACCAAATCGGCAACACTGGTCATGCTATATCAGCGACCTCCCCAAACAACTATCCTCATTCGTCAGACAGTTAATACTTTTTACAATACCTGATGAAAGGTTAAGAGCCATTTAAAAAAAAAAAATCAGAATTTTCAAAAAATGTTCCATGTAAGGTCATATCAATGTAACATAGGACTTTTTTTCTGCCAAAAATAGTTATTTGCCCCTTACTGTCTCTACTAATATAGCAATCACAGGTAGTACTGTATCCCCATAATTTAATGTCAAGATTCTTCCAGAAATACACTTTTGAGATTTCCAAAATCCGAAGTGGGGGTGGAAACCTGGATGAGTTCCATTCACATTACTTTCTCTACTCTTGTACAAGCTCTTCTTACAAGTGCTTCTAAGCAATACACAAATCTGTTAAGAGCTTGTTGATATGCGAGGACTTTCAAATTCTGTTCTAGACATGACCAACTAATAATAAAGCAAATTAACAGCTATTTGAAAAAAGTGTATTTGAAGATTCAAATTAATACAAGGCTTGGAAATCGTTAGATCCTTGATAACTAATTTGGCATAAATGGTGTGTTTTAATATCCACATTGTGTGTAGTAAGATTTTGTTTCTTGTGGTTGACCAGTTATGTAAGAGTACTCAGAATGAGGACTTCAGAGGCTGTTTCCAGAAAATTCAACATACATGATCCACACGAAACAAATCTTAAATATATTGTTACTTTGTGGGTTCGTGAAATTAAAAGTCCAGGTTACAAACACTAAAAATTGCTCTTTATTTGCGTAGAACATGCTTTGGTCAATATGACAGTCCAGAATTACGTCACATACACAACGACAACACAGCTCACACAGCTGTTCACACACGTGAGTTCAATAACAACTGTCCCCCTTGATGAGCCGCGGCTTCCTTATTTAGACTTACTATCTGGAATGTTCTCAATCAATATGGCACTAGAAGAAAGTCGAACTGTCCTTTCCCCCACCGTTTCGGCGAGCTTTTATCTCCACACTGTACTGCCCATCTCTTTGAACTCGTCGCCCGCACCTCCTCGAATCAACAATGCGTTCGCGATACTGCTCCCTCAAGGCTGGTCATCCCGAACATCACCATCGTATCGCTCCAGACGGCCGCGCCGTGGCTCAGTGGTTAGACCGCTTGGCTCTCACCAGGCGGCCGGGGTTCGATTCCAGGCGACCGCAAAGTGAGATTTGTGGTGGACAACACGGCGCTGGGGCGGGTTTTCTCCGGTTTTCCCCGCCATCTCATTCCACCGCTGCTCCATCTTCATCTCATGTATCATCAGTGCCATCGCCTGCGGTGCCGTGTGTAGTAAAAGCGGGTGTTAAACACTACGCACACGTATGGGGCCAGATGATCCAGGTGTTTCCTCGGGGCACCTGGATGCGGTAGACCACGTCCTTAATCCTCTTTACCACCCGTTACGGTTCTTGCCATGCTTGATCTTGGCTGTTGGCTTGCCTGTCGTATCGGGTCTTCATGCTGTCACTCGCCATCTGAGTGTTCAGACGAGCCATCTCGTGCATGTCGTGGAGACGGTCCACTAAGTTCTCCACATACTCGGTTGCTGGCTGTTTCACTTCCGGGAGCTCCCAAAAGCCAGGTCACAAGGAAGGCATAACTCTCGGCCCAACATTAAGCTGGCTGGCGTCATCCCAGTGGTGTCGTGTGTCGACCAGCGGTAGGTCAGCAGGGACAGTGGCTCCTTGACATTCCAGTCTCGCTGATGGCTGACCACGACCTTCCTCAGATGTTCTGCTAGCGTCTTGAGCTACCTCTCGACCATGCCGTCCGACTGCGGGTGAAGAGGTGTTGTGCGGGTCTTATTCACTCCAAGTCTTTCTAGTGCCTCCTTCATCAGGTTAGACTCAAAATTGGTGTCCTGGTCGCTGTGGAGCTCTAACGGCACCCTTAAACGGCAGAACACTTACTCCACGATGCAGTCTGTGATGGCCTTCGCCTCCTGGTTCGGGATGGCATACACCTCCGGCCACTTGGTGAAGTTATCCAGGGCCACCATCAGTACTTGTTGCCTCGGTTGGACACTGGGAATGGTCCAGCTGTGTCGACAGCGATGCGTTTGAAAGGCGCTCCGACGTTGTAGTGCTGCATGTGACTCCGGCTCCTAGTCTGGGGCCCGCGACTCGCCACGCATACGTGACATTGACGGCTCCATCTCTCAGCATCTACTCGGAGCCTCAGCCAGTAGTAGCGCTGTCGGAGTTTGTCGAATTGTTCGGTTTGTTCCCAAGTGTTCTGAAGTAGCGGCGTGCACTTCCTCCAAGACTTCCGGGACATAACTTCGGCTAAGTGCCAACTGTTTTCTGTGCGTCATCCCATCGGGTGATTCCCATACCCGACCTCTCTGATCTTCAGCGAGTACCATTGGGCCCACTACGACTTGAAAGCAGCGCTTCTGGGTGCGATTTCCTCCCATGTCGGTCTCGTCCCTGCCTCCATTTCCCTTAAGAGTGGCCCCAAGTCGGCGTCCGCCAGCAGCTCCCTCCTCAGGCCTGCGTTATCCCAGACGTCCGCAGGCACTGCCGTGACTACTCTGACACGGCACGCCCTTTCTCTTCCACTCTTGTACTTTAGCCGCACTCTTCCGGGCAGGTTCTTCGGGACATGGCGTCGGCGTTACCGTGGCTCTTCCCTCTACGATGTTCAGAGGTGAAGTACTCCTGCAGCCTCTGGACCCAACGTGCTGTCTGGCCTTCCAGGTTTCTGAAGCTCAGTAGCTAGGTTAGGACGGCGTGATCAGTCCTCCGGTGGAATGGCTGACCGTACAGGCACTTGTGTAAGTGCTCAGAGGTCTTTAGTACCGCCAATAACTCGCCGGATAACGCAGTCGTTCTTCTCTGTCTAGGACAGCGTCTTGCTGTAGTAAGCTATCATCCGCTCGTGACGTCCTGAACTAGGGATAAGACGCTTCCAATTCAGTGGTCGCTGACGTCGGTGTCCACAATGAAGGCACAAACTGGTTGTGGGAATTCCAAAATAGGAGCACTGCAAAGTGTCTTCTTCAGCTGCTGGAAAGCGACTTCGGCGTCCCCCGTCCACACATACGGTCGGTGTTCTTCCGTCCGGCGGGTGAGGGGCTTGGCGATGTTGGAGAAGCCATTTATGAAACGGCGGTAGTAACTGCACAGCCCCAGGAAACTCCGAAATTCTCTCATCCTTTGGCCGTGGCCAACCTCTCACGGCCTGTGTCTTCTCCGGGTCTGTGGCCACTCCGGTTTGTGAGACTATGTGGCCCAAGTAGTTGACTTCCTTGCGGAAGAGCTGGCACTTCTTCGCGTTCAGCTTCAGGTTGTTCGCCTGCAGTCTCTGTAGCACCTTGCTCAGGTTTTCCAGATGGTCTTCGAAGGTTTATCCGATGATGTCCAAATATAACAGGCAGGCGTCATAAGTCTTCTCATCACTGACTCCATGAGGCGTGGGAAGGTAGCTGGCGCGTTACAGAGGCCAAAGGACATAACTGTGAACTGCCAAAGCCCTTGGTCTGTCGAGAATGCGGTCTTCTCCTTGTCTCTAGGGTCTAGAGCTACCTGACAGTAACCAGACTTCAGGCCCCGGGTGGAGAACCACTGCGCACCAGCAAGCGTGTCCAGGGTGTCGTCAGTCCGGGGTAAGGGGAAACAATTCTTCGTGGTGACAGCGTTCAGCTTCCTGTATTCCACGCAGAAGCGTAGCACGCCGTTCTTTGTTACCAAGACTACAGGGGAACACCAAGGGCTGTCAGACTCTTCAATCACTCCCGTGGATCTCATGTTCACCAGCATGTCTCGCACCGCCGCTTGTTTTTCCAGCGGAACGCGTCTAGGTGGTTGCCGAATATGCCGAGCGTCTCCGGTGTCGATGCGGTGGAGCACTTTGTCCGTGCGGCCGTAGTCGCTGTTACCTTGACTGAAGACACGCTGGTATCGTCTTAGAAGTCGCCGAACCTTCTGGAGCTGTTGTGCGGTCAGGTGGTCGTCCGCCGTCTCCAATAAGCCTTCCAGCCGGTGCCCCAGGTGTTGCGTCGGCACTGACTCCTGGGCCTTATCGATTGGTGTTAGGCTGACCACGGGCTCGCACGTCCCTATCTCCGTACCGGCCTAGACGTCTTGATCGGCATCTCTCGGTTCGGCAACAATGTTCTGGCTACAAAAGGTTCGTGCACAGACGTCTTCTGGTCCAGCATCAGGTTCCTTGTTCGCTGGCCTTCTAGTCGCGCCGTCACCACCACCTCGCTTCTCGCGTGGACAACCACGTCTTCCCTCAGGATGACCCTGCAGATTCCCAGGCGTTCTTCGCGTTGCCGGAGTATGACCTCTTCTCCATTGATCCGCAGAAACTTCCTGCCGACGTCGACCGTCGCTTCGTGGCTCCTGAGGGCATCCAGTCCCAGTATCACCTCAGCCACCTTCGCGACGAACACCCACTGACGTACGGCACTCCGTGCCAAGGTCAACTTCAGGAGGGCCTCCTCCACAGGCAAGGTGTCTTCCGATGCTGTCACAGGCTGGTATGGTCGGCTTGGTTTCCTAGACGGCAAACCCCTGGCTACGTCAGGTGTAATGACGGTCACGGCTGCCCCGGTGTCCACCAGCACGCGGCACGGCTTCCATTTCACCCAACCGTCCGCGATGAGGCTGTCATCGATCCGTCGGCTGACGGTGCGCAGTGTCACTCGAGGGGATTGTGTTGACGCCGCCGAAGTGCTCCTCGCCACGGCGGCCCTTTCTCGTTTCTCTGGCTGCTCTACCTGGTGTGGGCAGTCTTTCTCCAGGTGTCCTGACTGGCCACATCCCCAACACACGTCACTAGGTCTTCGCCGGCGTCCCTCGGCTGGTCTTCGATCTCCAGTGTAGCGGATACTCCTTGTTCTCGACACCGGTTTAGCCGTCACCTTGGCGCCTCCATCCTCAATGCTGCCGTTAGCAGTGGATGGTTTTGTAGTCGCCGAGCATTAGACGCTGACTTATCTCGACGTGTTGCACCCCGTCAAAGGTGTAGGCGGCTTCTCGGGATACGAATTCAGGTGGGAGGTCGACCAAAGCTTTGCTGGCCAGTTGTTCAATCGCCAGGGCGAACTCCTGCAGCGTCTGCCCTGGCTGCAGCGACCTTGACTTCATGTGGCCGCAGTAGGCTGCGGCCAAGCGGTGGTTTCCGAAGCGGTTGTCCAGGGCTTCCCAGATGTCCTTGTGATCCGCCGCTCTCTGTACCGCGTTCAGGACTTATGCAGCCCGTCCTTGGAGGCTGGCTATTAGCTGTGCGGCCTCCTCTGGTTACCACTTGTGCTTGGCCAGTGTCGAATTGGCGGCGGAAGACTTCGAACGTGTATGTGCCGTCGTACTTCGGCGGTTTGACGCGCGCAGATGTGTTGCGTCCCGGGGCGTCGGCCTTCAAGTCCTTCAACCTCCTGCCGACGATGTCGTCTACCATGGCGTTCAGGGACTTGGTGTTGCTGTCGGCCTTTCCTTCCAGGTCATTAAAGCGGCTCGCCAGGTCTTCGACGCGCTCGCTCAACTCTGTGATGCCCTCCTTTACGCCGGCCAACTGCTCCTCAAATTTGGCGGCGAGAGCTTCGTTCGCAGCCTTCATTTCCGTGGTCAGTTCGGCGATCTTCGTGGTCATCGTCGCGGCCAAGTTGCTATTAGCAGTTTCCATCTTTGCGGACAGGTTATTTGGCGCCTCCAACTTCTCTAGAATCTGTGCCAATGCAGCCTCCATCGTCGTAATGTCCCACTCCTGACACCAATTGTGACTTTGTGGGTTCATGAAATTAAAAGTCAATGTTACTAACACTAAAAATTGCTCTTTATTTCCGGAGAACACACTTTGGTCAATAAGACAGTCCAGAATTACGTCACATACACAATACAACTTGCAAGGTCAACAACCACAACACAGCTCACACAGCTGTTCACGCACGCGAGTTCTCTTAACAACTGTCCCCCTTGACGAGCTGTGGCTTTCTTATTTATAGCTGACTCACTATCCGGAATGTTCTCAAACAATCAAGACAGCGCTAGAAGAAAGACCAACTGTGTAGAGATCCATCTCTTCCCCCCCCCCCCCCACTGTTTCGGTGAGCTTTTATCTCCGCAGTGCACTACTCATCTCTTTGAACTCGTTGCCTGTGCCGCCTCGAATCAACAATGCGTTTGCGACAATTTGGTATTTTAATCAAAAACATTAACCATTTTTGAGAAAATTAAAATGTTAAACAAATGTTTCATGTAAAGTTTAGTTCAGGGTGGAGGTCATATCGCATTTTTGGAAGATCAATGCCATTTGGTATTTAACTTAACTTTTCACTTTTGAGTTATGTTATTCACTGATAGACAAGTGTGTGTGCGCGCGCGTGTGTGTGCGCACACTCGCTCACCCATCGTTTTCACATCTATTTCCAATTTGTATATAATGCAATTCTTTCTCTACTTAATGTAAGTATAAAGAAGTAAAAAGCACAGTAATAACAAATGGAAGCTAGGGAGAAATAATCTTATGTTATTAGTTATAAAAGTATTCTGTTTATCACTTGAATGGGATACTTTGACTGCTGTAAGTTGCACTGAAATGAGCAAACAACAATGGACAATTGTATGCAGTAACTGCTCAGATCGCAATCTATGCACCACTAATCTGTGGTCAGCATTTCAGTTTATTTTACCAGCTTAATTGCATGTGCCTGCAGAATCAGACTTAAAAATTTAATGCTGTAGCCAGTTTTGAACCACGGATCTCCCAATCTCCGTCCGGTTGCTTTTTGACCATTGAGCTATCATGGTCAACATGTCAGCACATTAAATTCTGCAACTAACTTGTTGTTCAATGGTTAAGATCAACAGGATGGAGACCGGGAGATCCGTGGTTCAAATCCCAGCTATGACATACGTTTCCAAACTTGAGCCTGCACAAGGCTGGTGTGAAAGAACAATTAATTTACATAGATTAACCTGTTCACACTCTGTAAAATGATTTACACCATCCAATTAAGGATTGAGCATAGTGAAAGTGTAGATACAGAAGGCAGGATCAAGTAAGGAAACACGCAAAATTTTCAGGCACATATTTCAAATAAAAGGACAACCAGCAAAGAAAGCAATTGAAACTTGGCTTACAAGTGGCATTATATACAGGAAACTAGAGGGAGCCATTTTCGATATCTTCTATAGTGAGCCATTTTCAGCACTTTGCTTCTGCATTTTTATTTTATTTCGCATTTACTCTACACTTGCTCTGTTACTTTTATTTGCATAACCAATGTATATCATTCATATTCATATGGGAGGCGGGCTAATTTTATTTGCATCATTCAGTATAACAGGGGAATTACAATGTAAATGTAAATTACAACTGGTTAATAATAGTACACAAGTATTAACAATGTAGTTACATGCCTCTCCGCAACCCGCAACCTGCCCCCTCTATTATTCATAAGCTTGTAAAATAAAAATAATTGTGAATTTTGTGAAGTAACAGTAGAAATCCAGCTAAGCTGGCTACTTTAATAACATGTTATACTCACAAGCACATAACATGCAATGCAGAGAATACTTTGGCAGTTGTTGTGCAGCACATAAAGATGTGATTAATAATATACATTTCTTAAAAGCTAAAAACATCTCTGAGTCAGTCTTCCATTGTATTTTTAAAGATTTAACATCTTAAATAACTGATCTGTTGCATTTACATAACTTTGACTAGCCAGTTCATTTATTTGTATATAGTTTTTGCAACTATTCTTACAAAAGCTGATTTTACTAACTAAAATATCTTTTTTGCTTAATTATTTTCACTACTTCATTGTAGGTACAAGGGGGATAGAGTAAACTGAAGTCATAGTCAAATGCTTATATGTGGATTGCTGTAATTACACACTTTCCATGATATCGTGAGAAATAACGAGTAACAACAGCACTTTAAGAAAAGTTCAAACCAATAACAAAGGATATCTTGAACTGAATTATAGGGTTTAGATATGGTTTACCAGTTAAAATTATAATAATAAAAAATTTGCAAATGGCGACTTCATGGGGTTCTCACATGTTGCTTTTTTACTGTGTTCTCTCTCTTTAACTGCATCGCCTACACATGAGCCCTTTTAAAAATTTCTTTTTCATATTTATGACACCTGAAAATTTGTATTACCAGTGAAATCATAACATCAAATGTTTGGTTGGAATGCAATATTTCCTCTTCCTACAAGATATGTGGGCGAGAAACTAAAAATAAATGCATAAAGTACAGGAAACCCTTGACACAACATGCATTTTACCACTCAGCTACAAAAGCAGATGTCAGAGCATGGCTTATTTGCAACATAGATGTTTGTCTATTAAAATCATTATCTAATATGTTTTTCATTTTCTTATATATTCTCCAATGCCATGTAGTTAGCAGCTCAAGTGCAACATAATTCCAACTTTGAGATATTTAAACCATATTTTATCATGGTACATTAATACAGCCATAGACAGCTGGAAAGCTGTCGGAAAGACAGCTGAAATTGATATAAAGCACACAGTCCTGTTGTGTTATTAGATTGTTAGTACTTTGTCAAACCTCCGTTCTTCCTAATAACCTCAAACAGTATTTTAGCCATTGATTTAGTTCGTGTTTGAAGTTCTTGTTTGTAATTCAAAAATTGTTGCCCACTCTTCTCGCATTGCTCTTAACAGCTCCAATATGACCTCAAATTGTCTTCCATTGTAATAAACACACTTTGCAGGTATTCCCCAAAGGTTTTCGATGGAATTCAAACTCGGGCTAGGTGCAGGCCAGGGCAAAACATCAATATCTTTCTCTTCAAACCACTTTTTTGTTGTAGCAGAAGCCTGCACAGATGCATTGTCTGGTTGAAAAATTAGACTTTTGTCCCCTAGGTCCTTATATATTCTAATCATTGTGTGTAGTGTTAAACGCCCGCTTTTACTACATACGGCACCACAGGCGATGACACTGATGATACATGAGATGAAGATGGAGCACTGGTGGAATGAGATGGCGGGGGAAACCGGAGATCCCGGAGAAAACCCGCCCCAGCGCCGTGTTGTCCACCACAAATCTCACTTTGCGGTCGCCTGGGATCGAACCCGGGCCGCCTTGGTGAGAGCCAAGTGGTCTAACCACTGAGCCACGGCGCGGCCCTTCTAATCAATTGTGTTCCTAGCAGCTCAGTGTACATGTTAGAGATTATTCTAGTGTTCAGGAAAGCAATGTGTGATGTATCTTGAGCACGAAAGCTGGTCAAAGAATAACACTTCCGACACCAACATTTCTGCTCTTTCTTATGTGCTGCTCTGTTCTCAGATCATGCCAATAATATTGAAATTCATGTGGCCCATCTAAATTAAACTTCTTCTCATCATTGAAGAACCCATTCTGAAGTCTATGACATATGTTTTTCAGCAAACACCTAGACTGTTTATGTTTGGGTGTTAAGAGCTGGTATCTGCCGTGTTTTCCTGAATGTAAGGTGTTTGTTATTTGACATTTGTCATACACATCTGGCAGTAACTGGCAACTAAATCAGCAACAAGTTGAGAAGACTAATGGCTTATGACCCTTGTTTATGCAAAAATAACCGTTTTGATGCCTCTGATAATTTTCTACTTTGCCCATCTTTTTGGTTCTGTCCATTTTGTGCACCCAATCTAACAAAATTATTAATCACTGAACTTGAATGGCTTAACTTCTTGGCAATTTGATGATTAGAGTGTCCCATTTCTTGTATGCACTAATTTTTGCTTTTACATCACATAACTGTTTTCGCATGGCATTGCTATAACGGTTTATGTGCACAATATGCCTTGATATCTTTTTTCCTATATGCAGTAACAAGTATACACACACTAACACCACACAGAGCTGACTGCCTTTATAACAACTTCCATCCTCTACCACCTGAACACGTGATGTCTTGTTAATACTGTACTACTGACATTAAATGCGATATCATTTGAATGCATTTGTCAGTAATTTTCCTAAATATGTCTATGCCTTTATACTGATTTCCACCACTGTTATACCTAGGTAGAGCTAAGTGCGCCTGTTGGAAGGATGTGTGTTTTGATTAAAATGCTATTTAAAATACTTTCATTACAAATGAAATATATTACTTGATTTTTATAATGGCTTTCAAAGTCCCCTTCATTCTGAATAACTTTAACATCACTGGTAAACCATAAGCGGTAGACAAAATCTTAATACACAAAAAATGGAGATGTCATGAAGGCACACAATTTATGTCAAACACTTTTTTAAGTTAACCATTTCTGAGACTTCTTGGTATTGTTTTGCATTTAACTTTTCTCAAATCACTCGAACAAAATTTCAATGCCACCACATAGCGACCAGTTCTTAAAGATTTGATTATCACTAAGCCTACCATTTTTTGCTATTCCTATTCTATCTACCAGGAAATATGAAATAAAAATAATTTCTACAAATATTTATCTGGATTAACATGAAGAAATGTGAATAAGCGTATAAGAATAATTTGTACAGAAGTAGAGAAAGTAATGAGTGCAACACATGTGATTATTTTCTTTTGTTTTTTACCCTTTTTTGGGGGAATTATTAAAGATGCCAATCATTTTATAGTCAGTGACCTGAAGGTTACAGAAAATATATCAGCATACGTTGTGAACTTAAAAAATTTTTTTTTTACGTAAAACCATTCATACTATGAATGTGTTGATACAATAAGATAATAACAATTAGGACTAGGTAATATAAGAACATTTTTTGTGTACATTCATAAAATCAGTCAGGTCACTTGATTTAATTGATTTCATTTGCATCTTTTAAATTTGGCACATCTATTTTTACTACCAAAAAATAGTCCAATGAGAGGTAATTTTTTAATGGAAAGATAACATTTGTGGTCCAGATAAGTGCATTGTTCATAGTTGAGCTTTTTCTCTATATCAGCTTCATCGGTTTGTAGCAGGTCTCTTACAGAGTGTGTTGGGGTCCATCTGTAAGTTTGTAAGGCAAAATTTTATCCTCTTTAGGGTATTAACTTTAATAAATTCAAACTTTGAAGTACATTTTAAATTCACCTGCTATGTATAAATGCATAAGGAAGATCAGCATTTTTATGTTTTGTACTCTACTATTTTAGTGTATTGGTTTCACTTTGCATCTTTCTTGCAGATGACTATGGATGAAAAGTATGTGGAAAGCATTTGGGCCCTTTTAAAAAATGCTATTCAAGAAATCCAAAAGAAAAATAATTCAGGCCTTAGTTTTGAAGAGCTATACAGAAATGCCTACACAATGGTTTTACATAAGCATGGAGAACGTCTTTATACAGGTCTTAAAGAGGTTGTGACTCAGCATTTGGAATCAAAGGTATATACTGCAGATTCTTATGATACCTTTATTTCCTTGTATTTATTATGTATTTTTACCATATATTTATGTTTATATAATTTTTCATTCAGTTTTTGGTTTGTTGTAAGATGGTATGAATTCCCTAAAACACACTGATCTGTAAAAATTGAAGCTTTCACCATTGGCATCGTGAAGATTAATCATTTCCCAGGCTTGTAGGCCATGGTCTGTTAGGTTTCAATGTTTCTGACATTTTGCCATGAACTGTGCTGGTCATCTTGGCAGGCAATCCAACAGCTGGTTAGAGCTTGAAATACACTAGACCACAGCCTTGCCTACAAGCTTAGTAAATTTGTTTAATCTTCCTACACTAATGATTCGCTGAGAATTTAGATATCATTTGCTTATTAACAGGATATGCTTATAAGTTTGATTCAAGATGGGATCATAATATACTTTTGTGGTTAATCATATGTTCTTGCTTTCATGTGTTTTAGGTGAGGGAAGATGTTCTCAGGGCTCTGCACAACAACTTTCTGCAAACACTAAACCAGGCATGGAATGACCATCAGACTTCAATGGTCATGATACGTGACATTTTAATGTATATGGATAGAGTATATGTTCAGCAAAATGATGTGGACAATGTGTATAATCTTGGATTGATTATATTCAGAGATCAGGTAATAAAGTGATAGATGGTTTTAAGTCCATAAATTGAATTTGATAGCTTTGATACAGAGCACTCAATTTCTCAGTTTAGCTATCCTGAAATTTTTTTACACTTATACATTCATGCAATTTGAACTATTTTTAAAATCTACATTGTTTGGAATACATATGATTTTTAATAACGATTTAACAGCTTCTGCTATTGGAACAATCCATGGTTACAGGTGTGACTTGCACAGAGTTAAAAATTGCATTCAAATCATCAAATATGTATTTATTCAAATCATAAATAGCTGGGATTATTAGATTTCAGGCTGTACTAGCATCATATAAAAAAAGAAAGCAAATCATGTTCTTAAAAATTATGAAAAAAAAATTTAAAACTTTGCTTACTCACGTGACAAGAAAAAGACATGAAAGTTAGCCACGTTTCACTAATTGTCATGTTTCTGTGAAACTATTTACTTTTCAACCTCAAAAAAAATTTATATATGTGCCTGAAGCATGAATCTATCTGTAGTTAGAAGAGTAATATTTAATCTATCAAATAAATTTAGAAATAAATTTTCAAAATTGTGGTTACAGGTGTGACACATGGTTACGGGTGTGAATGTGCAATTAATATATCATTGATATATTTTCAAACAGTTTTATTAAATTTATTTGAGTACCATGTGTTGTCTGCTGCTCACAAGTCTTGATTGAAGTAATTTGCACACAGTTTGACATTGACCCCCATGATATTTCATCAGAGTATATCCAAACTTTTCCAGACCTCTTTAAGTATTTTAATTGCAATGAATCATTTTTCATTTCTATGACCAATGCTCTGTATTTCTCCTACTTCCCATTATCACTTTTTAATAGAATATCAACGTCAACACATTTAATGGTTTCTTTACACCAGGCTCCGCCAACTGACATGCACGGTGTACCTATACAGTTCACCAGGCTGGCGTGCTTGGTCGTTGGCGAGTGCTAGGGAGATATGCCAATCACTACCTTGCGCAGTGGCGTTTCGTAATCTGTACTTATGTTACCATTAAATAATTACGGGCAGGATACTAGTGAAGGAACAATCCAGAAACTGTATAATACGTGGTTTAATATCTCTCTGGTACTTGTTATTAAATTATAGATAAAACAACCCAATACCAGTAAGATTATTATATCCTTCAATCCTATACTACCAAATGATGGCATATAAAAGCAATATTTTTAATTATAAGAATGAATCAGCACTTTGTGGAAATTAGCACAATTTTGATATTGAGAAATACAAAATAACAAAATAATATTTACTATATAGTGATATTACACAGAATACTTCATATTAAACGAATATACACATTTCATTTAAGAATTTTATACATTCAGTTTTCGGTAGACACTCTAGCCTTCCTACACAATTTGGTTTTCAAAATATTTGCCACATTTGGAGACAGTGAAACACAACTCTGGACCCTTAATGCACACTTCAAGTTATGATTACTGATGTTGGCTCTCTGAGGGTTTCTAATGCATTTCATAGCTGAAAATGAGGATTCACATACGTAGGTTGAACCAAACATTGCAATCGTAGATACTGCACGCCTGTGTAATCGAGCGAATCTTGATTTAGGAAATCTCTTGTAGAAATCTAGCAAACTTCCTCTGTTTCTGTAACTGTCAGCTAACTCATGTCACATTTCAAGGTGATTCCTGTTGTGCCTTTTATTGGCACCAGATATAGCATATCTTAAGATCTGCGTGAAATAGTATGAAGTGACAGAGTGATACTTTCGAACTGGTGAACACTGACAGGGTTGAATTTACTTGCAGCTATTACATCGTTTAATAATTGAACCATCAGAAAAACTACTAGAAGATGTGGCAATCTGTAGTGCTATTTCGTAACTCACATAAACTGAGGTTTCTGCCATTCTGCCATCCCCTTCCTGTTCCTCTTCCTGTGATGTGATCTTTTCTCTGAGCATTTGTATCTCTGCAGTGCATTCTTCTTTTTATAGGGCAGAATAATCATTAGCATGCAATGTATTAAAATGTCACTGAAGATTAAATCATTTCAGCACTTGCAATTTTTTTCTGGCAAATTAAATAGCACCACCACTACATTCCGTGAAAAAATACTCAGTTTCCCATTCGGGATTGAAATAGTGTTGGCCTGGTGCCCTTTGCTTTAATGAGTGCCCTTCCATATCAAACTGACACTGAAGTACGGACCGCCACTGTTATGGAAGACAAACCAACGTCACTACTGCGAAGCATGCACTGAGGCAACACGGTGCTTCCAGCCCAGCACATGCACCGCGGCAAGCGAGTTGGCTGTGGCTGCTTTACACGAATCTAGCTCAACATTCATGGATTCTTCTACTTCAAGAGTCTGATCATCAGATATTGTCACAGTGGAGAGCTTGCCATCTGAAAGACACAGACTGAATATACCAAGAAACTCTTGAAGAAATGTAGACCATGTGTTCCTTGAATGGCTTTAACTGATTCCCATCTTTCGTCTATCATGGTAATGCAGGTTTTAATTTCTTCTTCGGGAACAAAAATTATATTCATATTTTTTTGTGTTTTGACAAGCACATTCAGCAAACTCTAGCAACAGTTTCTCTAGTACGCATGGCATTCCACATAGCTCTTTTAACAACTCCATCTACTCAATAACTGCCCCTTTGCCATATGGAGATAAAAAAAATGACCATTCTCCATCAGTCCCAAAGTCCTCGCCCATGTAAGTCAGGTTCAATAATGTGTACCTGTTTTGGAACTGGGCTGCACACCCATCTGAAAATATTTTTACATATTTGACATAAGGTTGGATTGCACTTAGCTTGTTGAAAATTTGCTTAAGAAAAACCCATACCAACTGTTTGCCATGAGATAATTCATCACTGATGATAGCAAACGAGTGATGAAATGACAAGCCATGCAACACCCCTGAACATAGTCACCTGCTCATGTGTCCCTTGAAACATCTGAAGTTTGTGAACTTTTGCAGAAAATTTTTCTGTAAAATCTATTTGCAAAAAGCTTCATTCTCTGCTATGGAATCTCTTGAAGCTTGAAAATACTTTTGTTGTATGTTTTTCACAAAAAGTGCACCAGAAATTATGGTAATTGTTCCAATATATAATGTCTGACAAAGATTGTTTCTACAATTGCTTTCATATGTCCCTCTTTATCAGTACACTTTTTTCATTAAATTTCAGTTGCAAACACTTAATCAAGACCTTTGTACATCAGTTTCGTTGCCTTGTCTTTGCTGTTTTCACATCTTCTTGTCACATTCATTTTCAATGCTGCATACTAGTGTTTCACTCAACTAGCCCCTGGTTTTTAAAAAGAGAAAGAAATACATACTCACGATCTCTTTCTAAATGCTACTGTTTTATGGCCTGCCAGGCAGGGCAACACATCAGTGGCAGATAATCATTCTTCCTCCAAATGTGGTTCCTGCTCCCCTTCATTGTCAGAAATTTCAAAATGTTCCTCATGTGCACTATCTGAAACATCTTCTAAATTAATTATGAACCTATTATTAATTTCATCTATTAATCCATCTTTCTCTCAATAAAACTGTTATATCTTTTTGACATGTTCACAAGCTCCCCGCCACTTTTGTTCGGACATTTTACCTACTGCACTATCAAACAACACTTTTTGCTTAAATGATATTTTGTGTTTTACGACATCTTTTATCTATGCCCACGTAAGTTTCATAGCAATAAGGAACAATGATACGGAGGTAGCCGTATTACAGCGTGTTCGTGTATTTGCACTATGCGATCTATTTCATAAATTTTGAAACAGTCTTTTTTGAGCTTTATTAGTTTGTATAGTACAGCTTTGGTGGAATGCGGATCAAATTCATTATTGACACTGAGCCATGACTGCATTACTGATTTAAGTGATGATATCAGAGCCTTGTTGATTTGAGTAGAATGATAAGATGCATTGTCTATTACTATAGCACTATAGGGGGAAATGTTAGGTAACAACTGATTAATAAACCAAGTTTTAAATGTTTCACTATCCATTTCTTCATGATAGTCTTTGCTTGATTCTGATTTAAAACTTGGAACAGTGTTGGGAATGAAACCCATCCAACTCCCCCCACTTGCGTTTGCCTATTGGGATGCGTAATGGAAATTCAAAGTCATCCTCTTCACTTTTCCGTACTTTGTTTTCGTATAATTTATATTGATCCATGTGTCACCTAAATAAATAATAGAGGCACCGGAAACCCTTATCTCTTTCATTTTTCTTAAAAATGCGATTCCTTTTGCACAACATATGGCCGTTGCATCAGAAATTTTTCTCCACGTGAGTTCTTGAAAAATCTAAATTTTATTGTGCTCGACACAGATATAGTTGGCTTTCTGCATTTTAAGCCCTCACATTCGTCTGTAAAAAATTATGTACATGGATCACAATCATAAAATTCACAAATTCTAAAAACTTTTTTCATGTTTCCAACACAGAGTTGCAACACTACTGATGCCTGCTTGTTCTTACCCTCATGCCATAGCAAGTAAATAGGGAATACAATAGGGTTTTAAAAGTGACTGACCATTTCAAGGAAAGAAACAGTGCCTGTGCTAGACAAGGATAGTACATAAAGTGCCAAGTTAAATCTCGTGCATTATAGTTTTTTGCAAATGACATTGAGCCTGCCTTTCCTTTTGTTGTCTCATTTTTTGTAGTCTTTTTATAGCAGTAGCAGAGATCTCGCATCTTTGTTTCTTGTCATGCAGCCTTTCTTTTTCTAAATATCCTTGATGCTTTTCAGGGTGTTTCTTCAGCTTGGCATGAAACCTAGCTACTTTTTCTTTTAATGTCAATGGCATTAAGAACATACTGTAAAATTAAAGTAATATTACACCTATATATCATAGAAAAAAAATTGTTGAATTGAAATGGTCGCACTTGTAACCATTAATATAATTTAGAAACATGCCCACAAAATTACCAAACTTACAGAATGTATCCGTGCCCATGTGTTTATTGTAGAGCAGCAATATGAAGCTTATAAAACCATTGTTTTCAGAGATGTTATTTAATAGCATTTTCAGGTTGCCGGTGTAACAATGCGATTGTTAAGCTTTCTTACCTGCTTACTGGAGTAGTAAGATAATTAAGTTCACTTTCTCAATTTAAAAAAATAAGTACACTAATTGAGCACCCACATACAATAATAGGGTAAATCACAAAACATCTAACTGAGCTAGAGTCAAATAAACATTTCAGAAGATAACATTTCAATAATTCAACAATATTTCGAGACCTCACAGGTCTTTATCTGGCAATGTTTGGGAATGTATTGATATATTAATGGTAACTGAAATGAACTGTAGGATATATAATAATAGTGGAAAATGACTTACCTCATTATTGCATGGAATGTTCAGAACAATTTAACTGTGTTCGAAATAAGGAAATCAAACATTGTAATTTCACTGCGCTTTTAGATATACTTTGATTTTCACCACCAATTGGAAGCTAGAAACTTATTTACAAGCATAAAGAATGTTATAATTCAATCACCAGTTAATCTTATGTGTTTACTAGTCACTCTCACTTGAACTGCAGTTAGCTTGTGATAGAGAATTGGTTGCTTGTTTAGTAAACTTGCTCATAAACATTTTGCCTTTTTCTGGTAAGTAACAGGATTGAGATTTGACATCATCTAATGTAGCCTTCTTAACACCAATATGTGGAACTGTCAGAAATTGTATAGCTTGAAGCTTCTTTTTATTAGGACATATCTTATATGTTTTTAATAATTCTATGTCAGAGAAATTTTCTTGAACAACTAAAGTACCACTAGGCTTGTGGGATAAAATTCAAGCTTTGGAAAGGTCAAGTCCTTTATTCGGTAGTTTCAACTGATTACTCTGCCTTTTGCTGTATCATAATCTAACACAGTTTCTTTAAGGACAATGAAGGAAGGCTTCCTAGCACTTATTATGTTGATGCAATCGCTAGGTGTCTCAATGACTTCTGTTTTCTTAATCTTTTGTGAATATGTAGCGAAATTTCCATCATGCTGGCAGTAACTATGCCCCCGAACAGGAAAAACATGTCTAACAGTGATTCCCAATATCACAAAAATGTATAGGAAAAATCTAACTACAGTCAGATTCCTGTTTTGCCCACTGCATGCATCAGAAAATACCTAGATTTGATATAAAAATTATTTGTGGTTGGTTTATTGACACTCGTCACTTACTTTTTCATATATTTATGAGAGACTAGTTTCAAAGGCCCTGGCCTCCATTTTCAATCTCTTCCCAACTGGCATTTGTTGTTATCTGCTCTCTCTGGTGGTGGAACTATGAACTTTTTTGTCAAATTATCTGCTGGCGGGATTTCAAAGTTCATTACGCGATCCTTATTTTTCCAGATGAATATGTTCTCCCATGTTGTCAATCTATTTTGGTTTATCACTCCTTTTAATAATTTTGGATTTGGATCAGTGTCATGGTTTTCATTCCAAAAATGAAATGCTACTGCTGACTTGTCTTCTTGTTTCAATCTGATGTTTCTAAAGTGTTCTTTGACTCTGGTTTTTAAATTTCTTTTTGTTTGACCTATGTAGCATTTTTCACAATTCTTGCAATTTATTTGGTATATTCCAGATTTGTTACCTGAAGGAATTTCATCTTTTGTTTTTGAATTTAGTAATTTTAAAATTGAGTATCTATTAGTAGGTGCCAATATGATATTTTGTTCCTTGAATATCTTTTTAAATTTATTAAATGTTTTTGGATGATATGTGAATGAACTGAATGTGCTGTTGCTTTCTTTTTCTTTAATAAATGTGGTTGCTTCCTTAATGGTTTTCTTTAGTTTAGATTTTCTAATTTTCTTCAACACCAAACTTTTGTTGTATCCGTTTTCTTCTGCTATGTGTATTATTGCTTTTTGTTCCTTGAAATATTCTTCTTTTTCCATGGGTATGTTGACTAGTCTGTGTGTAAGGCTGTTTATTATTGCATGTTTATGTGTAATTGGGTTGTGGCTATTATTTTTTATATAATTTTCTGAATGTGTTGGCTTCCTGTAAATTCCAAATTTTATTTTTGTATCATTCCTGATGATATTTAGATCCAAGAAAGGTAGTTGTCCATTGATTTCCTTTTCTATTGTGAATTTGATAGTCCTTTCTCGCAGATTGAGTAATTTTAATGCATCATCTAAATGTTTACTTGGTACAATTGCAAAGATGTCGTCAACATATCTATACCAAACCTTGAAGATCAATGGGAAGGACTTTTTAATTTGTGTTTCAAATGCACTCATAAATAAGTTAGCCAAAAAAGGTGAAAGTGGATTGCCCATTGATAATCCTGATTTCTGCTTGTAGTGTTTTCCATTAAAGCTAAAGAAATTTTGTTCAATGCATATTTTTGTTAGAGAAATATATTCTTCTGCTTCTATTGCTTCCATATCAATTGTAGCTAGCCATTTTTTTAACACAGTCTGCAATTTTTCTGTTGGTATGCTTGGAAATAAAGATGTGACATCAAATGAAACCAGTCTGTCATTTTTGTCCAAATTTATATCTTTGATTTTTTCTACTAAATCTAAAGAGTTTCTTAAATTTGCACTTTCAAATTTTGGAAAACTATTAAATTTACTTAGTAACCATTTGGCCAAATTATATGTGGGGGCATTTATGCTACTAGTAATAGGTCTCATGCCTTTCCCTGTTTTATGAATTTTTGGCAGCCCATATACTCTTGGTAATGTTGGATTATCTACTTTAATTTTGTGCAATTCTTTTTTGTTGATTATTTTGCTCTCTTTTAGCGTTTTATTTGTGGTTTCAATGCAGTACTTTAATGGATTAGTTTCTACTTTTTGGTAATTACTGTCTTCTAACAAATCTTCCATCCTCTTTGTGTATTCTTCTTTTTCCAGAATTACTAGTTTATTTCCCTTGTCTGCTTTAGTATAAATAACCGGTTTCATAAACCGGTCATCTGGAAAAATAAGGATCGTGTAATGAACTTTGAAATCCCGCCAGCAGATAATTTGACAAAAAAGTTCATAGTTCCACCACCAGAGAGAGCAGATAACAACAAATGCCAGTTGGGAAGAGATTGAAAATGGAGGCCAGGGCCTTTGAAACTAGTCTCTCATAAATATATGAAAAAGTAAGTGACGAGTGTCAATAAACCAACCACAAATAATTTTTATATTAATTTTGACGTCACTGTTACTAAATTCCTCCAAACACACATACCTAGATTTGTCTGGTGTAGAAGCTCCTGTTGCGAAACATAAAAAATTGAAGAACAGATACTATTGCCTCCTTTCTTGTATTCACCCTCCTCGAAATGAAACATGTAAGAATCCAAATCAGCCTTGTATAGAACTGTTCAGTGACAGGAATACGAAGACGTAATCAAACTGTATTACTAAATTTTTTTATGAAATTTCAGTAGGTCCTTTTTCATTTGTTGATAAGCTTCAAATTTATTACTATGCACCTTTTGGTCTATGATTTCTTCTGGGGATGCATTAACTTATTCTACTTTGTAACTTATTGTGGATTCTGCCATATTGCTTCCCTTGTAAGGATGTATATTATTATATTATTAAATTATATTACTATATTCCAGTATAATTCACATGGTACTTCATTAACGAAATTTACATTATACACATATGCTTACCTCATTTCTTAGTTTATTATTTACATTTCTCTTCCAAAGTCTTGGATGTGCTAACCTTTTCCTTCCTTTCTCCTTATTGCTTTCCTCTTCTTTCAGCAAGGGACAAATCATCTACAAATTCTGAATCTGAGCTTATTTTGCTTTGTTAAAACTATGTAACAATCACTGTTGGACAATGAAACATTGAGCATGTGACTCGTAGAAACCATGCAGCATTGTAACAAAACATGTGCTACAGTCTATCGGCTGTTCTTAGAAGTATAATGCTGATCCATTATTTCAGAATGGACATTAAGGATTCCGAATTTCATATACTTGACATAAATGGTAACCAGACTTACCCCATTATTGCATGCAGGTGCTCAATTGCTGCTTAACACCAGCAAGTCATCCACCATATTGAATTAGTGTTGCCACAGTGAAGCCTACCAACTTGCTAATATTTCCACAAAAATATTCCTAGTGAAAACACATGTTTCAGCAGTGGAATGCTACAAAATTATTGCAAAATAAAGTATTTTAATTGAAGGAATATTAAACTATACACATTTATCTATAAAATGAGGTACAGCATATTGCTGGATTCCAATATTTTATTTTAACCATAAATGTCCTTTCTATGGACTTGCCCTTTTCTAAATATAGTTTTCTAGAAGGTTAAGTGAATAATTGCAAGAAGTAATATATATTCAAATGAGTAAGGACTATGATACAAGGAAGCACAAAATTAATATAATTTGGGTTGAACTAGTGCTCAATGTTCCATTTATTGCTAGTGTTTACCTAGAACACGTTTCATTAGGACCTTCCTAACATCCCTAAGCTAAAGTCGACTATTGAATGTTGAATGAAGGAGTTCACCAATCCAACATTCAATAGTCGACATTAGCTGAGGATGTTAGGAAGGTCCTAATGAAACACATTCTAGGTAAATATTAGCAATAAATGGAGCATTGAGTACTATTTTGAATCAAAATTATATTAGTAATACATATATTCAGATCGCTTCACTTTTTATCAACTTCTGTGGTCTAGGGTTAAAATGCCAGCCTCTGGTTCCCTAGCTAGCAGGTTCAAAACCTGCTATGGGTGATGGATTTTTTGAGCATAAAAATCCTTTGCATAGTTTCCTTCAAAAGGGGAGTAAAGTCTTTGTTCCTGTGTCATGGCTTTACGGTACATGCCTGATAAGATGGTCTCAGAGCAAAATTAGTCTTTCACTCAGCATAGAATAGGACACTGAGAACAACAACAGTTTTAGAACATGTTAAATAAAAATTCAATTTCAATAACTTTTGTAAAAGAAACTAATGACCCAAGTATTGCCTTGAGCTCAGTTATACAGATTTTCTGGGGTTAAAATATGATTAGCCACTGCAAGTTGTAGGCTTGTAGAAGTTGCAAGTCATTTTATTATGCTTTAAATATAATCTGAAGTGCTATTACCATGTGCATTTGGAAAAAAACAAAATTTATTCTTGGAAGTCAGTTTTATGATAAAATTTTTAAAGTTTCAGTATATATATAATGAACTGGTATTTTCACTGATTCACAGGGTTGAACCAAAAGTTTCAGTCCCAAGCCTTTTACAAATTACACGGTTTAAATAATAATTAGGCAATTTATTTATCATTAATGCTATTTATCTAACACACATCAAATTTAGTCCATTGTATGTCCACCATTGTTGGCATGACATGCCATAATATGTTGATGGAAACTTTTTACCATATTGGTGATAGTTTTGGTTGATACTTTCCCATTCTTGTTGAACCCTAGTGAGTAGTTGATCCCGTTGCATGGTCTGGTTGTCTTGAAGTTTGGCTCACAATGATATTGAAGACATATTGCCTTCGTTTATCACCTGCATGGTTGCCTTCACAGTACAAGCTGTTGCTCCATCAGAATTCCCATATTGCTTTTGGGAGGGGCCATCCATATTTTCTTGAATATTGGCAATATTGTTTGTAATATTCTCCAGTGACAGTCTGTTTTTGAGGAACCTGTGCAAATCTGCTGTCCCATGCCATGCCACCTGTGGCCATAATTTTAGTGAACATTTTGGAACAAACCCTGGAGAAATCTTGGCAAGGGTTGCTTGTACAAATTCCATGATTTTGCATGTTTGGTTTAAGGTTGAGTTGAATGGGACTGTGAAAAGAATATGGGCTCTATGTTACTAAAATTACTTCTTTTTATTCTATATATGAATATGGGCTCGTTTATAACATTCTTAGAGTGTTATCAATAAAAATCTCCCTGATCAATCTTTCACAAAATTTCATACAATCGGTGATATTTTTGTGCTAAACATATACTTAACTATATCGAGATTTAACTGTATTGGAACACCACAGTGAAGCGAAAAATTATTAATTTTTAGATGAGTCGTATTTATTACACATCTGCTTCACTTTCGTACCTATTTGCGAAACATGTCCTCAAAATAGGTACGAAAGTGAAGCAGATGTGTAATAAATACAACTCATCTAAAAATTAATAATATACTTAACTAATTCTCTGTATGCATTTCTACCACAATGAGTGAACCTCACATAGTATATGTGAGTGCTGTGCCTCCAATCTTCTCACAATCTTTGAAATTAGGCAAGAAATTCAATTTCCTGACAACACTGCTTATTACAGTAAATTTATCTTTACACATCCTGATAATCCTTCTCTTTGTATTCGGCATAATTTTAGTTTGTCTAGCACTTTTTTCACTGTCCACATCACCCTCTTCTTTTCAAATTCATTTCCTAACAGTGCTGTCAACCTTCAGATGTCAAGCAATTTCTTTTATTGATATCTTTTAAATTTTTGTGCTTAAATATTTCCTTGCTGTGGGGGCCATTAGCTATAGAAAATGGAACTGATTCATGATGCTCTTAACTATTGCTTATTTAAAATTAATAATTGGGGCAGGTGTAAGTTTCCAGGCGTGAAAGTTTCTCATCCGGTTTAGAATTTATTGGTTTATTTTAACCTAAGCTGTGATTGTGCCAACCATGGACACTTGAGGATGAGTTATTGAACTGAAATATTTACTAACTCATCTTTAAGATCCAGAAACACGAGGTTCCCTCAGGGAGTACAGGGAAACACATTAAAAGTACTGTTTAGCACATACAATAGCCATGCTTATTCCATGTAAGGAATGGTGGGAATAATAATTGTCATCAATACCTTACACATTGTTCTCTTTTGAGAGAAATAACAGCTATCCAAAGGGATGGAAATTTAAAGTGAGAAGAAAGCTCATTGGTGTGCAGAAATAGTTCCTAGGCGTGAGAAACTTTCAGTCCACGCTGTAGTATACTTTTGTTATATGGGGAAGTATTGTCATAAAATGCTCTAAAACACTTTGTGAGAAGAATTGAACTAGAATTACATAGTCAAGAGAGTTGCTTATTTTGCAGAAACTTATAAAGAATGTGTTTTCACATCATTAGGAAGGTGTAATAACTGGTTAAAGCACACTATAAAGGAGCGCAATGTGGCTAAATTGTTTCCTGGTGAAATCCTTTTATAGCCTCTTGGCATACAAAGGAATAGTTTTCCGCAAGTCC
This sequence comes from Mantis religiosa, assembly GCA_030765055.1. Classification (NCBI taxonomy): domain Eukaryota; kingdom Metazoa; phylum Arthropoda; class Insecta; order Mantodea; family Mantidae; genus Mantis; species Mantis religiosa. The sequence continues at coordinate 267,998,508 of CM060950.1, read as the reverse complement.
AGTGACACAACATCTTCATGACATGGTAACAACTTATCCTTCAACGTTCTGAGTTAAAAAGATAACGATTATGCTGTTTAATGATAGATATTCTGTAGATTTTCTTGATAAAATCTCATATACTGGTTGTGATAGTGATCTTTACAGTCCATTATGAATCCACTGTTTGTATGTAATATTTTCCATGAAAATTTTAGTTGGGCATCATTCTTTGAATTCAGAACACAACTGTATAACTTATAGTAACCTATAGTATCTTCTGTTTGTGTTGTTCCTAAGTTAGAAGTTTTAATTTTTTCTAATTTTTAATTTTTTTATTCAACATTCTTTTAACCAGTTAAATCATATCCAAAAAAATGAATGAAATGAGTAAAATGATGCTCAAATGAGTCCAGGGTTCATAGAGCTTAGTTACCTGACAATCATCCCTCAGGATAAGGGGAAAGCTTGCAGAAAAAGAAACCTTATCCAGATAACTCACTCTGACCGAGATTGAAACTCGGGATATTTTGAACGTGAGGCAGACATGCTGCCACCTATGCTAAGAAGGGAGGCTCATTAAAACATATTGTTCTTTTTCCAGGATGCATTCTGTAAAATCAGCACAATAGGTATTAAGCATAGTATGTTCTAGAAGGTACTTGCCCAGATGTTAGTAGGCTCAAAGAATTCATTTGCATTTTTCAGGAGCTTGGGCTTTGTTTACTAGGAGTATGTACTATCTTTCAAGGGAAAAAACTACACTTTTTGCGAATGTTCGGGTGTGCTGTGAGTAGAGGGTATGAAAACTAAATTGGCCTTTTATTTTGTAAAAACTGAAGCTACTGACAGTGAAGCACTACAAATTTTATAATAAATTATAACAATTGTGACAAACTTCACTTATCTGTTTGAAAAATTATAAATTCTGCAGGGCTAGTTTTGCGATGTTTTCACCGCATCTACAACTGACTTGACCATGTTTCTATGGTTACTGCTTCTAGGTGATGGATTGTTTGCTATTGTGCTGCAATCTACTGGAAGCAAAACAAATTTATGTGTTGACTTCATTGGTGGTATTTCAAAATTCATCATGCAATTGCTATTTTTAAAGATAAATATTTTCTACTAAACAAATTCATAATTCGTATGTAGCTGATAATTTTTGGTCATTTAACTGCTTCAGCAATGGTCATTTAAACCCTGCATGGGCTGGGAAAGGAAACCCAATAAACAGAACAAGACATTTAAAATGTTAAATGCTGTAAAAATGCTTCTTAAATAGACATTTGTATCTTCTGTATTTATTAAGTTATTTAAACGAAACAAAAACTGGTTTGAAGCACATTAAAGACAGTATACATCTACAGTATCAATAAAGTAGAGAGTGTGTTAATAAACCGTTGAAATTTGAATACTTTGTTTCACTGTAGCAAAAGCTATTCTGTGTGTCGAACGCTTCTAATATTTGAGTCATTTTGTTTTGTGTGCATGCGAATGACATACAGGGTGAGTCACCTAAAACTTGCACCGTAAATATTTCTGAAATGGTATGTGCTATTGATATGCGGTTTTCACGGAATTGAACTATAGGCAGGGGCTCGCATTTTCAAATGATACACAGATTTTTATAATTTTTAGAAAGTGTATTTATGTACAAAAGTTTCATTTTTTAAATGGAACAATGCGTATTGACATTAAGAAAATAAAAGTAGAATAAATTAGAATGTCAATGGTGTTTTTTGCACGATTCTAATGTAAGTAGTTTACGAGAAATCGTCATTTGTACAAAATGGGACAATGGCTAGGACAAACTAAAGAAAAACAAGTGAATGAAGAAAAATGAGGATTCTGACAAGTAAACAAAACTGTACCCTCAAAGCCTGTGTTCAAAATGAGCACCACCAGCTTCAATACAAGCTTCCAGTCTAGTATGTAAAGATTGCTGTACACGTTCTAGCATTTCAGTGGAAATTTCAGCGCAGGCAGCAGTAATACGCCGTTTCATATCTTCTGGTGTAGTTGGTATGTCCTTGTAGACAGTGTCTTTCAGCTTCCCCCACAGAAAAAATCTAAAGGAGTCAAATCTGGTGAACGGGCCGACCAAGGTACAGGTCCCCTTCGTCCAATCCACCGATTTTGAAACAATCCTTGAAGATAAGCTGTAGTAATTCGTGCACTATGGGCCGGACAGCCATCATGTTGATACCACAGATTCCTCCTAGTCTGAAGGGGAACGTCTTCTAACATCTGTGGAAGATTGTCTGTTAGGAGGTTGAGATACTTCTGTGAATTCAGTGTTCCTTCTATGAAAAAAGGGCCAATGATGTGATGGTTCACTATTCCACACCACACGTTCACACTCCATGGATGCTGACGTTCTACCTGACGCAGCCAACGAGGATTGTCAACAGACCAATAGTGCATATTTTTTAGATTTACTTGGCCATGATTAGTAAATGTTGCTTCATCAGTGAACAAGATACATGACAAATTTGGAGTATCATGTCTCAATGCCCATGTACAAAAGTTCACACGATTCTCAAAATCATTGCCATGCAGCACTTGATGGAGAGAGATGTGATACGGATGGAACTTATGACGATGGAGGATGCGGATTACACTTCTTTGACTGATGCCGCTTCCTCGTGCGATTGCACGAGAACTAATGTGGGGATCTACTGCAACAGCAGCTAGAACATTAATTTCTCCTTGCTCTCCAGTTGCTCGTTTGTTTCTGGTGCGTTTTCTAGACGTTATACTACCACTTTCACGTAATTGGTTGAAGAGGTTCACAAATAATTGACGAGATGGTTGACGTCTATTCGGGTATGTTTCCAAGTACACTGTACAAGAAAGAACTGCATTCTTTCTACATTCACCATAAACTATGAGCATATCTGCTTTTTCTGCATTGGTAAATACCATCTTCCAAGCACGTCCTACTGCTTCAACTATCACAAAATAACTGCCAGTGTAGACAAAACACATTGTAAACAAACATAACAACATCCTAGCCTAGCAACTAAGCAATTGAATGGAACAAACAACTGCCGGTGCGTTCAATTTTCAAATGACGATTTCTCGTAAACTACTTACATTAGAATCGTGCAAAAAACACCATTGACATTCTAATTTATTCTACTTTTATTTTCTTAATGTCAATACGCATTGTTCCATTTAAAAAAATGTAACTTTTGTACATAAATACACTTTCTAAAAATTATAAAAATCTGTGTATCATTTGAAAATGCGAGCCCCTGCCTATAGTTCAATTCCGTGAAAACCGCATATCAATAGCACATACCATTTCAGAAATATTTACGGCGCAAGTTTTAGGTGACTCACCCTGTATATGTGTGTGTGTGTGCGTGCGGATGTGGGCGCGCGCGCGTTTTCTCTGGTTCAAGGTTTTAGCTTAGTTTATACCCCAAGCTGGAAAGAAGCAAACCTCTGTCAGTATCTGTATGTACCTCTTATTGCAGTATTTTACAACTGAAGTTTATGCTAGCCTTATGCAGCTGTTTTCATTCCTTATTTGTTATTTATCCTGACTGGGTGTTCAGAGTGATTTCTAACAGCTATTGAGAATTAGATGAATAGTACATTTGAAATTGACCCCAGGGGCCTACTGCGGTAGGTACGGGAATTGGCGATCCTGAGATCCCGAGCCAAATCTCTCGATTGGATGCCTCTGAGTGGTGAGAGAGCTAATGCCAAATGCCCAAACAAGGTCCACATCCGTGTTTGACCCTAATCTAAGTTAAAAAAAGAGTACATTAAACTAAATTCAGACTAAAGCCAAAGCAAAGCCAGATAGAAGTCTGAGTGGAGCCAGAGCAAAGCGAGAGCAAAGCCAGAGCGGAGCTGGAGCCAAGCCAGAACCAAGCCAAAGTTAAGGTGCAGAACAAAGTTAGTGTGAGGCCGGATCGGGAAGGAGCGGGGCCAGAACCTAGCAAGAGCCAAGCCAGAATGAAGACAGACCTAAGCAAGAGTATAGTTAAGGAATGTTAGAGTGAAGCCAGAGCGAAACCAGAGCCAAGCCAGTTGCGGACCGTAGCGGGAACTGGAGCCTAGCCAGAGGAAAGCCAGAGTGGAGCCAGAGCGTAGCCAGAGCCAAGCCAGACTGGTGACCAGGGCCTAGCCAGAGCGAAGGCAGAGCCAAGGCAGAATGAAGTTAGTGTGAGGCCAGAGCAAAGCCAGAGCGCAGCCAGAGCAGGACCGGAACCTAGCCAGAGCCAAGCTAGAGCGAAGCCAGAGCTAGAGGGTTAGGTTTAAGAATGAAGGTAGAGTGAGGCCGGAGCGAAGCCAGAGCAGGACCGAAGATGGGCTGGAGCCTAGCCAGGGCCAAGTTAGAGTGAATACAGAGTGAAGTTAGAGTGAGGTTTGAGTGAAGCTGGAGCGAAGCCAGAGCAGAGCCAGAGCCAAGCCAGAGCGGGATCGGGGTGGTGGCCGAATCCTAGCCAGAGTGAAGCCAGAGCGAAGCTGGAACCAAGCCAAAGTTAAGGTGCAGAACAAAGTTAGTGTGAGGCCGGAGCAGGACAGGAGCGGTGCCAGAACCTAGCAAGAGCCAAGGCAGAACGAAGACAGATTCAAGCAAGAGTATAGTTAAGGAATGTTAGAGTGAAGCCAGAGCGAAACCAGAGCCAAGCCAGTGCAGGACCATAGCGGGGACCCGGAGCCTAGCCAGAGTGGAGCCAGAGCGTAGCCAGAGCGGAACTTGAGCGGAGCCAGAGCCAAGCCAGAGCGGGACTGGAGTGGTGACTGGGGCCTAGCCAGAGCAAAGCCAGAGCGCAGCCAGAGCAGGACTGGAGACGGGCTGGAACCTAGCCAGAACCAAGCTAGAGCAAAGCCAGAGCCAAGCCAGGGTTAGGTTTAAGAATGAAGGTAGAGTGAGGCCAGAGCGAAGCCAGAGCGGGACCGAAGGTGTGCCGGAGCCTAGCCAGAGCTAAGTCAGAGCCAAGTTAGAGTGAATACAGAGTGAAGGTAGAGTGAGGTTTGAGTGAAGCCGGAGCGAAGCCAGAGTTAAGGTACAGAACAAAGTTTGTGTGAGGCCGGAGCGGGGCCAGAACCTAGCAAGAGCCAAGCCAGATTGAAGACAGATCCAAGCGAGAGTATAGTTAAGGAATGTTAGAATGAAGCCAGAGCGAAACGAGAGCCAAGCCAGTGCGGGACTGTAGCGGTGGCCGGAGCCTTGCCAGAGCAAAGCCAGAGCGTAGCCAGAGGCAAGCCAGAGCGGGACTGGAGTGGTGACTGGGGCCTAGCCAGATCGAAAGCAGAGCGAAGCCAGTGTTAAAGGTACAGAATGAAGTGTAAGGCCAGAGCAAAGCCTGAGTGAACCAGAGCGGGACCGGAGGCAGGCTGGAACCTAGCCAGAGCAAAGCCAGAGCCAAATCAGGGCAAAGTTAGAGGGATTTTAGAGTGAAGTTTGAGTGAGGTTAGGGTGAAGCGGGAGAGAAGCCAGAGTGGAGCCAGAGCAGAGCTAGAGCAGAGAAAGGTTAAAAGTCAGAATGAAGCCAAAGCAAAGCCAAAGCGGAGCTGGAGGAAAACCAGAGCAAAGCTAATGTAAAGCCAAAGCAAAGCCAAAGTGGAGCTAGAGCAAAGTGAAGGCAAAGGCACAGCAGAGTCAAAGGAAAGTTATAGATAAGTTGTGAAAGGAAGAATAGTAAAGTAAAATGCAGTTTTTGAAAGGGCGCTAATGACCATCCAGTTGAGTGCCCCTAAATTCCAATCATCATCATCACATTTGAAATTGTTATATTTCAGTGTTAACCATGACTTATCGTAGTAATGTAGCAAATAAATTAGCTTGTGTAGGATGTGTAACAGGCCTTTGATATCACTTTAGAGAATGTGGAGGACTTTTTGCTGTTTGACATGATTTGGATATTGATGGCGATTATGTGGAAGGTGTTGATAAAGGTCGCAGTGAGGAAAATGACCTGCTTCCTGGAGGTGTTTGTGAATAAAGGTGGTGGATTGATGATAATAAAGAATAAAAAGTACAACCACATGTTGGGGATTGAACTGTGAACCCTCATCTTGTCACAGCATGCTTCTTGCCATATAGGTACGAGAGCAGTTGATACAATCTTTTTTATATACAACATAGATATTGGTTCTGTTAACAATATAATTCCATATGTTTTCTGTTTTCTTGCACATTTTCAATGCCATGTAGTTAATAGCTCAGTTGCAAGAGAATTGTTACTTGGTTTATTATAGTTAGTCAATCTTTCATCATACTGGGTTAATATAGGCATAGAAATCTTCGAAGTAAGTGGCAGCCAGGTTTAAAATGGCAACCACTACATAATGCAATCTATGACTGGCCAATTTAGTTTTAATATACTATACTCGTGAAATGCTTGAATGATACTGACCCATTAAAGGTGTACATGTACTTTCTTGTGAGATAGTACATTGAAATGGAAAATGCACAGCAATTTTCTCAATCGTCCAACTTTTCAATGCCAAAATCAAAGATTTGAATTGTGCTTATTTGCACATGAATATTTCTCCTTTATTCTATTACAGCACTCAGATGTTTATCACTATACCTTCACTAACTGAAGTACTTGGAACATTAAGAAATTTGACTATAGCATCCTTTACGATTACTTACATTTGCCCTTTTTGCTTAGCCCTTTTTTTTTCTTCTGATTTTTGTTTTGTTTTAAATTTACACCCTCCAAAATCAAGTCATTGGATGATGAATGAAATGGGTGAAGTGATGCTCAAGTGAGCCCAGGGTCCATACAGCTTAGAGTTTACCAGACATTCATCTTTCAGGATAAGAAGACCCTGGAAAAAATCTTATCAGGAGAACTTGCTCTGACCAAGAGTCGAACTCTGGAACTCTTGAAAATGAGGCAGACATGACCACAAGTAAATTTGTATTCCTCATAGAATTGTAACTGTGGTTACTATTAGCAAAGAAGTAGTGTGGGTGTGGGTGTGCGCGTGCGCGTTCAGCAGAATAAATAGCACAAAAAAAAGCATTTCTTGGGTGTCTTGGACAAAGTCTCTGAATGTATATGTATAAAGATATTTCCCATTTTTTAAAGTGCCACTTTTGTTCATTAATAACAACCTAATTCAGTTTTCCATGTGGCTTTGCTGAGCACATGTAATTTCACTTCCCTTTCTTACAAGATGTAGAAGTGTAACAAACTCTGCACAATGCAGCCTCTTTTTCTGGATGTTTCATTCACTGGGGAGTCACACTAGATGCCTGTAATCCCTTGCAGTAGCAGCATGTGCCTTGCTTCACCTTAGTGATGACAAAATTGCTTGGAAAAGACCAATTTTCGTCACACCAACAACACATTGGCTAGCTGACTCGCTTACTTTAGAAGAATCACTCACTCTCGAACTCTGCAAGACTGACTTGTCTAATGAGAATGCTTGCTTCTATAGACATAGGAAATTTCTACACTACTCCCGGAACTTTGAGTGGCAAAACATCCAGAAGGTTCTAGTGATTTGGCAATAGCATGTTAAAGTTGGACAAATGTGTTACTTATCTGTTTACAGTTCTGACCATATGGCACTGACCTTCTGATGACCTTGGCCATAGCTGCTGTGTTGCACAGCTCCCTTCTCAGAGCCGCTCGGCCACAATTGGCAGAAAAGTGATCACAAACTACCATCAGCTTTCCTTGGGGTAACAGGAGCGGAGGAAGTGTTTGAACGGATGTCATTTTGCTGACACCACCTCTCCATTTCACTTTGAGGATGCAACTAATCTAATCTTTTTCATAGCTGTTTTTTATTTAATCAAGGTGCTAATCTGTGTACCAGCATTTACCTAGGACAAAGTACTGTTGAATTTTGGTGGATTCATTTTTTTTCCATTAGACAATCTCATGATTGTGTGGTTCCTCTACACCTTCAGCATGGATCCCAATTTCCAGTTCCTGGCATGGCCCCTTCACCCTTCTTGCTTTTCTTTGCCTGCTGATCTAGATGTTCAGCCAAATTAGTTTCTCTGATCCCCTTGTTTGCTTTCATTTGCCTCTTTAGCTCCTTTTTTTTTCCTTTCTTTCTTTCATTTGCTCATAGTGCTTGTTCACTATATTAATTTTATCTTCCAATGTCAGATTTAATTTCTTTGAACATCTTTTGTGATGTCTGATGTTTTCACTGTATTATCTATCTCTGAGTTGATGTCATGACGTAGCAGAGATTTCTTTTCTCTTTTGTTTTTATATTTCTGCCCTAACATTGTTTATTTCTGTTTTCATCTTCTTCATTCCAGATTTTATTTGTCATAATTTTCTCCATTCTGGAAATCACACACTACATTTCACTACCCATAATATCATTCTGGTGAACATTTTTTCCATTACAGCTAATAATGTTTGCAACATTTCTTCCATTGTGGCACTCAAATCTCACTCCCAATACCACAGTGACTTTTATTAATTTTAAACTGTCACTTCATTCAGTTTTCACTTACATAATAACATAATTCACTTTCACTGAGATTTCACTGTATTCACTGCCCTTTCCCATGAATCTGATCTAGTTCAAAGTGTCACTTCATTTTCTTCTTGTAATGAACTAATGCAAGAGACAGTCTCTTCTTCAAAACGGTTAATTTGCTAGCTAGTTGAACACAAGATGTCTTGAATCCCTTGCAGTTACAGCACTCGCCGCTCTTGCATCAGAAATGCACTCACTAACTCATGAGTGCACTCACTTGCTCATTCAAACATACAAGACTAACTTGGCGAGAGTGCTTACTTATATAGTCAGAAAATTTTTACATGGTTCTGGAACATTTGAAAAGGCAAAACATCCAGAAGGTTCTAGTTATATGGTAATAAAACTGAGCTAACATGTTGCTGATATAATAAAATTATAAAACTGAATATAATGTCAGTAAAGAAATATAATTTGCAAATTATAATAATTATTGAAGTAAAAATGATCAAGTAAAAACAATTAAGGAAAAACAATCTCATGCCATGTTAAACTTTGTTTTGGTTCTGCTGGTTTAATAAAGTAAATGTTGTATAGAATAGAATAAAAATCAGTTCATTTTCCACCCATCTTTGCTTTCATTCATTTTTCTGTTATGCCTCAAGTTTCACATATAAATTAATAGTAATGAGAATTGCGATAATCAGTTGCTATTTGAAGTATATGCTTCCTATTTTAATAACATTTAAAAAAGTAATGATATGGTGATTTCAGTAATGATTTATTTATGTATCACTCTTCTCATCTCATCTAAAAGTATCAGTGCATGCCTCATCTTCTTAGCCAGTATTTGGTTCTGTTGAATTTGGGAAATAGTGTTCATATATGTATGTTGAACAATGGTTTTTGTAAATTGTATTGGCATAAGTAAATGTGCAGTTATATTTATATTTTCAGGTTGTTCGTTATGGTTGTATAAGAGATCATCTTAGGGATACTTTGTTGGACATGGTTATGAGAGAAAGAAAAGGTGAAGTAGTTGATAGAAGTGCTATCAAGAATGCCTGCCAAATGCTCATGGTCCTGGGTATCAATAGCCGGTGTGTGTATGAGGAGGATTTTGAACGACCGTTCCTGCAGCAGTCTGCTGAATTTTATAGAGTAAGCATTGCCATTTGCAGTATTTTGTATTGCATGTTGAAAGTTAGTATTCTCTTATTTCAAAAGCTCATTGATGGAACAGATATGGCTTTAAAGATGATTCTACAAATAAAATACAAAGTATTAGTCTATATGGAATTTATTTTTTGTATTTAAATAACTCACATCATTATTTAACAGTGTAAAATATTTTACAGGCCCAGTAATGTGTGTATATGGTTATTTGAAGATACTATATTCTTATTTGTTGATTTTAATAGTTGCATACACTTTGTTGTTTCATTTTACTTTATAACCAGAATTTTGTGTTGCTGTTTACACAGTCCCAAATTATGGTATTCAGTGATCTATTCTGAACAGAAAAAATAAAGTTTAGTGATTACAGATGTATTTTTGTAGACGTGGTTCATGACCTTGCTCATATGTGCACAAGTGACGTTATGCAAATCAATGGTAGGGGTAAGATCTCTGCTTTCACCAGCAGATTGCTGATGAAGCTAGTGGGTTACATGGCAGATGACTAACCTGACAGCCCTTTTTCTTCCAAATAAACAAGTGGACTCAACCATAAACTACTGTGCAACATGTCATATGCCATGTATAAAAAATACATCTGTACGCAGCAATGTGTAAAATATGACAAGCAGTTAAGTGCATAGAAATATTGCATTATGTTATCTGAGATGAAATTGCTACAGCATTTTACCTTCAGTATTTTAAATATTCAAACTAAAAAGTTTTAAAAATGTTTAGCAAATTTTAATATAGACCCCCCCCCCCCAAAAGGGCTTAATTTGCAGATTGTCCTGAAGAATTGTGTTTGTAAATTTTTAATAGCTATGAAAAATAGGTGCAAGATTTAGAACAAAAACGTGGAACATTTGCAGTATATTATTGCCATCATCCTTAGTTGCATTCAGAGAAGAGCAGCATCATAAAATGTTCAGTTAATCTTACTTCATTTTGATAAAAAACACATACATGGAATTGCATGATTTCTTGAGGTTCTGTTTCTAGCAATTTCATTTTGTTCATATAGTAGAAATACATAAAGCTAAAACTAGAACCAACTTGTTAAATATTGATAATCAGTTCATTGAGAAAGAATAAGAAATACGGTTATTGTGCATTGATAATTTGAATAATTTTGGGAACAACAAAAGCGTGCTTAGCCAGCAATAACGTACAGAAACCTTTTGTTCTTACCGGAAAAACTTCCGCCACATAGGCTTGGGAACCGCTGACATAGCAAGCCGGATCAAATTTGCTACAGAAAAATCACACTTGTGACAAGGAAAGCATCCTTTTTACACGGCACAAATTTCTTCGCTCCTAAGAATGTTATACAATTGTAACCTTTCTTATTATAGCCTTAATAAAAATTCAAACTCCAACTTCAAGCTTTAATACGCCTATCTTTTGCTATCACCATCATAAAAAATAACCCTTTTGTCTTATTTTATCCCCCCTCCATGCTTTTAAAATATACCAGTGGTACACCTTGTTCTTTTTTATTATAAATCAATTCAGTGTGACCTTATATTCTCTGTGCTTAAGTTATAAGTTATGATCGTTGTGACCAAATGCTTAGGATTTTTTAAGATAATGTATGTTTGTAGTATCCTTTGACCTTAAGAACAACCGCGAGGCGTTCTTAGAGGCTATTTCTAAGTGTTTATAGATTCTATTAGTAATGTGTTCTGTTCCGAATCCATCGCAAGATTTTCGGAAACAGTTTTAGTGAATATGTATGCATATACCATGGTATCTTCAAGTTTCAAGCTTTTAAGCTATAAGAGTTTTGTGTATGAGCGACAGAGGGTACATCCTTCGGTGGTTCGCGAGACCCTTAGGTTGTGTATGCCTCTCATGGTGATTTGATATAGATAAAGCTGTTATAATATAAAAGGGATTCTTTTCGCGCGAGTGATTTTCCCTATAAACATTGCTAAGTTAAAGCTGTATAATTACTGATCAGTTTAAATAAAGAAGTTGTGAAGACAAAATAGCATTAATGTTTAAGTATGAGTGATGACTGCGCAGTATGTATGTGAAGTTTTGTGCTATGGAGGGAAGGCGCCCCCTTCATTAGCTTATAATAAAGTATGATTGTGGTAGTGTAGCTGAATAGAGATAACCACAAATCCTAAGATCATATAAGAAATTGTATTAGCTATGATGATTGAAGAGCAAACTCAATAAACGACTCAAATCATGTGATAAGAAAAGCATAGAATTTTTTTTTTTAACTAAGGTGTTACCTAAGGTTCTAAGTCATAGAATTCAGCTATGTTTTCCCAATTCACCTTTAAGTATTGATAAAGAAACCCATGACTTATATTTATTGTTTATCAAACAGACTGATCAACTTGATGTAATTATCGTGGTATGCTATTCTAAGGGTACTTCCTCTTACACCAGTCAGTTTCTCCATCATTTATTGAACTTTTAATTCAGCGGGCAGCACATAGCTCAAATACATCCTTTGACAATATTCATTATGGATCTGAGACATGACCAATGACCAAGATTAAACTAATCGTTATATCAAGTTCTGTTTACAGATCACAGCACGATGAGATCTACAACCTACAAACCCCCTCCCTTCCTTTTGCGATCACTCATAATTACCATGCTATAAAAGCATACCTAAATTTGTTAGGGATTAATAAACAAGAGAAGACTTAATTATTGTCAATTTAACATTTCATTTCTAAGACAACCCAATGCACTGTAATTTAACACTTGTTTTTAACATCCAGTGACAGTAGAGTACATCATATCTCCAGATAATAAGATCGATATTGTTTATCAATATCTTTGATCGCACTTTTTTTGCGAAAAGAAGAAAAGAAACATTATACCTCTTGTTTAAACAATCAGTGCTAAACCAGCAAATGTCAGAGCTACTTTTGCTATATTTATGTAAAAAGATAGTCATAGGATATCCTTATAGATTGTAAGATGATTGTATCAATGTGACCTCAATTACCATGTATTATGAAGGTATGTTATGTAACTCTAGAAACAATTACTCCAGTATCATCAAGACCAATTGTAACAAAATAGAAAGACATGGTTAACTCTGATATTTGACTGATTTTATGACAACAGTAGACATTTGTTAGGCGTAGGTCTAATCCAGTATATAGGTGCTATTATGGCAAGTCATTAGACATGATTTTTGTAAATAATGCCCTATAATGTATAGCAAGTACTACTCATTAAATGAACTCCATTTTTCTTTAGCTAAATTGTTATCAATATTATTACTAATTATGTATAATTCAATTGTATAATGGTTTTATGAAGAATACTTGTAATTTATTCAAGTTTATCACTAAAGTGTGAACAACCATATTTAAGTGGAACATCTATGCAGTTTCCATAGGTTATTTGCTTATGTTATTCAGCCATAAGGCAAACATAAAATTTCATTTTTTGTTTACTCTATAAATTTTAACCAATTTTTTTTTCCTTCTTCCTCTAAAACTAATTAATGGTTCCACATAAATCCCATACATGTTCCATTTATGTTAAACCATAATTTGTAACTATATATAAGAAATATTCATTTGGTAATGTGATACCTGAAAAGCCCTTTCATTTAATTATATTCCCGTGAACTTTAACCCATCCTCACCCCATAGAAATATTCTTATGCATCAATCCTAGCTCTGGATCATTTGTTTTTCTGTTGCATCATGGATGAACAAACACGTCAAAGCATCAGGAAACACTAACACCATAAGGAGAAAGCAAAGGAGACACCAGGGACTCTAGCAGTTACTCTTTTCTGGGAGAACCAAAGCACCCCAGATGACCAAGTATCACTCAAGACTACTCGCGCCTGGAAAGGCACTTAATCTTTCCAGAGGACCTCCTCAACTTCATGGACTCATGGCCTTCACTGTGAAACCCTGTGTAAAAGCCAATGCAACTCTACCCAGCAAACTTTTACAGTGGCTCAAGTACAATAACTTATAAGTCACTCTTTCGTGTTCTCATTGACTCACCTGCAAGAACTCAGACCCAGCTGAGGTAGGCGAGTGTAAGCTAAGCGGACTATTCTAAAAGCCATAAACTCCAATCTCAAACTTTTCATCGGCTCTTCAGTACAGACTTTTCCAAGCAATAACAAAGAGCACCGTACGCTTGAACACGATGTCATATAAACAGCAAGCCACAACCGAGGTTCTTCATCAGCTTCCCTGTTTTAAAAGACTAAGTACAGACTATCAAACTGGAGCAGGAAGCACATTAAACTTTTTTTTCTCTTTGAAGTTTACATTACTTGTGACAGCTAGGGCCTTGTTAGACAAACTTAAAGTAGTAATTTTAACCCTTCAGTGACCAAGTGTTGTGAAGTGTCCCACAAAACTATAAACTCATAGTGGTGGAACAGTGTGTTTCTATGGAACTATGGAAGTGTAAATTATTATTTTATGTATTTAAAAACTTGTATCTCATAAATGTTACCAGTCGTTTGGATTTGCTGAGGGCAGCAAACTCTAGGCTATGGGGATGTGTTGCATGTATAGGCTGAGCTAGATTTGGAAATTTCGGTAATCATTATTCTGTAACATGTATTGATTCTGACACAACTGTATGTCAAGCGTAAATTCTGCTGACTGGCAAAACATGTACTTTGGACTGTTGGCTTAAGGAAATAATTCACAGGTGACCTAAACTGTTCTGCTGATCAAAAGAAATAATTGTTAAGTAGGTCAGTACAGGCTTAACATTCTCTCAATGATGTAAACAGTATGGTGCAAAATTAACAGTTAGTGGGAATCGCTGAATTGACTTTTTGGTAGGACCCCTATTTAAGCTTGGTTGAGTTAGCCCTCGGGGGAGAAACGTCGCAGAAATGTCCGAGGAGACTTTATGTTGGTCTCTGTGAGAATCAACAAAAGTTTATTTAAAGGTGCTACTACGAATACGATAGCCATCCGGTCTTAGCAGATCATACATCTTTCGACAGCCCAGCCATACAAACAACACATCGCCAAAGGTAAAGTTATATCAAGTGAGTTCCCATTACGTACGGTATTTCTAACTTTTGCTGGGACGAAGTTACCTGAATATATATATTGCAGCTATGAACGTGCTAGCGTCCGCCAGTATGTCCCGAACCCCATGCGCTGTTTCCAATGTCAGCGGTTCGGACATACTAAGGTCACATGTACCAATCCTGCTCTTTGTGAGCAATGTGGCCTACCGAAACATGACGACCCTAACTGCAGTCGAACACCTTGTTGCGTGAACTGTGGTGGTAGTCATCCCTCCAGTTCGCGACAGTGCCCTAGATTCATGGACGAAAAAAGTATTCAGGAGCTATGTGTAAAGGAATGCCTGACTTTTCCAGAGGCACGGCGGCGCTTCGAACAACTGAAGCCTCCTAACACTACTACTGGATATGCATTAGCAGCTCGCCGTACTCCTAATACCACTGTTGCTGTTCAACACGTCCCTGTCGCCCACGCATCCACGCAGACTGACTTCCTAGCCGTTAAACCCACGTCTCAGACTGCTTGTATATCCACCAGCACTACCTCCATTTCAGCCGTACAGACTCCAGCCACCAAGCCATCAGCGAATAACAACAATCCCGTAGTAAATGTGAAAAACCGATCCCGGCCAACACATAGATCGCGAAGTCGCTCGCCTTTTATTAGATCCCGGTCTCGTTCTACGAGCCGTAGGAGTTCTGACTCCCGAACATCAGCGGAGTCACAGGAGGCTAACGATTTTCGAATCGTAGGGCCCAAATCAGCCAAGGTCAAGAAAAAGGTTAAAACGGCCCGCTAAAAACTCTTTATGGAAATAATCCAGTGGAATGTCAATGGTTTTCGAGCTCGTGCTCAAGACCTACAACATTTAGTTTTTCAACGGTCACCATCAATTATTTGTCTCCAGGAAACCCACTTACATCCCAATCACTCGTTACACCTTCACTCTTTCTCTGCATTTAGAAGCGACTCTCTTGCAGGTATGCGTGCAAGCGGTGGCGTTGCTACCTTAGTGGCACCTAACATCTCAGCCGCCAACGTTCCTCTCACCACACCATTGCAAGCTGTGGCCGTTCGGATACAGCTGGAGAGCATCAGTTTTACCATCTGCAACATGTACCTGCCGCCGGTCAGTATAGTTCCAGAGCGTGATCTTCAAGCTCTATTGGCTCAGCTCCCCTCACCACTACTCCTTGTGGGAGATTTGAATGCCAAGCACATGCTCTGGGGATCAGACACTGATGACGCCCGTGGATGCCTCCTCGTAGACGTCTTCGATAAGTCTGACCTACTTCTGCTAAATACTGGTGACCCGACATTCCTATCATCCGCTTATGGTACACATTCCGTACTAGACCTTTCTTTCTGCAGTCCGTCATTAGTACCACTACTTGAGTGGTCAGTACTTTCCGACCTCTTTGGCAGTGATCATTACCCCATTAACATTCATTTTTCTGGCCGCCAATGTGTACCTTCTCGACATCCTCGCTGGATTATTTCCAAAGCTAACTGGGGAAAATTCCAATCCCTCATACACCTCATCGACGATAGTTTCGACACCATCGATGAAATGGTCGAATATTTTTCTTGCTCGATCTTGCTGGCAGCAGAATCCAGCATTCCTCGAGGTTCACCTACACCACGTCGTATTCCTGTACCGTGGTGGTCTGAGGAATGCAGTTTGGCAATCAAAGCACGCAAACGTGCTTTGCGCGTTTTTCAGCGGCACCCGACAGAAGGGAACTTAGTCGCCTTCAAACGTTCTCGCGCTAGGGCACGCTTTATACTGCGCAACGCAAAGCGTAAATCTTGGGAAGCCTATGTGTCTTCGCTTTCCCGGCGCAGCTCTACCCAACAAGTATGGTCAGCTGTTCGGCGGACGTATGGCAAGTATCGCCGTACGGTAATTCCCGGCCTTGCCATCAACGGTTCCATGTGCACCACCGAGCAGGACATAGCTGAAGCCCTAGCTACCTCATTTGCTGCTACTAGCCAAACTGCCCGCTATGACGCTCTCTTCCTGCCTATTAAGGAAAAGGCGGAGCGGGTACCACTGAATTTTAATAGTGACTGCACCGAGCCGTACAACCAACCTTTTACAGCAGCCGAGCTCGCCCATTCTCTGGCGTTTGCAAAGGATTCTTCTCCAGGTCCCGATGACGTACACCGACAGATGCTGCTACATCTTCCATCTGAGGCGCGATGTTTCCTTTTAAACATCTATAACCGCATTTGGCATGAGCGGGTTTTCCCTTCCTCCTGGCGAGAGGGTATTGTCATCCCCATCCCTCGACCCGGAAAGGACCGCACACTTCCATCTAGCTACCGTTCCATTTGCCTGACGAGTGTCATCTGTAAGACCTTCGAGCGAATGATAAACGCTCGGTTAAATTGGTGGCTAGAAAAACATAACCATCTGTCCAACTTGCAATGCGGTTTTCGTCACCATCGCTCAAGTGTCGATAATCTAACACGCCTTGAGGGGTATATTTCCGATGCCTTTCTACTGAAGCAACATGCCGTGGGCGTGTTCCTCGACCTGGAGAAGGCCTATGACACCACTTGGCGGTACGGCATACTCCGTAACCTACATGGTTACGGCATACGTGGTCATCTACCCGAGTTGTTATGCAATTTTTTAAAACTTCGCCGTTTTCGTGTGCGCATAGGAAAAACGATATCCCAGGAGCGGATACAGGAGAACGGTGTACCTCAAGGGTCGATTTTGAGCGTCACCCTTTTTGCCGTAGCGATTAACGGCATCACTAGTGCCGTTAGAAGTGGAATTCCATCATCCCTCTATGTTGACTTCGCAGTTTATTATAAGTCTGCCAACATAGATCACATTGAGCGCCAACTGCAGCTGACCATCACCCAGCTAGCAGCTTGGGCGCTTCAAATCGGCTTCCGTTTTTCAGCTGCGAAGACGCAGTGTATCCACTTTCACCACCTACGAGGTATTCACCCGCCTCCTGATATTCATTTGAACGGCACACCCCTGCCATTTGTCTCGCACCTGAAGTTCTTGGGCCTCTACTTGGACCGACAACTCAATTGGGAGCACCACATTCGTCACCTTCGAGCCTCTTGCGATCGTTCTCTTCGGGTGCTGAAGGTATTATCTGGAGCATCTTGGGGGGGCGATCGCACGGTAATGTTGAGGCTGTACCGCTCTCTGGTTCAGTCCAAGCTGGACTATGGCAGTTTTATTTATGGCGCAGCGACCGCCTCTAAACTTCGCTTTTTAGACACCGTGCATCATACTGGCATCCGCCTTGCCACAGGAGCTTTCCGCACCAGTCGAGTCGACTGCCTGTATGCAGACTCAGGCGAACCTCCACTCCATATTCGTCGCTCGCTGTTACTCTGCTCATACGTCTCGAAGTTGGCAAGTTATCCCAATCATCCTTGTTTTAAACCAGTTCTGTGTCCAGATTTAGTCCACCGTTATATGCGCCCTGGTTCTCGGACTCGCCCCATGGGAATAAGATTTCGGGATCTCCTACATTCCCATGGCCTCCGAATGCCTCGAGTGGAGAGGTCGTCCATCTGCCCTTATCCTGCATGGCAGCTCAATCGTGCGCGGTTCGATCTAACACTTTCAAGCAACACTAGACTCGCTACCCCACATTCGGTGTTCCAACAACTTTTTGCCGAACTACTGGGCCGTTACTCTAACTATGTTCCGGTCTTTACAGACGGTTCTCAGTTAGGTAGCACTACGGGTTGCGCGTTCTTCATTAACGGTGAGGCTCATAAATTTCGACTTCTGGACTCCACTTCGGTCTTCTCAGCAGAGCTG
Organism: Mantis religiosa; assembly: GCA_030765055.1. Classification (NCBI taxonomy): domain Eukaryota; kingdom Metazoa; phylum Arthropoda; class Insecta; order Mantodea; family Mantidae; genus Mantis; species Mantis religiosa. Next base: position 267,980,127 of record CM060950.1, on the reverse strand, counting down.
TATGCCATCTACTATTTGCTCCTTTTTATTTGCAAGTTAGCCCCTGGCTCTTTTATTGTTTGCACTGTCTAAGTGCTCTTCAGGCCTTGCAACAGCACACTGCCGCCCACTCCCTTGTTTTAAAAATACAGGCCCAGATCTCGCAAATGCTCAGTTGAGGATACCATTTTGTTTTTACTTGGACCCCAGGCCATGTGGGCATTTCCGGGAACGAGGAGGCGGACGCGGCTGCTAAGTGCGCTTGCCGTTTGCCCCGGAGTTTAACAACTACGGTGCCATTCCAGGATGTGCAACGTTTTTTCCATCGCCAGCTCCTATCTGCTTGGCAGCAATCCTGGACAGCTTTACAAGGCACACAACTCCGGGCTATAAAGGAGAGCGTGCAACCCTGGCCAACTTCCTGCAGGGATAACCGGCGGGCTGAGGTGATACTCACCCGGCTGAGAATTGGGCACACACGATTGACGCATGGCCACCTGTTAAGAGGGGAACCGGCCCCTGTGTGTGCTCCGTGTGCAGTACGCCTCACGGTGCGGCACGTATTGCTTGACCGCCCGCGTTCGCCAGTCTTTGGGCTTGGGGACTAACTTGCACGGTGTTTTAGGAAACGACCCAGTGGCCGTGGACAAGGCACTGCGGTTTGTTTTTAAAATCGGTTTTAATAAACAAGTCTGACTTGAATTTTATACTTATAAATTTTAGAGCTTTTAAATTATTAGTCTTTAGATCGTTTTTAATGTCCTTTTAACATTTGAGTGTTTTTATTGTATTTTACCTTTTTAACTGAATTTTTATAGTTTTTAGGTTTTTAGTGTTGACTTGGGGCCCAAATGACCTTGTTGTCGACGGGCCCTTAAACACCACACACTCACTCACTATTATGTCATTAAATAGTACCAAAGCACCCCTGATCTCTTCCAGACTCAGGGAGTGCCCTGTATAAATGCTAGGCTTCTTCGAAATAGAGTTATTCAGTTTAATACAATTTTGAGTCAAACTAATACTCAATGCTCCATTTATTGCTAGTATTTACCTAGAACGCGTTTCGTTAGGGTCTTCCTAACATCATCAGCTGTTGTCGACTAATGGATGCCGGTTCAGTGAACTCCTCGGAGGTGATAGGTGCGTCTCTGTCGGTATCTTGATGAACTTGAAATTGGGGTTGTCTTCAAAGGTAGTATCGAAATTAAACAATTTACTTTCATATTTCTTTATAAAGATTTTTTCCCACGTGGTTAATGCAGCTGGACCTTGGACACTTTTTAGTAAGTGAATTTCTCGTTCTATGTCATGATTTTCCTTCCAAAAAAGGTACGCTACCACCGATTTATCTATTTCTTTATTCCTTATGTTCCTAAAGTGCTCTTTAAGCCTAATGTTCACGTTCCTTTTTGTTTTTCCAATGTAGAATTTGTCACAGTCCTTGCAATTTATCCGGTACACTCCTGATTTTCTGCCTGTGGGTATCTCCTTTGTATTATGTGATTTCAAAAGGTGTTGTACACTAAATTTGTTCTGTGGGGCCAAAGTAATATTGTGTTCTTTGAAAACTTTTTTGAAAAGGTGTGTAGCTCTGGGATGATACGTAAATTTTCTGTATGACGTTTCATTGCTAATTGGGGAGAGAGTAGTTACTTGTTTGCATCTTAGTTGTCTTTTGAATTTATCTATTTTCTTGTTGACCAATTCAGCACTGTATCCATTGTATTCTGCAATGTGAATGATGTTATTGTACTCTTTGTTATATTCTATCTTGTTTAAAGGAACATTAACCAGCCTGTAAGTTAAACTGTTGATAACAGCATGCTTGTGTTGTCTTGGGTTATATCCATCTGATTTTATGAAATTTTCTGTGTGTGTTTCCTTTCTGTGTATGCCAAATTCAAGTTTATTATGTTTTCTGGTAAGTTTCAAATCTAAGAAAGGGATTTCATTGTTTATCTCTTTTTCTATGGAGAATTTTATTGCAGGATTTTGTAAATTAAGTAGTTTTAATGCATCATCCACTTGTTTCTCATTTATTATTGCCCAAATGTCATCCACATATCTGTACCAATGCTTAAAAATTAGTGGGAATGACTTTGAGATGTGCGTTTCCAAAAAGCTCATGAAGAGGTCTGCCAAAAATGGGGACAATGGGTTGCCCATAGATAGTCCTGATTTTTGTTTGAAATTTTTTTTATTGAATGTAAAAAAGGACTGTTCAATGCAAATATTGGTTAATTGAAGGTATTCCTCTATGATGTTTTGGTCTATTTGTAGGGACTGAAGCCATGTTTGCATGTACTCTATGAGTTTGTCTCTCGGAACACTTGGGAACAAGGAGATTACATCAAAAGATACCATTCGGTCTGTGGGAGAAAATTGTAGATTTTTAGTTTTGTTGATGAATTCCAACGAATTTTTAATACTGTGGCTTTTGAATTTTGGCAGCTCCTTAAATTTTTTGTTTAACCATTTGGATAGCTTGTAGCAGGGTGTGTTTATGTTGTTAATGATTGGGCGCATCTTATTTCCTGTTTTATGAATTTTGGGTAATCCATATATGTTAGCTACTGTAGGGTTGTCTGATTTTAAACTTTGTTTAATTTCTTTTGGTATGATTGTTTTATCCTTCATTGTTTCATTTAACTGTTTTACACACATATTTAAAGGGCCAGACTTTATTTCCTGGAATTCATCACTTGCCAATAAATCTGTCATTCTAGAGATGTAGTCCTGTTTGTCCATGATGACCGTCTTATTTCCTTTGTCTGCTTTCGTATAAACAACATCCTTTTTATTCAGAGATTTAAGTATTTTCACGTATGGTTTGGGTTTACCACTTTCCCTTTCTATTTTTTCTAAGATTTTTCCACATTCGCTTCTAATTGCTGATTTCTGCCCAGTATTTAGACCCTCGGTCTATTTCAATGTCAACTATATAATCTTCTACGTTATCGGAGAAATCTACGCACGTTTTTAACCCTTTATTTAAGAACGCTGTTTCTGCATGTGTGAAAGTTTCGTGAGAAAGATTAATTACCTCATTTTGATTATGTTTGTTTGTAGGTTGACGTTCCGTGTAGTTTGCTCTCCGCAAGATTAGATCCTGTATTTTTCTATTTTGTTTTCGTGCTTTTTTGTTTACGCGACTGTTAATATGCGTAAAAGCACAGTTTTCTAAGTTGTCCCAAATGATGTTTCCTAATGTTTTGTGCTTCATTGTATCATAGTCCTTAAACAACAGAATTATTCAGTTTAGTTTGACTTAGATGTTTTTTTTATTCTACCATCTCAATAGCTACACCCCCAGTTGTAGATTAGGTTTGTAGGTCTTTCCTCCCCCTTACAACCCTGGTATGCAACAATACCTTATCATAAGAGATGTTGGAAATCATATCCTATATGCACACATACCTGACATCTTCTTAGGAAATGTGTTTTCACACTTCCTGAGTTCATTATCCAAAATTGAGTGAATTTGAGTCAATTTCTTGCCTGGCATTTCTGTTCTTTCAGTATAAAGGGGTTTGTTACATTCACTTCATTTTTTTAAGTTTCCCCATAGACAGAAATTTGCATACATGCAGCTAACTCTGGGGATTACAAAGGCCATTTGTAAATTACTCTCATGTTCAACAATTTTCTGGATTAAGTGTAACTATTTATTAAGAGTATGCATGGTGATAATCTTGATGGAAAAATCCAGACTGGCCTTCAGCATTGGTCAGCAGTTAAAATGTATATCTCTGCATTTGTTTGTTCAAAAAGATCTTATTATTCAGTATGCATTTACTGCATTTCACATACCCAGCTGTTATGCAAGGGAACCTTGCATGCAAAAGCAGGGCTTCTCTGTTATTTTGCAATGAAACATATCCATTTAGATCAAATCTTGCTTCATCAGAGAAGAGTATTAAACACAAATTAATTACTGCATCATTGACATTTTGCGGAATCCAATTACAAAAATTTACCAGACCTATCACATGGCAGCAATTCCTAGAATTTAGTGACTGTGTATGTTTTCAGTTTTAAGAGTTTGCTATCTCACCATGCTGAGTTCATCAAAATCCTTGTTTTCTATGCGAAGCCACGTTACGGATTTTTGAAGAGGATTTTCTAAATATTTTCCAATTTTGTCCAGTTTCTCCTCAGTAAGAAGTGGCATTTTTACTTTTTGCTTTCCACCTAGATTGGATCTCCTTCCCTAAATTTATATATGTATTGAACATAAAAATCTTTATGGTAAAAATGAGTATTTGAGGCATGATAACTGCACACTCACAGATAACACTCATAACTTAATCACTTAACATTTATATGTACACAAACGAAACAAACTGAACACTAATAACACTCAACTTAATTAACTGTTTTTAAATTCATAAATTCATAAGCATGGATTAGAAACGAAACAAACCAGAGAATGACTTCAGCAAAACTGCTGTTCACTCACATACTATTGCTGGCAACTAACAAGTGCAGTGCATTGTTTGCAGGTGACGTCTGAAGTATGACTGCTGACATGCATTTTGCTGTGTGATGGCAGTAGTAAGGGAAAAGCACTATGGTTCCACGAGAATCTAAACTTGCATCCAGGTGCACTTATAGCAAACAATATTTGTATTTTGTTATCATGATTCAGTTTTAATGAAGATTTAACTTTTGTCCTCATCTGCATCATGCATGTTTAACATAATTCAGAAGGTCTAATATTTTGTTCCATGTATCTTGACCAAGATCATTATGTTGATCAATCTAATTCTTACTGTGCTTTCATTTTTCATTTACAGTTGGAAAGTCAGAAGTTTTTAGCAGAAAATAGTGCATCTGTATATATAAAAAAAGTGGAAGCTCGAATAAATGAAGAAGCAGAACGGGCTAAGCACTATTTGGATGAATCAACAGAGCCAAGAATTGTAGAAGTTGTGGAAGAGGAACTAATCAAGAAACACATGAAAACTATAGTGGAGGTTAGAATGTCTAATATTTTACAGCTTATGTCTAAGAAGGCTAATTCATATCATTTATGGTCAAAAGCATAGTAACCCTTTTTGTGGGCTCTCTACACTACATAAGGAAATTGAGAGTTGTCGGCAAAATAATGCTGCAGAAGTGCATTAAAATTCTCTCAAACAGGCAGTGTATCTCTCATTTTTTTCGTTAAACAAAATGGTTCCTATTATTTTTGTAGCACTTACTGCATACTACATTTAAATTCTAGACATAATGAGGTTTTATGGTCATTAATAAACTTGAAGCTTTGGGTTCAGTATTAGAAAGAAATATTCTAGATCAGTTTTAACAGAAAATAAACTAGATGAAATCAATGCCAGTTTAGGTGATCACGTCTAAATAAACTAGTTCAACAAATTAACATGATATTGAGCTTCAGAAAAAATCTGTGCTACTGTATAAGATGCCTCACTATTACCTGAGAATTGGAGTATGGTGTGCAATAAGTGCAAGCAGAATAATAGCATCCAGTTTGATGAAATAATAAGAGATAAGCCACCCGTTTGTGAAGATTTTAGTGTGCCTCTGCTGCCAACTCTTGGTTCAGTTGTGCAGTGGGGAGAGCCTACCTTATGTTTTAAAGACTCTATTTCAAATGACAAGTAGTTCTTTCATTCTTAGAAGAACAATATTATGCTCTGTTTAGTCTTTTAATACAGGTATTACAGATTAAAAGATCTTAAAACCTTAGATTTTATGTGGTTAGAAACTGTTCAGTCAAAGTAACAGTACTCTAAAACCAAGGTTATGATGTTATAGCATTATCTGAATATCTGACCATGCTTACACACCTTACATGCCAGCTCTCTTGCTAGCTTGCTACATGAGTTCTTGTGCAATAAAGATTATTAGCAACTTCACTTATTTTCTTTTATTGAATGTTATTGCATTTCCCTAAATGGTTAAATAAAAATTATTTTTCTTGATTACAGTGAATACTTCTATTAGTACTTGAACTTTTTTCAGAATGACAGTTACAAAGTACAGTAAATATTTGATTTTTAGAGTAAGTTAATATGCAAAATATCTGAGTTAATTGTAAAAACTATTGTGTATCAGAAAAAAGTAGTAAAAAGTAGTGAAAAGTAGTAAAATTTGATAAAAATAGTAAATCTCAAAAAGCAGCATGAAAAGTGTTAAAAGTAGAGAAGAATAAAGATTACAGAAATTGAAATACTTTAGAAATAAAATTGTACAAACTGCATCAACCAAAAAATTAGGAAACATATTTTGGGAAAATTTTGAAAACAATTTGTTTGAATATCTGAATGTAAAAATGAAGAGCTAAACAGCAAAACTAAAAACTAAAAATAAGAATAGAGTCAACATGAAAAATTCAATGCCATGGCTGGGATTTGAACCACGGAATTGGGAGCCAATTACAAGAGATCCAGTCAACAACCAACTGATGAGTCACTAATCAGCTGAGGATGAAAATGCAACAGTTTTGAAAACGTTCCTGATTTTGTAAAAGGACGTGAGTGAAGTTACAAGTTTTAAACGGTATGACTCAATTTTAGTCTATATGCATGATATGGCTACTGGTTCGTGAAATATGCAAATACATGAACAATTTAAAATATGCACTGTTCCTCTGCTTGAAATTCCTGCTAAAGAACTGGCAGCAGCCTGCTTCCCCCTCTCAAGAAATGTCAAAGCTGGAGAAAGAGCGGCTGAACTGTACTAATAGATACTCAATTTTAAAATTGCTAAATTCAAAAACAAAATTGAAATCCCGCCAATTAACAGATCCAGAATATACCCAAATAAGTAATAAGAATTGTGAAAAATGCTACATAGGTCATAATAATGATAATGATAATAATAATAATAATGATAATAATAATAATGATAATAATAATAATAATAATGATAATAATAATAATAATAATAATAATAATAATAATAATAATAATAATAATAATAATAATAATAATAATAATAATAATAATAATAATAATAATAATAATAATAATAATAATAATAATAATAATAATAATAATAATAATAATAATAATAATAATAATAATAATAATAATAATAATAATAATAATAATAATAATAATAATAATAATAATAATAATAATAATAATAATAATAATAATAATAATAATAATAATAATAATAATAATAATAATAATAATAATAATAATAATAATAATAATAATAATAATAATAATAATAATAATAATAATAATAATAATAATAATAATAATAATAATAATAATAATAATAATAATAATAATAATAATAATAATAATAATAATAATAATAATAATAATAATAATAATAATAATAATAATAATAATAATAATAATAATAATAATAATAATAATAATAATAATAATAATAATAATAATAATAATAATAATAATAATAATAATAATAATAATAATTCATCATAAATATTTATTGAGGTACTAAGCTTTTACAATTTTTGGACTGCCCTCTGTTTTGGCCCAGGCCACTGCTACAAAGGACAGTCCATTAAGTATATTTACAGATGTGTTACAATATGTGCTATTACAGAATAGTCACTTATTCCTTCTTTCTTTTTACAGTCCATATCCACTTGTTTTTTACCTTAAAAACTGTCCTATGTTTTTATAATTTTTGCTTAAAACCTTGATTAAGCTGATTCTCCTATTCATTTTTGACATTTGACATTCTTTCCTCCACATCTCTGTTTCCTTACAATCAAACAGTATATGTTCTATATCCTCTTTGTACCACACAATGGGCACTCGTCTTGCGGATATCCATTTTTTTGACCTCTTAATCTCCATATCCCTGCTCTTAACCATGCTAACCCCTTTCTTTCTTCACTATTATTGCTATCTATATACGTCTCCCTCCCCCAGCTATCTTTCAATGGGCTATAGAAAATAAGTGATCTCTTCTCTGCTAATTGACTAAACAGTTTCTGGATCTCCATGTCGTCAAATCTTATTCTAGCCCCTTTCCAAAAACCTTTATAATTAGTTTCTCTCTTTCTCCAAATATCACCCATACAATTATCTTCCAAATTATTTCGTAAATTACTTACCCATTCTTTATTTGGTAAAGTTAGTTCTTGGTACTTCAAGCATTGTTTCAGTATATTCCCCTCCTCTAAATTCAATACTCTATACCAATATTTTATTGCTGGACATCCTTTCTGTCAGTTTCAACAAGAAGTGGAGCAAAGCTGAGGCAACCTGGTTGCAGCCTTTAGCAGATTCAGTTTCGAACCATGTATACAAGGAAATGTCGTATTTGTTCTGGGTTTTAGATGGAATCATTATACATAGATTATACAGCCATACCTGCCTTGCATAGAATCACTAACAGAAAGTTAAGTCAGTGGTCGATTCTGCTGCATAACAAAGCAAATAGTAATTGCCTCAGCAATTTCCTCTTTCAATAGTTGATAAAATCTTTTTGTATGCAACTTGTGCAGTCTGTACATGGTTCTTAGTTTGTTTTTCTTTTCCACGTCTTCCGCCTCTGTCTTAATCTTCATCAGTCCCATTTTGTATTTGGAGCATGTGTCAGTGTGCAGTGTTTGGAATAAAAATTTGAAGAAGTTGTAAAATATGTATTTATATTTTGACAATAAGCAGACTGGTGGATTTCTTAATCTTCTTTTTTTGCAAAAGTTGTTCCACATTTTTCAGATGTTAAGTTATGAAGGTAAATATCCTCTCCTTGATTTTGCCCATCCATAGTGGCTTTCTCTTCATCTGTACTTTGTTTTACTTTATAGCAGCAGAAATGCCCTTCTGTAATATTCTTGTTCTATCACTTCCTCTGGTTTCCTTTGGTGTATTCCCAGACAAGTGAAACTTTCTAACCAGGAGAGATGATCTAACTTTTGACACCCCTGTGATACCTTGGAAACTTGCAGTGCATACTGACAATACTCGGCCATCATTAGTTCTCACACTGTATTTAATGCCAACAGTCTGCTTCATATTTGGAGCTTCTTTCTTCACCACTCTGCAATTAGGAGATGTAATATGGAAATAAATTATTCTTTCACACTGGCCGTGTGTAGGCTAAATTGTGGAAACGTAGAGTCAGACTGAAAAATTCAATGCCATAGCCGGGATTTGAACCACGGATCTTCTGGTTTCCGTCCAGCCGCACTACCATTGTGCTACTATGGCCAACGTGCCGATATGACATTAAATTCTCCAACTGACTCATATTTTCCCGGTAAACCACTTAGGAGTTCTCATAAACACATGAGACAACCACCTTAATGGCGACTTACTACATGTAAGTACTTTAAGGCCCGGGCTTTATAGTTAACCACTATTAGGTTAATTAATGGAAATAAATTATTCTTTCACACTGGCCGTGTGTAGGCTAAATTGTGGAAACGTAGAGTCAGACTGAAAAATTCAATGCCATAGCCGGGATTTGAACCACGGATCTTCTGGTTTCCGTCCAGCCGCACTACCATTGTGCTACTATGGCCAACGTGCCGATATGACATTAAATTCTCCAACTGACTCATATTTTCCCGGTAAACCACTTAGGAGTTCTCATAAACACATGAGACAACCACCTTAATGGCGACTTACTACATGTAAGTACTTTAAGGCCCGGGCTTTATAGTTAACCACTATTAGGTTAATTAATGGAAATAAATTATTCTTTCACACTGGCCGTGTGTAGGCTAAATTGTGGAAACGTAGAGTCAGACTGAAAAATTCAATGCCATAGCCGGGATTTGAACCACGGATCTTCTGGTTTCCGTCCAGCCGCACTACCATTGTGCTACTATGGCCAACGTGCCGATATGACATTAAATTCTCCAACTGACTCATATTTTCCCGGTAAACCACTTAGGAGTTCTCATAAACACATGAGACAACCACCTTAATGGCGACTTACTACATGTAAGTACTTTAAGGCCCGGGCTTTATAGTTAACCACTATTAGGTTAATTAATGGAAATAAATTATTCTTTCACACTGGCCGTGTGTAGGCTAAATTGTGGAAACGTAGAGTCAGACTGAAAAATTCAATGCCATAGCCGGGATTTGAACCACGGATCTTCTGGTTTCCGTCCAGCCGCACTACCATTGTGCTACTATGGCCAACGTGCCGATATGACATTAAATTCTCCAACTGACTCATATTTTCCCGGTAAACCACTTAGGAGTTCTCATAAACACATGAGACAACCACCTTAATGGCGACTTACTACATGTAAGTACTTTAAGGCCCGGGCTTTATAGTTAACCACTATTAGGTTAATTAATGGAAATAAATTATTCTTTCACACTGGCCGTGTGTAGGCTAAATTGTGGAAACGTAGAGTCAGACTGAAAAATTCAATGCCATAGCCGGGATTTGAGTCAGTTGGAGAATTTAATGTCATATCGGCACGTTGGCCATAGTAGCACAATGGTAGTGCGGCTGGACGGAAACCAGAAGATCCGTGGTTCAAATCCCGGCTATGGCATTGAATTTTTCAGTCTGACTCTACGTTTCCACAATTTAGCCTACACACGGCCAGTGTGAAAGAATAATTTATTTCCATTAATTAACCTAATAGTGGTTAACTATAAAGCCCGGGCCTTAAAGTACTTACATGTAGTAAGTCGCCATTAAGGTGGTTGTCTCATGTGTTTATGAGAACTCCTAAGTGGTTTACCGGGAAAATATGAGTCAGTTGGAGAATTTAATGTCATATCGGCACGTTGGCCATAGTAGCACAATGGTAGTGCGGCTGGACGGAAACCAGAAGATCCGTGGTTCAAATCCCGGCTATGGCATTGAATTTTTCAGTCTGACTCTACGTTTCCACAATTTAGCCTACACACGGCCAGTGTGAAAGAATAATTTATTTCCATTAATTAACCTAATAGTGGTTAACTATAAAGCCCGGGCCTTAAAGTACTTACATGTAGTAAGTCGCCATTAAGGTGGTTGTCTCATGTGTTTATGAGAACTCCTAAGTGGTTTACCGGGAAAATATGAGTCAGTTGGAGAATTTAATGTCATATCGGCACGTTGGCCATAGTAGCACAATGGTAGTGCGGCTGGACGGAAACCAGAAGATCCGTGGTTCAAATCCCGGCTATGGCATTGAATTTTTCAGTCTGACTCTACGTTTCCACAATTTAGCCTACACACGGCCAGTGTGAAAGAATAATTTATTTCCATTAATTAACCTAATAGTGGTTAACTATAAAGCCCGGGCCTTAAAGTACTTACATGTAGTAAGTCGCCATTAAGGTGGTTGTCTCATGTGTTTATGAGAACTCCTAAGTGGTTTACCGGGAAAATATGAGTCAGTTGGAGAATTTAATGTCATATCGGCACGTTGGCCATAGTAGCACAATGGTAGTGCGGCTGGACGGAAACCAGAAGATCCGTGGTTCAAATCCCGGCTATGGCATTGAATTTTTCAGTCTGACTCTACGTTTCCACAATTTAGCCTACACACGGCCAGTGTGAAAGAATAATTTATTTCCATTAATTAACCTAATAGTGGTTAACTATAAAGCCCGGGCCTTAAAGTACTTACATGTAGTAAGTCGCCATTAAGGTGGTTGTCTCATGTGTTTATGAGAACTCCTAAGTGGTTTACCGGGAAAATATGAGTCAGTTGGAGAATTTAATGTCATATCGGCACGTTGGCCATAGTAGCACAATGGTAGTGCGGCTGGACGGAAACCAGAAGATCCGTGGTTCAAATCCCGGCTATGGCATTGAATTTTTCAGTCTGACTCTACGTTTCCACAAGATGTAATATGCATATATTTCATAAGGAATTTATCTTGATCTATTTTTATGTAGCAAAGAAAGATGATGGTGAAATCCACTTATATAATTATAAGTCAAATCATCTACATCACAGAGCTTAGGCCTTTTAGTTTTAGGATTTTGTGGAGTGCACTCGACCATGTGAAAATGAAATTGCTGGAGTATGAGCTATCCTTGACTTGCATTTTGATTTACTTTCCTTGTTTATGCAATTTCTACCTCCCGCGCATTCTACAACTGGTTACAGTTTCACAATCTGAGCTCCTGTCCATTGTGCATAGTACAGTGCAGTGTTTGGTCTCAACTAAGGATGAAAATGCCATATAAGTATAACAAAGCTTTCAAAAAAGAATGTGACATCCAAGCGCACAACCAGAGTTCACAGTTATTGCCAACGGTGAAGAATCGCAACAGTGAGATGGCAGTCAATGCCAACGTGCATTTCATAGAAGGTGGCTACACGCTGAATCATAATATCATAAAATTAACATCTATTGACTTTTGCTTTAACTGAGCAAATGCATCTATCTATCTGCTAATATTCCCTACCTTCTACACAGGACATGAATTAGATTTTGCCAAATCTGATTTCACAGAACGTATCAGAAGGTGAAAATTATGCCGATACTATATATAACTCACTTTCATAAAATTTTGCATCTATTGAGTTTTGAGAAAAATGCTCCCCAATTGGAGGTCATAATCAATCCACCAGCCGAAGATACATGCACAAAACCTGGAGTTGGCGCATCTGTTCATCTCCAAAGGAGCAATGCCTCTTGCAATTTCTAATATATGAGTTAATGGGGGACCAAAAAACATCCCAGTTTTTAAGATACCTTAAAAGCTTCATACCAGATATTCCAGATGACTTCCTGGGAAGTATATGAACGGACCAACTTCCATCTCATACAGAGCACTCCAGATGATGGAAGTGACCAAAAGTGTAGTCAGTTTACCAGTTGAGGCTCTAATAGACACATCATGAAACTAGTCTAGATGTTTCGTCAATTAAAAACAGATAAGTGTAGTTTGTCAGAAATTGTTATTTATTTGTAATATTGGTTTGTAAGTATAGTCAGTTAACCAGCTGAGGCTGTAATGGACACTATGAAACTAGTCCTGGATTACGTAAAACTTACTGGATTACTAGTCCTGGATGTTATGTCAATTAAAAACAGATAAGTGAAGTTTGTCAGAAATTGTATTTATTTATAAGTTCGGTTTGCTTTATGGTCAGTAGCTTCAACTTTTTTACCAAAAAAAAAGTTCAGAGAATTAATAAAATAAGACTGATGCCTGAGCATTGAGATGATCGCTACATGGTGAACATGAACAAAGAGAGAGTAAGACAAATTTTGCATGAATTAATCATGAAAAAAAAGTCTGTGCAAAACTGGTTCCGAAAACCCCTCTCGGAAACAAAAAGACCATTGGAGGAACTAATGTCATGGAACAGACTTGCTCACCTGTGATGAAACTTGGATCTTTCAGTACAACCCAGAAACAATACAAATCGTTTCACATCATCAAGAATGAAAAAAGCGTGCATGGCAACGCTATTTTTTTTAAGGTATTATTGTGACTGAATGGGAATGGGTGCTAGAGGGTCAAATCATTAATCAGAAATACTATAAAGAAGTCCTAATCAAGGTGAGAGAAAGTAAAGAAGAAAAGACGGATTTATTTATTTGTGGTAGAACAATGCCTGGATTATGCATCAGGACAATGCGCCAGCCCACAGTGCCATATTTGTGAAAGAGTTTTTAGCATTCAAGTGGATTCCTGTTCTTGAACAGCTTCCATATTTACTAGATCTAGCTCCCTGTGGCTTTTATCCATTCCCAAAAGTAAAAAGTGCATTGAAGGGAAAATATTTTCTGAGTGTTGAAGAGGTAAAAGCAAACACGAGAGTTTTTGAAGAGGGTTACAAAGGCAGCATTGCTACAGCATTGCTTTGAACAATGGAAAACATGTATGCAAGTGTGTATAGATTGGGGGGGGGGGGGGGTTGGTCTAATTTGCGTCCTCCGTCATATTGGACGATGAATGAAATGGGTGAAATGATGCTCAAATGAATCCGGGGTGTATGGAGCTTAGATTACCTGACATTCCTCTATTAGGATAAGGGAAAACCCTGGAAAAAACCTTATCTAGGTAACTCGCCCTAACCCAGATTCGAATTCGGGACCTCTTGAATGTGAGGCGGACATGCTACCAACTACGCTACTGAGGGGGGCGGGAAGTATTTTGAAGGGAATAGAACTTACAACTTTGTTTGCAATAAATCACTTCTCTGACTATTATGAATAAACTGCAACACTTTTAGTAACACACTTCTCTAATTATTTATCTGTTTGTAAAATCCTTGGGGACCAGTCATCACACAATCTTTATTTTCAAAATAAATATTTTCTCCCAAACTGTTAAATCTACTGGTTCATTCAATTGTTTTAATATATCTTCTGGGTTTATTTCATGTTTAGATGACCAAAACTTATCAGCCACTGCTTTCTTATTTGTCTGTATTTAATATTTCTGAAATGTTCCATCGCTCTGGTTTCTAAATTATGTTTGGTCGTGCCAATGTAAATCTGAACACATTTTAAACATTAATTTGATAAATACCGGATTTTTTATCTGAAATTTTGTCTTTTTTTTTTTAGAAAAAAAGTTTTTCAATTCTTTACAAAAACTACACATCTCTGACGCTAGTCTCGTTATTTAATTGCCACACCTCATATACCACATATCCAGGACTATTCTCATCTATATATGGTTCTATCTTTTTTCTAAAATAGAGCTTATTAAACTCCTGTGTATCCAGATGACATACAAAGAACTGCAGTAAACACTTCATTTGGCCTGTTTGAATTTACTTTTATTTCATTTGGCCATAGAGATGCAAATCAGACATTTCAGAGTTTTATGGGTGAAGAAGTTCTGTGTACTGGATTTTTGTTTCACCTTCTTGGACAACATCCTAGTCATCTCTCAGACTTGGAAGACAACAGTACCAGCACTCTCTCCAAATCCTCACCAAGCTACAAGAATTCAATGCCAGAAGCAGTTTTTGGCGAACTCTTGGAGAAGAAAACAACTGGTCCACAGCCTGCAAGCGCAGAAAACATAACAATCCATGGGGGTAAATGTCACTTAGTGTCTCCACCAGATGTAATGTTTGGGGTTAAGACATCCTTGAGCTTCTCCACCAGGTGTGATGTAGGCCTTACAGCATCTGACACCGGATGTTACATGTAGGGGGAGTAGCTCAGGGTATTACTTCCTAAAGGTGGCTAGAAGTGAAGTAAAAGGAACCCTAAAAAGTGATATGTACCTCTGACACAAAAAATGTCTGAATAAATAAATGAAGAATAAAATTGGTTATTAATAGACAATTGTTAGTATTAACTTTGTGGAGAATCTGGCATCTCTTGTTCACACTAGCTGTATACAGACTAAGGTATTGGATTGATAGAGTCGACATGAAAAATTCAATGCCATGGCTGGGAGAGTCAGTTGGAGAATTTAATGTCATGACGGCAAATTGGTCATGGTAGCTCAATGAGTAAGAGTGACTGGACGGAAACCAGTAGATCCGTGGTTCAAATCCTGAAGAAGTGTGAAGATATGAATAATTTCCATCAATTAACTTAAATAATAAGAGTTAAATGATGAAGCCTGGGACTCAAGTACATAGAGGAGTAAGTTGCCACAAACTGTGTTTCTCAGATGCGAGAGCCCCTAGTAGTTTACCGGGCAAATATATGAGTCAATTGTAGAATTTAATGTCATGACAGCAAATTGGCCATGGTAGCTCAATGGGTAAGAGCGACTGGACGGAAACCAGTAGACCTGTGGTTCAAATCTCGGCCATGGCATTGAATTTTTCATGTCGCCTGAATCAATCCAATACCCTAGCCTGTATACGGCTAGTGTGAAGAAATGAATAATTTCCATCCAGTAACTTAAATAAGAGTTAAATGATGAAGCCTGGGACTCAAGTACTTACAATAGTAAGTTGCCAGAAACTGTGTATCTCAGATGCCAGAAACTGTGTATCTCGGATGTGAGAGCCCCTAGTGATTTACCGGGCAAATATCTGAGTCAATTGAAGAATTTAATGTCATGACAGCAAATTGGTCATGGTAGCTCAATGGGTAAGAGCGACTGGACGGAAACCAGTAGATCCATGGTTCAAATCCTGGCTCTGGCATTGAACTTTTCACGTCGACTATCAATATAATTAAAAGCAGACTAATCATATACAGTAAAGCAGATAACAGGAATTAACTAGTCATTTAAAAAAAAAAGCCGAATACACAGAGGACAGAAGACCTCTTAAAGGATAGTAATTACAAAAAAGTGGAAACCAACCTAATGAATTACTGTTTTTGTTTTGTTTTGTTCTGTTTTGTTTGTTTGGTCATGTCACTGAGCAGCGCTTTAGGAAATTGAACATGTCATACAGAAATTAACCTCTCCAAATCAACAAGTCATTTTAACCACCACCATACATCAGAACATGCTATTTTTAACACTACCTCTGCCACCACATTAGACTGAAAAAGGAAAACCTTTTAAGTACTACTAATACTAAATACAATTAATCCTCACCAATATACCTGAACACAGAGCCTAATTGGCATACAAGATTAGAAAAGAAAGGAAATTAGATTTAAAAGAATCATGTACAAATATGTCACATAATCCGAGAAAATGTGACAACCATTTGTTTATGGAGATAACAATACATTAAGTCAATGTAACCAATTAAACTGCATAAAACTTTAAAAGGAAGTAAATTAATCAGTAAGAAGGAATTACACAAAATTAGATAATCTAACATTACCAAGAATATATGGGTTACCAAAAATACATAAAACAGGAAAAGCCATGAGACCTATTATTTGTAGCATAAAAACTGCCAAATATAATTTGGCCAAATCATTATTAAACAAATTCAGTAGCTTCCCAAAGTTTGAAAGTGCAAATTTAAAAATTCTTTAGACATAGTAGAAAAAATTTAGAGATAAAATTAGACAAAAAATGGCAGACTGTTTCACATCCCAGAGCATACCAACAGAAAAATTATAGACACTGTTTAAAAAATGGTTAGCTACAATAGAAATTGAAACAATAGAAGCAGAAGAAAACATCTCATTAACAAACCTATGTATTGAGCAAAACTTCTTCAGCTCACTTCAAATGGATGCTGGCCGTGAAAGCCTAAGCATATTTAATGGTAAAATCTACAGGCAGAAATCAGGGTTATCTATGAGCAATCCATTTTCACTTTTTTTTGGCAAATTTATTTGAGTTCATCTGAAACACATACAAAAATGGCTTTCCCATGGATCTTTAAGGTTTGGTATGCCGATATGTTGCTGACATTTTTGCAGTAGTTTCAAATAGACATAAATGGTGCATGAAAACTAATAAATGTTCAGGAAAAAGTTTTCAAATTCGCAGTAGAAAAGGAAGTCAATAGACAGCTCTCTTTCTTGGACCTAAATACCATCAGGAATGACAAAAAATAAACTTTGGAATTTACAGGAAGCCAACACAGTCAGAAAATTAAATAAAAAGTCATGCTATAACCTAATTATGCATAAACATGCAACAATAAACAATCTTACACATAGACTAGTCATTATACTCATGGATAAAGCACAACACTACAAGGAACAAAAAGCTGTACTTTACATAGCAGAAGAAAATGGATACAATAAAAGTCTGGCATTTAAAGAAATTTAAAAATGCAAGTGAAAGTAAATCATTAAGGAAGTAACCACATTCATTAACGAAAAAGAAAGCAACAGCATATGATTCATGTACCATCCAAAAACATCTAATAAATTTAAAAGGATCTTTAAAGAACAAAAGAACAAAATATCATGTTGACATAAATAATGACTATTAAACTTACTAATTTAAAAAAACAAAAGATGAAATATCATAATAAACACATCGGAATATACCAAGTAAGTTATAAGGATTGTACTAAATGCTACATATGGTGAACTAAAATCAAAATAAAACTATAGTCAAAGAGCATTTTAGAAACATCAAATTGAAAGAGGAAGATAAATCAACAGTAACATTTCAGCACAAAAGTGAATCGAGAAAATATTGACACACTGCTTCACTCAGTTTTTTCACAGGACATGTTTCAAGAGCTTTTGCTCTTATCAGCTCGAACTTGACTATTGCAAATTGTAGTGGTTTCCTCTTTCTCTGTATCGTCGATAGATGGCATGATGGACTTGTCAAAGATGTCCAGTGGTGGAGTTTCAAAATTTGTGACTATGACGATTTTTGTTAATGAAGATATTTTTCCATATGGAAAGGTCTATGGGGTGATTAACATATTTTATTAAAGATGCCTCCAAGTTGATGTCATGTCTAGTATTCAAAAAATGAAAAGCCACAGCTGATTTGTCTGTTTCACCATTTTTAATGTTTCTTATATGTTCTTTAGTTCTGATGTCAGTATTTTTTTGTTTTTCCTATATAAATTTTAGGGCAAGTTTAACATTTGATCTCAGATTCCTGGTTTTCCGTATGGGAAAAATCTTCGTTAACAAAAATCGTCATAGTCATAAATTTTGAAACTCCTTCACTGGACATCTTTGACAAGTACATCATACCATCTATCAACAATACGGAGAAAGAGGAAACCACTACAATTTGCACTAGTCGAGTTCCAGCTGATAAGAGCAAAAGCTCTTGAAACATGTCCTGTGAAAAAATAGTGTGAGTGAAGCAGTGTGCCAATATCTTCTCGATTCACTTTTGTGCTAAGTTGTGCTTCACTGTCTCTACGCTTCTTTCAATTTTATACTTTGAGTAACATTTCACTTTTGGAACAAAGATCATGACCTTGACATCAAATCCAAAATTATTAAACGGAGTGATAAACCAAAACAAAGTGATGAGGGAGAACATCTTAATATGAAAAAATCAGGGCAGAGTAATGAACTTTGAAATCCCACCAGTCAATAATTTGATAAAGAAGTTCATAGTTTCACTACCAGAGAGAAGACAGCAACAGGAGACCCTCAGACCTTCTAGGTTGAAAATGGAGGCAACAGCTTCCAAAACTAGTCCCTCAGAAAATAAAAAATATGTAGAGGTATTTTTTAGAGCTAGCATGTGAACTTGCTCTGATGTGGGCGAGTGACATGCAAATCAATGGTGTGGGTGAGATCTCTGCTTTCACCAGCAGACTGCTGATAAAGCTAGTGGGATAGATGACAGTTGACTAACCTAACACTCCCCTTTTTTTTTTTTTACAAATAGACAAGTGGACTCGACCATAAACTACTGTGCAAATATTACATTATATGCCACGTCTAGAAATACCTCTAAGTAATGGAGTGTTAAACACAGAATAGAAATAGTTTTTTTAATTATATTTGTTGAATGTCTATCTTTGAACAAAGGCTAAGTATTTGATATGAAATATAAGTGGTAATGGTGTAAATAACAAATAAACGAAATTAAAAGAAGATCCATTTGAATGATTGGATATTTGTATCAAGGAAAGGAAAACCATTTCATCAGAATGGTTAATCCTTAGTTAAAAGTATGTGTGTTTAGTACAGTCATTTAAATAAAATGTACATTTCTCTTAATATATGCGTAGCAATTCATTATCTGAAGATG
Organism: Mantis religiosa; assembly: GCA_030765055.1. Lineage (NCBI taxonomy): Eukaryota > Metazoa > Arthropoda > Insecta > Mantodea > Mantidae > Mantis > Mantis religiosa. Next base: position 267,960,696 of record CM060950.1, on the reverse strand, counting down.
TTCTTTGTAATTCTTTATTAACAGGTAAGAAATTATTATGAAGATTAATAATTAATCATAGTGGGAGCAACATAGGATGTTCTCAAAATCATTGTGTTATCTTGGCACTGCTGACTTTACAGTAGTTTTGTTTGTGTTTTGCAGATGGAGAATTCTGGTGTTGTTCATATGCTGAAAAATCAAAAAACAGAAGACCTAGCATGTATGTACAAATTGTTCAGTCGTGTAGCAGATGGCCTGAAGACAATGGCAGATTGTGTCAGTCAGTATCTGAGAGAGCAGGGTAAAGCTTTGGTTCAAGAGGAAGAAGGGGGAACAAATGCAATCAATTTTGTCCAGGTACATAATACTGACATACTGCTATATAATTTTGTTACCTTTTGCACCCATTGTTAAGGTTTACTGTTACAATAAAAGGGATTTCAAGATTGGCATCATACAGTTTAATGCAATTATCTGCCTGTGGGCTAAGATTCAGAATGAGCAATGTTCTCTTGGTGTTTAACCTGTTCTCCTGTTGGGCATCTTCAGTGTTGTAGAGTGCTGTCTAACATGTATCAATCTTTATGTTTCCTGTCAATTTTGTGCTAATAAATTTATACAGATCATGAGTTCTGTAGTTATAGAAATGCCCACTACATTAGAAGCTCTGAAATAGCACGAATTGAGATTTAACATGGGTAAAAGTATGCCCCCTATAAAAATGTTTTATTTCTTTTTTGTTTTGTTTGGAAAGTTGAGATAAAAATAATCCCTAAATAGGGGTTCTGCAGTAACATTTTTGTAACAGTACAAATGTACAACATTACATTTTTGTACAGTAACAGTCATGCATGGGCATTGAAATGTTACAGAGGCGGAAAGCATGTTCAGTAGGAGGAAACATAAGAATTATTGATAGTGCGAAAAGGGGAGAAACAATGGCAAGTTTATCATATGCGTGTTGAGTCCCTGAAGGAACAATTAACCGCTTCACCGATGGCCATTTAAACCCTGCATGCCTGGGAACGGATACCCAATTAGCAGAACAAGACATTTAGATTGTTAAATGCTGCAAAAATGCTTCATAAATACATATTCGTATCTTCAGTATTTATTAAGTTATTTTAGCAAAACAAAAACTGGTTTAAAGCCCATTAAAGGCAGTATACATCTACGGTATCACTAAAATAGAGACTATATTAATAAACTGTTGAAATTTCATTAATTTTATCACTGTAGAGAAAGCCGTTCTTTGCGTCGAACTCGCCTAATGCTGAGTATTTTTGTTTTACAAACTATATGTGTATCTCAGCTGCTTAAACAAAGTGTTGGGTTCAAGGTTTATAGATTTCAGTTTATGCTATCACGCAATAACTGTATATGTTGCATTACACATGCTGGAAAGAAAGCTCCGTCAACATCTTGCTAATTGCACAACCGAAGTTTGTGGTAGCTGACGTAACTGTTTTCTTCACTCAGTTCATATAGTAATTTTGACTGTGTCAGAGTTCCAAGCAATTTCTTTAGCTAAAACACATTTGAAATAGTTTCCTCAGTGCTAATCATGGCTTCAACTAGTAATGTAGCAAATAAATTGGCTAGTGTAGGAAGAGTGCAGGCTTCTGATATTACATCAGAAAATGTGGAAGACTTATTTCTGTTAGACAGTGATTTGGACATTGATGGTGAGTTTTCAGATTTTGAGGGGGGTGTTGATATAGGTAGCAGAGTGAAGAATCAACATTATGGAGGTGTTTTTTTTTTTGTGTGTGTGTGTGTGTGTGTGTGTGTGTGTGTGTAATTTACGTCCTCCAACGTTAAGTCATATCGGACAATTTACGGAGGTGTCAGAATAACTCTAACACAAATAGACATACGTTCACGAGCACAACCTCTGGTGTACAACCGCATACTCAGCTAACTTCTGACAGCCAACCAATTGACATTTTCACAAAATTTTTTACTACTGGCTTACTGTCTCTCATTGTTTCAGGAACAAATGTATATGCCAGTAGGGTTACGGAAGACCTGATTTCTAAAGGCAATTTAGGACCTAAGAGTGGAATTCAGAAGTGGACAGAAGTAACAATGAATGAGATTTACAGACTACTTGGTCTAATTATGCTCATGGGTGTTATTCGTATACCTACGCTAGACATGTACTGGTCTACAGATGACATTCTAGCTACCTCATTTTTTGGGAAATGCATGTCAAATAATAGGTTTACTTCCATTTTGCGCTTCCTTCATTTCACCTGCACAGAAAATGTAAATGATAAACTACACAAAATCAGACCCGTTTTGGTTAAATTACTTCAAAATTCAAAGAAAATTATGTGCCTAGTGAAAAGATCACTGTTGATGAAAGCCTGATGCTTTGGAAGGGCCGCTTAGGTTGGAAACAATACATCAAAACAAAGAGGGATAGATTTGGCATAAAGAGTTTTGATGTATGTGAAAGTAAAACAGGATATCTTTACAATAGCTGCATATACATTAGCCAAGGGACTGATAACACCGGAGAAAAAGATTTGGGGTTATCTGGTTCCATAGTAATGCACCTGATGGAATCTGTACTTGATCAGGGTAGGACTGTGTATTTAGATAATTGGTACAGTTCCCCTAAAGAAAAACAAAAGAAAGAAATGCAATTGGAACAGTATGCTCAAATCGCATTGGTTTGCCAAAAGATGTGAATACAAAGGCTCTAAGAAGAGGAGAAATGCAGGTGCATCAGCTCCCACCCTTGACCTATGTTGCTTGGCAAGACAGGAGGGTTGTTACAGCATTATCCAATTGCAGCTCTAAGATTTTGATGATTGATACTGGAAAAATTGATGCTCGTAACAAATTGTCAATTTCCAAGCCTGATATTATCCAGGAATACAATATGCATATGGATGGAGTGGATCTAGTAGATCAGGTATTACATGTATATCCCTCTTTACGAAGAACAATCAAATGGTATAAAAAAGTATTTTTACACCAGCTGGATATAACCCTATACAATTGTTTAGTAATTTGGAGAGCTCTAAACCCACGGAAGACAATGACGTACCTGGACTTTCGCATATCAATAGCTCGCAGCCTAATTGAGCACTATAAAATTCAGAGACCTCTCCATACTGGGGGTAAGAAATCCACCACCTCAGCACCCCTCAGACTTGAAGGAAAACATTTTCCTAAAAGGGTACCACCCACAGCAAAAAAGTCGCGTCCCTTTAGAAAATGTCTGGTGTGCCGCAAGAAAGGTGTCCGAAAGGAAACTAGTACGATTTGCCATGAATGTGGATATGTGCCCTTGTGTGTTTACCCTGTTTTGAGGTGTACCATTCAAGAAGAAACTGTTAAAGGTAAGCTTTTACTTCTTATAGAATTCATTTAAATTTATTGTAAAACATAAAGTTTAAAAGAATTATTAAATAAGCATTAAATGCATGTATGCACAGGACGTCTATACACGTCCATATCGGTTTGGGGCCTTTTAACTTGGACGTCATATGACGTCCACATCGGTGCAAGGGTTAAGGAATGGATGAAGGAGGAAGATAAACTTTGAAACTTAATAAACATGATGGAAGGTAAAATTGGACTACAAAGGAAGTAAAACACCAAATTAAGAATAGATAGTGATCTCAATGAGTATTAAATTATAGATGAGTCGTATTTTACACATCAGCTGCACTTAAATACCTATATTGAAGACATGTTTCGCGAACCATCGTTCGCATCATCAGCTCTAATGCAACTCAATTAGAGCTCTAATGCAACTCGATTAGAGCTGATGATGCGAACGATGGTTTGCAAAGCATGTCCTCAATATCGGTATGTAAGTGAAGCTGATGTGTAATAAATACGACTCATCTATAATTTAATAATTGTTTTGCTTCACTGTGGTGTTCTAATACAGTTAAATTTCGATATATTGAAGTGACCATCAAGTCAAGAGGAACGCGCTAAAAAGAGTCACATTAGACCTGATGATGCGAACGATGGTTTGCGAAACATGTTCTCAATATAGGTACGTAAGTGAAGCTGATGTGTAATAAATACGACTCATCTATAATTTAATAATTGTTTCGCTTCACTGTGGTGTTACAATACAGTTAAATTTCGATCTCAATGAGTGTTTATAAGATAGTTTTTAACAAAACGAAGTAAAGGGATACCATTATCTGTACCAGTCTTCAGAATTCAAACTCTAAATTTCTAAAAAGATTTGCAAGGGTCAGATAATTCTAATGCATTTTATGGCTGGTTTTTGCTATGGAAATTTTGACACAGTATAGGCCAAACCAGCATTGAGAGAACACCTTGGTTTTGTAACATTGAATCTGCAAAACGTTTCTCTCAGGAAATGAAACGAGGCCTGAAAGCAATTTAAATGACCAAGTGTGATGAAACTGCTCCTTATTATGGATTGCTTCCTTTAAAAACTCAAGATTTCAATAAGTGTTAATAAATCAGGGATAAAAATGAACAAAGACAGTGATGCTCCTTTTCGCAGTAAACAACTCAGGGACTTGCAAACTTAAACTGCTCTGTTTTGGGAAAATTTGTATTCTGAGATGTTTCAAACATGTTAACATGATAAATATTAAAAACAGAAGCATTATTAACAGTGAAGTATTCTTCATTTTTGTGTTTGATTTGAGTTACTATGTTTACCCTCAACTTCACTTACTATGTTGTATAATTATACAACATAGTAAATGAAGTTGAGTGTAAACATAGTGACTCATAAATCAAACACAAAAATGTTATCATGAATTAATTTCTGTGCCTATATAAATATACAAAAAAATGTATGGATGACTACTAACATTTTTACAAACTGTTTCCATTAGAAATTTGTGCCACCAGTGAGGAAAGGTATGCACCCACTTAATATTGAAGAGAGAGCAGTCATTGTTGACCATTGTCCAATGCAGTGTTTCTCCAAGTGTGGTGCGCGGACCCCCGGGGGTCTGCGAGGGAATGTCAGAGGTTTGCTAGGGGGTCCCTTAAGTCAAGTTATAATGTTGAATTAAAACTAAAGAGAATGTAGAATTGTATTTACTGAGTCACTTATCTGCTTGGTGCCAAATTACATTGGTTTTACTTAACATTATTTATACATCTATGCTGTAACGATGTCACACAACTGAGAGGTGCAATCAACGTAACAGTTGGGAGCGTGTAGTACAGCGTTATAATAGCAGCGATGGAGGTTGTTGAACTTGCTACCAAAGGACGTATATTGTGCCCTTTCCAACCACCTATATGTCCGAGCAAACATTTTCACTGTGGTGCAACATTGAAGAGAAACAGACTTGCCAACGGATATAGAGTAAAAATCACCAACATTAAGCTCAGCTTTACTGAGCTTATGCAATAAAAGAAAGACAGTTGCATTGTTCGCATTAATACATTCCAAAGAACAAAGTTTCAAGCTTTTGCCACGTAAGCTGATTTTTTCTTAGCAACCCAATACTATGTTGAAATGGTGAAATGGTGGATTCAGAACATTATGAATAACTTTTTTATATGTGTAAAAATAGTTTCTTTACATGGAAAATATATTCATTTTTATAACATGCACTTAATGTTATTAATCCTTGGGTAATCCAGAGTGTGTGGTATTTCAAATTTTTACTGATGTAAGGCTAAAGTTAAATAAAAATCTAGTTGGGCAAACTTGTATACAATTTACTTCTAAGTGAAAAAAATCAATTTTAATAGAGGCAATTTAAAATACATACCGGGGAAATATATGAGTCAAATGGAGAATTTAATGTCAGGACGGCATGTTGACCATGGTAGCTCAATGGGTTAGAGCAACTGGATGGAAACCAGGAGATCCGTGGTTCAAATCCTGGCCATGGCATTGAATTTTTCATGTTGACTATCCATCACATATTTTTTTATTTGAAATACATTTTATACTCAAGTTTATTTTATTTAGTTTAACTTCAATTTTTTAATTTATTAATTAAATTTAAAACTAAATATACAAGGAAATATCTTAAATTATACATACAGTAATCATTTAAATTCCATTTATAGCATTCAACTAAAGTTGACTCGTTTATATAAATTGAGTTGCCAAACTATGGGGGTCCGCGAACAAGTTATTAGATGATAAGGGGTTCTTGATGCAGAAGAGTTTGAGAAACACTGGTCCAATGTATCCATTTGCTGATATTCTACTTAACCCTTTCACCGATATGGACGTCATATGACGTCCAAGTTAAAATGCTCCAAACCGATATGGACGTGTATAGACGTCCTGCGCATACATGCATTTGATGATCCTGTAATGCCAATTATTTTAATCTTTCTATTTTACAATAAATTTAAATTAGTTCTATAAGGGATTTAAACGTACCCTTAAAGGTTTCTTTTTGAATTGTACACCTCCAAACCTCGATAAACACCCAAGAGCATATCTGCAGATTCACACCAAATAATATTGGTTTCCTTGAGAACTTCTTTTTCGCAACACACTAGACATTTTCAAAATGATTGCGAATTTTTTGGTTGTGGGTGGTATGCTTTTAGGAAAGTATTTTCTCTCAAGTATGAGGGGTGATGTCATGAATTTCTTACCCCTTACCTCTGAGTATTATAATACTCAATTAGGTTACGAGCTATTTATACGCGCAAGTACAGGTAGATGAATGTCTTGCATGAATTCACAGTTCTGAAAATTACTAAACAATTGTGCATGGTTACATCCAGTGGTATAAAAATACTTTTTTTTACCATTTAACTGTTTTTCATAAAGAGGGATAGCTAGTAATAGCTGATCCACATCACCCATATTTGACCCGCCACTTCCCCCAAACAATGGAGTAGCTAGCATGCCATCTGTAGACCAGTACACGTCACTGGTACCTATATCTTAAACATCTCCTTCATAATCGCACAACAAATATTCCAGATTTTCTACAGTAATATCAGAAGCCTGTATACATCATATGCAAGCTAATTTATTTGCTACATTACGGGGATAAGCCATGGTTAACATTGAAATTTAACAATTTCAAATGTGCCATTCATTTAGCTCTTGATAGCTATAAGAAATCACTCTGAACACAGAGAGAGTATAAATAACTAAAATACTGAGCCAAAACAGCTCCATAAGGCTACCAGAAACCTTGGTTGAAAAACACTGTAATAACAGATGCTGACAGGGAGTTTTCTTTCCAGTGTAACGCAACATATACTCGTATGATTATCGCTTGGTATAGCATAAATAAACTAAAAGCTAAAACCTTGAACTGGAGAAGTAGCTTGCGTAGCTATACATACATACATACATTCATTCGTATACACACAAAACAAAATGATTCAAATATTAGGCGCGTTCGGCACAAAGAATGGCTTTTGCTACAGTGAAACAAAGAAGTGAAATTTGAACGATTTATTACTGTAGTCTCCACTTTTTTGTTACTGTAGATGTATACTGCCTTTAATGGGTTTTAAAACAGTTTTTGTTTTGTTTAAATAACTTAGTAAATACGGAAGATATGGAATTGTATTTATGATGCATTTTTACAGCATTTAACAATTTAAATGTCTTGGTCTGTTTATTGGGTATCCGTTTCCGGCCCCTGAAGGGTTTAAATGGCCATCGGTGAAGCGGTTAAAACACTGTCATTGATCCAGCCATTACACGAGGGTATTATGAGGACATTTAAACTGCATTACCACCCTAAAGTCCTTAGTGCTTCTAGTGAACTGTGACAAGGAAATTGAAATTTTCCTAAAATCCATAAAGTTAAAGTTAGTTGCATATTCAGTAGGACTTGCATGGGAAAGCATCACTCTGGATACTATTCAGAACTGCTGGAAAAGGTGTTCTAGGGAACAAGCAGTCACCACTGAAATTTGTATGCACAGAAAAAGTGTGGTGCATCAGTGGGTCAAACAAAACTTACTGATTTTTTTTAAAACAAAGCAAAATTTATCTCAAAATTTTACTGTATTGGAACACCACAGTGAAGTGAAACATAATTAAATTATAGATGAGTCGTATTTTTTACACATAAGCTTCACTTACATATCTATATTGAGGACATGTTTCGCAAACTATTGTTCGCATCATCAGCTCTATTGTGACTAAAGCTGGATCCAGTGGTGTGGGCAGTTCTAGAGTTGCTGCTGCCATCCATTGATTTTGTTGCTATCTTCAATCTCATGATTTTCAGACCAGAAATGAGCTGCTATTGCAGACTTTTCGGTATTTTTGTATCTTAGGTGCCTGAAATGTTCTTTCTTCCTAGCACCTATGTTTCTTTTTGTCCTCCCATAAATTTTTTCAGTCTTTACACTTTATCCTGTAAATGCCTGACTTTTCTTCTGGTTTTATACTCTCTGTATTGTTGCTGTTAAGTAGGTTTTTAATGTTATAATTGTTTTTTTTGGTGCCAGTGCTCTGTTATAGTCCTTGAATATTTTTTGGAGCTTATTTGTGTCCCAGGGATGGTATGTACATTTAGCAAATCTAATTTCTTGTTTCAGTGGTGAAAGAGTTGTGATCTGTTTTAATCTATTTTGAAGTTTGAATGATTTTATTGTTTTGTCTACAAGGCTTTTTCCATATCCATTTTTAATTGCAGGTTTTAAGATTTGATGGTATTTCTTGTGATATTCTTGCTGGCTGAGGGGTAGGTTAACTAATGTGTGTGAGACTGTTGGTGGTGTCATGTTTGTGTGGTATTGGGTTGAAACTCTTTGCTTTAATATAATTATCTGTGTGTGTTGCTTTTCTGTATATACCAAATTCCAGTTGTTCATTGTTTTTTGAGATTTTAAGTTCCAAGAAAGGTTGGGTATAGTTCTCTTTAGTCCTCAACATGTCTGTGAAACATGTCCTCAACATAGGTATGTAAGTGAAGCTAATGTGTAAAAAATATGACTCATCTATAGTTTAATTAAAGCAAAATTAGTTTAGTGTAAAATACATACAGTGTAATATAAAGCAAGATTGATTAAGGGGCTGGAATACACCATCTAGGATAACTGGTGAGTAGTTTTAGAAGTACCTTTATATATTTACCTTATGTACTAGAGTTTAATACTGTACCGTAATTTATTATTGCATGCATTTTGCCCTCAAACAGGATGGGATTGATTATTTGTCACTTCTAGTCTCACATCCCTATATACTGTGGTAAGGTTATAATGCGGGAGTGAAGGATGTCTCAACAATCGCCTTATTTGGCGCTTCTACTTTACTTATCTTCAAATACTGGAAGTTGACTTGAAATCATTTAACAGTAAAAAGTGAGTTGATAAATGACAATAAACATTTCTTAAATTATCTGGAAGATGTAGACCACTTGATTATAATGGAGGAACCTAGCCTCCAAATGTAAAAGTGGGTGTCCCTGTCATTGACTTGGTTTTCCTCTTAATGTTTGCTACTGTTATGTACTAGAGTTGATTGAGTGATTCTTTTTTAGCATAGTAAATTCATACACTTTGTTCTGCAGTATTAAGATGATTCATATGATTTGTTCAGGATTCATGAATCATCCTCTTGGCTATTGTTTGTTGGACTGTCATACTGCACCAGGGGTGCCAGCTCCCCTTTATGGCTATGATGCATTTCTTCCCCACCCCCAATTTTTTGATAAGCTCAATATCAGCTATTTAGTTACATTTTTATGCTGCTGAAAAAGGCATCCAAAGGGGTGATCTTGTACTGCAGTAACTGTTGTGATACTGGCACACTAAAAGGTTAAACAAATTATTGGAAAGTTAAAGCCAATAAAAAAGGATCATAATATTTACAACAAAAAATTAGAAATAAAATATTTGAAGGTGGTTTATTTATTGTTTCAAAGTATTCTATGGTATCTAAATATACTAATATAGTAAGTGTGATCCTATATTTTCTGAGGATCTACATACTTACATGTAACGTTCTAGCTTCTTTTTATACATTTGAAAAACTTATTTTATACGGCGCATTATACTAGGTATAGTGTAAGTATCAATTGTGCTTACAATTACTATTTTTTTTTACTTTGATACAGCACATTTAAATTAAAAAAGTTAAATATACTAATTGTGTTAAATACAGTATTTACTAAACATTATTTTAAAGGTTTATACTACTTGCATTAATTTATTTCAGTATTTTTATCCCCCCCCCCCAAAAAAAAAACAGGTTCTTAATTGCAAATTTTGTTCAAACACTTGTGCTAGAAACTCCATATGTGCAGTGGTTTGCCTAAAAATGCAATGTTTGTAAGAGGCTCTGCATCTAAATTACCATAATTTTATGTAGCTTTCACATAACAGCATACATTTGTTCAAAATTACAGTCTGCACTTGCAGCATTTGGTGAGTCTTTCATGCAAATGGACCTGCAAGGTAATAATAATAATAATAATAATAATAATAATAATAATAATAATAATAATAATAATAATAATAATAATAATAATAATAATAATAATAATAATAATAATAATAATAATAATAATAATAATAATAATAATAATAATAATAATAATAATTTCTCAAAGAAAAGCATAAAAGGTATCTTATTTTTTTTTAAACATTAAACAATTCCAGCAAATTGTTACCTTATAACTTTTAACAAAAAATAGAAAAAATGTTTTCATATTTAAATAAACATTTCTTTTTGCTTCTCTCTCTCTGTCCATTTCTTGGACATTTTATTACTTACGCCATTACTCACAAGTACTTTTCACTTATTAGTTTTCTATTTTGCTGAAACTTCTATTCTTTATGTATACCAGATGTTTGATTTTTATCATTCTAACGTAAGAGTACTTCAAGTTTAACCAATCATATTCGTTTGTTGCTGTAAAATAAGATCACATTTATCTTCAACTTTCCATTAAATTATTGCGGAGTTCTGTTATTTGTAACTGATAAATTGGAATGAGTTTCTTTCATTTTAACCTATGAAATTAGGTTTACAAATACATTAAATTTAATAGTAATATAGAACAACCATGTTCTATTCTGTTCTATTTATAAGGTAGTCTGCAGACTATTAACCACTATTTAAAAAAGGATCACGAAAAGAAATAGAAAATTACAGACCAATAACTCTACTAACAACTTTTTCTAAAATTATTGAAAAAGTGTTTAGAAGGTTAATGTCTTTATTTAATAAACACAGTTTATGGATAGACCTGCAACATGGTTTACGGAAAGGTAGATCGACTGATACTGCTATTATGCAATTTCTAGAAGAAGTATACTACAATATGGATAGTAAAAGTAAACTTTGTATTGGGCTATGTTTAGATTTGTTTAAAGCTTTTTACCTGATCAATCATGATATATTATTATCCAAATTAAATTCATATGGCATCAGAGGGACTGTAAACAACTGGTTTGCCTTGTATTTAAAAGACAGGAAACAGATAGTGGAATTACAATTTTTAGAGAGCAAAGACTAATAAACTTTATGATGAAAATTCTGAAATGAAAATTATAAAATGTGGGTTCCCTCAGGGTTCTATCTTGGGCCCCCTTCTATTTCTAGTTTATATTAATGATATAACCCATAATGTAGATAAGAAAAATATTATACTTCCTATTTTTGCGGATGACACATACTCATCACTGATAATGATAAATGTAAATGAAATCAATGAAACTATTATGCCATGGCTTGATCAAAACAGACTAATTTTAAACAAAGATAAAACAGTAGCAATAGGTTTTCGGCATAAAGTAAATAGAAGTAATACCTTCCCTGACCTTAATTTGGGTAAAAGATACAAAAATTTTAGGTTTGTGGTTAAATCAAAACTTGGATTGGACTGTACATATTGGATTGGATGAGTCGTGTCTGACAAGTCAGTTGGAGAATTTAATGTCATGTTGGCACGTTGGCCATAGTAGCTCAAGGGTTAGAGCTGCTGGACGGCAACCAGAAGATCTGTGGTTCAAATCCCGGCTATGGCTTTGAATTTTTCAGTCTGACTCTCAGAAGATGTGTGGTTCAAATCCCGGCTATGGCATTGAATTTTTCAGTCTGACTCTATATTTCCGTACAATATATTTTTTATTTAGATACATGGATTGATTCATTTGTACATTTCTTTATCAAATACATACTTTAATATTTTACATACATATCTATTTAAATCGAGTATATATATAAGAGCTTTTAACCTCCTTTTACTCATTCCCCTGTCCTTTATTCTCATGGTGAACGCTTCTCCTTATCTCTTTAATCTCTCTTCTTTCTCCTTTCTTCCCCTTTTCCTCTTTTTTGGCTCCATTTTTCTTTTGATTTTCCTAGGTAATCTTTCATACTTTTATTCCTATTTTCCCTACAGTAGTATTTCTTGCTCCCACTTGTTTTCTAATGTTAACCCATTTTACTTCCCCTATTTCTTCCCACCATTATCTCTATATTCTGTCATATAATGTTTGACACTTTCTTCTTTCCTTTATCTTTCTCTTGGACCTGTTAAGTATATTGTGGCTGTTCTCCATGCCATTCACTCCCTTTCTACTTTATTACAATGGTCTAAATATTTCTCTCTAGCCTAATCCCTTTTAATTTCTCTAAAATTTAAATGATTACTTGCTTTCCAACTACACTGTTGTTTATATATGTCTACACTTTAATTTTAACCTTCCAGAAACCTCTTTAATTTCCTTTCCTGTTTCTTCATATGTCTTCCCATCTGCATATTTTTCCATTTTTTCTTCCACCTCTACCTACCACCTGTTTTTATATTTCATATATCTTTGTTGAATTATGCATCACTTAAATATTTCCTCACACTCAATTGTTAGCACATATATCTGAATTTTAGCAGCCTTTCCTTCTCTACCTCTTTTCTTCTTGTTCTTCCCAGTTCCAACTGCACCAGTTCCCCTGGTGCTGATTGCAGTAGCCCCTGTGCTTGTCAATTTGGGTGACTTGATTAGACACCTACTGAACCCAAGATCACAAGTTCAAATCTGGCCCAGAGTGATGACTAAGTGTGCTTAAAAGTGACAGTTCCATGTGAGTAGATTTATTGGTATGCAAAAGAACTCCTGCAGGAAGAAATTGTGTCCGCCTCGATAGCGTGAATGGTAGTGTGTCTGGCTCACGTTCAAGAGGTCCTGAGTTTGAATCTCGGTCAGGGTGAGTTACCTGGATAAGGTTTTCCTGGGGTTTTCCCATATCCTGAAAGACGAATGTCGGACTCTGTGGACTCTGGGCTCATTTGAGCATCATTTCATCCATTCCACTTATAACTTAATGTTGTGATCCTGTCAATTTACAGTTTTGTCAACATTTTCCCCCCCACTTTTGTAGCTCTTCCTTGCAAAATGACTTAAATCTGTGCTCTATTTTTTATGTTATAATCCTCCCCTATTTCAATTACATAATTTTTGCTTCTACCCTGACCTCATATTATTTGTAATTTCTAAATTATATTTGCAGACCTTTATTTCCATCTGTGCTGTATTTCTCTTAACCATTACCTTTCTACTGTGAGCCTCCATTCCCATTATTGCTCTACTTTATAGTCAAATAATCAAATTCTTTTACCATGTGTGCTTCCCAGCCAGAGAACATTTTTCTTCTCTGTTTAGTTTTGATCCTATTTTAAAGACTTACATAGTTATAAATCCTTTCATGGAAGTGTTGAAAACAGTGTTGTTTTGTGTTATTAATCGACTCCCAATTAACTTAATTACATAGTTATGTTTGTTTTTATTCTCCAGCTTTTAAAGAAGTTTGGTACTTCATCTGTTGCTCTCTGTAGCCCTATAACTGTAACAGCTTTCACCATTAGAGTGTCTGCATTATCTGTCAGAGTCAAAATACTCCAAATTAGCTGCGTGGTGTTCTGCCTGTCCATGTTCTCGCTGACTGCCACTATCATAGAAAGGCACAGGTGAAACCATACAACATTTTTAGAACAACATTTAAAGGATTTTCTTATCAGCTGTATGAAAGAAGATGCTGCAACTGGTCACCATCATTGCTCACACATTTTGGGCATCTATTTAGGAAACTATCCATCACTCGCCGTAGTTCATCTTATGAAATGCCGTAAATTTCCTTGCAGATATTTTGTTTTAATTCTTTCAATGATTTTATGCTTTAAGTTGCCCCATTACTGGCAGGCACATCACTGTGTGGGCAGTTTGGATGTTTTTAACTCTACCATCAGCTCTGGTATCTTTTTGTTATTATTGGATGGTCTATTTTTCTTTTATCCCCTCCAATATATAATTGATAGATTACATAGTATTGGGCTCAATTTAAATCCCTGTGTTATTCATAGTCCCTTTTCTATGATCTATACTGTTTTATTATTTTCATATGTTATGCATAATTTCACATTATTCTGTAACTCTTATTATCTTTTTAATTTCTCTCCCCTTTTCTTCTTAGTTTATTCAATATGATTAATTCAATATTTAATAATTGTTAATATTGTTAATTCAATATGATAACCAGGTTTTGAACCATGGAGCTTTTCCCCACTTGTTCTAATCTAAGTCCCTAGCTGTATAGTTAACACACTGTTAGGTCAATTAATGTAAATAAATTATTCTTTCACACTAGTTAAGTGTGATGGCTTGGAAAAATACATTCAAGATTAGAAAATTAAATGACAATTAACTTTTTTGCCACTTTTCTTTTCCCTTAAACATTCATATTCCCATTTGTAAGTTAGTTTTTTCTAGCTTCCTATTTTTCTGAGCCCCTCCTTTTTCTCATTTCTTGATGCACTTCCCTTTTCTCTGCTCTATAATCATCACGCCGTCCCTCTTTTTTATCTTTAATGTTTTTGTGCATAGAATAAGAGAAGCCAAAAATTACATCAGGGTTACGTAGAAAATTAAGCTAGCTACAGTGAAGCAATGAATATTACACAAATATAAATATTTGTAACAAAATATTAATTAGAATTAATACCATTTTCTTACGATAAGTGAAACCTTTTGTTACAAATATTTATATTTGTGTAATATTACATCAGGATGTTAAAAAATCTAAACAAAAACAAAAGTACACTTACCCAACAAAATAAGAAAAGCTCATATAAATACGTACAATTCTACAGCAAATTGAAAATAAAAACCCATATAGCTGATTGAAAAAAAATACATTGTGACACAAAGATATGGAAGACACTACTAGATCCAAATATATCAAAAAGTTGCCAATCGACTGCAGTTGCATTATTTCATCTTGAACCTGTCCACGATTGCTTGGTGGCACATCTTCATAAAATTAGACTATGGGATTCACCAAACTGCAAGTATGCAAAAACACAAATTTAGTAATGAACAAGGACCACCTGATGTACTGCTCCGATCTTGAAAATAGTTGGGACATCGCTTTAGATTGCTGAATATTATTGGGAAGCCCAAAAGCAAATGATGACAAATCAAGAGCTCCAGAACATTTGAATACTACTGCTACTGTTTCCATTGGTTTTCTCTCTTCTCTCATTACTAATATTTGTAGCATCCCTGACATTTTTTCTATACTATTCTCCATTATTACTAATATACCTCATTCTATTATCTGTTGTCATCCTCCGTAGTCTAGGAGTGACATGCTGGTTTCTGGTTCCTAAGATTATGGGTTCAAATCCGGCAGAGGCCGATGTATTTTTTTTCAGGTGTAAAAGTCTTAATGACTTCCTTTGAAAGAGAAAGGAAATGAATCGGGTGGATCTGTGTTATAGATTTACGTAAAAGAACCTCAAGCCTGATAAAGTCTTTGAGCAAAGTTAATCTTTCATGCCCAGCATAGATTGAGATGCTGAAAACCACAGCAGTTAAAAGGGCATCCATGATTGAAAACTCAATATTATTATTTGGTTTAATTCTATCTCTAGTTCCTTTTTAAGTTTCTTCTCGGTCTTCCCTTCACTTTTAAATGCTGTATTTTTTGTTTTTGTCTGTATTCTACATTTTTTCTCTGCTCTTTCTTTTATTTCTAAAATTATTGGGAATCTAATCTCATCCTGCACTTTAAAGCCTGTGATATATTCTGCTTCTTATTACATAAGAGTCTCTTACTTTGTCCATTGGCATTTATAAAAGTAAAATCACCTTCAGTGCTTTCCATGTATCCTAACTAAAACCGAAACTAACCCCTGATGCAACAGTCCTAATAGGCCAAGGCCTGTCAACCTGACTGTCTGCCTGCCTGCCTGCCTGCGTTACGCCCACATACTCAATGTAGAGGTGTGTGATCATCCAGCCGATATGGCGTGTAGATGTCAGTGGGCGATCATCCAGCCGATATGGCATGTAGATGTCAGTATCTCAGCACCTCCAGTTAGAAAGTTGGCTTTTGCAACCAGGGCTGCTAACAATCGTAGCTCTTCACTTTCCTCACAATGCTAGGTGGGCAGCGGTCCTATACCTTGGACTTAAAATCTGCACCGTTCAGGGCTGGGATCCATCCTGGGCGCATTCCATGGCAGGAAACCAAAGCATGATGCCTTAGTCCCCTATGACATGGTGCAGGACTTTCCATGCATCCATTGCTTATAAAAAGATAATTTCTCTCACAAAATTTTAGCAGTTTTTTCCCTTTGTTTCTAATTTTAACCCTTCTTTTTCTTTCTTTTCTTATTACTTTCTCCTCTACTTGAGCCCATTTCATTTCATTCT
>CM060950.1:267552281-267943088 GCA_030765055.1 Mantis religiosa | reverse complement strand
TCTCTCTCTCTCTCTCTCTCTCTCTCTCATCTCTCCTCTCTCTCTCTCTCTCTCTCTCTCTCTCTCTCTCTCTCTCTCTCTCTCTCTCTCTCTCTCTCTCTCTCTCCTCTCTCTCTCTCTCTCTCTCTCGTCTCTCTCTCTCTCTCTCTCTCTCTCTCTCTAAAATGTTCCAGAAAATTACCTTTATCCTCTTTTCCTATCTTTTTATATAAATAGATTTAAAAGGTTCTAGCCTTGATCAGTTTCTACTCATTGCTCTGTGTATTACAAACCTTGTTCCAATCTCACCCTCTCATTTCGGATATCTCTTTCCTTCTTTTACTTTATTTGCCCGAAAAGCCCATAATTCTCTCCCTACATCTTTGTTACCTAGAACTTTTGTTTCCCTTACTGTTATCTCCAGAGGCACTACCATCTTTTTCTCCCTCTTCTTTTTCCCTCTTGTATCTGCATTCCTCCACCTCTTCTTTCAGATGTCTCTGTCCTTCCTCCTGCACTCCCTCTTCATCTTTCTGAGATTGCTTATCCATTCATGTTTTCTTTTCTTTCATTTTCTCCAGCAATTTTTATTTAATAACATGTCTTAAACTCTGCTAGGTTTAATGTTGAAAATAATCCATAAATTTAGTGAAGTATTTATGTATCATTTCAGTTTGTTGAGGTAGTTCTTATTTTTTTAAGCTTAATTTATAATCTTTGTTTTATTTCAGAACTTACTGATTTGAAAGATAGATTTGACCATTTCCTGCATAATTCATTCAACAATGACAAGATATTTAAACAGATGATAGCATCAGATTTTGAAACACTTTTTAAATCTAAATCCCA
Source organism: Mantis religiosa (assembly GCA_030765055.1). NCBI lineage: Eukaryota > Metazoa > Arthropoda > Insecta > Mantodea > Mantidae > Mantis > Mantis religiosa. Next base: position 267,942,260 of record CM060950.1, on the reverse strand, counting down.
AATCTCCAGAATATTTGTCCCTCTTCATTGATGACAAGCTGAAGAAAGGAGTGAAGGGTGTAAGTATTTTTTCTAATGTTATATAATAACTGCAAAATTCAGTACTATTAGTTCTTTTAGGGGAGGCATCGGTGAAATTTGGTCAAAAATGACATTTTCCATTTTTTGCCTTAAAATTATGGTTAAACATTACAGTTTCAGAATCTGCCATCAGTTACACCCTAGCGCCATATAAAAAGCTGCTACATCATTATTTAAATACCCGTGAGCGGGTTGGCATGGCCATTTATATTGCCTTTGCAACCATTGCAAAGAAATTGATGTAATTCTCACGTTTAAACTATGCGGTTAATTCTCACGTTTAAACTATGCGGTTTGATTCCATAGACTGTGGTAATGTGCAGAGACATCTTCTGGATGTTTGTGAAAGCATAGCCCGCTCACATCCCTTAAAGCCTCGGCACTCAGTCGGATTCCTACGCATTTAAGTGACCGAGCGGTGTTTGCCTTTTTTGCCGCTTGGAGCTCTCAAAGCTGACCCCTAAGTGGCCTTGCCGACATTTAATTTTGTGGTGACAGTTGAACAAATTTGATGGTCTCAACTAGTATTGAAAGTGAATTTTACATGAAGTGCTGTTGACAATCTAAAGTAAGCGAACATGAAAGCTGGGCATAAATAAGAGACAATAAGAAAACTGGGTATAAATAAGAGATAAGATAAGTAATCATAAGTATGAGCACAACATGTCATTCTTTATTATTATTACTTTTACTATTGTGCCGTAAATGATGGCAGTTCATTATCTTAGAAGGTAGATTTTCCATGACAGCTTTATAGTACAAAAATTTACAATAGACAGCACTATATTTCAAAGCTCTCCGTTTTTCCAAAGTCCAGGTCTCCGAACCATACATTGCAATACTCCAAATGTAAGAATTCCGTATTATATTATATTATTTTTATTATTCTTTTTATCATCATTATAACAGCAGTAGTAGCAATAATTACAACAAACAGAATAGCACCAATTATGAGCTCAATACTTTATATTTCAGATGGTATATTGTTGCGTACCCTTCTGTAAAAGTAAGAAAGGAAAATCAAAAGGGACCAGTTTCCATGAATTTCCAGTAGAAGAAGAACTACGTAAACAATGGCTAAAAGCTATATCGTACTCTAATTTCGAGGTAAATGATAAATCTAATTCAACAGTCGTGTGCAGTTTGCATTTTACTGAGGACGACTATAAGCCAGGCTGTAAAATTAAACTGCTGAAAACAGGAAGTATTCCAAGCATTTTTTCGAACTACCCAGATTATAAATTAGTGAAACAAGCAACACCAAGGCGACAAATTTAAAAAATACGCTTACACACAGAAAGCAGAAAACAGAGACGCAGTTCCAACAGAGAAAGTGTTAACAGTGCTGCTGATATTAATGCGCTGGATCATGTCACAGATGCACGTACTTATAACTGTGTTGCAATTCAGATTGAGGAAGACATAATTTCCAAATTAAATAGATTGGAAAGGGAGAATAACACCTTGATGTAAATTATGGGGAGCAAATAAAAGGCATAAAGAAATTGTAAACAAGCAGCAAGCAAATGAAGAAATATTACTTTATTATGAAACCAATAATTTTCATAAATCAAGTCAATTATTGATAAAAGACACCATTGTATACTGCAACACAGCTTCCAGACACAATCGTAATATTGGGCGAATTGAATAACTTTAAAGGTAATGTGAATTTCCATCTTATAAGACCTACTAACGTATATTGTTAAACTGCTTTTAACTGTTTACTTACTTAGTTTTTTTTTTTAATTTTCTTCCTAGACAGCCTCATTTCATGCAACAGTCTACTTATCACTGGCATATATAGGAGGTTTTATAGTTAAAAAAAATAACGGCCGAATTCTCTAGTGCCATCTGTCTTACTAAAGTGTCTACCGCCAAGTGTACAGCATCCCTTGTAAATCTAATATTCAAAAGGGACAAAAACTCCACGTTCTATTACCCATCTCCAGAGGTTGTTTCTCTTTTGGCAGTTATAGAGAAATTTATAACAACTGCTGTACCTAAGCTACCTAAAGTATGTGTGAGAAAAAGTCTAGAGGAATACATAATGCCAGCAATGCAATATTGTTCTTAACTTGTGTGTGCAGAGAACTGAAAGCATTCAGAACTGCTAAGTGAATTGATATGCAAAAATTACATTCCTGTGATATTAAAGTACATTGCTACTGCAACAACGGAAGTGTTTGAAAAGCCTAAATTCCTAAACTGTAAACCACTGCATCGGAAAGTTCTGCATTTGTAATGTCAACACATTGCAGCTGTAAGCTAGAATAGGTTTGCAGAGGGGTCATCAGCCAGCGCCATATGGTGGGTAGTGGAGAAATCTGTAACTTTTAGTCATAACACTCGAGCTGGCGAGTGCCGAGGCTTAAAGGAATGTGAGCGGGCTATGGTGAAAGCTACTGAACACTTCTGCTTCTGGTTTTATATATTGGTTTCTAGTTTTTAAAGTAAACAAACATTTCCACATGTAGTGTTAGTGAAATATGGTTTACATGCAAGTGAAAGTTGTGGATGACAGCTTTATTAGATTACTATTGTTTAGAATAGGAATAAAGCTTATATTGCTTTCTTGCTGCAACAGTATATAATTCAAACCAGGTTAGGTTAGCAGTACAGTGGCTATTTTGAAGCAAAATATAATGAAACTTTAAGGTTTGCCAATCATAATAGTAAGTAATGATACTAGAATGCTCTGCTTGAGGTAAATGTTAAGTGAAAATCATAGCCCAAGAGTTACCAGTGATTCTAGTAGGTCACCTTTTGATGTAAATAGAAGAATGGTTGATGCATTTCTGGGCATTGGTAAGGGTCATATTTCTATGCAGAAGTTTTGTATGACCATGGGTATGTATTGCATGAACTATTCTTCTTACAATTTCCATTTCATAGACAAAAATAAAGAGATTATTATGTGTTTCAAATGGGAAGAGTTCTCGTCTGTAACCTATCAGACGTGTTAGAGCCTTCACCATTGCCACCTCGTTATCCCCACTCTTTTTATACTTCCCTCTCTCTTGCACACTTACGAGTGTTCTTGGTGCTAACGCAAACTGAACTTTCCAGTGTTTTATAATGCAGTTGTTGAAATCACAATTGCAATATGAATGTTCGTATATTACGCAAATGTTTTAAATATTTAGTGTACAGTTAATTATAGTTTATGAATTACTTATTTTTCTAATCCAATGAAAATAACAGCAGTGCATCCATATATCTGTGAATGTTACGTTAAGAGATAATTCGTCATAGTGAGTACTGCAAATTTATGATGATAGGTTCCGAAATCTTATTACGTACTGTTTCATTCCAAAAGTCGTCGTCTTGTTGTGTTCCTTGTCAATTTCTTTGTAAATATGTCGTTCAGTGTCAGTCAGTTTAAACATATTATTTCTGTTTGCAACATAATTTAAGCCCACATTAACTCAATTGAATTGTTCTAGCAGAAGTAAGGGGCAAAAGGTGGATCGTGTCTCATTGATCCAGCTGATACACTTTTTCATGGAAGTAGACTAGCAAGAAGTGTATCGTTTCCTTTCACTGAATTTAACAAACACCTTGGCTTATTCAAAGTACATATTTCTTTTACAATGTCATGTCAAATGTTAATGTTTGAGTTCTGAGTAATTTCAAATATACGTTCATGCATACATGCCAACCAATAATGATATTCATTACAGTGCTTATGTCGCAATGCATTGTTATAATGATATCTAATATATTTATTGTATTAGGAAAACTATTTGAGCTAAAAATATGGGGTTTTTACGGTTTTAAGTTAAATTAATTACTCTCTTCTTCCTCATGGATCAGTTTTTGCCAAATCTGAATTTTTGTCTTAGCGCGAATAGTATTTAGTAGAGGTTGATTAGTTTGCCACTCGTCATACACCACTTAGGGGGAATGCAGTACAACACTGCAGAACTCCGATTGGTTGCTCACCTAGTAGCACTCAAGGACAAACACCTTCCCATTTGAAACACATAATAATTAGTGCTAGTCTGCTGGATAATTGTATCATAGGAGAAACACAGAATGCTAATGAAAGTTTGCATGGAGTAAACGTCAGAAAGAAGTTTTTGTATCAAAGAAATTGCAAATTTCAGTGACTGCAGGTGTTAGCGAATTTAATATGGGTTATAAAGCTAGTCTAAATGTTAAGGTAAAATTTGCAGCAAGCAAAGTAAGTTCTGTTAGCAAGAAAATTAGTAGTATTAGGGATAGGTGAAAGCTAAAACAAAGTGCTCAAAGTTCATTGAGCAAATATAATTCTGCCAGGAAGCAGTTAAAAGTGACTAAATTAAAAGAAGAGAATAAGAAACTAGCTGAGTGGTCTTCATATAGTGCAGGAGGGTTTTAGAACATAGAAAAAAATGTTTATATTTAGTGCTTCTAACTAGATTTTTCTGTGTCCAATGTTCAGCATTTTTTCAATACTCCTAATACTCCAGACACTGAAGTTCTCCATTAATTTCTTTAAGTTTTGCATATATGTGTATTCCTAGATAAGTTTTCAATAAAAATTGGTATCTTTGACTGTATATCTAAAGCTTAATAATGATTGGTATTGAAAACAAAATTTACAAAAATTCAGAAAATGTATTATATTCCTTAAATTTTCTCCTCCAGAACCTTTAGACATGGGCAAATGAGTATATACAGTTTTGTAACGTATTTAAAGGAACCAGAATTCAAAGTTTCAATCATTTATAACAAAAATTGTAGAGAATGTAACATTTTTCCTAATGTAAAGAAAATGCAGCACAAATTTCGTTTGTTATTTTTTTTTTTTTTGTAAAAACAATTATAGATAGAAAAATTATATTAAAAAAAGAGCCAAAGGTAACCAAATTAAAGAGAAAGAAGGTAATAAGATACCTGTAGGGCCTGCATATGATGCATGGGGATTTCAAAGTAAACAAAGTAGTGTAAATATTAAAAGCAGAAGCATTATTAACAGTGAAGTATTCTTCATATTTAAGTTTGAATTTATGAGTCACTATGTTTACACTCAGTCTTCACTTGTTGTTTCATAAACAAAAACCGCGATAAAGTTATAAATTTTGAAATCCCGGCATTAAATGAAGTATTAAAACTTAGTGCCACTAACACCAGATGGCAGAGTGATCGGAGCTCCGTAGCAGTGGAAGAAGAGGGAGGTTCATTTAGTCACCAAACAGCTGATGATGAGATCGAATGATCTTGAAAACGTTTCTATTATACAACAACAAGTAAGTGAAGACTGAGTGTAAACATAGTGACTCATAAATTCAAACTTAAAAAGTAGTGTAATTTGTATCTAAATCTTTAAATTCATTTTTCTCCACTTTCAATTTTTGAACATTTTTGTATCCTCAAAATTCTCCAGGTCGTGCAATTTTTCAAAGAATTTGTATGAAACTTTTCATACATATTCCCAAATGTTTAATAAAACTTGCTATTATTGTTGTAAATGTAGTAGTTTATTTATTATCGAATTGTAAATCTCAAAACTGTATAAAAAAATAAGGAAAATTTAATATATTCACATATAAAATGTTTTTTCTCCAAAACTACTTAAACACTTTAAAGTATAGCAACTGATGTACATAGAAACCTGAATCTAAAATTGAAAGTTTGTAAAAGAAAAACTGTATGACCTGGGACATGTGTAACATACAAAAGTCACATTATAAAAAGCAGTTTTTTGTTTTTAACTATTTAAGATAGACGGATGAAATTTGGAAGCTTAACTAGATTCCCTTTAGCCCACCTAATGACAAAATTTCAAGCAATTCTTATGTAAACTCTGGATTTTAGCATTTTTCACAGATGCCTCCCCTTAAAGTATCCTGAAATGCAGCTAAACAGTTTGTTTACTGGATATTTTTAAGGACACCTGGAAAGTAGGCATTGTTGGTATGCTGTCTGTAAGAACCATTATTCAATAATGGAACAATGTAGGTTAAAAGAAGCAGAGATCTATCAGGTTTTTTTTGGCTAGTCCCAGTTGTTACTGATAAATTTGTCACACTGCTTTATAAGTTTGAAGACTCCCTTTAAGTAAAAGTGAGAGTCGTAAGTACTAGTGAATATTACAATAAAATATGATTTGTTACAAACTTCACTTTTCTCAAGAAATTATAAATTGTTCACTGAATCTAGGACTAGTATTGCAAATAAACCATTTGGAATTAAAAGACCTATTGTCTGTCTTTCACACTCCGTCACTTAAACTTTTTATTTTTGAGGGATTAGTTTTGGGAGCCATATCTTCAGTTTTCAGCCTTGAAGATCAATAGGACGACCTAGGAAACGATGGATCGATGTGAGACCGGAACAGGCTATAGCCTAATCCATGGAGGTAGTAGAAGAAGAAGAAGAGGAAGAGGAGGGGTCCTACTGTAAATGGAAGAAACTGCTTCCAAAACTAGTTCCTCAAAAAATAAATATGTGACTGGCAACATAGTTTTTTCAATTAATTTGGACATCACTGTTTAACAGTTCAAACAAGAACTTGAAAATGAGTTTTGTTTTTCTTGATGGTGTTATTTCGAATTTGGGAAAAAATGTTTAAAACTATTATAATGTTTATGTTGAGTGAGTGGAAGTGAGATTCTAGAAGGAAATTTAGTGGATCATGTAATGACGTTGGTATAAAGAAATGAATGGTTGCTATGGAGAACAAATCAATCTTGCTTGTGGAAAAAGGACGCAGAGAAGATGAAAGTCTTGATAGTAATGAATGGACGTGCAGGAGTAAGCAATTTTGTGTAATTAGCAGAAACTATTTATTAAGGAAGTAAGGATTTATCGATATACTGGAGGTAACCTGCAATGATTGAATAGGAAAGAAAGTTCTAGTAAAATGTAATCAAGATGATACAATTAAATTATATATTACAAAATTGAACTTATCCAAATTTTATTTCTTTCACTCGTAACCACCTTTGAAAAGAAGAGATCTTATGACACTTATTTAAGCATACACAATATTCAAGAACCAATTCAAACTACACTGAAATACTGTTCCACATGTTGCCGCAACGTGTGGCATCATCATAGTATATTCAACATCGCATGTGAATTACAACTTAGAAATCCTGCTACATATGGCGCCCGAATGTGGACCCCAATAAGATGGAGAGAAATTCAGCAAAGAATAAAAATCCTGCAACGTATGGCGCCCTTCGCAGGACTCGAATTAGAGTGAAAACGTTGTGGAAAGAATAAGATGGAGTGAAATTAGCAACAACACATCATGGAAATTCGAATTTGGTGGAAACGATATCAGGACTACAGGATGGTGATAACACATATCAAGAAAGAAGAGAGAAGATGAGTACAAAAAGTAAGCAATCACAAAAACATTTAGAAGTGTAAGCAGAATTTAGGAACTTTTTAAAGAATAATTATGATAATAAGAATTACATATTTGTTGTGTAGAAGTAATTAAATTGTGTTATTGAGAAAATAAAAAGGTAGTTAAAAATGGAGGTTAGCAAACAAATAGATAACAGTGATGAGGTAGGAACAAGTTGAGAAGAAATAAGTAAAGAATGGAGTAAACTGACTGAGTCTGAAAAATTAGATAAGATCTTCGAGCTTATGACAGAGTTAAAACAAGACATGAAAGAGTGGAATTAAAGGTTAAAACAGGAAAGGGAGAAGTGTAAAAATAATTCAATACAAAATGTAACACAAATAGTTGAAAAAGATACAAATAATATGATACAAGAGTTAGAATCTAGTAAGAAAGGGTGTAATGGAGATAAAGAAATATTAGTACAAAGTGTAGGTCAGTATAAAGATGAATATGATGAGGTAAATAAAGAATCACAGAATTATCAGGAATATAATGAAGGAGAAGTAACTGGTGAGATAGTGTATAATATAAATAATGTGAAGCAAACTCTAAATATAGTTAAACACAAAAATGAAACATACGAAATAAGTTTGCTAAGTTTGAAACAAAGAAATGACCACAACACATACCTAACCTTAAAACAACATGATAATACACAAACAAAAAGAAGACGAATTTACCATGTTCTGGATGCTTGCAACGCTCAGGTTAGCAAACAGAGTGAAATGTATCACACTAACTGTTCAAAAGTCACGAGTACGAACCATAAAATTGTAACAAACCTTGTCATTCATACAGGACAACTTGAAAAATTAATTGTTGGCGAATCACACAACATGAAACACAAAACAGAGAGTTCTTTTGTATACAAATTTTATATATATAAATTCGGGTTAAAAAATGTTTAATTATATACTTGTTTACAAATTATGTTAGTCAAAAAATATTCTTTATATAATAATATGTTTTGTTCATTGTAATTTAAAAATGGTAGTTGTGATACTTTTATTCAAATTTGGGGCGGGGCACACACCCTACATGAAAACAAAGATATATATTTTAAAAATGTGTTATAATAGAGTAAAATATGTTGTTAAATGTTTCCTTATTGTGACTTTGTGGGTTCTTGAAATGAAAAGTCCAATTGCACCACTCAAAAATGCTCTTTATTTCCACCGACTTACAGTTAAAAACTTGCCAATTACACAGAATTACGTAATGCACACAATTACGATTAACCAATTCGTCCGTTACAACTCCACTTGCACTCGCGATTACGTAAACTCCGATGCCCGTACACAGTCTAATTGTCCGTACACTAGCACTGCACTCTTACGCTGCTTGCCAAGAACTGACTCAATTCACTCACTGCAGCCCTTTTTATAGCAATATCGCCGTTTTCTCAAATCCTCTAGTTTCTGTGAATCACCGCGAAAGTTCCAGAGGACAGGGGAAGGGGAAAGAGGTGGCCAGCGACAAGTGACACTTCCCTAATCAACCCCTCAGTTAGTGACTGAGATTAATGGGCGGGTGTGGCTTGGCTGCCTCTGGTCCCTTCTCAGCTGTCGTTGGTCGGGCTTTCCGATAATTGGGTGACACTGCTCCCTCCTCAAAGCTGGTCGTCCCAAACAGCACCATCGTAGCGGGCTAGACGATCCAGGTGTACCACCAACATCTTTCCTCGGGGCACCTTCTGGATGCGGTAGACCACGTCATTTATCCTCTTCACCAACCGTTACGGCCCTTGCCATGGCTACTGAAGCTTCGGGCAGCGTCCCTTGGTCCGCGTCGGGCGGTACAACCAGACCAGGTCACCTTGCTGGAACCCTTGGCTGTTGGCTTGCCTGTCATATCTGGTCTTAATGCGGTCGCTCGCCTTCTGGATGTTCTGGCGAGCCATCTCGTGCATGTCGTGCAGATGGTCCACCAAGTTCCCCACATACTCGGTCGCTGGCTGTTTCGCTTCCGGAGGTCTTCCAAAAGCCAGGTCACAAGGGAGGTGTAACTCTCGACTGAACATTAAGCAGGCTAGCGTCATCCCAGTTGTGTCGTGTGTAGACGAGCGGTAGGCCAGCAAGAACAGAGGCACCCTGACGTCCCAGTCTCACCGATGGCTGGCCACGACCTTCCTCAGGTGTTCCTCTAAGGTCTTGATGTATCTTTTGACCATGCCATCTGACTGGGGATGTAGAGGTGTCGTGCGGGTCTCTTTCACCCCAAGCCTTTGTAGTGCCTCCTTCATTAGGTTGGACTCAAAGCTGGTACCCTGGTCACTGTATAGCTCTAACGGCACCCCAAATCGACAGAACACTTGCTCCACGAGGCAGTCTGTGATTGTCTTTGCCTCTTGGTTTGGGGTGGCATACACCTCCGGCCACTTGAAGTAGTCCACGACCACCATTAGGTACTTGTTGCCTTGGTCGGAAACTGGGAACGGTCCAGCAATGTCAATGGCGATCCATTCGAATGGCGCTCCGACGTTGTACTGCTGCATGTGACCCCGGCTCCTAGTCTGGGGGCCGCGACTCACTCTGCACACGTGATACTGACGGCACCATCTCTCAGCATCTGCTCGGAGTCTCAGCCAGTAGTAGCGCTGCCGTAGTTTGTCAATCGTTCGGTTCGCTCCCAGGTGTCCTGAAGTACTGGCGTGCACTTCCAAGACTTCCGGGATTTTACTCCGGGGAAGTACCAACAGTTCTCTCTGCCTCTTCCCATCGGGCGATTCCCATGCCCGGAACAGCACGCCCTCTCTGGTCTTCAATGAGTCCCATTGGGCCCAGTACGACTTGTAGGTGGCGCTCCTCGGTGCGATGTCCTCCCAGGTTGGTCTTGTCACTGCCTCCACTTCCCTCAAGAGTGGCCACAAGTCTGCGTCTGCCAGCTGCTCCCTCCTCAGGCCTGCACTATCCCAGCCGTCCGCAGGCACTGCCACAACTACTCGGACTGCTGCGGGACGCTCCTTCTCTTCCACTCTTGTACACTGGCCACACTCTTCTGGACAGGGTGTTCGGGACATGGCGTCTGCGTTACCGTGGCTTTTCCCTCTACGATGTTCCGAGGTGAAGTCGTACTCCTGCAGCCTCTGGACCCAACGTGCTGTCTGGCCTTCCAGGTTCTTAAAGCTCAATAGCCAGGTTAGGGCGGAATGGTCAGTCCTCAGGTGAAATGGCTGACCGTACAGGTACTTGTGGAAGTGCTCCAAGGTCTTTACTACCGCCAGTAGCTCTCATCGGGTGAAGCAGTAGTTCTTCTCTGCTTGGATAGCGTCTTGCTGTAGTAGGCTATCACCCGCTCATGGCCGTCCTGGATCTGCGGTAGGACACCTCCAATGCAATGGTCGCTAGCGTCGGTGTCCACATTGAAGGCGCCACCCGGTTGTGGGAAACCCAAAATTGGAGCACTGCACAGGGTCTCCTTTAGGTGCTGGAAAGCGATTTCGGCATCCTCCGTCCACACATAAGGCCGGTGTTCCTCTGTCAGGCGGGTGAGGGGTTTTGCGATGTTGGAGAATCCCTTTATGAAGCGGCGGTAATAACTGCACAGCCCCAGGAAACTGCGGAACTCTTTCTTATCCTTTGGGCGAGGCCAATCTCTCACAGCCTGTGTCTGGCAACTCCGTGGCTCAGTGGTTAGACCGCTTGGCTCTCACCAAGGCGGCCCGGGTTTGATCCCAGGCGACTGCAAAGTGAGATTTGTGATGGACAACACGGAGCTGGGGCTGGTTTTCTCCGGGATCTCCGGTTTCCCCCGCCATCTCATTCCACCGGTGCTCCGTCTTCATCTTATGTATCATCAGTGTCATCGCCTGCGGTGCCATATGTAGTAAAAGTGGGCGTTAAACACTACACATTCATTCGTTCATACAGCCTGTGTCTTCTCCGGGTTTGTGGCCACTCCGGTTGCTGAGACTATGTGGCCTAAGTAGTTCACTTCCTTGCGGAAGAGCTGGCACTTCGCGTTCAGCTTCAAGTTGGTCGCCTGCAGTCTCTGTAGCGCCTTACTCAGATTGTCGAGGTGATCATCAAAAGTCTTCCCGACGATGATGTCGTCCAGGTATAGCAGGCAGGCGTCGTAAGTCAGCCCTCTCATCACTGACTCCATGAGGCGTTGGAAGGTAGCTGGTGCGTTGCAGAGGCCAAAGGGCATAACCGTGAACTGCCAGAGCCCTTGGTCTGTCGAGAATGCGGTCTTCTCCTTGTCTCTTGGGTCTAGAGCTACATGCCAGTAGCTCGACTTCATTTCCAGGGTCGAGAACCACTGTGCACCAGCTAGCGTGTCCAGGGTGTCGTCAATCCGGGGTAAGGGGAAACAGTCCTTCCGGGTGACAGCGTTCAACTTTCTGTAGTCTACGCAGAGGCGCAGCTCGCCATTCTTCTTTGTCACCAAGACTACAGGGGAACACCAAGGGCTGTCAGACTCTTAAATCACTCACCTGGATCTCATGTCCTCCAGCATGTCTCGTACCGCCCCTTGCTTCGCTAGCGGAATGCGTCTAGGTGGTTGCCGAATAGGCCGGGCGTCTCCGGTGTCGATGCGGTGAAGCACTTTGTCCGTGCGGCCGTAGTAACTGTCGCCTTGGCTGAAGACGCTCTGGTATCGCCTCAGCAGTTGTCGAACTTTCTCCAGCTGTTCTGCGCTCAGGTGGTTGGCCGCCCTCTCCAGTAGGCCTTCTAGCCGGGGCCCTAGGTGTTGCGTTGGCACCGGCTCCTGCGTCTCTTCGATTGCTGTTACCCTTACCACGGGCTCGCACGTTCCCAACTCCGTCCCGGCCTGGACGTCGTGATCGGTGTCCGTTGGATTTAACAGTCTCACTGGCACCTCCTCTCGGCACGGCAGCAATGCCCTGGCTACACACAGTCCGTGTACAGGCGTCTTCTGGTCCAGCATCATGTTCCTGGTTCTCTGGCCTTCCAGTCGCGCCGTCACCACCACCTCGCTCCTCGTGGGGACAACCACGTCTTCGTTCAAGATGACCCTGCACGTTCCAAGGCGCTCTTCGGGTTGACGGAGTATAACCTCTTCTCCGTTGAGCCGCAGGACCTTCCTGCCGACGTCGACCGTCGCCTCGTGGCTCCTGAGGGCATCCAGTCCCAGAATCACCTCCTCAGCAACCGTCGCGACGAACACCCACAGACGCACGGCACTCCGCCCCAAGGTCAGCTCCAGCAGGACCTCCTCCACAGACAAGGTGTCGCCCGATGCCGTGACAAGCTGTTATGGTCGGCTCGGATTCCTTGTCGCCACGTCAGGTCGGATGGTCACAGCTGCCCCGGTGTCCACCAGCACGCGGCACGGCTTTCCTCTTACCCAGCCGTCCGCGATGAGGCTGTCATCCATCGGCCGGCTGACGGCGCGCAGTGTCACTCGAGGGGATGGTGGTGATGGCGCCGACGTGCCCCTCTCCACGACGGCCCTTACTCGTTTTCCGGCTGCTCTTCCTGGTGTGGGCAGTCTCTCTGCAGGTGTCCGGGCTGTCCACACCCCCAACACAGGCCACTAGGTGTTCGTCGGCGGCCCTCGACTGGTCTTCAGTCTCCGGCGTTACGGACACTCCTCGTTCTCGACGTCGGGATAGCTGTTACCTTGGCCACCTCCATCCTTAATGCTGCCGTTAGCGCCTCGTGGATTGTTTTATATTCGCTGAGCATTAGGCGCTGACGAATCTCCGTGTCCCGTACCCCGTCAACGAAGGTGTAGGCAGTTTCCCGGGACACGAACTCTGGTGGGAGGTCGACTAGGGCCTTGCTTGCCAGTTGTTCAACTGCCAGGGCAAACTCCTGCAGCGTCTCCCCCGGCTGCTGTGAACTTGCCTTTAGCTGGCTGCGGTACGCTGCGGCTAAGCGGTGGTTTCCGAAACGATTCTCCAGGGCCTCCCAGATGTCCTTGGGCGCCGCCGTTGTCTGCACCGCGTTTAGGACTTCCGCGGCCCGTCCCGGGAGGCTGGCTATTAACTGTGTGGCCTCCTCCTCTGGCGACCATTTGTTGTGCTTGGCCACTGCGTCGAACTGGCGGCGGAAGACTTCAAACGTTGGCGCGCCGTCATACTTGGGAGGTTTGACGCGCGCAGATGTGTCGCGTCCCGGCGCGTCGGCCTTCAAATCCTTCAGCTTCCTGCCGACGACGTCCTCCGCCATGGCGTTCAGGGACTTGACGCTGCTGTCGGCCTTTCCCTCCAGGTTGTTTACGCGGTTCGCAAGGTCTTCGACGTCTTCCACCACGGCGTTCAGGTTCTTGGCGTTATTGTCGGCCTTTTCCTCTAAATCATTAAGGCTGTCGTCTGCCTGACCAATCCGCTTGCCCAGCTTCGCGACGTCATCCCTCACGCCAGTCAACTGTTCCTCAAATTTGGCGGCGAGGACGTCGTTCGGCACCTTCATTTCCGTGGCCAGACTGTCGTTCGCTGCCCTCATTTCTGTGGTCAATTCGGTCTTTATTTCTTCCATCTTCTCGTTGATGTTGTCGTTGGCGGTCTTCATTTTTTTTAACTGCGGCCGGGTTGTTATTTGCCGCTTCCGTCTTCGTTGTTAATTGGGCCTTCATTTCTTCCATCTTCTTGGTGATGTTGTCGTTGGCCGTCTTCATTTTTGTCAGTTCCGCCTTCATTTCCATCATCTTCTCCAAAATCTCTTCCAATGCCGCGTCCATGGCTGTAATGTTCGGTGATATTGTCGTCCCGCTTCCTGACACCAGTGTGACTTTGTGGGTTCGTGAAATGAAAAGTCCAATTGCACCACTCAAAAATGTTCTTTATTTCCACCGACTTACAGTTAAACACTTGCCAATTACACAGAATTTCATAATGCACACAATTACGATTCACCAGTTCGTCCGTTACAATTCCACTTGTACTCGCGATTACGTAAACTCCTCCGATGCCTGTACACAGTCTAATCGTCCGTACACTAGCAGTGCACTCTTACGCTGCTCGCCAAGAACTGATTCAATTCACTCACTGCAGCCCTTTTTATAGGAATATCGCCGTTTTCTCGAAGCCTCTAGTTTCCGTGAATCACCGCGAAAGTTCCAGAGGACAGGGGAAGGGGAAAGAGGTGGCCAGCGACAAGTGACACTTCCCTAATCAACCCCTCAGTTAGTGACTGAGATTAATGGGCGGGTGTGGCTTGGCTGCCTCTGGTCCCTTCTCAGCTGTCGTTGGTCGGGCTTTCCGATAATTGGGCGACATTATTGAAATATGATCTGAAGCTTTCCTGGCGACGTATATGTTCTAGGCGTTATCTGGCTTCGTGTCAGGTATAGCGATGTAAAGCCATTAATGCCCGCTAGTTTTTTTGAGTGGAGGAAAAATCCATTTACGGAGCCCCACTGTGTTGGAGGGCACAATGGGGACTGTGGGGTTTGCCTGTCCTTGGCAATACCCACTAAAAAACCTCCACCAGATAATGAAAGGGTAGTGATCTGTGAATGACGTGGCTTAGTACGGTCCCGCATAGCACCCGCGTTAGTATGTGAAAGATGGGATGCTGGCACCCAATGGGTGTGAGCGCGTGGAAGGTATTACTAGGCTACAGACATGGAACCTGACTGCAGCCTAGGGGTTAAAAGGTGGTAATATGTAAGGATAGATACCAGGTTATTGGTGTCTGGGATTCCACCATACATGGCGAGACTTGATGTCCTCCAAGTACTACTGGCTGGCAGTCTTGCGCTGTTCTGTGATGTTGTCCTGGTTCTCTGCCGATGGCTCACGCGGAAGGAAGGTTGAGCTCACAGAGTTCCTGAGGAGCCCCCTGACGCTCGTAGTGAGCTCGTCCAGCTTCTGCTGTATGTGTTGGTGCACTGTTGTGATGTGTGTTGTCTGCGCAGTCTGGAGCTCTCTTAGGAGGTCCTCCGGGGTGGCCAGTTTGGCTGCTATGACCTGGAGCTCCAAATGAAGATCCTGAACGGCCTCCCTTAGGTTCCGGACTTGCTCCCTGAGCTGCTCCTGGCTGGTGGTGTAGTCTGGGGTTGCCGGCTGTTGATGTTGATGATGCTGAGTGCTCAGCTGCTGCTGAGTGGTTGGCAGCGCCTGAGGAACAGGCGATACCTTCCTGCAGGGATACAGGGGGCAGAGCGCCTGCCTGGTGAAGTGGCTGTGCCCTCCACAGGGCGGCGGCAGAGGTCGTGTTCTGTGCAGACCGAGGTGAGGCTGGAAGCACCACAGTAGTGGCACTTCGGCTCGGCCGCACAGGACTCAGCTGCATGCCCGTAGGCGCAGCAGCGGTGGCATGGAGCTTGTCGGTCCTGTCGGTTGACCTCAGTGCACAGCACCTGCCCTAATAAGGGCAGACCGCTAGCTAAGGAAGCTTCCAGTTCCGTTTAGCTGGCTAGCTCCACCCGGACAAGTGGTGTCGGACCTCGGGCTGAGGAGATACGGGTGGCCCTCATTGCTCATGGCCACTGCTGCTGCGACGTGCTTGCAGGTCCCGAGGCACTCCCGTTACCACTATGCTCGTGCGGCGTTGCAGTGGTTGAGGCGGCGTTGGATGGCTGGCTGGCTCGCTGGCACTGGCTCCCGGCCTGCTCCTGGCTGGGTAGCAGGGCCAGGTTCTGGCTGCGGAGTTGCAGGATGTTCCTCCTCGGTTGCTGTACGGCGGCAATGACAGCTGGTTTCTTCGTTCCTCTCTTGGCACGACCCATGTTGCTGCTCTGAAGGTTCAAGGAGAAGTTCCGAGTCTCATTTTTTTTATTATTATTATTTTTTTTTTAATTTAAAAGGGGGCCGTACACCCGCCGCCGCCAGTGGCGATTGTCCGGCATGCAGTGCCGTGCGCTACACCGCCTCCCTCATGCAAGGTTCGTATGGTCCTTGCCTTGTTTAGGGAAGTGTAGCACGCTTGCTGTTTTCCATTGACTGGGGAAGTAGCCATGCGTGAGGCAAAGGTTGAAGATTTTTGCAAGTACTTGCAGTGCGCTTTGTGGAATATTTTGCAGCGCTATGTTGGGAATCTGATCTGGTCCAGGTGCTTTTCGTTTTGAAAAGAAGCTTCCGCTGGATGGTGGAGTGCCAACCTCGTGGAAAACACCTCTATGCTGGGGGCTCAATGTGGTGGTGGAATCTGTGTTTTCTGAGCCGGTTGATTTCCATGTTCAAGGCAGGCTTCCAAGCAGAACTGAACTGCAAATTGGCATCCCGCTTCAGTGTTCTCCTCTCAGAAGAGAGGGCCAGAGCTTCCTTGACCTTTTGATCCCAGAGGCTGCCGCATTTGGCCACGATGGTCATTTCCTTGAAGTGGCTCTGTGGTCTTTCTCAGAGCAGTGTTCAGACAGTACAGACTTTTCCGGCTGCAATAGACATTGATCGTTCATGTTCTTTGATTCTGGTAGTGATGGTCCTGCCAGGTTGTCCTATGTACGGGGTCCCGCACTCACAGGGGTTGTGGTATACGCCCGGTACATTGAGGTTCAGTTTGTCTTTCACCGCTCTCACCATGTGTCTGATTTTCAGAGGCGGTTTGTACATAGTCCTGATGTTGTGTTTGGCTAGAATTCTACTAATTATGCCAGAGAGATTGCCAGTGTAAGGAATGCAGGCAGTGGCGGTCGGCTCATCTGGTGATAGCTGCGCTATAGGTCTTCTTTTCGTAGCCCTGGTAATTACGGCTTTGATGTCGGTCACAGCATAACCTTTCTGGCGCAAAGTGTGCATTAGGTGTTGTAGTTCTTGGATGAGATGGCTGGGATCGGAGATCAACACAGCTCTGTGCGCCAGAGTGTTGAGAACTCCAACACGTTGCGATTTATGATGGAAACTTCGAGTATTCATGTAGAGGTCAGTGTGTATTGGTTTGCGGTATACCGCATGCCCCAGAGTGCCGTTGTTGTTTTTGGTGACCAGAATGTCCAAAAATGGTAGAGTACCTTCCTTCTCTACTTCCATGGTGAATTGAATTTGGGTTCGAAGGCTGTTGATGTGTGTGAGGAAACCTGGTAAAGTATCTAGACCATGAGGCCAGACAACAAATGTGTCGTCAACGTATCTGTAGAGGTGAGATGGCTTAAGCGAAGCTGTGGCAAGTATTTCATGTTTTAGGTGTTCCATGTAGAAGTTTGCTATTGTTGGTGACAATGGTGACAATGGGACCGGAGACGAGCCAGAACCTAGCCAGAGCCAAGCTAGGGCCAAGCCAGGGTTAGGTTTAAGAATGAAGGTAGTGAGGCCAGAGCGAAGCCAGAGCAGGACCGAACGTGGGCCGGAGCCTAGCCAGAGCCAAGTTAGAGTGAATACAGAGTGAAGTTAGAGTGAGGTTTGAGTGAAGCCGGAGCGAAGCCAGAGTGGAGCCAGACCCAAGCCAGAGCGGGATCGGGGTGGTGGCCGAATCCTAGCCAGAGCGAAGCCGGAGCCAAGCCAGAACCAAGCCAAAGTTAAGGTATAGATTGAAGTGAGTGTGAGGCCGGAGCGGGACAGGAGCAAGGCCAGAACCTAGCAAGAGCCAAGGCAGAACTAGGACAGATCCAAGCAAGAGTATAGTTAAGGAATGTTAGATTTAAGCCAGAGCGAAAGCAGAACCAAGCCAGTGCAGGATCGTAGCGGGGACCGGAGCCTAGCCAGAGCTAAGCCAGAGTGGAGCCAGAGCGTAGCCAGAGCAGAACTTGAGCGGAGCCAGAGCCAAGCCAGAGCGAGACCGGAGTGGTGACCGGGGCCTAGCCAGAGCGAAAGCAGAGCGAAGCCAGTGTTAAGGTACAGAATGAAGTTAGTGTTGAGGCCAGAGCAAAGCCAGAGCGCAGCCAGAGCAGGACTGGAGACGGGCCGGAACCTAGCCAGAGCTAAGCTAGAGCCAAGCCAGGGTTAGGCTTAAGAATGAAGGTAGTGAGGCCAGAGCGAAGCCAGAGCGGGACCGAAGGTGTGCTGGAGCCTAGCCAGAGCCAAGTTAGAGTGAATACAGAGTGAAGTTAGAGTGAGGTTTGAGTGAAGCCGGAGCGGAGCCAGAGCCAAGCCAGAGCGGGATTGGGGTGGTGGCCGAATCCTAGCCAGAGCGAAGCCGGAGCCAAGCCAGAACCAAGCCAAAGTTAAGGTGTAGAACCAAGTGAGTGTGAGGCTGGAGCGGGACTGTAGCGGGGACCGGAGCCTAGCCAGAGTGGAGCCAGAGCGGAACTTGAGCGGAGCCAGAGCAAAGCCAGAGCGGGACCGGAGTGATGACCGGTGCCTAGCCAGAGCGAAGCTAGTGTTAAAGGTACAGAATGAAGTGTGAGGCCAGAGCGAAGCCAGAGCCAAGTTAGAGGGATTTTAGAATGAAGTCTTGAGTAAGGTTATGGTGAAGCGGGAGAGAAGCCAGAACGGAACCAGAGTATAGCCAGAGCAGAGCTAGAGCAGAGAAATGGTAAAGTCAGAATGAAGTCACAGCAAAGCCATAGCGGAGCTGGAGGAAAACTAAAGCAAAGCTAATGTAAAGCCAAAGTGGAGCTAGAGCAAAGTGAAGGCAAAGCCACAGCTGAGTCAAAGGAAAGTTAAAGATAAGTGAAAGGAAGAATTGTAAAGTGAAATACGGTTTTTGGAAGGGCGCTAATGACCATCAAGTTGAGCGCCCTAAATTTTAATCATCATCATCATCAGCCCGTAGCGACACCATCTACTTGCTCATAGAAACTTCCACCAAATTGCAAGAAAGTGGACGTCAGGGTATGTCGGAAGAGCTCAGTGATGCCAGCTGTAAAGTGTTGCATCAGAAGTTGATTGTCTCTTGTAGAGGTACCCTTGTAAAAAGAGATACCACATCGAAGCTGACGAGATTAGAAGGGCCGATAGTGTTCTCCAATGTGCGTACGAACTGAGTTCTTCACATGGTGTGGGTAACTCCCAATCAGAGGTTGTAGCAGATTGGCAAGGTGGCGTGCCAATCGGTATGTAGGGCTGCCCGTGGCATCGACAATGGTGCGTAATGGGAAGTCTGGTTTGTGGATCTTGAGGATTTTTTTTTTTCCCCAAAATTTTTCTGCAAAAACTCCCAAAGGTGAAAACAGCACAGTCAAAAATTCCTTGCCTGCTTGAAGGGTTTCCCTTCAAGTTCTTGGCCGGTGCTTCCTTGACATGAGGAGGTTTTCAGCTCTGGAGTATTATATGTATGGAGAAGAGCTCTGTCTCAGTCCTGAAAAGCAAGTAATTTTCCTTCCTCTTTCAGAATTGAAAATGCTATAGCATGGAACAGAATGTACAGTAATTTTAATGGTACTGCAGGATGTCATATTTGGTTTTGAAGCTGATGCATTGCTGATGCAAAATTCAGTAGCATTATCGTACACAGTCAAATGCCTTTTCTTTCAAATAGTTTCACTGTTAGTGATTTATTTATAGCTATCTTAATTATAAACACAGCAGCACTTAATTCCAGACAGCTGACGTCATCATTGGATCCTTTGCATCTACATTGCATCAGGACCACAAGTTAGTTCCAGGCAACATCCACAATTTTTCTGTTGTCCATAACAGCAAATGTTCAGCTGTTCTTCGTTGGTCTGATTGTCTAATTGATGAAAACTAGCTTTCTTATATAAGATTGTGGGTTGTAACAACCCAGTATAACAGCATTTGTGTTTTTAAATGTGACAACCCTAAATGTTGAGACTTAGAAATGAAAGAAACCCAGCATAACAAAATCCTGCCATACTAACAGCACTGATAGATTGATGATAATTAAAATGTAAGATTTGAAGCTTTCACGGCGAGCATTACTAATCAAGGCTTCACGGGTGATCAGCTGTGTCAAATTAATTAACGTTGAGCTTTCAGGATCTGAAGAAGAAGGTCATGGAGTTTGCAATGGCCAAAAGCTCGACGTTTATTAATTTGACACGGCTGATCACTTGCGAAGCCTTGATTGATAATTAAAATGTCATTCGTTGAAGTTCGTATGTTTTCTAATTTCTATTAATTTTCATTTCATTTAACTTTAATGCTTGATTATTTTTGTAAAATGTAAATAATTAATTTGTGCATAGTTTCTAACCCTAATATACCATATGGTAGAATAGTATATTTTTATACTAATAAATTGTCAATACTTAACCTCAACAATGGCTTAAGGGGAGGCATCGGTGAAATTTTGTCAAAAATGACAAAAAACGACATTTTCCGTTTTTTGCATTAAAATTATGTTTAAACCTTGTAGCTTCAGAATATGCCGTCAGTTAGGCCCTAGCGCCATTTAAAGAGCAGCTACATCATTATTTAAATGCCCATGTGCGGGTGGGCATGGCCATTTATATAGCTTTTTCCAGTGTGTCGCAAAGAAATTGATGGAATTCTCATGTTTGAACTACACGGTTTGATTCTGTAACTGTGGTAATGTGCAGAGACATCTTCTGGATGTTTGTGGAAACTACTGAACCTTTCCACTGCCATTTTTATATATCATTTCTCACTTACTACTTTTGAAAGTAAACAAACATTTCCACTGACATGTAGTGTTTGTGAAATATGGTTTACATGCAAGTGAAAGCTATGGATAGCAGCTTATATTAAATTATTATTGTTTAGAATAGGAATAAAGCCTGATTTAACATTGTATTGCTTTCTTGTTGCAACAGTAGGTATGATTCATACCTGGTTAGGTTAGGAGTACAGTGGCTATTTCAAAGCAAAATATAATGAAAATTTAAGGTGTTCTAGCCCTAATAGTAAGTAATGATACTAGAATGCTATGCTTGAGGTAAATGTTAAGTGAAAACATATTATAGCCCAAGAGTTAACAGTGATTCTAGTAGGTCACCTTTTGATGTAAATAGAAGAATGGTTGATGTATTTCTGGGCATTGGTAAGGGTCATATTTCTATGCAGAAGTTTTGCATGACCATGGGTATGAATTGCATGAACTATTCTACTTACAGTTTCCATCTCATAGACAAAAATAAAGAGATTAGTTATATATTAGTTATTAGTTATTATATGGGAAAGTTGCATTAAAGGAGAAGCACAGAATGCTAATGAAAGTTTCCATGGAGTAAATGTCACAAAGAAGTTTTTGTATTAAGAAAGAAATTGTAAATTGCAGTGATTGCATCTGTTAGTGAATTTAATATGGGTTATAAAGATAGACCTAAAGTTAAGGCAAAAGTTGCAGCAAGCAAAGTAAGTCTTGTTATCAAGAAAATTAGCAGTATTAGGGATAGGTGAAGGCTAAAACAAAGTGATCAAAGTTCATTGAGCAAATATAAATCTGCCAAGCAGCAGTTAAAGGTGACTAAATTAAAAGAAGAGGAGGATGGTAAACTAGCTGAATGGTCTTCATATATTGCAGGATGGTTTTGAAACATAGAAAAAAATGTTTATATTTAGAGCTTCTAACTAGATTTTTCTTCATGTGCAACTTTTAGCATTTTTAATACTCCTTATAGTCCAGACACTAAAGTTTTCAATGAATTTCTTTAAGTTTTGCATATATGTATATTCCTAGATAAGTTTTCAGTAAAAATTGGTATCCTTATGGCTGTGTATGAAAAAATTAATAATGATTGGTATTGAAAAAAGAAAATTGAAGAAAATTCTATCTTATTCCTTAAATTTTCTCCTCCAGAACCATTAGACTTGGGCAAATGAGTATATACATATGTAGTTTTGTAACTATTATCTAAAGGAACCAGAATCCAAAGTTCCAATCATTTATAACAAAAATTGTAGAGAATGTAATATGTTTCCCAATGTAAAGAAATCGCAGCAAAAAATTAAATTATTATTTTCTTGGTAAAACTATTGTAGATAGAAAAATTATTAAAAAAAAGGGGCCAAAGGTAACCAAATTAAAGAGAAAGAAGGTAATAAGATAGCTGTAGAGCCTGCATATGATGCATGGAGTTTTCAAAGTAAAGAAAGTAGTGTAATTTCTATCTAAATCTTTAAATTCATTTTTCTCCACTTTCAATTTTTTAACATTGTTGTATCTTCAAAATGCTCCAACTTCTGCAATTCTCAACGCATTTGTATTAAACTTGCATACATATTCCTAAATGTTTAATAAAAGTTGGTATTTTTTTTATTTAAATTAAATAGTTTATTTATTATTGATTTTTAAATCTCAAATTGCAAAAAAATTTAAGAAAAATTTAATATATTCACACATAAAAAAATTTTTGTCCAAAAATACTTGATACACACCTCAAAAGTATAGCAACTTTTATAACTGATGTACAGAGAAACCTGAATCTAAAATTTAAAGTTTCTAAAAGAAAAACTGTATGACCTGGGACTTTTTATATAACATACAAAAATCATACTATAAAAAGCACTAAATATTTTTTTTTTGAAAAAACTATTTAAGATAGAAAGATGAATTTTAAAAGCTTAACTAGATTCCCTATACCCCACCTAATGACAAAATTTCAAGCAGTTCTGATGTAAACTCTGGATTTTAGCATTTTTCACAGATGCCTCCCCTTAATAATCTACTTTTAATGTCTGCCAAGTGTACTGCGTTCTTTTCTGTTACATTCTTTACCAGAAAGTGGCCCTAGTGCTGCTTATGTCATCAAGATCATGCATAGCTAAAAGGGGTGCCTTCATAAATGGAACCATACAACAAACCAACATGTTTATAGCTTCAGAAAAAATAGACCAGGAAACTTCAATAAATTATAATAATTAGTGACTAAACTTTACTTATCTTAATAGCATATATCAAAACAGGACTAGTTTCACAAGTCATTTGTTTGCATCATAAGCTATTATTTTTTCTGTTTAGCAACAAAAAATTAGCAGATGCAAACAATTGATTTGTGGAAGTAGGTCTGTTTTTAATTTAACATTCTTGTGTATTTATATTTTTATTTATGTCCTACAGTATTAAGTCACATCGGATGATGAATGACCTGGATCAAATGATGCTCAAATGAGCCCAGGGTTCATAGAGCTTAGAATTACCTGGCGTTCATCTTTCAGGATAAGGGAAATACCTGAAAAATACTTTATCCAGATAACCCATGACCAAGATTCAATTTCGGGACCTCTTGAATGTCAGGCAGACATGCTACCACCTATACTATGGAGGCAGGCTAGTCCTGTTTTGATATAATTATCGGAGATAGGTGAAGTTTAGTCGACCTAATTATTATAATTTGTTGAATTATATTTACTTAGCTGTTAGTAGCTTCAGTTTTTTACATATATTCCAAGGAAACTTACTTTCTGACTAACCTGTGAAATTGCTATTATAGTAAAGAACATTTACTTATATTTCTTATTTCTTACTCAGATGACAGAGCAAGAGATAGAAATGGTCTTGGATAAAACAATGGTGTTATTCAGATTTTTACAAGAAAAGGATGTGTTTGAACGATACTATAAGCAACACTTGGCAAAAAGGTTATTGTTAAACAAGTCTGTTAGTGATGACAGCGAAAAGAACATGATCTCCAAACTAAAGGTATGTAAAATAGTCATATGAATGTTAAAATTATACACTTTTTTAACAAAATCTAACAGGATGCATGAGCGTAAAAGCTTCATACAGGTATTTGCCAGCTCACCTTTTTAGTGTAGTGCAGTATGCTAGAGTAGAATTAGAATTTATTTATACAACTTAATATTTAAAATGTCATATGAATGTTAAAATTATACACTTTTTTAACAAAATCTAACAGGATGCATGAGCGTAAAAGCTTCATACAGGTATTTGCCAGCTCACCTTTTTAGTGTAGTGCAGTATGCTAGAGTAGAATTAGAATTTATTTATACAACTTAATATTTAAAATATGTTATAGACATTGTATTCAGATTTTAATTAAGCTAGTTGTATAAATTGTATGGTGCCATCTTTTACGCTAGCCAACTCAGCTTGCTTGGTACCCAGACTTACTAGCATTGCTGAGTATCATAGCATCCACTCCTTCATCTAATCTAATTTTCTGCCTGTCTCCCCTTTTCTCGGCATTTTTTTCTTTTCCACTCTATACTTTTCTGATACACTTTTCTTTAGCTTTCAAATACAAGTTCCCCATATTTCTATTTCTACTTTTGTTTTTCCTCGTCATTAAACTTACAGCTATCATCTTACTTTGCATCTCTTCCCATTTCTTCTCCCACACTTCCTGTCTCCATACCACTAATTCTCTGCACTCTGTCAAATAATGAACTGTATTTTCTTTTTCTCCACATTCACATATTTGTATTCCGCTTCCTCTTAGTCCTCTTAAGTACATTGATCATTCATTTTTAAGCCATTCCTTCCCTCTCTTGTTACATTCTCTCCTCCCATTCTCTTTTGTTGATTCATACATCCCTTTAGGATTTAGTCATCTTTTTTTGTCAAGTATTTATACCCAAATTACAGGATTCTTTTGTTAAAATTTTTTTCTTCTGGGTTTCCCTAATTTCTCCTGGAAGCTGATCTAGGTGGTCTAGCATCTGTTCAGCAAATTGTTTGTATAAATGATCTATCTTACTACTTACTTTAGACATCTCCCATATTTCTACAGCATACATCATCTTTGACTCTACCAGTGCTTCATACATTCTAACGTGTGTTGCCTGCCAGACACGAAGGGAGGCGGACGCGTAAGCACACGCACTCGCACTCGCGACCGAAGATGATTGACGCGCAAATGTATAGAATTAGGATCGGCGCTTTAAATGCATTTAGAACAACGAGCCAGGAAAATCAGCAGGGATCTTCTGGTATATGTTTAATAAATGTATGGTACACCTTAGCGATCCTTTATAAACAAACAAGATGCTGGTGCAGGAGTATACTGCAAACATTTTGCACAGTATTTAACACTAGACGAAACTTCAAACCATTATGATGGAGAACTAACAGGCATAAAAGCAGCACTGCAGAATGTCCTGTACAGACCGTACATAAAGCAAAACATAGTTATCTTAATAGATTCAAAATCAACCATAGATGGGATTGTAAATTATAAAAACAAAACAACAAGAAACATCAAAGAAATAAGAAGTTTAATTAAAGCTGTCGAATCAAGAAACCATGTCACCCTGCAATGGATTCCAGCCCATGTTGGACATTTAGGTAATGAACATGCTGACCAACTAGCAAGAAAAGGTGCAATTCAAAATATAAAACCCGTAAGACAAACTGAAATTAATAAACAATTAAACAACATTAAGCTACATTTTAGAAGACAGCAAAGACTTGATGAAGAAGATAAACTAAAAGACAAGGATTATAAGAACATTGGAGACAAAACTGACATACAAAAACTACCAAGAAAAACTGCAGTGGCCCTATTTAGAATGGAAACTGGCCATGATTGTCTTGCAGAACACCTTCATAAAATACACTGCATACCTACACCCAAATGTACTATCTGTAAAGAGGATGTCATGAACAAACACCATTTGGACAAATGTAATGGTCTCAAAAGTGGGAACCTACAGGCCTTCATATTGGGAAGCTAGGGGGAAAATGATGCAAATCAACTAATCCCCAGTGCCATTAGTCAACATCATCTTTGGCGAACAGTTTAACGGGATGTTAACAGCATTAGAGAATTTAACTGTATTGGAACACCACAGTGAAGCGAAAAATTATTAAATTTTAGATGAGTCGCATTTTTTACACATCTGCTTCACTTTCGTGAAGCAGATGTGTAAAAAATGCGACTCATCTAAAATTTAATAGCATTAGAGAAATTTGAAGAGGAAGTAAAGGATGAAATAAAAGAATGTAAAGACAGACTAACCCGGTTGGAAAATTTAGAGAAAGAGAATCGGAAACTAAACCTGATATTTGGATTAGAAGAGAGAAGAGACCGACGAGTATGGCAGGATGTAGAAGATCTATTCCAACAAAAACTGAAACTAAATATGGCAGGATGGGAGATAGTGGATTGTTTTAGAATAGGAAGATTTGGAGCGAAACCAAGACCAATAATAGTGAAAGTAGCATCAATGAGATTCAAATGGGAAGTGTTGAGGAACAGTAAACCGTTAAAAGGCACTAAAATATTTATTGAGCAACATTTGGGTAAGAAACAGCGCAAATTGAAATCCTTAGCATTATTGGAAATGAAGAAAGCAAGAGCAGCAGGAAAAAGAGCATATTTAAAAGGTATCGATTTGTGGATTGATGGTGTGAAACAGGAACTTTGTCAGCACTACGTTACATGGGAGGGCAACTACATTTTGAGGGCAAAAGGCAACAGGTATGTCCAACTGGAACGTGGTCAAACTACGGAAACGGAGCATACGTCACCTGCGAGGAAGCTAGAGTCAGTGGTGCTGATGAGGGAAAGAGAAGATACATCACCTGTGATGTCACACGTACGGACCGAACACAAGACCGAGCAAGTCGAATCACAACAGCTAAATGACATGCAAGGAGATCAGCTGATGGGGGAAGCTCATACCGCGTCAAGTAGTTTGAGAATGACAGAGATTGAGCAGAATTTAGGCAACTTACAAGTGGTGTCAACGCCATCAGGAAGTATTCTGGAAGTGAAAGACCGTGTGCGCACCAGGAGTCAGATGAACTTAGAAAGGTGGAGGTTCAAAAGGAAAAGTAGCATAGGGATTCACATTATCCATCGGGGGTTGGAATGTGGAGGGGCTTTGGGAGAAAATGCACAGTGGGGAAATCTATAATGTGCTAAAAACATGTGATATGTTAATGGTTGTGGAAACCTGGGTAGAGAAGAAAACTAGTGTAACAATTCCAGGGTTTGACTTTTATAGCATAAGTGGGATGAAGAACCAAAGGAAAGGCAGAGCTTCAGGGGGTTTTGGCTGTTTTATAAAGAAAGATAAATGTCTTAAGGTGAAAGAAGAAAAAGAACTGTCAAGCAGATCAGAGTTATGGATCTCCATAGGGGATATGTATCAAAATGGGGGAACTGTCTGTATTGCTACAGTGTATAACCCACCTACTGTATCAGAGTTCTATGATCCAAATGTATTTAGGAAACTAAGTTGGGGAATAGAAGTGTTGGAAAATAAGTATGGGAAAGTTGAAATAATAATAGTAGGTGATTTAAATGCAAGAATAGGAGAACACCAGGTTAAGTGGATTAATCCAAGTGATGAAGCTAAGGAGGAACTTGAAATAGAGAACAGGCATAGTAAACACAAGGTTACTAATAATGAAGGGAGGAAACTTTTAGATTCCTGTGAGGAGAATAATCTTATGATCTGTAATGGCCTGAAAGCGGGTGACAAAGAAGGGGAATTCACATTTGCTAATAAAAATGGCCAAAGTGTGGTAGATATTTTAATGTATTCTGTAGGAATTGATGAATGGATCCTAGATTTCAAAGTTATGAATGTTTTAACATCAAGCTGTCACTTTCCATTAAGATTAGAGCTAGGTGAATGCAACAGGTGTATGAAGAAGCTTGATGAAGGATGTCTTAGAGTGGTGGAAGTGTATAAGTGGAAAGGAGAGTTGCATAAAACATTTGTTAATGAATTGAATTCAGAGAGTAGTAAAATCTTACAAGTGAGGGTACAAAGCTTAATTGAGAATAAAATAGAGCAAGCCTTAGAAGCACTGGAATATATTGTTAAAAGGGCAGGGGCCGGTATGAAAATGGGGGGCTCTAAAGGCATCAGTAGGCAGTGGTTTAACAAGGATTGCCAGGTGGCGAAGGCAAGAGTAGCACAGGAATTAAAGAACTGGCGGCAATCAGGGGAAAAAGAGGAAAGGGAAAATTTCCTGATCCTGAGATGGGCATACAGGTGTCTAATGGAACAAAAAAAAAAAAAACAGGGAATGGGGTGAGAAAATAGGCAGAATGGTAAATGAAGCAGCAAGAATACATGACACTAAGAAAATTTGGTCAATAGTAAGGGGGCAATATAAAGATGTGGGGAGAGACGAGGATATAGGCACAGATCAATGGTGTGCATACTTTGAATCACTGTTAGGACAAGATAATTATATCAGAGTGGAAAGAAGTTTGTTAGGGGGTCCGCAAATAATGAATTAGATATATCTCTGTTGAATTTTGTGAACAAATAAGGAGGTTAAAAGCCAACAAATGCTAGTGGTATTGATGGTATACCAGGAGAATTTTGGAAGGCTTGGGCACTCAATGAAACTAGGAGGAAAATAGTGATAAAATTATTCAATAAAATAATGGAAGAAAAGAATATTCCTAGGAAATGGAGGACAAGTATGGTATTGCCAATTTACAAGGGAAAGGGAGATAAAAATAACCCAGTTAACTTCAGAGGGATTAGTTTGTCTACTCTAGGTAAGATTTTCACTGGAATTCTAGCAAATAGGTTGCAAAATTGGGTTGAGAAGGAGAATAAACTATTAGAGTTCCAAGCAGGTTTTAGACCGGGCAGGAGAACATTGGGCAACATCTTTATTATTAAAACAATTGTAGACAAATATCTGAGCAATAAAAGGGGAAGGGTATATATGATATTTATCGATCTAGAAAAGGCATTTGATTCTATTAATAGAGAAGCATTGTGTATAAGTAAGGGGATAAGTCATGCATTTATAGAAGTAATTAAGATGATATACCAGGAGAATGAGTTGTGTATAAAACTACCAGGCAGCAAAGTAACTAAATTTATATCGAATAAGGCAGGAGTAAGGCAGGGATGTAAACTTAGTCCAGTATTATTTAACCTTTATATCAATGGAATTTTAGAGGAGATATCAAGTTGTAGGGTACATTCACCAGTTATTAATAATAAAGAAATCCCAGGGCTACTGTTTGCAGATGACCTAGTAGTTGGGTCCATATCAAGTGGAGGACTGAGAAGAGCAATCGAGGCAGCCAATTCTTATTGCAATAAATGGGGTTTGAAAGTGAATGAAAACAAAACAAAGATTATGGTCTTCAAAAAAGGATACAGGTTGCGTAAGGATGAGAAATGGGAGGTTAATAGAAGAGAAATAGAGGTAGTATGGAGATTTGATTATTTGGGGACAAGATTGAGTTCAGATGGTAGCTGGAAAGAACAAAAAAAGATGTCTGTGGCAAAGGTAAAATGGCCATGAGGATGATAAGATCATGCTACAGTAAACTGCCAGATATAAATGTCAAATGGTTGGAGAGGATTTATACAGCAATGGTAGAAAATAGAATGTTACATGGATCAGAGGTTTGGGGAGTACATGAGGCTTGGAGAGAGACTGATAGAGTGCATAGATCCTTTTGTTCATTAAATTGTATAGTTGCACATATTTTTCAGACTTGCCATGGCTGTATTAAGGTTAATGTATTTAGTTACCTCTGTAGTCAGACTGATACATACAAAATATACTTACTTCTTTTTGTAATAATTTTGTAAAATGACTATGTGAATGCAAGATTGTACTTTCTCTGCTACTTATATTATTTTGTTAAATTGTATTGTATTGACGTTGCCAATTGCTGTATTTAAGCTTAATGGCAAAAAAATAAATATTATTATTATTATTATTATTATTATTATTATTATTATTATTATTATTATTATTATTATTATTATTATTATTATTATTATTATTATTATTATTATTTGTAAATATATACTGGGATTACCGATAGCATCACCTAATGGGGCAGCACAATTGGAACTAGGCAGGCATTCTACTAAAATTAAAATCTTGTCAAGGGCAATGAAATATTTATACAGAATCACTAATTTGGGAGATGGTAATATAATTAAAGAATGTTTTCATATTCAAAAGAGAAGTACCTGGGCGCATAAAATGAATGACGTGTTGAAGCAGATAGGTATGGGTCATTCTTGGATAAATGCAGAGTATGGGTATAGAAGCCTCTGGAAAGAAGTTAAGCTAAGATTAGAAGATATTGACAGGCAAGACATTTTTGCCAATACAAGTGACAAAAGGTCACTCAGATTATATAGAGAAATAAAAACAACCTGGGGGAGGGAAGGATATATAGATATATGTAGTAAGTTAGGGCGAGATGGTTTTGCTTGGGCGAGAACAGGAGTGAGAAACTTGAAAGGTATAGGTCAAGAGAGGGAGCTAGATAAATATCCATTGTGTGGAGAAGAGGATGCAGATTTCCATTGTATATTATATTGTAGTCAAAGATATGGAGAGAGCAGGCTTGGCTACGTAAATGGGACAATTTGGGGGGTGAAGTAGTAATTAGAAAAATTCTGTCAGTAAACGGGGAAAAGAACAGGAGAAATATAGGGAATTATTTAGGGAAAGTTAAAGAGAGATGGCTAAGAACAATTAAGAGAAAAATATAGAGTGGGATTGGTGAAATGGCAAAATCTGTAAAAAGGAGTAGAGGGCCTCCAATACACAAAAACATAGGGTTAGGTGTATGGGGACCGAATTATTAGTCAATGGTGGGCAACATGATAGGATTTCCAGGATTTAGGAATAAATGGCATTTTTCGGTATGGATTTTATAATTGTAATCTTGATTTTGTATTTTCATTTGATGTTGTAAAAGGAAAGATGAGAAATAAATTACAAATTACATTCTAACGTTTGCTTGACATATCAAGTTTGAGTTATAAATATTCTTATTCTGAAATTGCTGCTTTCCTATGTCTACCACCTTTCTACCATGGATTCCCATTCTCCTTTATTATTCATCCTAACTCCTGGGTACTCAAATTCTTTTACAACTTTAACTTTTGTCCCTCTAAGTACCATCGCTCCTCTTTGTTCAATTTTGTTCCTGTTTTGAAAACTAACTTTTTTGTATATTTTTTAATTTCCCAATAATAATAATAATGTTTATTGTCTATAGACTTCATACAAGTTTCAGACATTGTCAGATTCTACAATACAATGGGTATACATAAATTTGTTCATAGGTTACATTAATATTACAGGATTAAACTAAATTGAATATATACATACATTTGTTAAATAATTATTCATTATAATTCATCTAACCTATATATGCATTTCTGAATTAAATATGTTTTCAGTTCCTTTTTAAATTTTTTTCCTTTGTGTTGTTTAACAGTTGTTGGCAGTTTGTTGTATAATATCTGTCCTTTTATTAATGGATCCTTGCAAGTTGATTTGAGATTTACATGCTTGCTGTGGTAGTTATCCCTTCCTCTGGTATAATAATCATAAAGTGTGCTGTTACTTGTGCCATTATTTTCCTTCTCAGTTGCAATTACAACTACCTTATATACATATAGTCCAACTACAGTAAGAATCTTATCTCTAAATACATTTCTACATGAATCAGTACATGCTAATCTATAGATACAATGTAGACTTTTTTTTTTAACACTAATACTCTATTCATGTGCGCATTACAGGTGCTTCCCCATAATTCTATGCCATAGGAAATATGAGGATAGAGGAGTCCAAAATATAAAGTTTGTAACATGTTTTTGTCTAAATACAATGATAATTGTCTTAAAGCATATATATTTGAGCTAATTTTTTTACATACATAGTCAATATGAGCTTCCCAAGTTAACCTATTGTCTATGTGAATCCCTAGGAAGTTATGGTTATAAGCTTTTTCAATTTTAGTGTTAAAGTATACATCATCAGTTTCTACATTTGCTTTACGGTATTCAAATATGATCATTTTGCTTTTCTTAGAATTAACTTCTAAATTTATGCTACTTTGGTAGGTTGCTAGCTGTTTTACAGAGTGCGAAATTTCTGTTACCAACTGTGTACGAGAGTTTTCACTGCAAATCACTGTGGTGTCATCTGCATATGATACTATAGCATTGGTAGTTATATTTGGTAAATTATTTACATATATTGTGACGACCTATTCTTACTGTGAATAATTAAGAAACACGTGGTCAGGTCGAACACTCGGGAGCAAACACTCAGAGCAGAACTACATTCTTTAGCGAGAGGATGGGATCCTTACTATAATGGTTCATTGGTAAAAAGGTAGGGTAAAACTAATTAAAAGTGGAATTCACTTAATAAGAATATTTACTACAACAAACAGATTTACAAAACATGGCCATAACGGCCGTTTACCTGCCCAAAAAGCAGAGCTGCCTACAGATACATCCTAACCCATCAGTGGGCGACACTAGAGAGAGTCTCTTGCCTAGACACACTCATCCAGTCATCAAGGAGGGGAGGGAGTGACGTCACCCACCACTTGCAGTACTCCAGTTGTTACTACTTTTTGTTCTGATACATACTTTACATTTTTAAAACCTATTTTATGGTTGATTTCTGTTGAACACTTTCTATTACTTAGATAAGACTTAATTATATTTAGCATTTTGCCTCTTATGCCATAAATTTCTAGTTTATTAAGCAGTATTTGGTGTGAGACACAGTCAAACACCTTTGAAAGATCAATCCTCGCAGAACCTTTGTATTTTATATATTGCTTTCTGTAATCATACTGTTATTGCTCCTACCATGAGATCATCTGCATATAAAAAACCTGGTGTCCCTTTATTTCCTATTACCAGGCAGTGTTGATTTCTTCCTTTCACTCTATCCACTAAATCATGTATAAATAAATTAAATAAGATGGGATTTAGTTTACAGCCTTGTCTTAGCTCTAACTTCTGTTCTATAAATAAATTAAATTGTATGGGATTTTTAACTCTAACTTTTGTTCTGTCATATCTGTTCTTTTGACACCTTATACAAAATTTAATTCCTTTATGTTTTAGTTATTTATTTTATACATTCACCACTTCTTTTAATCTCAGTTTGTATATTACTGCATCTCTGTTTACTGTATCAAATGCTTTTTGAAAGTCTGCAAAACACATATATACTCCACCTCTTTTCCTACTCACATGTTTATCCATAATTGTCTTTATTATAAATACATTATATACTAATATAATTTTGAGTCGTACTAATACTCAATGCTCCACTTATTGCTCGTATTTACCTAGAACGCGTTTTGTTAGGATCTTCCTAACATCATGAGCTGTTGTCGACTAATGGATGTTGGTTTGGTGAACTCATTGAAGGCGATAGGTGAGTCTCTGTCGGTATCGGGATGAACTTCAAGTTTGGGCTTTCTTCAAAGGTAGTGTTGAAATTGCACAGTTTTCTTTCGTATTTCTTTATGAAGATTTTCTCCCATGTTGTTAATGCAGCTGCACATTGGAACATTATCTACTGTTTGCTTTCCTTTTCTGAATCCTGCCTGTGAAATTTTATCTTTCTCTCTGCTTCAGCTAGTCCCTTAACCCTTTCACCGATATGGACGTCATATGACGTCCAAGTTAAAAGGCCCCAAACCGATATGGACGTGTATAGACGTCCTGCGCATACATGCATTTAATGCGTATTTAATTATAATTCTTTTAAACCTTATGTTTTACGGTAAATTTAAATAAATTCTATAAGAAGTAAAAGCTTACCTTTAAAAGTTTTTTCTTGAATGGTACACCTCAAAACATGGATAAACACACAAGGGCACATCTCCACATTTACGGCAAATCGTACTAGTTTCCTTTCGGACACCTTTCTTGCGGCACACCAAACATTTTCTGAAGGGACGCGACTTTTTTGCTGTGGGTGGTATCCTTTTAGGAAAATGTTTTCCTTCAAGTCTGAGGGGTGCTGGGGTGATGGATTTTTTACCCCCAGTATGGAGAGGTCTCTGAATTTTATACTGCTCAATTAGGCTGCGAGCTATTGATATGCGAAAGTCCAGGTACGTCATTGTCTTCCGTGGGTTTAGAGCTCTCCAAATTACTAAACAATTGTATATGGTTATATCTAGCTGGTGTAAAAATACTTTTTTATACCATTTGATTGTTTTTCGCAAAGAGGGATATGCGTGTAATACCTGATCTACTAGATCCACTCCACCCATATGCATATTATATTCCTGGATAATATCGGGCTTGAAAATTGACATTTTGTTACGAGCATCAATTTTTCCAGTGTCAATCATCAAAATTTTAGAGCTGCAATTGGATAATGCTGTAACAACCCTCCTGTCTTGCCAAGCAACATAGGTCAAGGGTGGCAGCTGATGCACCTGCATTTCTCCTCTTCTTAGAGCCTTCGTATTCACATCTTTTGGCAAACCAATACGATTTGAACGTACTGTTCCAATTGCATTTGTTTTTCTTTTGTGTAAGGCCATGAATAATTTAGGGGAACTGTACCAATTATCTAAATATACAGTCCTACCCTGATCAAGTACAGATTCCATCAGGTGCATTACTATGGAACCAGATAACCCCAAATCTTTGTCTCCGGTGTTATCAGTCCCTTGGCCAGTGTATATGCAGCTATTGTAAAGATATCCTGTTTTACTTTCACATACATCAAAACTCTTTATGCCAAATCTGGCCCTCTTTGTTTTGATGTATTGTTTCCAACCTAAACGGCCCTTCCAAAGCATCAAGCTTTCATCAACAGTGATCTTTTCACTAGGCACATAATTTTCTTTGAATTTTGAAATAATGTAATAAAAAACTGGTCTGATTTTGGATAGTTTATCATTCACA
The DNA here is from genome assembly GCA_030765055.1 of Mantis religiosa. Classification (NCBI taxonomy): domain Eukaryota; kingdom Metazoa; phylum Arthropoda; class Insecta; order Mantodea; family Mantidae; genus Mantis; species Mantis religiosa. The sequence continues at coordinate 267,907,521 of CM060950.1, read as the reverse complement.
TTTTCTGTGCAGGTGAAATGAAGGAAGCGCAAAATGGAAGTAAACCTGTTATTTGACATGCATTTCCCAAAAAATGGGGTAGCTAGCATGTCGTCTGTAGACCAGTACATGTCTAGCGTAGGTTTACGAATAACACCCATGAGCATAATTAGACCAAGTAGTCTGTAAATCTCATTCATTGTTACTTCTGTCCACTTCTGCAATCTACTCTTAGGTCCTAAATTGCCTTTAGAAATCAGGTCTTCCTTCACCCTACTCGCATATACATTTGTTTCCGAAACAATGAGAGACAGTAAGTCAGTAGTAAAAAATTTTGTGAAAATGTCAATTGGTTGGCTGTCAGAAGTTAGTTGAGTATGCGGTTGTACACCAGAGGTTGTGCTCGTGAACGTATGTCTATTAGTGTTAGAGTTATTTTGACACCTCCATAATGTTGATTCTTCACGAACACCTGTCGGAAATGAGTCATTTTCCTCCTCACTGCTACCTATATCCTCAACACCCCCCTCAAAATCTGAAAACTCGCCATCAATGTCCAAATCACTGTCTAACAGCAAAAAGTCTTCCACATTTTCTGATGTAATATCAGAAGCCCGCACTCGTCCTACACTAGCTAATTGATTTGCAACATTACTAGTTGAAGCCATGATTAGCACTGAGAAAACTATTTCAACTGTGATTTAGCTAAAGAAATTGCTTGGAACTCTGATGCAATCTAAATTACAATGTCAACTGAGCGAAGAAAGAAGTTACGTCAGCTAACATAAACTTCCGTTGTGCAATTAGAGGGATGCTGACGGAGTTTCCTTCCAGGGTGTATAACGCAATATAAACAGTTATTATTACGTGTTAGCATGAACTGAAACCTAGAAACCTTGAACCCAACACTTCGTTTATTCAGCTGATATACACATATAGCTTGTAAAACAAAAGTACTCAGAATTAGGCGCGTTCGACGCAAAGAATGGCTTTCTTTACGTGATACAAATTAATGAAATTTCATCGCTTTATTAATATAGTCTCTATTTTAATGATACCGCAGATGCATACAGCTTTTAATGGGCTTTTAACCAGTTTTTGTTTCCCTGAAATAACTTAGAAAATACGGAAGATACGAATATTTATTTATGAAGACTTTTTGCAGCATTTAACAATTTAAATGTCTTGTTCTGTTTATTGGGTATCCGTTCCCGGCCGTGCAGGGTTTAAATGGCCATCGGCGAAGCGGTTAACTTGTTAGCTAATATCCTTAAGTATACTTTACCTAGTATAAATAATAAGCTTATTCCCCTGTAATTCCCTGCTTTATTTTCTTCTCCTCTGTCATATTTAAACGTTTTCAACTGTTGCCATATTTTTTCCAAGTCTCCTGGAATCTCATCTTTCTCCACTGCTTTACCTTTTTTTTCAAAGTTTTTAACTCTTGATGTACTTCCAACAATGTGAATTTTCCATCTAGTATTCTATTTTTGTTTCCTTCTCCAGGCTTCTAATTTTCCTGTCTGCTCCTTAATCATCTCCTATTAAGCCTCTAAAATACTTAAACCATTCTGAAGGGATATTTTGGGCCCTTTCTCCCCATTCTTATTTGCTTTTTTCACTATTTCCCATAGCCTTTTACTATTTTAAAAGGTGTGACTCAATTTTAGTCTTTATACTTTTACTATCTTTTTCTTTTATCACTTCTCTTAATTTCTCTTTTTGTTCTTTCCTGCCATTCTTTTTTCTTTTCCTCTTAAACATTGATAATCCCCTTTACTTTTCATCAGCATTTGTGCTTGTACCTATATTTTGTCTTCGGTGCTCCTCTATCTTTTGTCTCTTCCATCTTTAATCTCTTTCTCTTTTTTATTTCCATTTCTCTCCCAGCTTTAGCTACTAGTGTCTTTAATAATTCAAGTATTTATGTTTCCTTCTTTTGTAGCTATCATTATTGCACATTCTATGATTTTTCCTACTTCTGAGTTCATATCTGCTAAAAAGCACTCTGTTTTCATCTTTTCACTTATGTATTTCTATTTCTTTTAATTGCTCATTCAGCCCCCACCCTCTTGTATTTCTGACCCTTTAATATCGAATAATAGTGGGAAGTAACTACTATTTATAATCACATTTTTAATCTCAAAATTACTGAAATTACTGATTACTAAATACAGACTTCCCTTTTTTGTTTTGCCCTAAATCACTATCACACATTAAATTGTTTTCTTTGCAGAAACCTAGAAGATTACTTCCCTCCATAATTGTTATTTTATCTCTTTTCTGGTGTTTCATCTTTTTCTCGTCCCTCTCCATATTGGTTTCCATATAATCTACCATTTCCTTCTACTCTTGCATTAAAGTCTTCCAATGTTATAAATTCTGTATCTGTAAACTTCTTTTTCAATTCTTGCAGATCTTCTAAGTCACATAATCTGGGATTTTGAAAAGCTGATGAATCTGGAGTGTTATACACTACCCCTGCTCCTAATTTCACATTAATTTTATCCAATTGCTTAGCTATTAACCACAGAACTTTGTTGTTACTGACCCTTGTTCTTTCTGTCTGCAATCAATTCTAGATCCTTCTTAATCAGAATTCCTATTCCCTCTGATGCTCTTCCTCTATCACTATTTTCATTTGCTCTCTGTCCTGTAAATTTAAACTTCTCTAACTCTTAAATTTAAAGGGAGTCATAACAACACTGTTTTCAACACTTCCAAGAAAGGAATTCTCTAACTCTGTTTTATTTTCAAGCCAAGTTTCTACTACTCCTGTAACGTTCATGTTTTCAATTAATCTTTGTAACTCTCCTGTATTTATCTTATGTTTTAATCCCTCCAAATTCCAAAACATCAACTTAATCCTATACCCTACTTCTTTTTAAATGAACTTTCCTAAGTTAGACCCAGATCTTGTTCTTCTGGATAAAAAAATGTCCCTTTATATGTTACCTCCCCTGTTTAACCATCTTTACAGTTCCCCTTTCCAATTACTTTTATTGCTTTTAGTCCCCTCTTCTTTACTATGTCACTCGCCTCTTGCTTATTTCTGGCACATATTACCCTCTTTCCGGTTCCCCTAAATCTCCCCTCGCAATAGCATAATTATTTGGCATTTTCACTTTTCTTTTCTTCCTGATTGTGTCATTTTCCCAGTTGGCGATCCTTCTACCTCTTGTGTCATCATTTTCCTCTCCTCTTTGTCTTCTGCTGCTCCTCCCACAACCCTTTCCCCCCCTCTGGTTTTTCTGGCCTCTGCTTTTCCTTCTTCCCTTGTTTCAACGTGTCACCACATATGTTGAATCCTGGAATAAATATTTGCCTTGATTACTTATTGGAGGAAAATGCAGTGCAATACAGTAGGACTGTCTCATTCTGAGGGAGACTGTGAAAGAAGAAGTGCTTTCATTTTAGAGATATAATTTTCCTGTTTCCTGAGGACCTGTATTTACTATTTCCCATTCATATTAATACAGAAAAACCGTAGTCTGTTATCAGAACAAATGTTTCCCACATAAGCTGTCTACTTATGCTCTCCGAAAGTAATGTTAGTAAAACCACATCTCATACTCTTAGAACAATTATTTGCATGTGTCATTCACAAATTACAAATGGTCATTTTCTTTCTTGGAAGAGATCTTGTAATTCATTTGTAATTGCTGTATTTTTTAAAATAGAGTATTTATGGATGCTTTTGAAATGGTTCTCAATGTCTCGTTCTACATTGGGTGTGAAAGACCACTTATTTTCACTCAGAGGCCTCTTTATCCAGCTTGAGGTTCTTTTCTGTGCTATTAATGGATGACACAAGACCACTGGTTTCATTTCTCTTCCAAAGGAAGGCATGCCTAGGTATTTTTTTTTGGGGGGGGGGGGGAAGCATCCATCATTCTCTGGCAGGTTTGAACTTACAGCCTTAGGAATCGTAAAGTAACTTGTTACTCCTGGACCATGGAGGATGGCACTGTATTTTCAGTCTGGAATGTTGCTTTATAAGTTCAGTAATGTCATAGATCACACTTAAAATCTTGCTTATGTGGAGTGGAGAATGAATGCTGTAAGCAATCAAAGATGTCAAAAAAAGTGCACAAAGAAAGAACTCTTACATGTTTGTTAGCATCATTTATTTCACTTTCATGCTTTGGTTGATGGTTATGATATTGTAATCCATTTTGGCAGTTACTGGTCAAATAAAGCTGCAGTATGATCTTTTATAAGTTACAATGATGATGACCCATATGGGAGCTTTCCCAAATTGTAAAGCTACTTTTTCTGTGGTTTTTGCTTTCATTACTTAACTGCCATGAATGTTTGGTTGCACATCTTTATAAAAATAGACTCTTCAACTCCCTAAATTCTATCCTGTGTCAAGAAAAGAACTCTACAATGAATAAGGATCATCTTTCTAATTGTTACATCTGAAGAATTCAGCCATAAGAACTTTGAGCTTGAAGGGAAGTTACAAAAAAAGGAAGCAGCATGTTGGGATAGTTATACTTTTTTAAGGTGGTGATGGTTATAGTTTTATAAGGCTTATGTATTTTAGGGCGAAATTGTTTAGAGAAACAATGAAATTGGCTTTAGAGATTGCCTTTAGAAATTCTGGCAAGACATTTCATGGATGCATATGTCAGCAGGGGATTCTCTTGTGATTTCAAAGGGAAATGGCCCCAAGTCTTGTTTTAGTAATGTGCTAATCATGCATACATCAGTGCTGAATGAAGTACAGCCACATCTACCTCCTGGTATGCATAAAGAGAGATTTTTTACTACGAAGGTTACTGTGAAAGTTTTGAGATATACAAAAACTACATTCAATAAAATCAGTCTGACTGGTGTAGTTCTTCAAAGTATTGACTACCACATTGTATGCTCTTTCCCATTGTCGCAGTCGACTTTTGAAAGTATTCCTGCAACTCATTTTTATGCAGGCCGAAGAACTCACTTTCGTATATTGTATCTGGTTCTTCAAGGCTTAAAGACCTCTTTCCATGCATATAGTTTTTCACTCAAGGGAACAAAAGGTAATCAGAACATTAGACATTAGTAACTGTCCCTTTTTCCACAAGAGGAATGGAACCACATGACAAGAGTAATAGAAGAAAATGGCCACCATTTCCTTCCCAATGCTGTGTGGATGCTCCACTTTGGTTGGAAGGTCATTCCTAAGGATTCTCACAACCAACTATATGTGTTTCAAATGGGAATAGTTTTTGCCTGTATCGAATCAGATGCATTAGAGCCTTCAGCATTGCCACCTTGTTACCCCCACTTTTTTACCGTTACTCATCTTGGGAGATCTGAATGCCAAACACACGCTCTGGGGCTCCGACATTGATGATGCTCGTGGCCTCATAGTAGACGCGTTCGATTTGTATGACCTGATTTTGCTGAACACTGGTGACCCGACATTCTTGTCATCCGCTTATGGTACACACTCGGTACTAGACGTCTCATTCTGCACCCTGGTATTAGTTCCACTCCGTGATTGGTCTGTGCTTTCCGACATCTTTGGGAGCGATCATTACCCAATTAACATCCATTTATCCGGCCGCCACCATGCGCCTTCGCGACATCCTCGCTGGATTATTTCCAAGGCTGACTGGGAAAAGTTTCATTCCCGTATACACCTCACCGACGATGGTTTTGACACCGTCGATGAAATGGTGGAATATTTTACATGTTCCATCCTGCTCGCCGCTGAATCCAGCATTCCTCGAGGTTCTTCTACCCCACGTCATACCCCTGTACCCTGGTGGTCTGAGGAATGCCGTGTGGCTATAAAAGCACGCAAACATGCTTTGCGGATTTTTCAGTTGCACCCAACAGAAAAGAACTTCGTTGCTTTTAAACGTTCTGGAGCTAGGGCACGTTTTGTGCTTCGCAATGCGAAACGAAGATCCTGGGAAGCTTACGTGTCTTCCCTTTCTCGTCGCAGCTCCGCCAAACAGGTATGGTCAGCTGTTCGGCGGATGTATGGCAAGTATCGCCGAACGGTCATTCCCGGACTTGCCCTCAACGGTTCCATCTGCACTACCGAGCAAGATACAGCCGAAGCCCTTACCACCTCATTCGCTGCTACTAGCCAAACGGCTAGTTACGACGCCCTCTTCCTTCCTATTAAGGAAGCTGCGGAGCGAATAAAACTGAATTTTAATAGCGAATGTAATGAGCCGTACAACCTTTTACCGCTGCCGAGCTTGCACATTCTTTAGCCCTAGCTAAGGACTCTTCTCCCGGTCCTGATGACATCCACAGACAGATGCTGCTACATCTTCCACCCGAAGCGATGTCTTTCCTTTTAGGCATGTATAACCTCATCTGGCATGAGTGGGTCGTTCCATCTTCCTGGCAAGAGGGTATTGTCATCCCCATCCCTCGACCCGGAAAGGACCGCACACTTCCATCTAGCTACCGCCCCATTTGCCTGACGAGTGTCGTCTGTAAGACCTTTGAGCGAATGGTAAACTCTCGGTTGGTGTGGTGGCTCGAAATCAATAACCAGCTGTCCAACCTTCAATGCGGTTTTCGTCGCCATCGCTCTAGTGTTGACAATCTAACACGCATGGAGGCTTACATTCATGATGCCTTTCTACTGCAGCAGCATGTGGTGGGAGTTTCCTTTGACCTGGAGAAGGCCTATGACACCACTTGGCGGTATGGCATACTACGTAACCTACACAGTTACGGTATGCGAGGCCACTTACCGGAATTTTTAAGTAACTTTTTAGCACTATGTCGTTTTCGTGTCTGTATAGGGAACAGAATATCAAGGGAGCGGATCCAGGAGAATGGTGTACCTCAAGGGTCGATTCTCAGCGTCGCCCTTTTTGCCGTGGCTATTAACGGCATTACTATTCTCTGTTTCATATAACCTTGCCCGGCTGAAATGTATCACTCCGCGTTCAACAACCCTCCCCCTCGCCCTAATTGGCTAATGCTTTCGCGCCATAGGCCATAGGCGGTGCCTTCCCATCACATTTAAAACTGCAGTAAACGTCAAATGCCAGGAGATAGCTAAAATCATGCAAATAAGTATATGAAGGCATGCAAAAATACAAGTTTATAATGAAACTGAACTCACGCGTTATGGAGAATCTGGTAATGGAGTAATCCCCTCCATCTCGGATTCGGATTCTGATTCTGCAGTAACAGTTTCGCTGTTTCATTTACAGCAGACAAAATTTTATTTATGTTAGGGAGTTCGTTTCTAAAGAAAAAACTATGCACATGTCGACGTACAGCAGTTTTAACGAACTCATCGCATTCTCCGAGCACGCGCTTTTCTTTATTCCTGCGTTTGCCTGGAGTGGTAAGTTTTCCTGTTTTCTCAACTTCACGTCGCGATGTTCCTATGGACCTAACACTCACACCTGTAAGTTCGGAGCACAACTGTTCGACTTCCCTCACTAACAAAGACGGATTCTTCTCTGTGAGTGCATTAAACACATGCAACACAATTCTTTTTTCACCGCTTTGTAATGGCTTACCCTTACGATGCTTCAGCGAAAAACTGGCGGTAGACTCTGCCATTATACATATAATAAGTACATGCGCAATAAACGATGGATAAAATAACGTATCTCTCGAACGCGCACAGTACACCTTCTAATGACAATACATGACTAATCCAGTTCAGAACAAGGTCAGTGATAAAACTCATATAAACAAATATAAACAAATATATGTAATTCACTACCGCTAAAGCACGTGCTCTTGTGTAATCAGAAAGGCAGGCCTAGATGCAAAGGAACCTCCTCTTTACTTTGTTTAAGAATTAACATGCATTTCAGATAAATTAACTCTGTTGCGTAATATATTTAATTGAAACAGTTATGAAAGTAAATATTTGACAATTCTCTTTCAACATATAAAGATATATCACCGTGTTAAATAACGAACTAATTTTTACCGCAAAACAGTCTCTACCAAACAGCAGCCAATGAGAGGAGATGAGGTCACGTGACCGTTAAGAGATTACCGGGCAAGCTTACGTGAAACAAGGTATAGTGTCGTTCGCGGCGGAATTCCATCGTCCCTGTATGTTGACGACTTCGCAATATATTATCGTTCTTGTAACTTAGATCATATAGAGCGTCAACTGCAGTTGACTATCAACCAGCTGGCAGCCTGGGCGCTTCGAACTGGCTTCCGTTTTTCGCCTGCGAAGACACAATGTGTCCACTTCCATCGTCTACGGGGTATTCACCCTCCACCTGATCTTCATTTGAACGGCACACCCCTGCCGTTTGTCCCGCACTTGAAATTCCTAGGCCTCTATTTGGACAGAAAATTGACCTGGGAGCATCATATTCGACACCTCCGAGCCTCGTGTGACCGTTCCCTACGTGTACTTAAGATTTTATCTGGGGTATCTTTGGGGGGGGGGGGGGGGGGGGCGATCGGACGGTGATGTTGAGGCTGTATCGCTCCCTGGTCCGATCCAAGCTGGACTACGGCTGTTTTATTTATGGCGCAGCGACCGCCTCTAAACTTCGCCTTTTAGACACCGTACATCATACAGGTATCCGCCTTGCCACAGGAGCTTTCCGCACAAGTCGCGTCGACTGCTTGTATGCCGACTCCGGCGAGCCTCCACTTTCTATTCGTCGCTCGACACTACTCAGTTCCTACGTTGCAAAGTTGGCAAGTTATCCAAACCATCCATGTTTTAAACCAGTTCTGCATCCCGACTTAGCCCACCGTTATATGCACCCTAGTTCTCGGACACGCCCAACCGGAGTAAGATTCCGGGAACTCTCCCGTACACACGACCTCCGAATGCCTCGCGTGGAGCGGTCGTCCCTGGGTCGTTATCCCGCATGGCAGCTCCAGCGTGCGCGGTTCGATCTCGCTCTTTCCACCAACTGGAGACTAGCTACCCCACATTCGGTATTCCAACAACTTTTTGCCGAACTACTGGACCGTTACCCTAATTATGTTCCGGGCTTTACAGATGGTTCCCAGTTAGGTAGTACTACGGGTTGGGCATTCGTCATTAACGGCGAGGCTCATAAATTTCGCCTTCTGGACTTCACCTCTGTTTTTTCTGCAGAACTGTATGCCATCTTCTATCTGCTCCTTTTTATTTGTAAGTTAGTTCCTGGCAATTTTATCGTTTGCACTGACTCTCTAAGCGCTCTTCAGGCCTTGCAACAGCACATTGCAGCTCACACGCTAGTTTTAAAAATTCAGGCCTTGATCTCGCAAATGCTTAGTCGCGGATACCATTTTGTTTTTACTTGGACCCCAGGCCATGTGGGCATTTCCGGGAATGAGGAGGCGGACGCGGCTGCTAAGTCCGCTTGCCGTTTGCCCCAGAGTTTAACTATGGTGCCATACCAGGATGTGCAACGTTTTTTCCGTCGCCAACTCCTATCTGCTTGGCAGCACTCCTGGACAGCTTTGGAAGGCACACAACTCCGGGCAATAAAGGAGAGCGTACAACCCTGGCTAACTTCCTGCAGGGATAACCGGCAAGCCAAGGTGATACTCACCCGGCTGAGAATTGGGCACACATGAGCGACTCATGGCCATTTGTTAAGAGGGGAACCGGCCCCAGTGTGTGCTCCATGTGCAGTACGCCTCACTGTGCGGCATGTATTGCTCGATTGCCCGCAGTACGCCCGCATTCACCAGTCAGTAGGCTTGGGAACTAACTTGCTGGATGTTTTAGGGGACGACCCAGTGGCCGTGGTTAAGGCACTGCGGTTTGTTGCCGAAATCGGTTTTAATAAACAAGTCTGACTTGCTTTTTATATTTGCTAATTTTAGAGATTGTAACTTATTAGTCTTTGGATGTTTTTTTTATGTACTTTTAATAGTTGAGTGTTTTTATTTTATTTTACCGTTTTAGATAAATTTGTGTAGATTTCAGGTTTTAGTGTTGACTTCGGGCCCAAATGACCTTGTTGTCGACGGGCCCTAAAACACCACACACTCACTCACTCACTTACAGTACTTTATTTGTATTAGGAAAACTATATGAGCTAAAAATATGGGTTATTTTTCCGGTTATGTTGTTTTCAAATGCTAGGCTTTGGCAATGAAGCCATTAGCTCTCTTGCTCTGCAATATTTCTGTGTAGTGGGTCCGGCAGGTAGGGCATCACAGGTTAAAAGATGTTCTTCAGTCATTTCCTCTTCTTTGTTGCACAGAGGACAATTTGGACTTGTATAAATTCCTATTCTGTGTAAGTGTGGCCAAATAATCATGTTCCATAAGTAATCTAAAATTTGCTACTGCAGCTTTACATAGGATTTCTGGAATAATTTCTGGATTTTTAATTAAAATGTGCAATTTTTTATCTTTGGCTTTGTTAGATATTGATTGGTTTTGTTTGTTTTTATATTTGCTTTTGATTAATTTTTTTATGGATGTAAAGGGTAAGTTTTTACTTTTGTTCTGAATTAAATTTGCACCTTTTTTGGCAAGAAAATCAGCTGATTCATTTCCAGCAATTGCACAATGTGTAGGTATCCACTGTAATATAATTCTTTTCTGTAGTTTTTAAAGTTGTTGGATCATTTTGTGACATTCTTCAATTTGGATTGACCTCATTTTATATGAACTTATTGCATATAATGCTGCTTTAGAATCAGAAAGTATGACAGCATTTTTGAATTTATCTATTCTGTATAGAAGGTGTTGGAGTGAAATATGAATAGCCATTACTTCTGCATCAAAATATGTTGTGTGGTATCCTGCTGGTTGATAGAATGAGAACAGTGCACACTTAATTCCTGCTCCTGAGTTGTTGTCCAAGTTAGATCCATCTGTGTAGATATGTAACCATTCTTCAGGTGGGTATCTATTGTTCACAGTTTCTAATGCTAGTGCTTTTAGTACAAGTTTGGAAGTTTCTGATTTTGTAACTATTTGTTCTAAATCTAATTGAATATTAATTGGTTCAAAAGTTTGTGGGTTTTCTTTGATTAAAATGTTTTCTTTGGAATTAGGAAGATTCAAATCTGTTTTTAATTCCGTAACTTTGTGTAGGAAACTTGTTTGTGTTTTCTTCTTGATTGGTTGTAGTAATCTTTTCTCCCATTTTGTTGTTTTTAACCGCAACATTTTTTCATGTTGTATTAGTGCCTGCTCCTCTAAAGTTAGATGTATTGGATAGTTCCGAGTTAAGGCTTGCATTGCCGTGATTGGAGTTGATTTTGCTGCACCGGTTATTAGTCGCAGGGCCTGATTTTGGCATACTTCTAGGTGATTTATGTTAGAACTGTTTGCTATAATTATTACCTCTGCATTATAAAGAAGTATTGGCTTGATGAATGTTTTGTAGGGTAAGGTGGTACTATTTCGATCATTTTGGACAAATCGTATTTTTGCTGGAAATATATTGAAAAAAGAAATATCAACCATGGTATTTCTTCTTTGAAGTTTAATGTATATGTAACTCAAATATTACAACATTACTAGTATTAATTCAAACGCAGGAGACGTTTAAAAAAATGTTATAACGTTGATCGAAAATGTACCACACTAGGTACAATTGTGATCACTTGTTGGTGCAATTTTGATCACAGACATCTTCCACATAAAAAGTACTTTTTCCCCTCGTGCACTAACAATTTTGGCAGCGAATCCACTCACCCTTTTCCGTTGATTCCGCACTGTAATAATTTAATAAAAAAAATCCACAATTATCACCGTTTTCTGCTGGTTATATGAAGTTTTTGATAGTTTCCATATCATTTTTCATGGATTTGCATTCCTGTTTATTGTTCTTGTTGCTCTTGTTTATTTCTTTCTTCGTTCCATGTTGGAAAAGACATCTCTTGCTGCGGACCTTTTCCAGGTTTCCATCCAAAATGAGTCAAAGTGATGTCTTTTCCTTTTCCGAGAAGACACTTTTTCCTCTTGAGTTGTCAAAATTGACTTGACAACATCCTGCTGAGAAACGTTATTGGGTGTTGGTGTTATGGATTTGCCGTGCTCTTCATTTACTTCTTTTGAAGATATGAACTCTGCACCCTGAATGTTGGTAGTAGCTTCGTTGTGGGGAATTGATTGAGCAGCAGCCTCAAATAGCATTGAAGGTGCAAATTTCTCCTCGGGCACAATGTTTCAAATTATTTTTCTGAGCCAATTGAAGTGCAGCTCTTCTTAACTGGAGTGGCGACAGACCCAATCCTCGCTGCTCTAGAAATAAAGCTCTCTGGACCAAAGCCTCTTCCATCTCGAAATTGAGAACCATTGGATGGCCAATTTTGTTTTCTATAGTTGGAGGTAAACCAGCCCGCATTTTCTTAATTTGTACTTTACCATGCAAAGTACTGAAAGGAATGCCATATAATTCTGATGCACCTCGAATGCTTAAATCCCCATTCATTACACTCTTCAAGGCCTCATCTAAAGCAATCTGACTCCATTTATTATAAAGTTTCTTTTCTGGTCTTTTTCGGGGCATCTAAAAAGGAAAATGGAAGTTTGTTTGAAATTAAGTATGATAAAAATATACAATTAACCTAAATAATCAATAAATTTGGCCAAGTTTGCAGTACTGTATAATATGCCTATGTTAACCAGTTAGACTGAAAAAACTAAATAACTGCACTGATCGAAATTGTACTACGGTATCAAAATTGTACCTTTTTTCTGATCGAAAATGTACTGTTGGTAAGGGTCAAGTCATGACCAAATATTTCTGAGCATTGCCAAGAGATGGCGCCACATGTCATGCAGCCTTCATCTACAGTTGCTTCAGAACATGTTGGAACATAAAGCAAGTCACTAACCTCACTAACATAACATTTGTACACATTTAAAACTAGGCAATTTTTATAAGAACGCATAAAACTAAGCAACTCCACCTACTTCTAAACAAGAAAAGCTTTATATCTCCATATCACAAACTGGTGTAGTGTTGCAAAACACAGGTGGGGCTCCAGAGTCCTACACACTCCAACGCTACTCTAAGCCAAGTGCTACCAATACTACGAAACTAAAAAATAAAAAATGGCGCTAAACCTTATGTTGATCGGAATAGTACCTATATCGAAATTGTAACACCTTACCCTATGTGGTGATCAGTGTCTCCCGATTACTGCCCCACTTGATTCTAGCAATTTCAGCAATAATTGCAGTAGCAATTTCCGGTTATGTTAAATACATTACTTTCTACCTTCCTTACATATCAGTTTTTGCAAAATCTGAATTTTTGTCTTAGCGTGGATAGTATTTATTAGAAATTGATTAGGTTTGCGCTTGTCACACACCACTTAGGGGAATGCAATACAACAACACTGCATGACTCCAATAGCAGCGTTCAAGAACAAACATCATCCCATTTGAAATGGATAGTAATGCTTAGGCTCTAGGTCAAACTGGCAAATCCAAGTTTCATCACCAGAGACAATGTAAGAAACCTGCCAAGAATTGCCTCAGTCGAATCTGGCCAGCATTTCTTCACACCATTCAACACAGGTGCACTTCTGCACATCAGTTAAAATGTGGGACACCCATCAGAATGACATCTTCCTCGCAAGAAGATAGTCGTGCAATGTTTTAGAAGCCACCTAGTCTTGCCATATAAACTGTTAAAAATTTTTGACACATACTGTACATCCGGTTTGGTGCGTAAATAACTGCGTGTGCGCACACCTTAACCTTGAACCATTTTTAGCTTGTCTTTAAAAGAGGAAGTATTTAGCTCTAGGTTTCACCATGGAATGGGGTGATTATGAAAATTGTGTAGCCGTCATTGCATTGCATACCATAAAGTTGGAAAATTTGCAAGTGACATTTTCAAGATGCTACAAAAGCTGTGTACCGTACCATTGAGCAATTCACTGCAACTGGGACTGTAAAGGATTAGCCGAGGGAGCGTTGACCATGCAGTTTCAGGACTCCAGCAGCACAAAAAGCAGTGGCAGCTGGTGTTCGGAGAAATCCTTTGCATAAGCAGACTATCTTGTCCTGTGAAATGAACATTTCAAAAAGGACAATGTCCAGGCTTCTGTCAGAGGACCTTGGACTAAGGGCTTATCGCCAACGTACATGCCTAAAGAAGCTGAGAGTGCTTAAATGTTGACGTCTCCTACAGCATTACGCTCAAAATAGTCATTGGAATATCCTCTTCTCTGATGAAAAAGTTTTCACAATTGAGGAGTCTTTCAGTGTGCAAAATGACAGGGTTTATGCATCATCACCTCGGGAAGCCAGTAATAAGGTTCCCAAAGTTCAGAGGGCCCATCATCCCTTCTCAGTTAAGGTGTGGTAGGGGGTGAGTTATTCTGGTACCACCCAGCTACATTTTTACGAAAAGGGCGTTAAAACGAGTGCCAGAGTGTATGAAAGCTTTGTTTTGGAGCCTATTATCAAGAACTTGAGTGGCACATTGTTTCAAAACCAACCATGGACTTTCCAGCAGGATCACAAGCCCAGGTCAATGCAAGCATGGCTTCAGCACCATGTCCCTGTCCTCATTTTACCTGAAGATTGGCCCAGTAGCGGTCTGGACCTGAATCTATTGGACTACTGACTGTGGTCACTGCTTGAGGGCATCACCTGCAAGAGGAGACACCCCACCATTGGAAGTTTAAAGCATTCCCTGTTGTCAGCAGTGACAGATTTCCCCTTGGATGTCGTCTGTTCTGCCATAGATGAGTGGCCACAAAGACTCAGATCCTGTATCCATGCAAAAGGTGGCCATTTCGAAAAGTGATTGGTGCTGTGTGTAATGAATGCCTGTTGGTACAACATATTGAAAGCCATTTAAAATATTTTGCATGGTATTAGAGTTTTTCACTTTTCAAGTTGTAACAGTATTTATGGCTAGACTAGGTACTGTCGATCCAAGTCTGTATAGTTACCTCAGTTTGTCACACAATTGTTTTCACAGACCTTTCTCCCCCCCCCCCCCCTCAATTTTCGTCCATCATGCTGTAGATGAATTACTCCTTACCTAATCCTTTAATGAAGTTCAGCTTTTTATATTTTGAAATCACTGAGAAGCTATGGTACAGGATGGAATGATATCCTTAAAAACTTGTTGCAAGTGCTTGAGACTTTTGAGTCTCATTTAAACTGCTTTTAAAATCCTATAAAATTGCTGCGCTAAAGCACTCTTTCCACCTCTATTTTGGAAATTGGCTGTCTCCACAATAGAAGTTAACCCTACACTGTATACTATGATTGGGAGAGGGACAGAACTGCTGCACCATTTACTCATAAAGAATGCTGCTATTTAATGGTGCAGTTCATTTAGGTGGATCAACCTTAGTTTTTTCATTTCTCAAAATTGTAATAGTGACCCTAATATTCTGTCAATTTGCTGTACATGCCTAGCGGAACTATGTAATTCAAGGTTCTTTGTATCATTTGTGTTGTATTCTATTCAAATAGGCATGGGAAAAATATGAAGTACTGCTAGAAGCACCTCCATCAGTAATTGGTAATTTTAGCTGTCTGGAGCAGCCAATAATTCTGTAATAATAATGTCTGCCAAAGTTCTTAACATTAGTTGTAGCTGAGCCACAGGTACTTAGACATGGCTGCCATCATTGATTCTCCTGCCAAGTATGAGTTACATAGCATCATTGTTTTTTTTACAACCAGAAGGGAATAATTCATCAGAAATTCATTGTAAAATGAGCTGTATTTATGGTATACACTGTAGTGATGGTGTTGTGCATGAATGGTGTAGGAACTTTAGAGAATGCTGAAACTGATGTTCATTATGAAGGTGGACAGGGAACAAGTCTGTCACCGGTGACAAAAACCTTGTTCAGCAAGTTGATCAAGCAGTATGAGAGAGACAGAGATTTACTATCAGTGAGTTGTTTATGGATTTTCTGAACATTTCAAAAACTTTGTGCATGCTGGGTTCCCAAAAAGCTGTGGGGGACCATAAAACATGTTGCATACATCAGCCTTATTGTTTCTCAGAGGAACGCTGATGATGGAAAAAAATTTTGAGTTTCATTGTGACTGAATGAAAGGTGGATTCCTTATGACAGTCCAGAATCCAAAGAACAATCCAAATAATGGATGCACACACATTCCTGCAAAAATCTAGAAAGTTCAAACATTCAGCAGCAGGAAGACCATTGCTACTGTTCTCTAGGATCAGAAAGGTAAGTTACTTATGGAGCGTATGGACTACTATCACTGCATATATGTGCTGTGAGACATTGTCATCTGCAGAAGGCCATTCAAAACAAAAGAGTACAACCTGTCTGAAGAATGAATTCAGATGACCAACAATGGAAGCTTGCATAAAATTAAACAGATAAGTGCTATTACATCACCCTTGATGATGCATGCCCTGTACCATTCAGTTTTAAGAGAAATTAATATAGTACATAAACTCATAAATGCTGTTTAAAGAAAGAGCCCTTTTGAAGGTAGATGAACCTATTCTGGAGAATACTTAACGGCATGGGTTTCGCAAGTGCATATTCCCACCATCTCTGACCTCCTTAAACTGAGCTACACTACACCAGCGACCTCCTCAAACAACTACACTCATTCGTCAGATGGATGATATTCTGTCATTTGGAATTCTTTTGATTCATGTCAACAAGAAAATGCATATTGCTATGGTAATAGCTGCTTATTCAGTTTCATTGGGAAGTGTTCAAGCACACAGCTCGGATCTAGCACCAAATTACTTAAATCTTTTTGTCAGCAGAAGAAAGGTCTGAGAGAAAAGTTTTTCATAAAGGGAGAACTTAAAGATGTCATGAAGACATTTTCATGTGCTGGCGACAATCTTTTATAAAGATGAATTGGAAAGCCTGTCTATCAATATTAAAGTGACTTAAGCTTCACAGTAATGGCCGCGTCGTGGCTAAGTGATTAGACCACTCGACTATCACCAAGGTGGCCCAGGTTCGATCCCAGGCAACCACAAAGTGAGATTTGTGGTGGACAACACAGCGCTGGGGCAGGTTTTCTCCCAGGATCTGCGGTTTCCCCTTCCATCTCATTCCACCGGTGCTCCATCTTCATCTCATGTATCATCAGTTCACTGCCTGTAGTGCCGCATGTAATAAAAGCGGGTGTGAAACGCTACACATATATTCCATTTCATTTCACAGTAACTTTGTAGAAAAGTAACTGTAACTGCGCTTGACTACTGGTAATAAAACCATTTCGTAGTTCACATTTGTCTTTTTGTTATGTTTCATTGGATATTTTATTTTTAAAAAAAGCAGTCCTCGTATTTTGTTTGTTAATGACACTGTCAATTGCCAGGATTACGTTAATGCTGCTGGTATGCCCTAAGTTTGTCCTGCAGGAGTTATTTTATATCCTAGTGAATCTGCTGACATGGAGCTGTCGCTATTAGGCATATCTAAAAACCATCAGTCTGGACCTGGTCTAACCTGCGTTTCCCTGATCTAATGTGTGATTTTTATTTATGCTTTCCTTTGAAAAACAGGTATTATTGTAACCCTCTAATGCTATAGGAATTTAGTGATAATGACCATGCAAGAAATCAGAAAGATTCCTGCTGCTGAGGAAAAACTTTTTTTTTTTTTTTAGATAAGTTGTCAGTTTGAGAACAAAAGATCAAAGCATCTTCTGTAAAGTAAGCATTTTAGCACACCTCCAACAGTGCAGTTTTCCTGGTGATTCAGTTCTCTCTCAGAGTAACCTGCAAAGTAGGTTAATTTATATTTTAATTGATCCTATATGTCATAGGATAGCTTAAAGCTAATTAAAGGGAGATTTGGATCAAAGGTTCAAGGAATTGTTGCATCCCTATACAAGTTCTTATCAAGCTTAACTGTACCATGAAACCCGAAACTATCCCCAGTAATGTACTGAGGTTGAATTGACCCCTAGCACTCTGAACTATATGATGCTCCCCTGCTGTCATATGTATCCAGGAAATAATATGCCAGAATTTTTAAAGCCAATTTCATTGTTGCTGTTAAACAATTTTATCCCAAAATCCATAGCCTATAATATATCCCTTGCAATCTTATAAAATTACAACTGTCATACAAAAACTAAACTGACAAGGGTGGAGGATGGATATGTCAGAATTGCTGCTGTGGAAGAGAGGGAAAATATTGTGGCATGGCAAGAATGAAAGAGAGAGAAGTTATATCTAGGAAATGTATTTTTAGGTGCTAAAAAAGAAACCTTTATTTTTAATTTATTAAAAATTGAGAGTATATTTAACAGAAAGTTAAAAAAAAAAAACTGTTTTAACAACTCAACCATAATGAATGAATTATGGGACATGACATGGGAATGTGTTGAAAATCCTTTGCAGTTACAGTGGACACAACACATATTTTCTCGAAATTGTCCATTGAAATATCTACCCATTGTCATGAAGTATTGTCTAGTATTGGGAGATCATTCTACGTGTCACGAAATCATTCAAGCATGTTTCATAAGAGGCATGTCACTAACACTTAAACTTCTCAATATCTACTTGATGGCCTTCTAAAATTTGTACAGTTTGCCTCATAATTTGAATATTTTTATTTTTTCAGTTGCTGATTTTAAAATTTTGCACCTTTAAACCTTTGAAGGAATTGATTTTTGTTTCTACATTAACAATTTCCCCTTTGCTGCACTCAGTATTAGCTAGTTGTTCTCCAAGCAGACCTGTGTCCATTTAAATTCTGAACTATTACTACAGACATCAAACGAAAAGTGGCCTATATATCTGCATAATTACATTTTTAACTGGCAAAATTAAATTGCTTAATGAATAGCTTGCATAAATTGGTTTGCAGAGAATAACATATAAATTTAATTTTAACGTTTTATTACTGAAAAGATCAACCCCTTTGTAGGCAAACGATATTTATATATGTGTACCTTTTTTTAACACATTTTTATAGCAATGCAATTTACAGTTTGTTATTTTGCAATGTTAAAAACCAGACTAAAATGTCCTTAAGTTAGCAAAATAAAATTACAATAATTTCGGAAACATTTTTCTGATACTCACCCTTATAATATTTCCATCCCTGCCATTATTGCAGCGAACATATTGCATCTTGTCGGTAAAATGCTATATACACTATTCCAATGCACAATAAAAATGTTCTATATGCACATAAAGTTATTAGTGGTTTTGTATGTACACCCTTGTGTTAGTTTTCAACTTCCACCCCCCTCGCTTGGTGATAATTGTGGAAGCACCCAATTCTACATAAGGCAATGTCACACTGTCTGCACTTATATTGAGACTACACACCGCGACCTGGTTTTGTTTTCCTTTTCTTTACAATGCACTGAATACACGATTTCACCTGGCCTGGTATTTTTACGAGGGTGTGAAGAGAATTAGGTACAGGGGTGGCAGAAGGCAGACTATGCTGAAATCCCACTCGCTTACGTGACGTAAAATCTGCGATTAGCTGTTGCACTAAATTCTGCCTGTAGTGAAGAAGTCTATTGCCATGAGCAGTAGAAGCAGGTCTGTTTGAAATGTCATATATTATAAAACTATTAACAATAGCAACATTCAGGACGAAATGGAACAAATATTTCCACCATTTTTTTTAAGGCCGGTCGACACCGTAATACTCCCTCCTTTGGTCCACGAGGTCAATCCCTGCCATATTATGAGTGTAATTTATCACTGCAGTAGGACACTGTATTTTAATTTTTTCTTTTCCCTTGCCACTTTTCCTTTCTACCTCTCCATCAGTTCTGGGATAGGAGTTGGTAGATAATAAAAGAGGGTCCCTGTTATGCCAAACAACTGCAGTTACACCTTTATGTTGCAATTTGCAAGATTCGCCCCTTTTCAGTTTCAGTTGTTTTGACTATGAAAACTGTTTTGGCCAGTCTTTTCTTCCAGTTGTACCACACACATAAATTTTCTTATCCAGAAGCAATTTCATTAGCCACGTGGAAGTAAAAAAATTATCAAAATAGACATGATGCCACAATCCAGTGTACTTCACACATGTCTAAAACAGCCTGTTCCCCAAGTAGAAGATCACTGTTTCTCGCCTCCTTTTTCCCCAGATAGATTTTACATGTCAATAAATGCCCACTTTTACTGTCTGCAATACCCCATGCCTTTATCTCCCATTTTGTTGGTTTAGTGGGCATATATTGTTTCAGAAAGAAGCACCCTTTGAAGCCTATCATTGCTTCGTCAACAGAAAGATCGTGATTGTGGCTTAGCAGATTCGTCATTTAGATGCACTTGGAACAGCCTCCAGGGTACTGATGTAGCTATAAACACATTGGAAAACTGCTTAGTTATGCAGCTGCACTCTGCTATTTCAGTGTTATTTATGGTTTGTTATTACATTCTGGCATGACGAAAACACTTTAACATTGCAACAGGAGAATGATTACGTCAACACAGCTCCTAACATATGAGCTCAGCATAAACAGAACCCATATGAACGATAAACACATTTACTACGTTCTACTACGCTGTGCATAGCAGTCCATTCATTATTTTACTACGCTTTACTATGCTGTGCGTCACAAAGGGTTTACTTTCTGTCAAGAGATTGGTTGTTGCTTCTTTTTGTAATGGAATTGCAAAAGAAACTCAAGTTAGCAGCAATAGAAGCCACATTCTTTGTTAAGCAACTGTTACTAAGCAAATGTTGAATAATCTCTGTGATAAAGCATCATCTTTCTCCAGTTCTTCCACAACCAATTTAAAACTTTCAAATTTTCAGCATATACACCACTCCACATTGATGACCTAGTTCATTTTAAATATAAGGTGCATTCAAAAAGAAACAAACCATAGACATAATTACAGAAACCAGTACTTATATGTTAGAAGTGTTGGCCCTGGCTGTTGACACTTGCCCCACTGTGATACAAGGCGGTGAATGGCTGTGTCATAAAAGTCCCAGGTCTGCGATAGGGGTCAGTTCTGCATGTACAGCTGCATGTCGTCCTAGGTGAATCGTTTGCCCCTCAGAGCCTTTTTAAATGGACAAATGGCATAATCATAGGGAGAGAGGTCTGCACTGTATGGAGGTTGCCAAGAACCTCCCATTTGAATTTCTGCAGGAGTGCCACGACTGTGTCGGCCATATGAGGCTTTGCATTGTCGTGGAGCAGAATGACCACACAGGTGAGATTGCCTGGTTGTTTTGATTTGACCGCTTGGTGAAGGTTGGTCAAGGATTGCGAATAATGCTGAGCATTCAGTGTTGTCCCATGCTGCAGGAAGTGTATCAGAAGGGGACCATCTTGGTCAAAGAAGAACTTCAGCATAGCCTTTCGTGCACTTGTGTGGATGGCCTTGGCTTTTTTTGTTGGTGGTGACCCTGGTTGCTTCCACTGAAGACTTTGTTGTTTTGATTCTTGTTCGAAGTGATGATACCATAACTCATCTCCAGCCACCACTTGTGCCAGGAACTCATTTCCTTCTCTAGCATAGCGCTACAGATGATCAAGACATTGGGCTGTTCGACATCCCTGGTGTGGTTGAAGACTGTGGTGCACCCATTGGGCACACACTTTGCGCAAGATCAGTCATTCCTTCATGATGGTGTGAACACTTCTGACACTCAATCTGACCTCAGCGGCTATGACTTTCTCTGTCATTCGGCGGTCCTGGGTAATGAGTGCATCAACCTGCTGGACGATGTCATCGGTAATGCAGTGTTGTGCTCCAGACCATGCATAATCGGCTAACAGCAGCCATTTCCCCTTAAGCACAGTAAATATATAATATGCCAAAATTGCCAAGATCTTCAGTATAACTTAAAAGTGTTTCAGAGAATTGATCCAGAAGGTGCAATTAGCTTATCTTGAAAAAGAGAATCAACTTTTAAAATTGAGTCAAGAGTGGGATTTGGACAATTGATCTCCATTCCATTGCTCTTATCAACTGGATTACCATAACTGTAAATATGTCACTAATATTATTCTTGGAGGTCTATTAAGTCATGTTGCATTCAAAGATTTGTACTTAAGGGGGTGCCATGAAATACTTTTATTTTTTATCATCTCTGGACATTAAGTTAATCACCAAAGGTAAAATGATGAATTATTTCAATCCCTATGTAAAATTTCAAATTTTATTTTCTATTCTGTTCAACTGCTAAGAACATTGGCACAGAAAGCCAGAGATCCATTCTTTGAATCCCAGCTATGGCTTACTTTTTTAAATCTGATTCGTCATTTCTAAACTTTGCATGCATGCTGCTTCTGTGAAGGAATGCATTTGTTAATAAAATTAGCTTGCTTGTTGATGGAAAAAGTTATAGAAACTTTGCCAGTATTCTAATAGAACATAAAACAATTCAGAATTTGAATAAAATTAGTAATAATATTGAAGATTAAAAGTTCCTCCAGTTCCAAAGATATGAAGAAATGCTAAAACATGAATTTATTATCTTCTTATGACCAGGCCTGAAGAAAAGAAGTGGCTAATTTTCAGAGAAAATTGAATCCAAGAAAAATTGACTTTACTTCAGAACTTATCGAATGTTTCATGTATGAAGAATATAAGAAGTTTATTGTACAAAACAAAAAGCTCACAATTTTGCTAAATTATTCGGAGTGTTTTTCAACAAAAAGTAAGTGAAAACCACTTTAATGCTGATTGATAGCAAAATTGTAGCAGTTGGTTTTTCACTCAGGCAGTTCTATAAAATATACATTTATAAGTACATAATTGCTTTAATACTTCTGTAGGTACAGATTAATCTAGTGAAAGAAATGTTTCACATTAATAAAAATGAAATGCGGACACTAATTGGACATTCCTAGACATTATTGAATTTGAATGAAGCTTAGATGGGCAACAATCCTGTAGTATTAATGCATTGGGTGGAAAATTAAATATTTAATTTGAGTTTGTATTAAATGGGTGATATAGATAATTTGTTCTGTTTCTCTTCATCATATTCACTGTAATGCCCATTCACAATATGTGGAATGCTTACATGCATTAAAAAGTCTTGTAAATCTACCATTATCTTAAGCTATAAATTTTGTTCATTTTGCACAAGATCCCCCAGTGAAAAGAAAGCATGGGACAAAATTGGCTTAGGAAGGTTAGAAAAATATTTTCCACTTCTTTATAGAATTTTTGGTAACTTAAATGAAACTTTTAAAAATGTGTTTTTATTATAATGCATAATTTGATC
This sequence comes from Mantis religiosa, assembly GCA_030765055.1. Classification (NCBI taxonomy): domain Eukaryota; kingdom Metazoa; phylum Arthropoda; class Insecta; order Mantodea; family Mantidae; genus Mantis; species Mantis religiosa. Next base: position 267,884,473 of record CM060950.1, on the reverse strand, counting down.
AATGTTTAAAGACATAACAGGGTTATATGTGCGTAATGTTACATCTCAGGTGCATTCATTTTATGATAATGTAGCAGCATTGTTACATTAAATATTTTTTAAATAATATTGATGCCTTATTTTAAAACTTGCACATCATTTCAAGTTAAATACATTTTAAATAATATGTAAAAAAAAAATTGAAACTAATAACAGTGAAGCAATACAAATATTACAATAAAATATAATGATTTGTTATAAACTTCATTATCTTTTAAATAAAATGTGTAAATTCTTCACAGAACTCATGAGACTAATTTCACAAATATTTTCTTGCATCATCAGTAGAATATTTGCGAAACTAGTCTCCTGAGATCTGTGAAGAATTTATCAATTTTCTTAATAAGATAAGTGAAGTTTGTAACAAATCATTGTATTTTGTTGTAAAGTTTTAAATGCTCTACACTGGTGCTCTAATGCCTGTCTTTTTCCTTTGGACTGGCCATTTTGGAAATTTAAATTATTTTATCTGAAATAACATAAAGCATAACGTACATGACTTGCCTATAATATATAATGTTGTACTTAGCTCTGGTATTAAGTTTTTTGTTATCAGATTTTGTTTACAAAAGCCAAGTGTTTAGCAGAAAATTTAATATTTTTTTGCCATGTTTGTCCAGAAAATATCTAAAATAACCTAAATTTATAGCTGTTTTATACAAATGTGTACCAGCTGTATTTCATCAAAATAAAAAATAAAAGATCTGATGTTTATATTCACAAGATACTGTTATGCACTATTATGATTATATTTCACTTTTACAGTATTTTTAAAAATTTAGAAGTTTTTTTGCATTTTATGTTAATCAGTTAAATATTTCCAGAAATAGTTTGTTACATATTTCACTGTGGGCACAAAGAAATTGAAGTGATAGTTAAACGTTTAAATATGTTGGCCTTGAAATTTCATAATCTCTCCATGACATTGTAACAAACATGAATAAGAGCACTTCAACTCAGTGAAAGATTCAGACCATTATCAGTGAATATGTCAGACATAGCTGATGTCACAAAAATAATTATTTGAAATAAAATTTGTATTTTGAAAGAACCTACATTCATTATCTAAGAAGCTTATAACCATCTCTAATGGTTTATCAGTTATGCAAAATTATAAAAAGTTCTTTCCGGATGAAGACTTAACATACTATTCGTGCAAATTAAGGATATATATTTTGTCATGTAAATATTTTAAATATATGAATGTATGGTATTTTATTAAAAATTGTCACTTTGTTCTTCCTTCTCTCTCTCTCTCTCTCTCTCTCTCTCTCTCTCTCTCTCTCTCTCTCTCTCTCTCTCTCTCTCTCTCTCTCTCTCTCTCTCTCTCTCTCTCTCTCTCTCTCTCTCTCACACACACACAGTAAATAAAATGTGCATCTAGCCATACAGTTGCACCCAGTTAAGTTAAAAAAAAACAGCAAAAATGTACACTTGCCTACATGAGTTGCATCTTATCATCTAGAACATGGGTTGGGAACTGGCACTCATTGAATGCATCAACATTTCCTCTCAATTACCCCTTCTGCTACTGGCTAACTCAAACTAGTTTGCTCGCTTGTTACATAAAGGAGGAACGTGGAAACAATTAGTGGTGTGTGTTACTTTAGAGCTAGATGATGCTGTGTTAGCTTATTGTTTTTGTAAGGAATGGGAATTAGATTATTTTTATACTGAACATAATGAAAAGGCAGTCTGTGTGTTATGCTGTTATGTTTTATTGCACATTTTAAGAGACATCACTTCAATGTGAAGCATGCCAAGAAGTATGGAAAAAGTATCATTTTCAGTTATTGCTTACATAAAAATTGTAATAAATTCTGGAAGTAACTTGTCCATTGATGTATAACTGTGACAAATTGCTGAGAATAAATGTAATGAACAGTGTAATTTCGTACAACTTCGTATCAATATCAGTCAACCTCAGTGACTGAATTGCATGCTTGATTCCACAGGAGGTTGAAGTTTTAAGTGAGCTTAAAATTAATATCTGATCAATTACTAACTGTTGTTACATTATCATTAGTAACAAATGAAAATTCCCTTGAATTACAAGGTGTGTTTAATATACAAAAGCCTTATTTGGAGAAGGATAGATATACTAGTCTCACTTAGAGTACTATGGCTTCAGAGGACAAATTAATAAACTATTAACATCATATCTTAAAAATCGTTTGCAATGGACAGAAATAACTTGGAAAAAAGGGAATGTTATAAGCCACATTAAATCAGAATATAACTTAGTGAAATCTGGTGTACCACAGGGATCAGTACTAGGACCTATACTTTTTTTGATTTATATTAATGACTTACCTGAACCAGTAAACAGCAAGGTCATCTCATATGCAGATGATACATCTATAATATGTTGGAGTGAAGGAGAAGAAAGCTTAGAAGAAAAAACAACAAATGCAATTGGCGAAATATCTCGGTACTTTCTAAACAATGGACTAAAGTTAAATATAGGAAAAACAAAATTTACGACATTTCAAAGCGATGATCTAAATATAAACATTAACAATATACCTTTGGAACGGGTAAGAAACTTTAAATTTTTGGGCGTTCATATAGAAGATACTCTAACCTACAGTACAAACGTAGACATGGTTTGTAATAAAATGAACTCGGGACTCTACCTATTACGACAACTAGCAAAATATGGGAATATCAATACTCTTAAAACTGCATATTATGGCATTATCTTCCCACACTTAACATATGGTATTGAAATTTGGGGGGGAACAAGTAAAACCAATATGGACAGGCTATTAAAAGTACAAAAGAAATGCATACGAACCATGTACAACTTCGTTTTCAACAAACATGTTGGGATACATTCAAATCACAAAACATCCTAACAGTAGTATCACTCTATGTATTCAAAACCATTATACTTGTAAAAGACCAAAAGCAACATAACATCCTCAATAAAGATTGCCATACATATGATACGAGGAGAGCAACTGATTACCATAGGGTGAGCACGAATAAAAGTCTAACTAATAAAGATCCATTTAAAATAGGTGCCATATTATACAATAAATTGCCATCTGAAATTAAGAATACTTCTGACTCAAAATTTAAACTGGTCTTAAAATCATACCTAATTGAAAACTGTTTGTATAGTATAAATGAACTGTAATATATATGTATGTAGTATAAATGAGTTGTATACCTATGTATACAATAAGGTTTGTACGTAATTTAGGCATTTTGATCTTTTTAAATAACTTATACTTTTGTAAACAACTCTATATTTTGTAAATAACTTTTGATCATTTTGTATTTTGACTGCATAGAGATAATTGACAGTGTCAGATGCTCTTGTAAGAGTCTATTGGCCACAATAAATTATATATTAAATTCACTCACTAAATGTTGCCAATTATATTTTCTTTGTTAAAATAATACATCATTTCAATTGCTGTACCAGTGACACAGACTATGGCTCTGTAGGAGTGGAGCAGCCGGGCACTAATGAACACACAAAGTGGAGTGTGGTGTGGTAACAATGTTATTCCTCCACTATAATTCCCGAACCTTGATTTAGAGCTTCCACATCTACAAAATCATACCATTCTCAGACTGAGGTTCCACAAAAATTGTAAGAATCATAGCATTGACAAGTATTTGCCATCCTGTAGTGTCCTGCCAGTGTCACTTTTCTCTTAAATTCCATAAATCAGGGAAAATATGTACATGTAAAGAAACAAATAAGCTTTAGCATTAGACAATGAATTTAACATAAAGAATGAATAGCATTTGTTTTGTGGCATTAAAAGAAGCTTAAAGTGCAGCACTATGAAGAATGTGGTCCTCATTCAAACAAGCAATTCATTGAGTATGTAAGGTATACAGGCTTTGTGTGGAAAAAAATCAGTAAAATTGTTGTTACAGAATTCCTAATTTTGATGAAACTTAATATATGATATGCAGCAGTCTTGAGGACTTCAAAGATAACTTTTATCCTCTTACATGCTGTTGCAAACCTTTGACTGCCAGATTAAAAAAAAAAAGTTCAGATGAGGTGGCACTATGTTAGTTTTAGGAGCTTCAAACTTTTGGGATGTTAAAATAGGGGTCTGTTCAAAAAAGTTTCAGAACATTTGTAATTTTGCACCGATGGAATGTTGGAGCAAAATTTGGTTGGCATTCCTGCACACTCTTGTGTTTAATTTCTAACTGCTGGAAGTTTTATAATTGTATGCCTGTTACTTATTGCTCAATGCTGTATTGAGCAGACCATTCATTTGCACAGTTTGCAAATTTCAAGTAGTAGAGTTAGAGGAGCAATAAGTCTGCATTAAATTTTGCATAAAACTCGAAAAACTAGGGGTCCCGGGTTCGATTCCCGGCGGTGGGGTTGGGGGTTTTTCTCCGACCAAGATAATTCCCCATCTTCCCCAGAGTCTGGAAGTATGAATGAGAGTGTGAATGTGTGTGTGATCTAATGATTAAAAAACCAAAAGATAACGAGTTAACACCTTCAGTATGTTCCAAAGGAGAACGGCCGCCGATATGACAATAGCAGTTAAAGGCAGGGTATAAAAAAAATCTTTACAAAGACACACCAAATGATGCAGGAAGCCTACAGTGATGAATTCTTAAGCCATACTTTATATTATGAATGGTTCATACAGTTTAAAAGGGCTGGATGGAAGTTAAAGATGACTCTTGTTCAGCACGCTGTTTCAACAACACTCTTATCAGGAACATCAACAAAATTGTATGTGGCAATCGAGAACTGGCTGTCTGAGAGATTGCAGAAAAATGCAGTTGAATTATGTGATGATAGCATCTTGTAAGGCATTGTGTTGCCGCCAAGTTTGTCCCATGGCTCATGAGTCAAGACCAGAAAGACCATCACCTCACAATCTGTGAAGAGCTTTTGGATCATGCAAATGAGAACAAGGAACTCTCTTTCATCAATATGGACGTTATATGACGTCCAAGTTAAAATGCTGCAAACCATTATGGACATGTATAGACATCTTGTACATGCATGCATGTAATGCTTATTTAATGCCAATTATTTTAATCTTTCTATTTTACAATGAATTTAAATTATTTCTATAAGTAGAAAACTTAACCTTAAAAGTTTCTTTTTGAATGGTACAAGCTCAAAAACTGGATAAACACACAGGAGCACATCTTCACATTCACAGCAAATAATTGTTTTTTTTTTTTTTTTTTTTGGCAAACTTCTTTTTCGTGGCACATTAGACATTTTTGAAATGGTCACAATTTTTTTGGTGGGGGGGGGGGGGTATGAGTGGTATTCTTTTAGGAAAATGTTTTCTCTCAAGTATGAGAGGTGCTGTGGCGGTAGATTTCTTACCCCTAGAATGAAGAGACCTCTGAATGTTACAGTACTCAATTAGGTTACAAGCTACTGATACACGTAAGTCAAGCTAGGTCATTGTCTTGCATGAATTAAGAGCTCTGCAGATTATTAAACAATTGTGTATGGTTAGATCCAGTAGTATAAAAATACTTTTTATAACATTTAACTGTTTTTTTGTAAAGAGGGATAGTTTGCAATAACTGATTCAAACCACCCATATTTGACCCATTATTTCCCCCAGAAATGGAGCAGCTAACATTCCATCTGTAGACCAGTACATGTCTAATGTAGGTTTAGCAATAACACGCATGCTGTCCCCTTCTGAATTCTCCTCTTAGGTCCTAAATTGCCTTTACTGATTAGGACTTCCTTCACCCTACTTACATATATGTTTGTTTCCATAACAATGAGATGCACTAAGTCATCAGAAAAAAAATTTGGAAAATATCAGTTGGTTGGATGTCTGAAGTTAGCTGTACACCAGAAAATAGGTCTATTTGTCTATATATCTATGTGCATTCAAGTTATCTTGACACTCCACAATATTGATTCTTAATGAACTCATAAAGGAAATGAATCATTTTCTTCCTCTCTGCTACCTATACACCTCCCTCATAAATGCCATCAATATCCAAATCATGTCAAACAGCAAAAGGTTCTCCACATTTTCTTAAGTGATATAAGAAGCCTGTGCACATTCTATGCAAGCTAATTTATTTGTTACATTACTAGGATAAGCCATGGTTAACACTGAAATTTTATAATTTCAAATGTGCTATTAATTTAACTCTCGATAGCTATAAGAAATCACTCTGAACACTGAGTGAGTATAAATAACAAATACTGAGCAAAAACAGCTGCATAAGGCTACCATAAATTTCAGTTGTGAAAACTGTAATAAGAAGTACATATACGAGGGCTATCCAGAAAGTAGATTACGTTTTCGTCTGTTTCTGCTAGGGGCGGGGCTAGCGCGGCCATCTTGGGGTCAGAGCGTTGCGCAGCTCAGTCGGCATCTAGCCGTGCTAGTGAGAGGTTCGTGCTGTGCTCCGTTCAGATACTGTGACGGTTTGAAATGTCTGCGTTAATTGAAAATCCCGCGAGGTGCGTGCAGTAATAAAACTGTAAACCGATAGAAATCTATCGGCAGCTTTGTGAAGTGTATGGGGACAACATTATCACTGAAGGTGGAGTGCGTCAGTGGGTCATCAGATTTAAAAATGGCCGAACCAATGTTCACGACGAAGATCGAAGTGGGAGACCCAGCATAGTGACTGCCGAACTTGTCGAAAAAGTCGATGCTAAAGTCCGTGAAAATCGAAGGTTCACAATAACGGAACTTTCTTTGAGTTTTCCACAAATTTCGCGAAGTTTGTTGCACGAAATCATCAGCGAAAAGCTTGGTTACCACAAGTTTTGTGCAAGATGGATTCCAAAAATCTTGACAGAGGACCACAAAAATCAGCGAATGGCTGCAGCGTTGAACTTTTTGGACGTTTACCATAAGGATGGTGACTCTTTACTCGATCGCATCGTTACTGGTGACGAAACATGGGTGAAACACGTGAACTGTGAAACGAAATTGCAATCAATGCAGTGGGGGCACACAAGTTCTCCCCAAAAACCCAAGAAATGCATGCAAACAATGTCGGCAAGGAAGATGATGGCGACTGTTTTTTGGGACAGAAAAGGTGTGATTTTGGTGGACTTCCTGGAAAGAGGCACTACGTACAATAAACTCTCAAAGGTATTGCCAAACTCTCCAAAAACTCAGAAGAGCCATTCAAAACAAGCGCAGAGGAATGTTGAGCTCTAAGATCTTGTTGATTCACGACAACGCCCGGCCCCACACGGCAAATGTCACTCGTGAAGTTCTTGAATCTTTTAAGTGGGAGTTGTTTCCTCATCCACCGTACAGTCCCGACCTGGCACCGAGCGACTTCCACCTATTCCCAGCAATGAAGAAGTGGCTGGCTATGCAGCGTTTTGATGACGACGCACAGCTGCAAGAAGAGGTAACAAAGTGGTTGAAGGCGCAGGCGGCCGAATTTTTCGACGAAGGAATTTCCAAGCTCGTACATCGCTACGATAAATGCCTTAATTTGAATGGTGACTATGTCGAAAAGTAGTATTTGAGTGTGGCTTTCATCTGTATATAATAAAATTTGTTTCCTATACTTTGTTTACTTTTTATTCCAAAACGTAATCTACTTTCTGGATAGCCCTCGTAGGTACAGATGCTGACAGACGTTTGTTTCTTTCCACCGTTGTGTGAGACACAACATATACAATGATTGTTGCTTGGTGGTATAAATTAAACCTTGAAACAGAGGAGTTGCTTACACAGCTATACATATCGTTTGTATGCACACAAAACGACTCAAATATTAGATGTTTTCAATGCAAAGAATGCATTTGCTACAGTGAAACAGTAGTGAAATTTCAATTATTTATTAATATACTCTCTACTTTATTGATACAGTAGATGTCTAATGATTTTAATGGGCTTTGAACTAGTTCTTGTTTTGTTTAAATAACTTAATAAATACGGAAGATATGAATGTTTATTTAAGAAGCATTTTTACAGCATTTAACAATTTAAATGCCTTTCTGTTTATTGGGTATCGGTACCAGCCTCTGCAGGATTTAATGGCCATTGCTGAAGCGGTTAAGAGAATCATAGCTGGTGTTGAGATATAGATCTATGGTTATGATGCTGAAACCAAGGTTCATTCTTCACAATGGTTGGGAAAGGTTATGCAAGATAAAAAAAAGAGCTTGTCAGGTCAGATCGGGTCAAATGGCAGTCATGCTGGTAGTTGGTCAGATCGGTCAAATGGCAGTCATGCTGGTAGTTTTCTTTGACTTTGAAGGAAGGATTCGTTTATCACAAATTTGTACCACAGGGACAAATGATGGAACTATCCGGACATGTTGCAATGCCTGAGAGAAAATGTGAGAAGGAAACAGCCTGAAATGTGGCAAGACAATTCATGGCTCTTGTATCACTATAATGCCCCTGCATAGTCATCCCTGTTTGTGTATGACTATTGCACAAAAAATGAAATCTCTGTGCTGCCTCATCCTCCATATTTTCTAGTCTTAGTCCCTGGGGCCTTTATTTTTATTTTCAAATTTAGAAACCTTGTTGAAAGGCCGAAGATTTGCAATGATAAAACAAAATAAAATAAAATAAACTTTGCTGATGGCGCTTTGTTCAATCCAAAAATAAGGTTTGTTTGTTTATCTGCTGTAGGAGTCAGCCAGACTCATGGCATTGTCAAAAATACAGTTTATGTACAATAATTTTCGAAGGTGTACCAAAACTGCTTCTAGAAGTGGAAACAGTGTTGGGAGTGCATATCAGTTGTAGAGGAGAGTATTTTGAAAGAGACCATGTATAATGAGTAAAAGATAAGAGTAGCTATATTTTTTGGACAAAGTTCCAGAATTTTTTGAACAGACCTCACATATGAATCACTTATGGTTATGTAAATTTCATTCAAATGCCCAACTTATAAGCAATGTTTTGTTCTTTCACCAAATATACTACTTATTTATAGTAAATAGAAAAATTATTGTATTCCACTCAGAAGTTTTATATTGAGATACATTTTTAGGTTCCCTGGATCCAAATAAGGCCTTTTTAGAGAAAATGTTCATGTGCACAAACACCATAACTCAAAAGTGAAGAGTTTGTTAAATACAAAACTAGAGGTTAAGCATATTCCAAGGATACAACACAAGATTTTCATGAAAACTCGTTATCAAAAGTACTTCTTGTTAAAAACTTTATTTTTTACTTTCTGAAAAATGGCTCTAATGATCTTTATTAAACTGTCATGTGCTAAAGTATTTACAAGACAAAAGAACATGTATATCTTGTATTTTCTACCAATAGCCAGTGATTTCTCCTTTTATTTGATCGAATTAGAAAAAAAATAGAGAGCATTATATATAATTTGTATTATATAAACCTTTTCGTAGTGGTAGCTGTTTTGGCAATATTTTGTGTTGAAATATTACACCATCAGCATTATTTAACATGGTTTTGTAATTCTTGCTTTTTGTTTTGTTTCCTTTGCAAGAGCTTGTTATCTTGAGTCAACATTTAACTATTGTCTCTGCATGTTGTAACTAAGCACGTCTTGCTTAATTTGACTTCATTCCTAAGCAAAAATATATCATATACAGTATAAAATGAATAAAAAATTTGTTTTTACACAAATTATATAACAGTGATCATATGTGAATTTATCATTGGTGAAGAAAGGCATGTGAATGTAATACATTAGAGTTTTACTTAGCCAGTTGCATACCTAGTAGATAGTGAAAATACTGCAACCCACCTAAACATTTGATGGCAAGATTTCACCATAAATATGTTTTAAAGCCATCTTAATCCCTGCCCTAAAAATATATTTTTAGAAAAAGATCCATATGTGTGCCTTGACCTGCTCTAAAGATTATGCTTTGAATACCATTATAGTTAAGGCATTTACATCACATTTAAAACAGATCCATTGAATTTTCTGGGTGTAGCTTATGTAGACCTTCATTCTGAATAAATTTTGTATATTTAAACTAGGAATAACCAAGCATAGACAGAAATTTGCTTTACAAAAAATAGATCTCTTTATAACTTGAAGTTTATTTCAGATAATTTTTCTTGTGGCATTAGCCACTTCTGAAATATCCATTATTTATGATTTGAATTTTTCAGTAATTTGTCATTGTTTAAAGTGCTATTATTATTGAGCTGTTCCCTACAGTGTCATTGAAAGAGCATGGCATTTTAAGGCTAGAATACAGCAACCAACTTTAAACATTAAGTAGCAGTTTGGTTTCTCTTATCCCCATTGTACCTAGAACAAATTGTGTAATAATTTCATATTGCTGTTTCTAAAAGCTTGTTTGAATTTTAATCCTAACATTTGTTCAAGCTTATTAGTAAATTCCTCTTTATTTACTAATGTTGGTAATATTAAAAAAGTGCACTTTTACCAACTATATTACTTTAAACCAAACCAACTGTTTCAACCCTGGGATATAATCAAGTAGTAATTAACAATTTGGCATGTGTATAGACTGGAAAAGTGGTCCTGATCCAGAGTATGCAAAAGAAGTTCCTCAAATAGTAAAAGTGTCCATAAGCAATGGATTCTGAAAAGAAAAGAAAAGAAAAACAGAACTGTTGAATGGCAAAATCACAACTATCACCCCAGGAAATTAATGTTCAAAACATGTGTTGTGCTCTTATGACTTTCTCCACTCTTGTACAAACTATTCTTACAAATGTATATTTCTCTATCTACTTTATCAACAGATAATAAACCTTTGCAGAAATTATCTCTTTGCTAATTTTTTTATAGATGCAAAAGTTTTATACTTTGTTGTTGAATACAAGTTCATTTATGAATTAGAAATTCCAATTGTTTGATAGGTATCAAATATTTTGGGGATGATTATACTTTGAGATCTAATCAACAAAGATTGAGACTAACTTTTTTCCTACAGCTTCTTTGATTGCTTCCTATACCATAAATATGTGAAAAGAGCAGAATTTTATGTATAATGTGCATACTCTTGTATCAATAAGTTGGTAGTAATGCTCTGTTTTGTAGTCTGTAGCTTTCTTGCATTTTGAGAACCTCAGAATTGAGGTGATGCAAGAGGAACAGTACAGCACAGTAAAATTCTGTTTTTGTTTAAAGCATACAGCCTCTGAAACTTAGGAAAAGCATCAGCAAGCATACAGAGATGATGCACCACCTTGTGCAACAATATTTAGCTTATTTTCAGGAATTCAAAGAAGCCAAGTTTTCTGCATTATGCAATGTAGGCCTGGTGTTTCAGTTCCTGCTGGAACATATCAACATCAACATGCTACTATGATTGTCTCCGAGAATTGATGAATAACAATACATCAGCTCAGTGAACTATTCAGAATTTCATATAGTAAGTCAGTTATCCATGATCATCTCCATATGACCCATGTTTGTGCCCATTGGCACCCAGTGGGCACAAACATCTGTTGACAAGAATCAGTTGACCCCTGGCTGTGCAAATGGATAAAGTCTGCTGCATCTTTTTGCTGATGGAGAGAATGTGTTTCTGGAATTATCACCTGTGATGAGTCATGGTCTATCATTACAACCCTGAAGGAATACAAGCCAGCACACTCTGAAAATTGCCAAATTTGTCAACACTGAAAAAGACAGAAGTTGTTCCATGTGCAGAAAAGGTGATGAACATGTTTTTTGACTTATTTGAATCATTTACCAGCACAGCATGCAATTCTCACTCTTGTTATATCAGCATACTACACATCAATATTGGTTAAACTAAGGAAGTACATTGCAAGGAAACAACCAGGAGTTCATCAGACTGTTGGGCACTTCATTTTGACAACGTACAGCCACACTTCACAAAACATATCGTGCCAATTTTGGTTAAATTCAGCATTACCTGTGTACCACATCTGCAATATAGCTCAATCTTGTCTCAATGATTGTTTTCTTTGTTAAAGAGAAAGCTCAGGCATTCAATTTGAGAACTGAAAAAGTGCTCAAGAAAACTGAGGCATTTCACAAAATGCCATGTGTTCAAGGGCTGACAGATAGAGCATAAAAGTGCAATCAAGTAGGAAAGGATTACTTTGAAAAAAAATCTGTCTTTGTTGATCACTCCTCACAATTTATAATTTACAGTATGTAAACAAATTGTGCCAGATATTTTGGAGACTTTCTGAAAACAAAACACCAAAAATGTTCTTATGAACATGGGTCTAAAAATACTTAATTTGAGTTAAACGAATTCATTACTCCAAGTGGCTTTCTTCTTTGAAGTAGCACATAAACATGATACATACTCTGTTGAAAATGCCAGGAATGCTTCATATTTCATCAATTCCAGTTTGGTTACATGCTCATATTGTAACAGTGACATCAAAATTAATCAGAAAAACTATTTGTAGTCGGTTTATTGACACTTTGTCACTTACATTTTTATATTTTCGAGGGACTAGTTTCGGAAGCCATTGCCTCCATTTTTGCTCTCCTCTCTCTGGCAGTGGAACTTATGAACAGAGAGAGGAGAGCAAACGACAACAGATGCTAGTTGGAGAGAGGTTGAAAATGGAGGCAATTGCTTCCGAAACTAATCCCTTGATAGTATAAAAATGTGACAGTGTGTCAAGAAACTGACAAGTAGTTTTTCCGATTAAATTTAAATATCCCCAAAAGGAAATTCATTGGATTAAAATCAGAGAACAGACATAGGGACCAAGATAATCATGGATGATTCTGCCCAAACATTTTGACTGAATGAATTTCTGTGAGTGTTAGTCCTATTCGATTTGCTTAGAGTTTTCAAAGATCCAGATATGACCATTACTATAATTGAAGATAACATGGTGTGTAAATGTTTTCCATAGACAATAAAAGCAAAGACAAGCCAAAGCCTATTTTAAAAAGAAAGTCAACAAATGAAGGTTCGGTTGATTGAATACCAGCAATCGGTACTATTGTCCATGATTATATGAATTTTTTCAGTATTTTACTGTCAGTAGTACATTCCCAAAATATTTGACAGCAGTTTGTTCACCTGTGGTATTTAGGAGTTATTTCTATTCAAGAAAATATAGATGATAGTTTCTCGGGCTAACAGCCAGGTCAGATTAGGGTAACTACCCAAGCTTTCAGCGACTAACTCTGCCGCCATCCTCAGGGGAACTGAATCTGGGCTACTGGTGTTGCGATATTTATACCTGACGTGCGGCCGATAAGGACCGCCTACTTTTTTCCCATTGGCCGAGCTCCGGCCGATGGAGAAACGTGCGGAACCAATCAGGTGATTGCCGATGCTTCTTTGTACAATCACCTGATTGGTTCCGCACGTTTCTCCATCGGCCGGAGCTCGGCCAATGGGAAAAAAGTAGGCGGTCCTTATCGGCCGCACGTCAGGTATAAATATCGCAACACCAGTAGCCCAGATTCAGTTCCCCTGAGGATGGCGGCAGAGTTAGTCGCTGAAAGCTTGGGTAGTTACCCTAATCTGACCTGGCTGTTAGCCCGAGAAACTATCATCAATAATCAACGCCGGGAAAGCTTCAAGTCATTAAGAAAATATAGCTTTAAGTAGAGTAAGATTATAACCAAACCATTGCATTATTCAATTTTGGTAACCATTCTTTCACACAAGCAGTGGTTAAAACAAAGTTGAAGTAGAATCAAAGTGAAAAATGCAATGCCATAGTTAGGATTTGAAGTATAAATCCCCCGGTTTCCATCTGGTTGCTCTAACCAACAGAACTACTATGGCAACATGCCGACAGCATTAAATTCCCCAACTAACCTAAATTTTTTTCTGATATACCACAAGAAATTCTCAAATTCATTAGGAAATGCAGTTTACAGTGTTATAAATACTTTAAAGTCTTAGGCTTCAAAGTTTAACCAACTATTATGTAAATGGTAATACTTTGTTCTTTCATACAAGCCTTGTATAGAACAAGCTTGGAAAGATAGAATCGGACTTAAAACTTCAATGACCAAAGCCAGAAATTAGAGAATTCATAGTTTCATGGTTCAAATTCTACCTGTTTTTCAGTCTGATTTTACTTTTCCAACATTATTTAGTCTTGTTTATAAATGTAACACATTAATAAATTGCACTGTAAGCTTTGGTTTCAGTTGTATCTAAAAATGGAATGCTTTTTCCATGTTCACAGACCGAGTGTGGTTGTCAATTTACATCCAAACTGGAAGGCATGTTCAAAGACATGACAGTATCCAATACAATAATGGAAGAATTCAAAGATCATATTATGACATCAGGAGTAAGTAATTTTTGGTTTACCCGATAAAGTATTGAAGCACGTGTCAAACCTATCTTCAGTTTGAAATTGAATTTGTACAAATTATACCTTTGTGATTGAACTGCCACTGTTTTGTTGCCATTCTGCCTTTTTCAATATAAATGCCTGTTTTGCAAAATAAAAGTTTTTTATTGCCTAAATTTCATTATTTGTCTATTTATTGTTATTTTATTAATCATTAAATATTTCATTCAGGTTCATTTTATTTCTATAGTCATTAATCCGTTACAATGAAATTTACTTCGCCACATGTATATTATTTTCTTTAAGTTGCAGACAACATAAGCACCCTTCATTCAGTTATTTTCTTTGCAACAGCGAGTGCTGTCGCACAATAAATGTATAGATAATAGTGTTTGAATTACCACTTGTGTTTATTTTAAAAGGCAATAATGAGTGCTATGTAACTTTGTTTTTCTTTCAGTTTTCATTGCAAACTTGTTGTAACTAGCAATAATATGCTGCAATTCAATGTTCCTGTATGCAGTAAATACAGAGTTATTTTTTATACCTGGCACATGACCTTGCTCAGATGTGAGCAAGTGACATCCTGTAAATCAATTGGGGGTGGGGGGATAAGATCTCTGCTCTCACCATCAAACTGCTGATAAAGATGATAGATGTTAGATGACAGATGACTAAGCTGACACCCCTTTTTCTTACAAATAGACAAATAGACTCGACCATAACCTACTGTGTAGCATTACATCATATGCCACATCTAAAAAATACCTCTGTACTTAATACTTTTGGATCAGACATATTTTGTACCAACGGTAAAGTACTCACATGCAAAATATGTAAGCAGTCAGTGAACTACGAAAAGAAGCACTTTATATCACAACATATTGGCACAATCAAACACAAAAATGCACTTTCCAAGGCAACTGGGAAGAATATTTCTTTGTTTGCAACAGTACTTGCAACCTTGAGTCGAAAATCCCAATTTGCTTTCGACTTACGTAAAGCTTTTCTTAGCACTGGAATCCCTTTGTGGAAATTACAGAATTCCACATTAACACAGTATTTGGAGAAGTATACTAACCAGTCTGTTCCCATCGAATCAAGTTTGCTAAAATAGTACTTAACCGAATGTTACAATGACACAATGAAAATCATTAAAGATAAAATGAAAAATAAGATCTGGATTTCTAACAAGTGAACTGATACCATTGGTCTTTTCATTGTAAAGTTATTGTACCATTAGATCTTACAGAAGATAAATCATTGAAACCATTCATGCTTACAACAGATTGTCTTGAGAAAGTTAACAATTCAGATACATCGCAGATATTCATCATTCATTAAAGTTGCTGTGTCCCAAATAGATTCAATACATCTTATTTTTGATCTGCTGCAGCATATATGAAAAAGGCTGGAATAGTGTTAAAAGTACTATTTCCAAAATGCTTCACGTATCTTAGGTAGCACATGGCTTTCACACGCTATCATCGGTTAACAGATCCGGAATATACCAAATAAGTTGTAAAAATTGTGAAAAATACTACATAGATCAAACTAAAAGAAATCTAAAAGCCAGAGTCAAAGAGCACTTTAGAAACATCAGATTGAAACAAGAAAAGTCAGCAGTAGCATTTTATTTTTGGAACGAAAATCATGACATTGATCCAAATCCAAAACATGGGAAAACATATTCATATGGAAAAATAAGGACTGCATAATGAACTTTGAAATCCCACCAGTAGATAATTTAACAAAGAAGTTCATAGTTCCACCACCAGAGAGGAGAGCAGACGACAACAGATGGTAGTTGGAGAGAGGTTGAAAATGGAGGAAACAGCCTTTGAAACTAGTCCCTCAATAATATAAAAAAGTGACGAGTGTCAATAAACCAACTAAAATAGTTTTTATGATACGATACTTATTTCTGGATGTTGACTAATTGATTTCCAGTAGTAAGATCTTGTGAAAGCCCCATCAAGAATCCTGACATTTAAATCCATTGTACAAGATGTATCTCTGCCCCCCTCCAACCTATCATAACGAAATGGGGCATATGGTTCTCATCAGAACTTAACTACGTTTCAAGTTTCTGAAGTATAACTGAGGTAGTTGAACACACCTAAGGATGAAACATTCAATTGTAGCAGCCAAGAAATTTCCCAACGCTTCGTAAGTGAAAAACAACTTAAATTTCATTGCGGTCTAGTTTGGGTGACTGCCACAAGTGTTCTGCCAGCTTCAAGAAAAAGGACAAACCTTAAGGAAGTCAGTGAAAATTGTGCATGATGCAATGCAAAGATTGAACAGTGTACCAAGGTAACAGCGTTCATTAGTTAGGGAAAAGAAATTTTGATCTGGATAAACTTAGAAACATTTAAACAATTTTAAAAGGTGACAATTCTGTTGCAATTGAAGTGGATCCTACAATAATGCTATGTTTTACATTTGCTCCAATAATCTCTGTTGATGAGAGGTCAGTTTCTCATATAAAAAATATTAAATGACAGGAGACTCAACATGGCCCCAGAGAACTTAATGCATTTGGTTGTCATGTACAGCGAATAAGGCATTGAAGTACACAGGCCTTTTTAAGAATATTTCAGTTTTGTGTCAATTATAATACTCTCTCTCTCTCTCTCTCTCTCTCTCTCTCTCTCTCTCTCTCTCTCTCTCTCTCTCTCTCTCTGTAATTTGAAGTTCTTTAAAATCTGACGATCGAGTTAGTAACCTATTAAATGCCTGTTTTAGTATTTATAATGCCTTTCTTTCCTGCCCATTTTAGCTATTTATAATGCCTTTTTGCCTGCCTATTTTAATTATTTATAGTGCCTAAACTTCCGGTCTGCTTATGACACTACTGCACAGAAATGTCTAAATAGTATTATAGCATTGTTAACTGTTTTCTTTACCTACAGTTTTTTGGTATGACTGCTAAACTTTGACATCTATCCTTATGCAGGGTCTGAATGTACACTCTGAGCTGTCAGACCCATTTACTCCACTCTTGTGTTGTAGGAGATAGCAGCATAAGAGTGGTCAGTTGATATTGCACTAGCATTTCTTAAGCTTCATGCTTTCTCTATTGTATTTGTTGAGAGAAAGAAGGAAATTGTGGATGATTGTGATGAATATGCCTATGTCAAGTTTTCGTTTTGGATGAGATCTGTTATTTTAAATGGTGTTGGGATAATGTACAATATTGCACTTCATGACATTAAAGTGGATGTGTAATTCTATGCATGCAAATCTCTCTTCCTGGTAGACCATATTGGATAATGAATAAATGAAATTGATGTAATGATCCTCAAATGAGGCTGTAATCCATAGAGCTTACAGTTAGCCGCCATTCATCTTCACAGTACAAAGGAAAACTTCAGAAAAACCTTACCCAGATGACTCACTGTAGCTGAAATTGGAATTCAGCACCTCTTGAATGTGAGGCAATAACATTAATTCCACACAACAAAGGCTGTTCTGTTTTATTTATTGTTTTGCTGTGGTTCTTATTGTCAAGTAATAAGTTCTCCTCAATGAGGAAGGAGAACTGGCTGAAGGACATAAATTTATATGTGTGTTTGGAGGAATTTAGTAACAGTGACGTCAAAATTAATCGTAAAACTATTTGTAGTTGGTTTATTGACATTTGTCACTAGTTTTTTATGTTGAGGGACTAGTGTCAAAGGCTGTTGCCTCCAT
This sequence comes from Mantis religiosa, assembly GCA_030765055.1. Taxonomy (NCBI): domain Eukaryota; kingdom Metazoa; phylum Arthropoda; class Insecta; order Mantodea; family Mantidae; genus Mantis; species Mantis religiosa. The sequence continues at coordinate 267,866,552 of CM060950.1, read as the reverse complement.
TTTCAGCCTCTTTCCAACTACCATCTGTTGTCTGCTCTCCTCTTTCTGGTGGTGGAACTTGAACTTCTTTGTCAAATTATCTATTGGTGGGATTTCAAAGTTCATTACGCTGTCCTTATTTTTCCATATGAATATGTTCTCCCATGTTGTTAGTTTATTTTGGTTTATCATTCCTTTTAATAATTTTGGATTTGGATCAGTGTCATGATTTTCGTTCCAAAAATGAAATGCTCCTGCTGACTTTTCTTCTTGTTTCAGTCTGATGTTTTTAAAGTGCTCTTTGACTCTGGTTTTTAGATTTCTTTTAGTTTGACCTATGTAGCATTTTTCACAGCTTATTTTGTATACTCCAGATCCCATCAGTTAACAGATCTGGAAGAACCAAAATGTTCTTATATTAATTGTAAGTCCAGCTGTCAAAAATTAATATCTGTATTTTAAAAGTTCTGTCATCTATTTCATGGAAAGAATCTGTGGGTTTTTGTATTTCAAAATGATTTGAATTTTCATTTGAAGCAGAGTCTATAATATGAAATATTTTACCCTTCACCGTCTGTGATATTTTCTGAACTTGAAGGTAACATTTTTGCACAGTTCTCAATTTTTCACAGTAATTACAGTTGAACCTGATTTATTTGAATATCAAGGGGAAGAGGAAAGTTGACTTACAAGTAACTCAGAATTACGTACAAATGAGGTTTTGATAATGTGTCATTTTTTTAACTAAATGCAGTGCGCCTGCATGTATAAAACTTTACAAATAATATAGTATGAAGCAAAGATTATTTAGAAATTGATCCCGCTTTAAACTGTTCAGTTGATTTGGCTTGTTTCACTTTCGTTGCATTAAATACATACAACTTATTTTGCAAAACACATTAATGAAAGAGCTTTTACACCACAATGTGTCACACTGATGTAATGCCTACACAGCCCACATTCAAGATATCCCGAGCTCGAATCTGGGTCAGGGTGATATATCAGCATAAGCTTTTTTCCAGGGTTTTCCATCACTGATGACTACATAGTATGCATAAGCAATTCCTAAGTCTAAAGCAAATAAGGTTTTGGTTTTGTGGTTAAGTGCCACCTCTCCTATGAATTTCAATTTCTGATCTGGCATATAACATTTCCTTTTTCTTTTCTATGTGGCTGATTAACCCCTTCACTGATATGAACATGTATAGGCAAATGTTTATTTAAGGTCTATTATTTTAATCCTTCTCTTTTGCAATAAATTTTGGTAATCTGAAAAACTATTTGTAGTCGGTTTATTGACACTTTGTCACTTACATTTTAATATTATCAAGGGACTAGTTTCGAAAGCCAACTGAGTTGAAGTGAGGTTGTAAATGGAGTCAATTGCTTCCGAAACTAGTCCATCGATAATATCTAGTAATTATTTACTGCCCATAGACTAATACAAGTATTGAGCATTGTCAATATATAAAATACAATTTACAATATTAAAATACAATTTACAATATTAAAATTTACAACATTATATAGCTTGCAAAAATTAATTTATATTATATACAGGATTATTTAAAAGGTATTTTTTAACACATTGCTTAAATTTAACAGCATTGTTTTCTCTTTTAACATAGGCTGGAAATCTAGTGTACATTTGTAATCCTATTATACATGGATCTATATTTACAGATTTTACATTATAACTACTATAGTGCAAGTCCGATTTACACCTAGTATCATGATTCTGTACTTCACTATTTAATTTTTTTTTCTGGTTTATTAAATTAATAACTTTATATATGTATAAAGACACAACAGTAAACATCTTTTCTTTTCTAAAAACTTCTCTGCATGATTCATGCATCCCCATTTTAAACATTATTCTAATACATTTCTTTTGTAGTACGAAAACATAAGTGACAAAGTGTCAATAAACAGACTACAAATAGTTTTTCAGACGAATTTTGGCGTCACTGTTACTAAATTCCTCCAATCATGCATAAATTTTGGTAAGTTCTATAAGAGATAAAAACTTAGCCTTAAAGGTTTCATTTTGTATGTTACACCTCAAAACATGGGTAAACAGACAAGGGCACATCTTCACATTCACAGTAAATCATACTGGTTTCCTTGCAAACTTCTTTTTCACGATAAACTGAACATTTTTGAAATGGCACTACTGTTTTTGTTGTCTTTGTGGGTGGTGTCCTTTTAGGAAAGTGTTTTTCCTTCAAGTATGAGGGGTGCTGGGGTAGGGAATTTCTTAGCTCCAGTATGAAGTCTCTGAATGCAATAGTGCTCAATTAGGCTGTGAGCTATTGATACGTGTAAGTCCAGGTAGGTCATTTTCTTGCATGAGTTTAGAGCTCTCCAAATTACTAAACAATTATATATGGTTATATCCAGCTGGTGTAAAATACTTTCCTATACCATTTAATTTTTTTTCGTAAAGAGAATTAGTTTCTAATACCTGATCTAGTAGATCCACACAATCCTGTAGACCAGTACATGTCTAATGTGGATTCACAAATAACATGCACACTGCCCACTTCTGAATTCTCCTCTTAGGCTCTAAATTGCCTTTAGAGGTCAGGGCTTCCTTTGTCCAATTGTCATATATGTTTGTTTCCGTAACAATGAGAGACACTAAGTCAGCAGCAAAAAAAATTTATGGAAATACGAGGGCTGTTCAGTAAAGAATGATCATAATTTTTTGCACTAAAATTCATCTTATTATATTCTGTTAGCTTAATATGAAACAAACACGCCGTGGTAGTTTCATTGTTGGTACTGCTGGTTCCCGCCTGTGAGAACCAGGCAAGTTCATACTTGTTCGGTATCGCCTACTGCTGCAATGGAGGTAACACGCGAGGAACAATATGCCTCTTTGAAATTCTGCTCTCGTCTCAACAAATCTTCAGTTGAGACCTATACAATGTTACAGGAGGCATATGGAGAATCCGTTCTTCCCTACAGCACAGCTCGAAGGTGGTTTAAAATGTTTAAAGAGGGGAAACTATCAATTTCAAAGGAAGGTGGACCCGGTGCTCCAGTTACTGCTCTTACGGAAGCGAACATCAACGCTGCTGCTGCCATTGTGAGAGAGGATCGACGAATTACATTAAGATGACTTTTTGAAATACTGAACATTTCATTGGGTGCCACCCACATGGTGGCAGAAACATTACACATGAGACGTGTTTGTGTGCGATGGGTTCCAAGATTGTTGATTCCCGAACAAAAGGACATTTGCATGCAGGTCTGCATGCAGTTAAAAGTTGATTTTAGAGGAAGATCCAGCATTTCTTTCAAACGTAATCACTGCTGATTAAACTTGGCTACATCATTTTGATGCTGAGAGCAAATAGCAAAGCTCAGTGTGGAAATCTCCTTCATCACCAACCCCCAAAAAAGCAAAAGTGGTTGCTTCTGCTGGGAAAGTTATGGTCATCTCATTCTTTGATATTCATGGAATTTTTTATCAGCATGTTGTACCTTTACACACATCAGTAACTGGGCAATGCTACAGAGATGTCCTGAAAACATTGCAAGTCCATATCAGGCGCAAAAGGCCACATTTCTGTGAAATAGGCTGGATGCTGCACCACGGAAATGCGCGGCCCCATATTGCTCATGTTGTTGCTGGAATATCTTGCAAAAATCAACGTGAAGTGCATCCCTCGCCCTCCCTATAGTCCGGATTTAGCCCCATGTGACTTTTTCTATTCTCTAACTTGAAGAAATGCCTTTGTGGGAGGCATTATCCATCATCAGAAGCAGTGCTGAAGGCTGCGGAAGCAATTTTGAAGGATCTCTCAAAAAATGGTTTCCAGCATGTCTTTGAAGACCGGCAGAAACGCTGGGACAAGTGCATCGCATTCAGGGGAGACTATTTTGAGAAGGACCACCATAATTATGAGGATGAGTGAAGGTACATTGTCAAAAAAAGAAATGTGATCATTCTTTATTGAATAGCCCTCATATCAGTTGGTTGGCTCTCAGAAGTTAACTGTACACCAGAAAATATGTCTATATGTCAGAGTTATTTTATTTTGACCACTCCACAATGTTCATTCTTCATGAACATCCGAAGGAAGTAGGTCTCTTCACTGCTAAATATATTGTCAATACCTCCCTCAAAACCTGAAAACTGGCCATCAATATCTATCAGAAGGTTGTACACATCCTGCAAAAGCTAATTTATTTGCTACATTACAATAAGCTGTGGTTAACACTGATATTTAACAATTTCAAATGTGCTCTTCAGTTAGCTCCCGATAGCTGAAAGAAATCACTGTGAACTCCTAAAGGATATAAATAAATTACTGAGCAAAAACAGCTGCATAAGGCTAACATAGACTTTAATTGTGAAATGCTGTAAGAGGTACATACAGATGCCAACAGTGTTTTCTTTTTTCCAGCATGGGTGTGATACAACATGTACAATGATAATTGTGAACCATAAAACCTTGAACAGGAGAACATTTCACTTATTCAGCTACACACACACACACACACACACACACACACACACACACACACACACACACACACACACACACACACACACACACACACACACACACACACACACACACACACACACACACACACACACACACACACACACACACACACACACACACACACACACACACACACACACACACACACACACACACACACACACACACACACACACACACACACACACACACACACACACACACACACACACACACACACACACACACACACACACACACACACACACACACACACACACACACACACACACACACACACACACACACACACACACACACACACACACACACACACACACACACACACACACACACACACACACACACACACACACACACACACACACACACACACACACACACACACACACACACACACACACACACACACACACACACACACACACACACACACACACACACACACACACACACACACACACACACACACACACACACACACACACACACACACACACACACACACACACACACACACACACACACACACACACACACACACACACACACACACACACACACACACACACACACACACACACACACACACACACACACACACACACACACACACACACACACACACACACACACACACACACACACACACACACACACACACACACACACACACACACACACACACACACACACACACACACACACACACACACACACACACACACACACACACACACACACACACACACACACACACACACACACACACACACACACACACACACACACACACACACACACACACACACACACACACACACACACACACACACACACACACACACACACACACACACACACACACACACACACACACACACACACACACACACACACACACACACACACACACACACACACACACACACACACACACACACACACACACACACACACACACACACACACACACACACACACACACACACACACACACACACACACACACACACACACACACACACACACACACACACACACACACACACACACACACACACACACACACACACACACACACACACACACACACACACACACACACACACACACACACACACACACACACACACACACACACACACACACACACACACACACACACACACACACACACACACACACACACACACACACACACACACACACACACACACACACACACACACACACACACACACACACACACACACACACACACACACACACACACAGACACACACACACACAGGGTTGGAGATGAATAAGTGCAAATAACTTTATATATAGTACAGAACAATGCATATAACACATGTTCATCTCGGTTTGTCTGCTTGCTGATAGCAGTGTCACAAATGATTCACTAAGTTAAGGATACAATGTTTTTTGAACTACCCTGCATACAATACCACCTTACTTCATGCACAAGGCCGGCTGTCATTCAAGGGATTTGCGAAGGAATAAGAGGCGATATTCAGCAGCACACTATCGTTTACAAAGTATACAGTATGAGTGGTTTTACATATACTGAATTAGCAGATATTCATTTAATTTATGGCACTGCTGGTGAATCTGCCAGTGCTGCTAGGGATTTGTATTGGCAACAATTTCCACTTCATCTTCAGTCATTGGCACTTGCTGTAGCTGTAAAGAAGTTAAAATCATACAATATACCCGGTGGTGTTTTCATTTATTTTATTTAACCGTACAGGATATTGTATACCAGCTTTTGTGTTTTAGTGGTTTTTTTTTTTTTTTTTTTTTTTTTTTTTTTTTTTTTTTTTTTTTTTTTCTGCAGTGTTCTTGTGTTATGGCTTAAATTTAATTTTTCACTGTTGTAAGAGCAATGTAAGGTTGTTTGTAAGGTAAGGAACCGAAGAACTAATGCATGTCTGTTGATGTTAATGGTGTTGTGTTTAATGCAAATAAAATAAATTTAAATAAATCACAGTCGGCCACGCCAATGGCAGAGCGAGGCCAGTAGTGTGACCTCTTATGTAATAGATGCCTATTGGAGGGAATACTAGCCATCCTAAAACCATTTCAACATTTTCCCCACAAACGTTACTATCAGAAATAGTGGGAAAAGTGAACATTACAGGTTCATCACATCGCCCTGAAATACAAATACAAATCAAGGTATAAATTTGAAAGAAGCGTAGGGACAGTGAAGCACAAATTAGTACAAAAGTGAATCGAGAATATATTGACACATTGCTTCACTCACATCTTTGACAAGTACATCACGCCATCTATTGACAATACGGAGAAAGAAGAAACCACTACAACTTGCACTAGTCGAGTATCAGCTGAGGATAGGAGCAAGAGCTCTTGAAACATTTCCTGTGAATAAACAGTGTGAGTGAAGCAATGTGTCAATATATTCTCGATTCACTTTTGTACTAATACAAATATTTGCACTTCTTCACCTCCCAGCCTATATATATAGCTTTTAAGCACACAAAACAAAATGACTCACAAATTAGATGCATTCGACCCAAAGAACAGCTTTTGTTATAGTGAAAGAAAATGGTGAAATTTCAATGTTTTATGAAGCATTTAACAATTTAAATGTTTACGCTGTTTATTGGATATCTGTTCCCAGCCGGTGCAGGGTTTAAATGACAATTGCTGAAGCGGTTAAAAGCAACTGAGAACTGGAAAACAAAACTGCTGTTCAACATTAAATACTAGATACCAAAAATTATCTTTACTTCTCATTTGCTGCTATGACATCATTACGCCGAAAGATGTATACAAGATAATGTCTTTGTCTGTTTCTGTGGCCGAAAGCGGCCTGCTCAGCTTGGGACTTTGTCAGCAGCAATAGGCAAAATGCATTTCGAGTTTCTTTTAAGATATCATATGCTGCATGCTTATTTAATTACTGTAACTCAGTTGCATTTCACTGTAATTTAGTATGTATAACTGTGAATTACATATAAATGCATTACATATAAATAAGGTTCTATTAAAATGTTTCTAAATAGCATTATTTCTTGGATCTGCAAATATTTATGTATAAACACAAATTACGTATCACTGGGTTACATATAAGGCAGGTTCAACTGTATAAGCCTGTTGTACCAAATAAGACATGATCAAACACAATGACACCAAGTCTCATTCTTATAGTCAGCTAGCACTGTAATACCGTAGTGAGAGCAGTGTTTACTTATCTCAGTCTTATTATATATCCAAATTGTAAATGCTAGATATGAAGTATTAACTTTCATGGATAATCATAGCAGTGTCCTCACCTCATCCTTGGCACACTATCGCTAAAGTAGTTTTCAAACCGCTTATTTGAATTCCATTCTGAAACCAACATAGTTTAATGCACAGTATTTTATAAATAATAAGAATTCTTTTCTCTTTTTTTTTTTCAGTTTTTAAAGTAAGATTTTGCCAATTAAAAACATTTTAAAGGTCCTAAACATGCTATGACTAAACATAAAAGAATAGTAGGTATGTAAAACTATAATTTTTGTATTCACAGTGCCACATACACAAATATTCTACTGTTCATATTATCTTCTGTATAACAATTTTCATATAATAAGAGCAGGGAAGTATACAAAAAAATGTATAGCTTTCCATTTATAAGGATAATCTGCTGTAAAAATAAATAGAAGAAAGATGTTTAAGAAAGCCCAGGAATTGAAGTACTTACAAATTGTAAGACACAATTGGGGTAAGCAATCTCTGATTGAGATTTCACTGATGGTCTGCTGGGAAGATGTGAAACAGTTGGAGAATTAAATGTCATGCCTGCATGTTACCATGGTAGCTCAGTGGTAGATGGAAGATACCTGTTCAAATCCTGACTATGACATTGAATTTTTCAGTTCTGATTCTAACCTTTTAAATAAAATAAAATTTAATAAATTGCTAAGTAATCATGTCATACCAAAAAAGAATTTAATTGCATCTAGGACTAACATATAAACATTTTGGGGAACTACAATGCCAAATTTCACAAATGTTCAGTTTTTTCATGGAATGATTCAAATATATCAATGCAATTTTCTAGAGTGTCTACTAAACTGCTCTGTACAAGCATGAGCTTCAAACATATTGTTAGACAATACTGTGTTTTACTTCAGGTGACCCATTTAGCAAAGTAGGTAAGATGGATGACTTTAAAGTATCCATGGCAATCCAGGACTGTATTGAAGTGGAAATCAAAATGACTTAAACTAGGATTTCAATGAACTTAATGTAACATAACTTGAACATAATTTAACATGGTGACCTATAAAGTGAAAGTCTATATATTGTAATAAGTGCAGCTCTTTAGGATTGGCTTAATGTGACATAACTTTAAGCTTGGCAATGAGGAACTTTTCCTTCACATTATATCATATTTGGATATTACATGACTATTAACAGATTAACAGATCCGGAATATACCAAATAAGTTGTAAGAATTGTGAAAAGTGCTACATCGGTCAAACTCAAAGAAACCTAAAAACCAGAGTCAAAGAGCACTTTAGAAACATCAAAATAAAACAAGAAGATAACTCAGCAGTAATAAATTGACATGGGAGAACATATATGGAAAAATAAAGACTGAATAATGAACTTTGAAATCCTGCCAGTAGACAGTTTGACAAAGGCGTTCATAGTTTCACCACCATAGAGAGGAGAGCAGACGATAAGACAGTTGGAAAGAGGTTGGTAATGGAGGTGATGGCTTCCAAAACTAGTCCCTCAAAAATATAAAATGTAAGTGACGAAGTATTAAAAAAAAAATACAAATAATGTTTTTGCCATATTACGTCATGTTAAGCAAAATTCATCATAAACCCAGCATTAATAGATGTGTGTACTGTGAAACTGCAGCCTTGGTTATTGACATTGCACAATGAAGAAGCATTGGAACCTGGAAAACTATACTTTTCATCAGTTCTAGAAAATTAGTCCATGTTTTCAGTACAGATGAAACCTACTGCTGCCTTCACCACTATGATTCTCCATTATAATTAGGGGATAACTTCAGATCCACTAAAGGATCATGAGAGAAGTTACTAAAAGTGATATCCATTTCATACATAGTTCTTGTTAAGTTGGTTTGCCAATACATCACTAGAACTGGTGTTCCTCATAGCATAGTACTTTCAGGAAGATCTTTTCCATCTTCTGCTGTGGCAAGAGTTTTCTTCTTTTGTTCTTCGTAATATACCTCTCAGCAGGATGTTCAGTTAACCTCTGGTGCCAGATTTCGAAATCTCAAACAGTTTGTGCTGTCAGTTCTTGGGTTGATAGCTCTGCTCCCTAACAAAGGATGCTGAAACTTCTTCAATCTTCTCGTCAATATTGCAGAAACAGTTCGGCTGGCAGGATTTGAAAATTAATAACTTTGAGTTCATAAAGCTGTTTATTGTGTTAGGTATTGGATAATTTTAACTTAATTTCTCTTCCTATATTATTGTTTGCCTTCCAAAAGTGATGTCACACGGATTTATCTATCTGTTAATTCAATTAAATTAATTGGGAGTCGATTAATGACACTAAACAACACTTTTAAATTTTCCCGGAACCAGTTTCAGAGGCCTTCCCTCTATCTTCAGCCGGACATCGACTGGTTCTCATTGGTGTAGCTGGCAATATTTTGTCATCGGTCTCCTCTGGTGGCGGTTCGAGGAACTTGCTGAACAAATCTTTCTGGGGGATGTCGAAATTGAATACTTTGTTCCTATTTTTTGAAATAAAGATTTGTTCCCATGTGGACAGTTCTTGTTTTTCTGTTGTATGTTTTAGTAATTTTGGTTCTGGATTTATGTTGTGGTTTTTTCCCCAAAAATGTGCGGCAACTGCTGATTTTTCTAATTGTTTGTATTTTATGTTCCTAAAGTGTTCCTTTGCTCTTGTTTCTAAATTTCTTTTGGTTTTTCCAATATAAATTTGACTACAGTCACAGCATTCAATTTGATATATACCAGATTTTTTGTTAGATGGAATGGCATCTTTAATGTTTGAGCAAATTAGGTTTTTTAAGGAGTAATGGTTTACTGGAGCTAGTTGAATGTTTGGTTTTTTGAAGACTTTTTTGAATTTATCAAAGGCCCATGGATGATAAGTGAATTTTTTGAACATCATTTTAGTTTCTGTAGCTGAGAGGGTTGTAGTTTCCTTTAGTAGTTTCTTCTTATTTGCTAAGTTCACTTTTTTGTCTACAAGTGATTTGGGAAAGTCATTTTTCTGTGCTATTTCAATAATTTTGTTGTATTCTATTTTGTATTCTTCTGCTGTGAGAGGGATGTTGACCAGTCTGTGTGCTAAACTATTAAAGATTGCCTGTTTGTGGGATCTTGGATTGTAGCCATTAGCTTTTATGTAGTTGTCTGTCTGTGTTGGTTTTCTGTAAATGCCAAAGTTTATTCTATTTTTATTTCTGATTATTTTTAGATCTAAAAATGGTAAATACTCGTCTTTTACAACTTCTACAGTGAACTTGATGCTTTTTTCTTGAATATTTAAAAGTTTTAGTGCATCACTGATGTGTTTTTTGGCAATATGGCAAATATGTCATCTACATATATTTGCCAGAGTTTGAACATCCATGAGAAACCTTTAGTGATCCTTATTTCTAGTGCACTCATGTACAGATCGGCCAGGAAGGGTGATAAGGGGTTGTCCATTGCTAAACCAGAAGTTTGATGGAAATATTTTGTTTGAAACTGGAAGAAATTCTGTTCTATGCATAATTTGGTAAGTTCGATGTAATTTGAAATTTCAGGTGATGACATTCCAAGTGATTTGAGCCATTTTTCTATCAATGTTGGGAGTTGTTTAACTGGTATGCTGGGAAACAGTGATTTAACGTCAAATGAGACTAGTGTGTCCTCTTCATTTAGTTCAGTATCCTTAATGTGTTCTATAAGTTCATAGGTGTTTTTGATGCTTAGGCTATCGAATTTTGGAAATGAGTTGAATTTGTTTATTAGCCACTTTGCAAGTTTGTATGTAGGTGAATTTATACTGCTAACTATAGGTCTCATTGTTATGGATGGTTTGTGTATTTTGGGTAAGCCATAAAGTCTAGGTAAGGTTGGGTTATCTGGTTTAACTGTATATTTGTTTGATATTATACTTGATTTTGCTATTGTTTTTTCAAATGATTTTATGCAAGCTGTTAATGGATTTTAGTTAATGGTTTCATATTCACTGATAGAAAAATGGCTCAAATCACTTGGAATGTCATCACCTGAAATTCAGATTACATCGAACTTACCAAATTATGCATAGAACAGAATTTCTTCCAGTTTCAAACAAAATATTTCCATCAAACTTCTGGTTTAGCAATGGGCAACCCCTTATCACCCTTCCTGGCCGATCTGTACATGAGTGCACTAGAAATAAGGATCACTAAAGGTTTCCCATGGATGTTCAAACTCTGGCAAAGATATGTAGATGACATATTTGCCATAGTGCCAAAAAAACACATCAGTGATGCACTAAAACTTTTAAATATTCAAGAAAAAGGCATCAAGTTCACTGTAGAAGTTGAAAAATACGAGTATTTACCATTTTTAGATCTAAAAATAATCAGAAATAAAAATAGAATAAACTTTGGCATTTACAGAAAACCAACACAGACAGACAACTACATAAAAGCTAATGGCTACAATCCAAGATCCCACAAACAGGCAATCTTTAATAGTTTAGCACACAGACTGGTCAACATCCCTCTCACAGCAGAAGAATACAAAATAGAATACAGCAAAATTATTGAAATAGCACAGAAAAATGACTTTCCCAAATCACTTGTAGACAAAAAAGTGAACTTAGCAAATAAGAAGAAACTACTAAAGGAAACTACAACCCTCTCAGCTACAGAAACTAAAATGATGTTCAAAAAATTCACTTATCATCCATGGGCCTTTGATAAATTCAAAAAAGTCTTCAAAAAACCAAACATTCAACTAGCTCCAGTGAACCATTACTCCTTAAAAAACCTAATTTGCTCAAACATCAAAGATGCCATTCCATCTAACAAAAAATCTGGTATATATCAAATTGAATGCTGTGACTGTAGTCAAATTTATATTGGAAAAACCAAAAGAAATTTAGAAACAAGAGCAAAGGAACACTTTAGGAACATAAAATACAAACAATTAGAAAAATCAGCAGTTGCCGCACATTTTTGGGGAAAAAACCACAACATAAATCCAGAACCAAAATTACTAAAACATACAACAGAAAAACAAGAACTGTCCACATGGGAACAAATCTTTATTTCAAAAAATAGGAACAAAGTATTCAATTTCGACATCCCCCAGAAAGATTTGTTCAGCAAGTTCCTCGAACCGCCACCAGAGGAGACCGATGACAAAATATTGCCAGCTACACCAATGAGAACCAGTCGATGTCCGGCTGAAGATAGAGGGAAGGCCTCTGAAACTGGTTCCGGGAAAATTTAAAAGTAAGAGTTGTTTAGTGTCATTAATCGACTCCCAATTAATTTAATTTATACAACACTGTTTTCAACACCTCCATGAAAGGATTTGTTAATTCATTATTTCAAATTTTTCAATTTCTCTTGGTTCTTCCTATATAAATACTATTGAAATCCAAACAATCTTAGATATTTTTGATGGATAGAGTCAACATGAAAAATTCAATGCCATGGCCGGGATTTGAACAAACGGTGTATCTCGGATGCAAGAGCCCCTAGTGGTCTACCGGGGAAATATACAAGTAAAATGGAGAATTTAATGTCAGGATGGCATGTTGGCCATGGTAGCTCAAAGGTTAAGAGTGACTGGACGGAAACCAGGAGATCCGTGGTTCAAATCCTGGCCATGGCGTTGAATTTTTCATGTTGACGCTATCCATCAAAAACCTTAGCCTATAAACGGCTAGTGTGGAGAAATGATTAATTTCCATCAATTAACTAAAATCTTAGATATTCCTGATTTTTTGGTATCTTTTATAACATTCTTTAAGGTGTATTGAGCCAATTGTTCACACTATAAATATTTTTAGGTATTTTGTGTTATATTTTCTAAAATTCTCAAAGTTCTTGATTATTAGATAATATGTACAATTTGTATTTATTACTTCTCTCTTGTTACTAACTGCCTATAAGGTGGATCTTTCAGTTTGTATTTTCTAATTATACTGTAACAAGATAAGGTGCAAAACCATTATCAAGAGCTACAATTTTTATGTTTTTATATATATATAGAAAAAGGTATGTTAACTCTAGGGTAATCTAAAGGTATGTTGAACTATACTTCTGAAAACTGCAGGATGATGATAAATTTGATTATAAAATTTGTTCTTTATGTACTTGACCACACATGTGCATTTCTTATGAATACCAAATTCCAATAAATTTTCTTTTGTCATCCGTGAATGCAAAAATGGAACAATATAATCTTTTTATATTTCTGTAGTAAAGCATATGTAATTAACCTATGCATTCAAAATGTTCAGAACTGTGTCAGAGTACTGTTGCACAACTGTCTCATGTTTGCCAAGTGTCAGTTATTCACATGACAGGGTGAGAATTGTGGGTTTTCTATTTTTAGTGTGTGTATTCTTTGGTTTAATATTTCTACTTTTGCAATATGTTCTTTATTCCTGTACTTGCTTTGCACATTTTTGTATCCAACTTGAATCAATATATATTGCCAGAACTGAGCACTGCTTTGTGCAATTCAAATACTAGTTCTACCTACCAATCCAGGTCTTACTCATATAATAATGTTGGCTGTAAAACTGTTTCATAAACCCAAGTCCTGGTATTTTTACCTACATCTTGTTTTCCAAATATATGCCTATTTAAAGAATAATAGGTTTTTAATAGCTATATAATCTACATCTCTGTCCTTATATTTTGTTAGTGAGATTTACAACAGTTCCTAGATACTAATAGCTTTCCACCTGCTTCTACTCTTGTCCACTTTCATTCTTTATCTTGCAAACCAAAAATAAGTTCTACTTTTAGAACTTCAAAAGAAAAATTTCTATCAATTTCCGAAACTGTTCTTTACTAACCAACCTCCCTCCCAGGACCTATTGTATTACGGTAGGTATGGTATTTGGGGATCCTGGTATCCCGAGCCATTCACTGCATTTCCCCCTTCCACCTCCATCAACTGTACATTGCTACGTTGTGTTGTTTTGTCAGTGCTCATCACCCTCTTCCTCTTCTAGATTTTCTTATGATTATTAGATGGCCCAGTGAACTTTATATCATCTAAAATTAAATAACAGGAAGTCTCTGACAAAAATCACTGGAAAACAGAATCATGGCTTCATCAAAAATATTTTGTCATGAAGATCTCAGGACGTTCTGTGCGGTGCCTCCAGTGACCTCTTATGGGCCATAGTGCATTTGTCCCAAACGATCAATTTGTGTATCTGTAGAATCTTCACCATTGCCGTGGCTGAGTGTTTATACAGCTCGGCTCTCACAAAGGCAGCCCGGGTTCGATCCCAAGCGACCGCAAAGTGAAATCTGTGGTGGACAACACGGAGCTGGGTGGGTTTTCTCTGGGATCTCCGGTTTCCCCCATCATCGCATTGCACTGGTGCTCCATCTTCATCTCATGCGGTGCCGAACGTTGTAAAAGTGGGTGTTAAGCACTACACATTTCACCACACCATTGCGCTGTTTGTAGCGACATTGGATACTGGTGTGTCATTGATTTGCGTGTTCAGTGGCAATTTCAAGACAGAACGTGCAGTTAGTCCGCTTTCTAACAAAGTCGCTCCTATTCCAGATTGTGCCAATGCTAAGGCAACTTCATTCTCTGATCGAATCGTAGCCAAAAACAATGAAATTAAGAATGTTTTTCGAGTCCCCCCGGAAGTACCCAAAGAAGTAGAATCCACCAGTTTTATTATTCACTGCTTCTATCAAAGTCGTGTGCAGTGTTGTGTTATTGATTCAATTACGAAACCTTTGTAGGAACTGCGTCGGCTATGGCTTTGTTGTATTGCGCTCTTTGTAACCCTTGGTTAAATTACATGCCCAAATATGACACTATTCACCATCAATAAACAGATTTCTATCATTAGTGCCTCATTGTACATTTCTGCAGTCATTCACAATGGCGGATTTAAAGTTTGGCAACGCTTACAATGTAAAAATCTTCAGAAATGTCGCCCTTATATTTGGTACAGAAATAGTTCGGATTGGAAGGGAAACCTGTGGATATGATAATCGCAAACGGTGGGCAAATTTTATAAGCTGATGAAAATATGACGGTATTTTACAGGTGTATTTTCCCAATGCGAATCATTCTCCAGCAACTGTAAGAATTGACGCGCCTCGCGATGGGTCGCACACAGATGCTCATTAACGGTCCTCATTTGTTGAAATGATGTCACGCCCGAACATTCACCAATACCAATTGAAGATGGTCATGTCTGCCTCACTTTCAAAAGGTCCCGAGTTTGAATCTCGGTCAAGGTGAGTTACCTGGATAAGGTTTTTCCGGTGTTTTCCCTTATCCTGATAGACAAATGTTGGGTAACTCTAAGCTCCATGGATCCCGGACTCATTTGAGCATCATTTCATCCATCGTCCGATATGACAACATTGGAGGACATAAATTACAACAAAAACAATCGAAGATGGTAACATATGTCGTTTATTTGGATGTACAGTGTAGATGCGACCCAGAGCCCCTGAGGCAAATACGTTTGGATGTCGTTCAACTGGTGTTCCTTGTGAGGTCTCTTTCACTTTTCAATCCACATAACACAGTCCAGATTCACCACTGAATTTCAACGTTTTACATTGTGGACAAACGACTGACATTTCTCTGATCCTTACTGATCTCTCGACACCGTGATAGACTTCCGAATCTTAATGGAATGCCGTTCGTTCCAGGTTCACAGGGCACCACGTCGGCGCAGTCGGTCATGTTCATTGTGTCGTGCTCGCTGGTATTGTATCTGATGTGCACTAAATCTTTGCATTTGGAATTCATTTGCGTGTTCAGTTACAGTAGTTCTCGAACGTACATAATTCGGACATGCAAATACGACAATTTTCATTATCCGTTGCTTGATGGTCATCAGTGCGTTTTGCAGGTGAAGTAACCCGCCGCGCATTTGACTGACTTCAGCTACCTACGTCAGCTCGTCGTCTCCGTGGCATTGTAATGAACACCGTAAAATGACACGGAATTGTTTTCAGTCACTCAAATTTGTGGAACTTACCTTGAGAATTTTACAATATTGAAATCCTCAAACTAATTCCTCGCATTTCGCTAAAACACATTTGAATAAACTCGTTATGTCTAGGCGAGCGACGTCAATTTGCTTTAATAGAGTGGCTGATCAAAAGGAAGCTGTCTAACGATAGGTCTGCCACAAACGCTATCTATTGAAAGTAATCCAAAGTGGCAATTCCCTTTCAAGAGATCCAATCTCGGTTTTTCATTTCCTTTGTTTACAGCGTTCATTTTTCTTTAACCAACTCAATATTGAGGCGGAAAAAAATTGTTCAAATTGATGTAGACGTTTTCGAGTTTTTGCAAAACTAACGCATGACAATTGTCATGATTAATTGTAATCTCCTAGGTTTATTAACTCCTTTCTCATCAGCAGGGATCTATCCTGTCTGTGGTGCTTTCCCACGGTTTCAGCACGTCCTCTGACATGTGTGTTCTCCGGAGGTCTGAAGTGCAAAGGTTGAACGGTCCCTTTGCACTGGCTCTATATGTATCCCTAAGTGCGGAGCTCGTCCACGCCGCCATACATTCACGAAGCTCCTTTAGGGCCCTGCTTGTGTAATTCCCTGAGAGCCGTGTGCCGTTGTGTTAGTATCACGTCCCGAACATGTTCAGCCGACGGAACCCCGGTGTAATCAACCACAATTCCACTGGATCTGCGTCTGTCTCTACACGCAGCGCGGTCTAAAGCACCAGGCGTTATTCGGTGGTAGGACTTCAAAGCTGGAGTGTGCACTGTGAACGGTTTACCCATACGGACAAGCAGTGGAGACTGGAGGATAGCTTCTCTAAAATTTGCTTTGAAATCGGTCATGGGAGTGTCTCCATGATGGCACAGAACATGGAGATTTGATGTCTGTCTTTAACCCCTGGATGGCAGATTGACGCTGATGGTTTCGATGGGTGTCATATTGAGAATGCAACTGTTCAGAACACCTATCGACGACTCTTTTTAGTTGTGACCTTGACATTAGAAGGGAAAACTTTGAAAGATATTAGCCCATTCTATGTAAAGTGTGAAGTTGACATGCCTGGTGGCGAATGTGATACACAGTACCTTGCTGATCGAGACAAACAATGCAGATCGTCCACAAATTGTTGAAAGCGAATTTGTTGGGCTCCTATGTCATCCGGTAGCCCCACGCAAATGTAAAGGAGCTATCACCTCCAGCGTGGAAGGTCTGGTAAACCAGGAAATAGCAGCCGCCTCTCGTATCAACAAATGTGTCAAGCGTACCGATTAACTCGAAAGCAGGTAGGCAAGGAGTCCTCCTTATGCACAGTGTTTCTGACTTTCAAGGGTACGAAATTGCCAGGGTTTGTTTGTGGATACGAACATGTTGGCGTGCGCCAGTATGTCCCGAACCCCATGCGCTGTTCTCAGTGACAGAGAATCGGACATACTAAAGGCGTGTGTACCAGTCCATCTGTTTGAGCGTTGCAGTCTACCATCCCATGAAGATCCAACCTGCACTCGAGCCCCTTGCTGTGTCATCTGTGGCGGAAGCCACTCACTCATCTATCTCACGGCAGTGTCCCAAATTTGAGGATGAAAAATTTATGTGGGAGCTATGAGTTAGGGAACGCCTCGCGTTTCCTGAGGCGCGGCGACGTTTTGAGCAGCTTAAGCCTGCCAACACCACAAACTATGCGCCAGCAGCCCGCCGTACTCCTTTTACTGCTTTTGGCATGCAACACAGGTCTGTTGCTGATGGTTCCACTCAGACTGACTTGCCAACGTATAGATTCCCATTGCATCGTGTCACATCTCCACCTACCGCTGTACTTACTTCAGCTCCCAAGCCATCAATAAATCAAAGCCAATCTGTGTTGATTGTGAGAAATCATTCCATTCCTCAGCATATAGTGCAGTCACTCTCCCTTAATTAGGTCCCACGAGCCGCAACAGATCTTCTGACTACCGGACGTCAGTGGCGTTCAAAGAAGATAGAGAGTTTAGTTGTCGTTCTGACATCAGCCATGGTCAAAAAGAAAATAGACATCCGTAATCTTTCTCCCCATGGACTTATCAGTGGAATGTTAATGTGTTCCGGGGTGTGCTCTGGCTATACAGCATTTAGTTTAGGAACCATATGGTCCCTGTCAATCGCCTGTCTCCAAGAAACAGTTTCTTCCTGCACCTGGCGTTAATTCCACTCCTGGATTGTTCAGTACTTTCTGGCCTATCTGGCAGCGATCATTATCACATTAACCTTCACTTTTCAGGACGTCATGCTCTTCACTTTTTATATCCTCGCTGGATTATTTCGAAGGCTGACTGGTGGAAATTTGGATCTGTTATGGAGATGGATCTTTTCTGCCAAGAATCAAAGGAGCGGATGATCTTTGACTGTATTAACTGGCTGGCGCATTCTTTATAGCAAAAGATCTTCTCATGGTCCTGATGACATCCACCGACAAATGCTGCTACTTCCATCTTAGGTGGTCTCCTTTCTACTGATCATTATATAATCATATCTGGCATCAGTGAGAGGGCATTGTTCTCCTGGTAAGAGGGTATTGTTCCAATCCCTCGACCTGGAAAAGAACGTCCCCTTTCCTCCAGCTATGGTCCTATTTGCCTGGCCAGTGTCATTTGTAAGACCGTTGAGCATATGTTTAACACTGACAGTCTGGTGGCTAGAAATGAATAACCTCAGCAATGTTCAGTGCGGTTTTCGTCGCCATCACTCCAGTGTTAATATGCATGGAGACTTTCTCCTGAAACAGCATGTTATGGGAGCTTTTAGGGGGCGGAAGGGGACGTGGAGAAGTCTTATACACCACTTGGCGCTATGTATACTCCGTAATCTGCATAGTTGCTGTTTACACATTTAGCTGTGCTTCTATGCAAGTTTTTACACCTTCGCCGTTCTCGGTCTGCTTGGGAAATACAATATCAAGACAGGATCTAGGAGAACGGTGTGCCTCAAGGGTTGATTCTCAGTGTAGCTCCTCTTTTTTGACTTTGTGATCTGCTATCGCCTTTATAATCTTGAGCACATCGAGCGCTAACTGCGGCTGACAGTAGCAGCAGCCTGCGCCCTTCTTACCGGCTTCCGCTTTTTCCCTGCGAAGACAATGCGTATACTTGCGTCTTCCCGGTGTCCATCCTCCGGATCTCTATTTGAACAGCACACCCATGCCGTTTTTTCTACACTGAAGTTTTTGGGTCTTTACTTGGTACACTGATCTGGAAGTATCACATTCGTCACCTTCATGTTTGTCCAATCTTTCGTTTCGAGTGCTGAAGGTGTAGTCTGGAACAGCTTGTAGCGGCGATCGCACTGTAATGTCGAGGCTTTACTGCTCCCTGGTTCGGTTGAATCTTTACTATGGCAGTTTTATCTATGGTGCCTCTGAACTACGTGTTTTAGGATACTGTGCATCGTACTGGAATCCGCGTTGCCGTAGGGACTTTGCGCAATAGCCACGTCGAATGTTTGTAGGTGCACCTCCGCTTTCTTTTCGTCGCTCCGTTTTACTCTGTTCTTATGTTGTAAATTTGGCAAGTTACCCAGGTCATCCTTGATTTAAAGCAGTTCTGCATCCGGATCTTGGTCACGCTATATGCGGCATGGTACTACAACACATAGTGGAATTCAATTTCACGAACTTCTCACTTAACATCCCTTCAACTGCCTCCTGTAGAGAGATCCAATCTTGATCGTTAACCCCCATGGATTGGGTGGAAAGAGAAAATAATATATCAGAATTTCAAGCTGGATTTAGGAGGAAAAGGCAAACTCTAGACAGTGTGTTTATAATAAACACTACTTGATAAATACTTGAACAGGAAAAGGGGGAGATTGTATATGTTTTTTGTGGACTTTGAGAAAGCTTTCGAAATGATAAACAGGGGGAGCTCTAAATGGAAATTAAGAAGAAAAGGGATGAGCAAGAAGTTTATAAATGAAATTGACAAAATATATAGTGAGATGAAATTCAGAATAAGATGTGGGCTGAATGTACTATCAGAAGAGGCTGAACAGAACTTAGGCTTGAGACAGGGGTGCAAATTTTGAGTCCTATCCTATTCAATTAATCTATAGATGACATAATAGGGATAGTTAAGGAAAGCAATGCCCATTGCCCAATAATAATGAACAAAGAGATCTCTGGATTACTGTATGCGGATGATTTAAAGGTAGGAGCAATTTCTGTAGTAGCAAAAATCAATTGAGGCAAATCATATGTTTTGCACTAACTGGGGATTAATAAATAGCCCAAAAAAATGGTATTTAAAAGAGACTCGATACTGAGGAAAGGAGAGGAGTGGTACATAGGAGATCAAAGGGTAGAAGTTGTAAAGGAGCATGACTATTTAGTTGTAAGGATGTGTAGCAGTGGAGGGTGGGGCACACAAGCCAGAAAAGTGATAGCTAACGGCAGGGTGGCGATGACAGGGGTAAGAATATGTAAACATAAGCTGAAGATGTCAGATGGTTAGAAAGAATGTATGAAGCGGTCGTTGAACAATGTATGCAGTGTAGGTAAGAGGCACATCAGAGACAGGAACACAATTAGATCAGATGTATGGATTGTTTTGCAAGGAACTACTAGGGCTGCCAAAATCAGCACCAAGAGAAGCGACATTACAAGAGTTGGGTAATACAAGGAGGGGAATAATAATAGAGAGAATACTGAAATTCTGGTGTACGTGTATTAAAGGGCAGAAAGGGGAATTATTGAATCTGTGCATGAACAACAGAAAAGCATTAAGAACACAAACAGTTGGTGGTTGGAGTCAGAAAGAACAGTATCGAAGATAGGCATGGGAGATTTATGGAGAGCAGAGGAGTAAAATCATAGCGGTTTTGGAAGGAAGTTAGAAACAGAGTACAAGACATAGATAGGAGATATGGGAAAATATACAAGAAAAGAAAACTTCGAAATTTTATAAGCAGTTAAAGACAGAATGGGATAGGGAAAAATATACAGATCAATATGACAAAACTGGAAGAGAAGTCATAGCATGGATGAGAGTAGGAATAAATCTAAAAGGGTTGAGAAGTAATGAGGTAGGGATATGTGAATTTTGTGAAGATGAAGAGAGCACTGTTCATTACCTGGTAGAATGTAAGGATTAACAGATTGCAGGAGAAAAATATGGGATAAGAAATGGGACATTATGAGCAAAGAGGTGGTGGCGTTATGAATGTTAACTGGGACGGGAGAAAAGAAAAAATAGATGTATAAGTTAAGGGAAAAGTGGATTAGGGTAAAAGAAGCGAAGGTCAAGAAGAAATGACATCAAGCTGCTCAGGAAAACCAAAGGCTTATGACCAAGGGACCTGAGTCAGTGAGTAAATCTTAGGGTCAGCAATTTCATGTATTTGTACAGGATGTGTAATAAGTGCATGTACAGTGTTAGTCATTGTAGTGAAACTGCAATGAAAACTACAAATAAATATATAAATACAAATATACTAGAGGTTGCGTCTTCATTTACAACCTCACAAACATCACCTTCCAGATGCCACATTCATTTTTACCACCGAGCTGTTTTGCAATGTTTTATTTCTTACTTTTTATGCCTACCTTAGCTCCTATATGTTTTCTTATTTGCTCTGGTTCTCTGAGGCCCTGCAATAGTACTTCGTATCATTCACTTAGTTTTAAAAATACACTCATTTCTCAGTTGCTCGGTTGTGGACACCAGTTTTTATATGGACCCCAAGCCATGTGGACATTCCCAGCAATGAGGTGGATGCTACTAAGTCCGCATGCTGTTTGGCGCGGTATTCCACAGCCTCTGTGCCCTACCAGAATGTTCAGCTATACTTCCATTGTCATTTGTTCTCCTCTTGGCAGCAGTTCTGAACAGAATTGATTGGCATTCAACTCCGGGAAATAAGGAGATCGTACAGCCCTGGCTAACATCTGCAGAGCCTAACATCTTGGTAGTCCAAGGTTATTCTTATCCATAGGTCAACTCATGGTGATACATGAGTGTCATGCCTCTATTTTTGCACTGTGCTTCACTGTGTCACATGTGCTTCTTGATTGCAATACACGTGCATGCCAATCCCTCAGTCTGGGTGACTTACTGTGCTATAGTATATTAGGTGACAACCTAGTAGCTAGAGATAAGTTACTGCATTTTGTCACCAATATTGGCTTTAATACACAATTCTGACTTTATCTTATCTTTTAGTTTGGATTTCCAGTGTGATTTTTATAATTTTACTGTTTTATTCTTGTATTTCGTATTTTAACTTCATCTTTTAACTTTATAAGACTAACTTTTATACATCTATTTAGCTTTTAAGTTTGATATCAGGCCCAAATGACCTAGCTGTCGATGGGCCCTTAAACCAGCTCACTCACTCACTCACTCTTTCCTAACCACCATTGCCATCTTAACCCTCTGCAAGGTTTATTAACTTTAACAGCTATGATCTGCATATACAAGATCATGGCAGAATGCTGGTTTCAGATTTCTTATTTGCATTATTGGTATATTTCTTGTCTTGCACATTTTCAGAATTTCGTCCATGATTAAAATAAAACTGAGCTTAGGCTATCTGCAGTTTTCACACCTCTTTGTAAATTGAAGGATACTGAGAGCTTACTGTTGAATTGTCCTTTGCCTAATATCCCATAGACTACTGATTTTACTGCTTCCATAAGCATCAGTGGTGGTTTTCTGCTTATACAGTGCTTTCCAGAACTGCAAAAGCTGATTGCAAATCTAAAAATTATTTTTGCAGAATTTAAGAACTTTAGCAGAATTTGCAGATTTGTAGTTATTCCCCAACTAATCCATCTACGAATAATGATCTGTAGATAAAAGATTTGGTCTTTTGTCTGTGTGGCCTTAAGTATACCTGATTTTACAAAAATGCCGACTTCTTTGCAATTTAGTTTCAAGCATGCTGGATTAGATGTTGGCTGTCACGCAGAACAGGCTTGTTTGGCAATTCTCACACTGAGATACATCTTCTCTGTTTAGGGTAATAATTGTATTATAATTTCTCTGGTGTGTGTCATTCATTCAAAGGTGCTGCAAACAGTTCTTTCATTTCTTTGATTGAATTATTACCATCCACCTTAATCATTTCCAAAACTGTTCCATCGTCTCCATCCGCTTTCCCATTCTTCATTCATTCTGCTACAATTTTAACATCCCAATAGAGATCCTCTTCAAGTAAATGCTTCCTTACACTTTAAGAAAGGGATTTGCAGTTTGTCTCCAATATCTCTACCTTGAACTTCTTTCATACTTATATTGTATTTTTGTCTTTAAAATGTATCTTCTTTCCAAATCTGCCTGGTTGTCTTACAAACTTACTGATATGATAGATATTAAGAACATCATTTCACACCCCATTATGTCCATCTCTGAACAAAATTGAGTTTTTTACATCATTTCACACTCTTTCTTAAGTGATATTTTGATCTGTTAACCTAAATTTTGTCAAATCCTGTTTTCTGCTTGTGTAAAGTAATCTTGAAATTTGGTGGTCATTTCATATCCCATTTTGTCCACATTAGTGGTAGGTAGAAACTCAATTTAGTCTTCTTTTACCAGCACTTTCCTTCCCCTGAGTTTTTGTTTATTATTGGTTACACTGGTAATAGTTATTTGCAATCAGTCACTGTCAGATATTGTTAGTGATTACTGTTCTTATGTGTTAGTGCTGTTCTGACATGTTTCAAGATGAATGAGGGTGTTTTGGTTTGAGGTGATTCAAAAGGTAGTAGAAATAGGCAGAAACAAAAGAAAACAAAGCAGTAACCAATCTGAGTAGATAAGCTCTGTATTTTCCTGAACTGTATTATAACTGTATTATGTTTGGTAGGATATACTTATTCTGAAAAAAATGAAAGCATAGTTATAGGTGTGTCTTCCCAACTTATGCTTAAACAATTATTATTTGGCGTCACTGAAAAAAAATTGTGAGAAAGCATTCTGAGATTTTGACACCATGTGATTATCATAAACTTTAAGAAACTAGGTTCACTTCAAGTTCTTGGAAAGTTTGGTTTATAAGGAAAAAAAAATATTTAAGTGAACATTACAAAAAGTGTAATGGGACCAGTGAGATGAAATGCATAATCTTTCAGAAAATCATGAAGGATGGAAAATGCTCAATTTGTTACAACAGACAGCTTCAACTCACAGAAATGCACGCAGTGGACAAGGTCAGCATATCTGTGGTAGCAAGCGGGCACTGTGTTAGAGATGATTAAGTGTAGTAGAAGCGAACGTTTCTAACTAGTGTGCAGTGGCAGCTTATGAAGTATAGAAATGGCAATATCTGCAAGTGTAGTAGCTACCTTATTTAATTCTTGCCCATCTTTCCCATATACTCTTCCCTCTTGTTTGGGAAGAACAGTATCTCATGTGGCAAGATTGTTCAAACAATAAAAAAGTATAACTTAAAACAACATTGTTACTCATAACAGTGAATACAATTGTTATAAATGAATGGAATGTGATATAATGATAGAGAAGCTCAAAGAGACTATGGCTTCTAACAGAGATGCAGACCGTAAAATCGCTTTAAAATATCACTGGAAATTGCTAAACAACTTAGGCCATTTTAAGATGGCAATTTTGCTAAAATCTGTATGTGTGATGGTCAATGAAGTTTTCCTAAACATATACCAGAATATGAAGGTATTAGTTTCTTCTTCCATCTATATGTGGCATATTGCAGATCTTGCCAGCAGTATTGAAGAGCAGTTAGTAGAGAGATCTAAGGCATTTATTTGTTATTTTCTGACACTAGATGAAATTTGAGGTATTTGTGATATATGCACCTTTTGTTAGAGGTGTGGATTTAAATCTCCAGATCACAGAAGAAATGTTGGATTTATTACCAATGACCAATACAACAACTGGTGCATATATTTTCGGATGTGCTGAGGAAGCTTTAAAATGGCTTCAACTTCCACGGAATAAACATATCCATAGCTACAGATGGAGCTCCTGCTATGATCAGTGGTAGAATTGGTCTAATAGACCATGTTTGAGGTAAAATAAAGGACCTTGATATTAAAACATATCTGTTCACTGCATAATTCTCAGGAGAATTTGTGTAAAAATTATCAAACTGAGTGTAATGAGTGTTGTCAAAACCACCTAATTTCATTAGGTCAAAAGAACGTTATCACCAGTTTGAAGTATCTTGAGAATTTAATAGTGAATTTGGTGAATTACCTTATCGTGAAGTGAGGAGGTTAAGCCAGGGTGCGTTCCTGGAAAGGCACTCTGAGTTAAGGGAGGAAATAGTTTTCTTAGAAGAAAAAGGTATGCCAGTTGACAAATATATGTTCTCAGGCGTCAAGCCAGGTGTATAGATGATTAGCCATCAACATTTTGGTAGCATAGTTGCAAGTATACTGAATGATCTACACAGCAAATTCAGAGTGCAATTCAAAGAGCTAAGAAATATGGAATCTACATTATTTGTCACTCCTTTCACCATGGATGTCAAATATTTCTACAGAAATTAAAACTTTTGATGTGCAATATGATGGGGAAATGAAGGATTCTTTTCTTCATAAAACAACTTGACAGATTTTTACTTAAACTTTCCTCAGTCCAGATTTCTGTGACTACACAGACACACTACTCACGTATTAAGCATTTTTGGCTGTACTTACCCCCTGTGAGCAATTCTTTTCCCTAATGAAACATTGTAAACCTGTTCACAGAAGCCAATTATCTGACAACTTGATAGATGAGTGCAAGTAAACATTCCAGACTTCACATTTTTCAGTAAATCAGGAAAGAGGAGGAAGAGAAAGGGAAGAGTGTCTGGGGGCTTGAGGGTGTTTATAAGAAATGATATAAGCAAAAGCAATATGAGAAATTCTGATTTAGATGGAATGAGATGGATGATTGTTAAGCAATGGGATATATGTTTTGGAATATTATATGCTCCAAAAAGCTCTGACTTTTACAATTCCCTTCTCCAAGAGATAGAATTAGAGATGGAAAAGATTAGAAGTGAATTCCCCTGGATCAAGTTTTTGATAGTGGGTGATTTAAATGTGAGAAGTGGTGAAGTGCAAGGGAGGAATAGTTGCCCTAGTGAGAGTGACATACATGGACATGAGGAGGTTTATTATAATAGAATTAGCAAGATAAAATTGTAAATGTAGAAGGTTTGAAGCTGATTGAATTTTGTGAGAATACAAACTGTGTCATATTAACACTAAAACGGCGGAAGGGGCTAAAAGACCCCCTATTCAAATTTAACACTTTGTAGTGTTTTCATATATTTGGATTTTTTCTTCCGATTTCACTACTTTTACTAATTTGCATTTCTCTTGAAAGTTATATATGTAAATAACCACATTTTTTATATTTAATCCATTTAAGTTCACTACCTAGAACAGCAAGGGGGGGTCACACTGACCCTGTATATTTAAAGCTTAACAGAAACAATTTGGCAGACCATAAATGACACAACAATGCAGAGACAAATCAACAATTTGCAGTGTTGAACAGTGGTATATTGTTGGATCCTTACACATGCATTTTAATTGATGTGAACATTTCACTGTTACTGCATAGTGGCAGCTTATTTAGGCAGTGTCGTTTGTTGAAGGCAGTTGCTTTGAATTATGGTTTGTAAGCGTGTCTTCTCAGATGACGAGATGCTTCATATTTTTCTAGAAGATTCTGATGTTGAATAAGAAACCAGTTTTGCCGATACAGATAACGATGTGTTAGAAGCTTGGGAGAATGATTCTAGTAACAGTAACAGTTTGCTGTCTATTCAAGATGGAAATATGGATATCTCCCAACTCTCGCTTCAAGCATGTCGCCAGAGTGAGACTCGAGTACAGGCACAGTAAAAATGGTGGCTGGGGTGAAACTTAGTGGGAGATTATCAACTTGTCAGCTTCATCTGGAAGAAGAGCTGCTGTAAAGATCTTAAAGGAGCAAGGAGGACCCACTGCATATGCTTATCACCGAGTACATGACTGCAATCAACACTTCTCTTTTGCTTTTTGAAAAATTTGTGCTTTGTCTCTTGAAAAAATAGAATCAAATGCCAGGAGAGAACTCTAAAATGACTGGACTGTCTCTCAAGGAGCTGGAAAAAATGATAACCATCATGTATGCCTGGGGTGTATTATGTCCAAAAGGTATGTCTGTGGATGATATTTGGTTGCACTCATGGGGGCCTGGTATCTTTAAGGACATAATGCCTGGAGATATATCAGAAGCTACTCAGATTCCTCTGGTTTGATAAAAAATCAACACGTGGTGAACATCTACCAACTGACAAGTTTGCCCTTGTTTCAGAAATTTGGAACAAGTTTGTGGAAAACTGTCTTCACTGATACTGTCCAAGTGAAAATAGCCATTGGTGAACTGTTGCTTCCAAGCAAAACATGGTGTAGGTTTACGCAGTTAATGCCAAATAAGCCTGACCAATATGGACTGAAATTCTGGATTGCTGCTGATGTAGCATCAAGACATGTCTGCATTGCCTTCCCTTATCTGAGTAAGGATGACAGCCAACCCGAAACACAAACTCTGGGAGTACATGTTCTCTACTTCATGGAGCCATTTATAAATCAAGGAAGAAATGTAACATCAGACAATTTCTTCACCTCTCTTCATCTTGCCAAAAAGCTCCAGTCAAAACATTATTGGTAGGAACAATAAACAGATCTTGCCATGAAATCCTTGATGAGCTAAAGAAACCCAGTGCTAAATTATATTGCAGCACCATTTTGTGACTGGCTGACAACAGAAACTGCACACTGAAAGTTTATCAAAGAAAAATAAGAACGTGATTGTTCTTAGCACTTTACATGCTGAAGTATCAGTGAGCAAAGAAACAAAGGAAAAATTGGAAATTTCTACTTGCTACAATGCTACCAAATTTTGGGTGGATGTCATAGACCAAATGACACATAAAAAAGCTACTAATGTAGTACACAGGAGATGGCCAATGCATGTTTTCTATAACATATTAGACATACTGCTATCAATGCGTGGGTCATTTACAATCAAGTAAGGGTGCATAGATGGAAAAAAAGAAGTTCATCCTTCAGCTTGTAAAAGAAATAAGCAAGGAAAAGGCACCAGAGGGGCAAAAACCAGAAGATCAACTCCAACCAAAGAAAGGAGGAAATGCCAGATCAGCCTGTGCAAAGAAACAAGACCAGCAATGTTTATGATAAATGTCAAAAAGTTGTGTGTGGAAAATGTGCAAAGTGTATGTAGGATAAACAAACACAACATTAAAGCAATATGTTAAATATCGCTATTTATTGTTACAAATAATAATCTAAATTAGATTAAAGTGAGTCAGTTTTAGTGTACACATCTGTGTATGTATTCTATTGCTGCAGTCAAAATAACCCTTCCTGCAGTTTAAGATAGCTAATTTTAAGATCTCTAATGTGCATGGTAATAGTGTGCATTTTCAAATAGAAATTGTTCTGCATATTAATGCAGAGGGTGAGGAAGTGTCCAGTAGGAAAGAAAATAACTGAGTGGTACAATTGGAGAGTTACAAGTGGAATAAATTAGGAGGAAAAGTTTTGAGGAGATTTGGGTTCAAAATAGCAAACATATATATGCATGGAATGGAAGATAATGTAAATAAGGCAAGAATAGTGGAAGCGCTGAATATTTATACATTTATATTGAAATGGGCAAGAAGGAATATGAGATGGGTAAGCCAGAAGGGGAATATGATTAACAACTGGTTTGATGGAGAATGAAGTATGAGGAATTTGGTGAGAAGGGCAGTAATAGGAGAGGGAAAGGAATGGAATGGTACAGAGGAAAGAAATGATGCAACTTAAGGAGGTATTTAAACTGTTGGTCGAATTGAAAAAAGAGCAATTAGGGAGGGAATAGAGCACATGAAACTGAGGCTAAAATAATTTAGGGAGGGGTTTCTCAAGTATGGCAGGTAGTGAGAAAATGTACAAGGAAACAAGTTAAGAAACCATTGATTAAACCAGCTGAGTGGCTGAGTCATTATGGTCAGGATTGTAGCAAAATGGGATCTTAAGTATTGTTGTGATTGTTTAGATGAGTTGGGCAGACCATTCTGAAATGAGGTCTTGAAACAAAAGCTTAAAAGAAAAAAAAGAAGAGCAATAGGGACAGATGGCTTGCCAGTAGAATTCCTTCAAGCTTGGTGTGAGGATAGAGACAGATTGAAGTGCATGACGAGGCTATTGAAGGGTATGAAGGAGAATAAAACAGTACTAAAGAGATGTAGAGACCCTATAATTCAGCCCATATATAAAGGGAAAGGAAATGAATGTGACCTGGAGATATATATATATATATAGGAGGATAATCATTGTCAAATATGGGGAAAATCTTAACCAGAATTTTGGCAGAAAGAACAAACCTGGATAGAGGCTAACCAGAAATTATCTCCATTTCATTTGGATTTTAGAAAAGTTAACAACAGCTGTTAATGTTAGGAAGATCCTAACAAAACGCGTTTTAGGTGAATACTAGCAATAAATGGAGTATTGAGTACTAGTCCGACTCAAAATTGTATTAACTGAAATTGGTTTGACTTGTGCTATAAATGAGATAGATATTGTAAGGTATGGGGTCTTAAAGGGAATCAAAATAAAATTAAAATAATAGTGTTTAAGAAAACAAATTGAAAAAATCTGAAAAATGGTCAATGGGAGGCAAAACCATTCAAATGGTACATGAGTACATCTATTTGGGAATCAAATTAAGCAGGAAAGGGGATTAGGAGTAGCAGAAATGAGGGGGGGGGTCATTAGCTACAGTATACCAATGCAAGGAAAGTCCCTGAGAGGAATGTGCCACCCTTACACAGTGCGACAAGGACAGAAAATGTGACAGAGAATGCATGCTACACAAGGAACAAAACCTTTAAAAAGAACATGCACCCTATTCACTCAGTATACTAAAACGGACAAGGTTTATTCACAAAAGTAGAAGCTGTTAGAATGTTTTTGAATGGTTATAACTGATCTGACCTTGGTTTCATAAACATGTCAAGGTAGGGTGTTGGAACCTTCTCCAACACCCTTGCGTCTCATTCCCTGGGGACTTACTTTGCTGTACCAAACAGTAAGGGCAGATCAGCACTAGATTTACAGAGCACCAATGATGAAGATATTATGGTTTGAAAGGCTGTATTCAGCCTTAGTGGTGTCAAGGGAAGGTTATGGAGTAGAAATATGGGGGTTGATAATGGATGGATAAAATTGGATCTTACATTAACAGCATATTGTAAACTTATGTTGGGCCTACTCCAGAATTCAGCTAATGAGTACTTTTAGAAATAAAATGAGTAATTTTAGAAATGGAAAAAAGTAGTGTGAAAGCAATGTTGATAGAAAAAGTGGCTAAGTACTGGTACAGGATACTGCAGTTACCAGGGGATAATCTGATAAAATGTTGCGTCAATTTTCAAGAAACGCATTCTACTCAAGATATCTGGTTGAGAAGAGTAAAAGAACAGTTGGAGATGGGTGGATTAGGTGATACCTGGATGTATAGACATAATTTAACACAGGGAGTATGGAAGGAACTTAGAACTAGATTTGAGGACATTGACTATCAAGCACTGTGGGCCGAAGTGGGACAGAGAAGATTACTGGTCATTTTTAAGATAATGGGTAGAGAATTGGGAATAGAAAAGTATTCAGAAGTCTGTAATAAAAGGGAAAGAGAAGCGGAAATTGAGAGGTCAAAGGGTCAATGTAATGAAAGGTTGCTGTCCAATATGTAGGGACAAAGAAGATGGAGAGCATATTATGTGGGAATGTAGAGGAACAAATAAATGAAGGAAAAAATTAGAGGTAAATGGTTGATAGTTAAAAATAGTGTAACAATAAGGAAAATGTTTACTGATTTGAATCAGGTAAGGCAATTAGGTAAATATGTAAGCTATGTAAGAGCAAAAGGGAAATGGTCAATTGAGAGAAGTTGAGTAAAAATGAGCATTTTGTGCTTAGTATTGTCGCGAACCCAATCACGATAATGTGGCTTGGCACACAAAGGAACGGATAGGTTTCACATAGATAACGAGCGTGCATAAACAGATAAACATAGCGCGAACAGTCTGGTAATCATGAATGGAGATAAAAAAGGGTTTGTGACACGCCAGCAGACAGTTGTAGTTGTGAAACAGTTGTGAAACCAGACAGCTGGAAGTGTTATTGTAACGAGAGCTAATGTAATCAGCTGCAAGTGTTTGTTATTGCCCTCGACCTTGGAAGATTGTGTGATGTAATGTTACGTGAGAATTGGACAGTGTATTGCTACGGAAATAAAGGAGATTTTTAATTTCTGCAACTCGGCCTTTTAATTCTACGAACCCACAAAGTTACAGTATATAGGGTATACTTAAAGTAGGTTTTTAAAAGTAAAATTGATCTGCAAGTGTAAGAAATGTAGTTTTTTGACAAAGCTGGATTTATAACCAGGAACACAAGAAAAATGACACATACTCTATATGAAGATACGAACTATTTATACTTTTATTTCAAGTAGCTTAAGTGTCTCATCTCAGGAAAATCGGTGCTGTATGCTATGCATATCTCTCAACTTCCACCCTTTCCTCTCTGGTGGGTAGGAAGAATTGTAATGCTTCATAAAGCAGTTATGCTTTATTTAACCTAGGGATGCAATGTAATAAGCTCCTTATCATACAACAGAACATCTCCTTTTGAGTTAATTCTCTGGATCACTTATCAAGAAGTTTTATTTGCTATGAATGTTTCGGCTAAATTAAATGATCCCAACAAAATATCAACGTAAATCAAAATAAGAAAATAAAAAGCTTAAGTGTTCGTAAATAAACATGTATTTAGAAAAATCCAAAGAAAATAGTATAAAAAATTCATTTAGTTGGGCAAATGGCACATAAAATATTGTGACTTTGTGGGTTCGTGGAATCAAAGGTCCAACTCGCAGAAATTCAAATCATTCTTTCTTTCCGTAGAAATACGCTTCGTACACCTCTGACAACACGTATGCAATCTTCCAGTCTGTCTGCACATTGCTCACTAGCACTGCACTCTTTACGACTTTCTGCCAAGAACAACTGACTAACTCGTCCAATGCATCACTTATATACAAAAATTGCAGTATCTAGAGATTTCCCAATGATTAGCGAAGAATCAGTCTTTCAAGGCAGCAGTAGAGGGGGGTCCAGTAATTTCTGGTTACTTCCCTCCCCAACCCGTCTCTCCTGGCACGTCATTAGCGCTGTGCGCTGGCATAGGCGTGGTTCTAATGCCATCCGCCTCCCCCACTCCCTGCTTCTCTCTCCCTCTTTCGCCAAGGCACCACGCGACAGTATATTTAAGCCATCTACATTACATTAACCTCTTGAATCATAGTTGAACAATACCATGAACCTACCAAAAAGACCTGAAATGTAAAGTTGTTATTTGGAATGTCAGCAATAATACTGATTTGATGGTATGTTATTGTGTTCACATGCAAGAGTTTGGCTTTTTTTTTTTTTTTTTTTTTTTTTTTTTTTTTTTTTTTTTTTTTGCATGACAGTGATAGTTACTACATTGGCTACAAGTAAACAATGGTAGAAATGGATGTCCCAAATAATAAGTATTGCATCAATCATTACATTGTAAAATTAATAGCCAGAGCAAAAATCACTTAGGTGCATAACATTTAGGCATGTAGAACAGTCCACTATAGCACAAAATTGTTGCACAGGACACAAAATTATCCTTTCAAGTGCATCTAGATGACATTGCAGACAATCCCTTGAGAAAACATTTACTTGCTAGTGTAGGGAGCAATTTTGAAATGCCTCCCCTTGATTTTAAAAAAAACTGAAGCACTGGCAGTGAAACAGTCCAATTATGAGTATTATAGGTAAGCTACAACACCTAGTAACTGACTCCACTTATCTGTTAAGATTGTTGAAATTCTCTGGGACCGGTTTCATTATGTATCCATCACATTTTCAGCCAGTAGACTGAATCACTTTTCCGTTACATCCAGTAGATGGATTGTTCACTATTGTGCTGCCATCTACTGGGGCAACACAAGCTTATTGACAGTATTTCAAAATTCTTAACACAATTTTTATGTTTCAAAATACTTTCTCCCAAACCATTAAATCTATTGGTCTATTCAGTTGTTTTAATAATTTTAATTTATGGTTTGGTCCTTTCAATGTAAATTTGATCGTACTCTAAATGGTTACATTGATAAATGCCAGACTTTTTATTATCTGAAGTGTTATCTTTTTTCGAAAAATGTGATCGATTTTTTATGCCATATTTATTTTTAGGAACCAATTTTATACCAAATCCGTTAAAAATTTTTAGTTTGGGAGAAAATATGAAAAATAACAATTGTGTTATGAATTTTGAAATACCAGTAATAAATGCGGTCAATAAGTTTGTGTTGCCCCCAGCAGATAGAGAACTATCCATTTACTGGCTGTAATGGAAAAACGACTCAGTCTACTGGCTGAGAATGTGATGGATACATCACGAAACCAGTCCTGGAGGATTTCGACAATTTTAACAGATAAGTGGAGTCAGTTACCAAGTTAGCATTATAATGCCTCCTCTTGATTTCATCATACAGAAGCTTATCAACCCAACAGTGAAAGCCATCACAATGCTTAGTGGAGTTGGCTAATTCCAATGCTCCTTTGTATAGTTATGAACTGCCAGAATGTCCAATATAAAGTCACTTAATTACAGTATCTTTCTAATTCAAAATCTCTGTACACAGACAGATTTACAAGACAGCTGTTTTGTCAATTGCCATTTTTTAGATAAGAAATAGCTTTTAATAAACAAAATGTAAACCTTTTATTCATATACTGTGTTCTAAGGAAGTTGTTCTGCAAATTATATTTCATTTAACTGTCAGAAATCTGGAATCAAATACAGTAGGTAAATATAATTAATTTTGAGTTGAATTAGTACTCCATGCTCCATGTATTGCTAGTGTTTACCTAGAACCCATTTCGTTAGGACCTTCCTTACATCCTCAGCTTATGTGACTGTTGATGTGTTAAGACTACTTAATTTGCAGAATCACACAATAAAGTTTTCCATACAAAAAAGAGAAAAATGCTGAAATCCCGTTCTTAGACTTGAAACTATTCAGGAAAACCAAAAAACTAGAATTTGGCATATATAATAAAGTAACACAAACCGAACATTTTATAAAATCAGATGTATACAATCCAAGACCACACAAGCAAAGCTGTTATCAACAGTTTAAGTTGCAGGCTGGTCCTTAAACAAGATTGAATATATCAAAGAGTACAACCATATAATTCATGTTGTAGAATACAACAGATTCAGTGCTGAATTGGTCAAAAAGAATATTGATAAACTCAAAACACAACAGTTTTGCTGATAAAAACTACTCGTTCCCCAGTCAGTAATAAAACTTCATACAGAAAATTTACATACCACCCCAGAGCTACACACCTTTTCCAAAAAGTCTTCAAGGAACACAACATTACTTTGGCTCCACAGAACAGATTCATTGTACCACACCGTTTGAAGTCCCATAATACAAAAGAGAAACCCACCGGAAAAAAACTCAGTTGCGTACGAGGGGCACTATTTATATTTTGAGCCTAATAATTAAAACTAATTTTTGATTGAAAACTGATTGTTTTTCAAAATATTCTCCTTTATGATAATACACTTCTGCATCCATTTGAACCATTTGTCAAAGCATTTATTCCATTTTTTCTTGAGACACCTCCAAAACATGGTTTTTGAAGGCATCAAAGGCTGCTACTGCCAACGAAAATCGCCCAGACAATTTATTCTTGATGTTCAAGAACAAAAAGAAGTCTTTGAGTGCCAAATCAGGGCTGTATGGCAGATGACCCATCAATTCGATTTTTTGAGCCTTCAAATACTCTATTGTTAGAGGAGATGTGTGTGCACTCGCATTGACTTGATGAACGATCCTATGGTTCTTGTTGGTTTTCCCTATTTCACGAAAGACTTCTAGCAAACAAATGGTTCTGTACCATTCGACATTGACCGTTTTAAGTTCCTCTAAAGGCACTGTTGCCACATGGCCAGCTTTGCTGAAAAAGCAGGCGACCATTTGCTTCGAGTGCAAACAACTTTTGTTGGATTTGCTTCATCTTGAGACACCTATACATAGACTGCTGTTTATGTTCTGGTTCATACATGATTTGTCACCTATTACAATCATATATACATCTTTTGAGGCACCACCATTGTATTTCTTGAGCATTTTTGTTCACCAATCCACATGAGCATCTTTTTGACATTGCGTCAAATTATGTGGGATCCATTTAGAGCAAACCTTTTTCATGGCTAAATATATATGCTAGTGGGACTAATACCTAGGGTTGCATCAATCTCACAATATGTTCCATGACGATCTTGCATCAATGTTTGCATCAATTTTGCTCAGCATCAAGTTTTCTGGCACAACTGATTTTGGATGACCACGAACTTCATCATTGAGCAAACGGTGGCCACAATTAAATTTGTTGTACCAGTATTTCACAGTGGCAAAGGATGGAGCTACTTCACCAAATGTGAAAGTTAGTTGATTGATGCACTCTTGTCTTGATACTGTCAAAAGTTGTAATCATTGCACAAACATTTTCACGAATTAATTCCATGTTTTAGTTGAGACACAGCTTTCAAGTTGAATGAATGAAGTCCTGTATTTCCTTAAGTCAAACATAGGGTTTTCTGAAGTGCACAACCTGGAGGCCTGTATCCAGCAGTTTGAGGATCAGAGGTTTCCTGATCAGAGAGATTCCAGGATGAGTGATCAGCCCAACACTGCAATTTTCAAGTTAATGTAAACAAAACAAATGACGCTCTATTGACAATATCTGAAGTAGATTATGGTCAACAATGTCAAACTTTCCATTGGAAACATCAGATGACACCTACAACATTCAGGGTTGCCAAGGCTCAAAATATAAATAGTGCCCTTCATACTGGATAAATTACAAAGGCTGTGATGTCAACATTGGCAAAACAAAAGGGAATTGAACATTAGGCTTAAGGGGAGGCTTCAGTGAAATTTTGTTAAAAATGACCAAAAAATGGCATTTTCCTTCCTTTGGCTTAAAATTATGTTTAATCATTGTAGTTTCAGAATCTGCCATCAGTTACACCCTAGTGCCATTTAAAGAGCATGCAGGCGAGCCGCGCCTTAATTGTAATATCTTAGCATTGTAATAAATTATCAAATTTAGAGAGCTGCAATGTCATGATTTAAATGTCATGTGCACATGGGCGTGACCATTTAAAATGCCTTTGCCAGCTGTTGGAATTTGGTGGAATTGATATTTGTGGAATTTTCACGTTTAAACTACACAGTTGAATTCTAAAGGTGAAATGCTGTGTGCAGTGACATTTTCTAAATGTTTGTGAAAACTACTGAACTCTTCTTCTTTTGCCTTTATTTCACTTCCTTCTTTTAAAAGGAAGCATTTTCACTTGGTTTTGTGGTTTTTGAGTGTAAAAGGTGGTTTTCATACAAGCGAGAGCTGTGGATAGATAAGTATGGTTTAGAATAGGAATAAAACTTGATTTAACATTATATTGCTTTCTTGCTGCAACAATATATAACTCTCACCAAATTTGTGTAGGTGTATGTATATCAACAGGTAGCTATTAATATTTGTAAAACTTTGAATATTTAGGGTTCAACTTTTAAAATTTCTCTCTATAGTGCTACATAAAATTGCATAAAATTGAATGGGTAGATCAGTTAAGAGTAAGCAAACAAAGTTATCATACAATATGTACTCATATATAAAGGTGGAAGTCCCAAAAATCTGAAACAAGCCCAGTATCTAAAACAGATACTAATGAAGCTATTTCAAGTGGCAGGAAGTGGGGAAATGAAAATGAAATGAATTTGGAGATACCAAACCCAAGTGATATACTTATTCACAGAGAAACTTAGAATAAGATATTTAATAGTTTTAGCTGTATAGGTTCTGGATTCAAGAATTTGGAGGAAAAAGTTAATGACCCTTTTGGGTTTGCTAGTAAAGTGATAATAGAATGCTCTGCTTGTTGTAAATGTTCTGTGAAAACATATTGTGACTTTGTGGGTTTGTAGGATTAAAAGTCAAGTTTGCAGAAATTCAAAACGTTCTTTATTTCCGTAGAAATACACTTGGACAGCTCTGTCAGTAGAAAAATGACATGACACACACGTACGAAGCCATCAAGTCCATCTGACACACATGCACTCTGCAATGTTTACAACTCCCAACTGATTCTGTGCACCCATACACTTATTTATAAATGAGTCAGCTGTTCTTGAGGTTTCTCCACACCGGGCGAAGTCATACGAGTGCTTCACACCCTTTCGAGGCGGCAGGAGAAGGGGAAAGAAAAGTCCAGTCACTTCCCTGGCTCCTTCTCTCCCCACCCCGTCTCTCCTCTGCAGGAGCTAGCGTGTGCATGGGCATAGGCGTGGCTTTAACACTATCCGTCTCTTTTTCTGCCAGTTGGCTTCGATCCCTCGTGAAAATATATCAGCCATAGAGTTACCAGTGATTCTAGTAGGTCACCTTTAGATGTAAATGGAAGAATGATTGCTGCATTTCTGGGCATTGGTAAGGGTCATTCTGCTATGCATAAGCTTTGTATGGCCAAGGGTATGAATTGCATGAGCTCTTCTACTTAAAATTCCTGTCTCATAGAACTAAAGAGATAAGCTAGTATTAATCTACTGGAGAGTTGTACCAAAGGAAAAACACAGAATGCAAATGAAAGTTTGCATAGTGTATAATGAAGTAAATGTCACAAATATGTGACTGCAGCTGTTAGTGAGTTTAATGTGGGTTATAAAGCTGGTCTAAGTGTTATAGGTTAAGTTGCACAGTCACTCCTGGAAATAATAATTTCTTCCACACTATCCGTGTGTAGGCTAAGGTTTGGATGAGAAGAGCCAGACTGAAAAATTCAATACCATAGCCGTGGTTCAAATCCCAGCTATGACATTGAATTTTTCAGTCTGACTCTACTCATCCAAAAGTAAGTCCTGTGTGCAAGAAAATTAGTAGTGTTAGGGATAGGCAAAAGCTAAAACATAGTGCCCAAAATTCATTGAGCACATATAAATCTGCCAGGAAGCAGTTAAAAGTGCCTAAATTAAAAGAAGATAATAAACTAGTTGAGAGGCCGTATATAGTGCACGCGGGTTTTAAAACAAAAACAAAACAAAAAAAGTTGAAGAGAGCTGACAATTTCTTGATAATGCCTTCAAGTGGAGGCAAAATGCTTTGAAAGAAAGTTTGTGGTATTGAAGTACAGAGTGTCTCAGTCGACTCAGTATAATTTTAATTAAAAGAATATTTGTTTATATTTAGACCTAACTATATTTTTCTCCATGTCAAATTTTAAGCATTTTTAGTACTCAAAATACTGCAGACACTGAAGATTTCCTTTTTTTAATTTTGCACATGTGTATATGTGTTACAAATGGGATGATGTTTTTCCTTGAATGCTACTAGTTAAGCAACCAATCGGAGTCCTGCAGTGTTGTCATATTG
Source organism: Mantis religiosa (assembly GCA_030765055.1). Lineage (NCBI taxonomy): Eukaryota > Metazoa > Arthropoda > Insecta > Mantodea > Mantidae > Mantis > Mantis religiosa. The sequence goes on along the minus strand of CM060950.1, from coordinate 267,827,306 downwards.
CATTCCCCATAAGTGGTGTGACAAGTGCCAACTGAATCCATCTCTAATAAATACTATTTGCATTAAGGCAAAAATTCAGATTTTGCAAAAAGTGATCCATGGGGAAGGTAGAGAGTAATATATCTAACATAGCCGTAGAAGTCCCATATATTTAGCTCAAATAGTTTAAGTACCAAGATATTTACTTATACATTGTGAGATAATCACTGTAATGGCCATCATTGTTGGTACATATATTTTAATTATTCAGAACTGAAATGTAAACTATTGATATGATGTGTTAAAAGAATAATTCTGAAGAAGCCAAGATGTTTATTAAATTTGAGACAGAGCAAATGCTTCATTTCCTGTTGGCCTGTGGAATGCTGTATCTGCAAAACATGAGGCATCACATACATTTTTATTTTTATGAATGGATGTTGGAAAAGCAGTGTTCATTTACTCTGGAGAGTTCAAATCAATATTATTCACTTGTTCTTTAGACAGCAGTTGAGCGAGGGTAAAGAAGTGCAATAGCTTCTAGCAGTGAGTTTAGTGGCGAGTCAAAGGGGCATGTATTGCAAAATCAGGCTCAAAGTATTATTTTTAGCATCATTTTTAGGATCTACACATTCTTCAAAAATGGGGCAATAAGGAATACAGAAATCAGCTTAATTTCAAAAATGCTCAACAGCTTTCCTGCTGAAACATATGGTGTAGGTAAAGCAAGTATGTCTTGCATTTGTGGAGAGGCAAGAAAATTTGATTCCGGTGGTGCCCATTGGTCCTTCGAAGAGGGTTACAAATTTAAGTGACTTTGACAAGGATGTTGTATGTAGAATTGTGTTAAAGTTGTATGACCAAGGCGAATTCCCAACTATACAGAAAGTAACCTGTGCTCTTTGAACTAAAAAGACAAATTGGTGGGTGTCAATTTTTGATGGGAGAGGAGTGACTTTGTTGCAGCAAGATTAAAATTCTTATGCAAAATGCATTAAATTAGACATTCTGCTGATGCTAAACCTATCTTTTACTTAGATGAGACATGGGTAAACAAAAACAACACTCAAAAGTCAATCTGGCAAGACTTCTCAAAAAAGGGTGACCTAAAGGTACCTGTTGGAAAAGGGCAAGTTTGCTCATTTGTCATGCAGGATCTGCTAAGACAGGGTTCCTACCAGAAAGCAAATGGATTTTTCTGTCAAACTACCCAAGACTATCATGAAGAGATGACAGCTGATACATTTAAAGACTTGTTTCTCTACAGATTCTGAAATTATTTAGAAGAGGGAAGCATTATTATAATGGATAATGCTTTGATTATTGCAAATAAAATATTGAATCCGGCCAGCACAAAGAATGCAATTGTTGAATGGTTTCAAAAAAGTGTGGGGGTTGAATTTTTGGGAACAAAAACTAAAAATGAGTTGCTGCAAAAAGTACTTCCATTTAAAATCAGAAAAAAATGTTATCAGCTGGATCAACTTGCAATTGAAATGGGACATTAGATAATGTGCCTCCCTCCTTACCATTGCCAATACAATACAGTTGAGTTGGTGTGGGATCAAATAAAACAGGGGGGTTGCAAAGAGAAATAACCCTTTTAAACTGACGTACGTTGAAAAACTTATTCACAAAGAAATTAGCAAGGTAACACAAGACTGGGAAAACTGCATGAAGCATGCAGAAAACCTACAAGAAGATAATTTTAAGATAGAAATAGGATGTCACAAGATTTTGGAGCCTGTCATCATGAATTTGAAAGACTTGGATGCTCAAGACAGTGATAATGACGAATTGTCTCTTGACATATGTGACATTGATAGCAATATGGATGAGCCACTGGCATTTCCATTGGATTAGAAAAACAGGTAATGCATAAACTATAATTACAGCATTTAAAAATATGCGTAATTTGCTAATATGATTTTCCCTTAAGTGTAGCGCAAACACAACCTGCATGTTCAGTGTGTGTGTGGGTGGGTGGGGGGCAAATAGCAAAAGAGTGGGGGTAATAAGGTGTCAATGCTGAGCATGCTAGTGTATCGGATTAGCCATGGTCCAGAACTCTTCCTATCTGAAACATACAATAGATAGGCATTCAATAAAAATAGATATTATTAGGGCTGTGTATGACCAACTTAATAATTACTGGTATTGAAAACAGTAAATAGACAGAAATTCAAGAAAACTCTTATTATATTCCTTAAATATTCTCCTCCAGGACCATTAGACATAGGCAAATGAGCATATACAATTTTGTAACTATTATCTAAGGGAACCAGAATCCAAAGTTTGTCATTTATAACAAAAATTGTGAAGATTGCAACATTTTTCTTAATGTAAAGCAATTGCAATAGAAAATACTATAATTATATTTTAGGTAAAAACTATTGTAGATAGAAGAATTATTAGAAAAGAGCTAAAGGTAACCAAATTTAAGAGAAAGAAGCTAAATAAGATAGCTTTAGAACCTAAATATGAGGCAGGGGAATTTCAAAGTAAACAAAACAATGTAATTTCTATCTAAAACTTAAAGTTTATTGTTCTCTGCTTTCAATTTTTTAACATTTTTGTATGGGCAGAATGCTCTAGAACTTGCAATTTTGAATGAATTTGTTTGTAACTTTGCATATGTATTCCTAAATAAATGTTTAATAGAAGTTAGTATTATTTTAGTTGTAAATTGAATAGTTTATTTAATATTGAATTTTAAACATCAAAATTGCCAGAAATTTAAGGTAAATTTAATATATTCACACAAATATTCTTTTCTCCTAAACCACATGACACTTACTAAAAAGTATACCAACTTTTATAACTGATGTTTATAGATACCTGAATCTAAAATTGAAAGTTTCTAAAATGTATGATCTGGGACATTTTATATAACATACAAAAGCCACACTATAAAAAGCAATAAATCTATTTTTTGGGGGGGAAGGGAACTAATAAAGTTAGAAGGATGAAATTTGGAAGCTTAACTAAATTCCCTTTATCCTACCTAATGGCAAAATTTCAAGCAGTTCTGATGTAAAGTCTGTAATTTAACATTTTTCACTGAATTATTTAGGAACATCAAGAACAAGGAAATAGAGAAATTGGCAGTAGCATATCATTTTTGGAAATAGAATCACAATGAGGAACAAGAAATCCATTTATTAAAAATTATTCAGGGTCTAACCGCATTAACTGCATGGGAAAAGATACTGATAAAGAAATATGAAGAAAAACTCTTCGATTTTGACACCAGCTTTGAAGAAAACCCAACTTCAAGTTCATCAGGACACCAACAGAGATGCCCCAATTGCCTCCCAAGTAGTTCACCAAATGAAAATTCAGCCGTCTAAATTAGCTGAGCATGATAGGAAGATCCTAACATAATATGTTCTAGGTAAACACTAGCAATATATGGAGCCTGGAGTACTAGTTCAACTCAAAATAATATTAATTTTGTGCTTCATTGAATTATAGTACATACAATTTAAGAATAGTGAATATAATTAACAGATTTTTGAGAAATCAACTGTACGTTAAGTGGTGCTTCACTTATCAAATTACTTAGAAAATATTACCCAGAATAGTTGTCCACATTATGAAGTTTTTGTTGACTATAGGGAACTTTAGGATATATTCCTGTTATAGTAAGGAGTATTTTTGTGAACTTGAGGAGGCAGATGATTTGACTTTTCCTAGTTTTTCTTATTTATGGTTTATTGGATTCAGAGCAAGTATCTGGTAAATCTCTGATTTTTTTTTTTTTTTTCTGTAATTGTGGCTAGTGTGTTTTCTGTGACCCTGCAGTGTTTCTGCTGTGTTATTGTTAAAAGGTGTGAAAGAAATCTTAAAAGGTGAATAAGTATGTAAAACGCTCCAATTTTGTAAAGTGATTATTTTCCGTTTTACGTGTTCCTGTTGAATTTCCATGTACTTCTTATTAGAGATTTGTATGTATTCTTTGTTTTACTCTAATTTTGTTTTGACATCAAGATTATCTATGCACTACAAGTAAAGCTTCTAAATTCTCACATTGTACTTAAAAATTTAGTTAGAAATCAACATTCTTAAAGAAGTAGAATATGTATGTTAAATACAGGTCTACATCGGATAGTCGTATTTTGTGTTTGAAGATAAATCTTATTGGCAGAAGGCAAGAGTGGCGATGAGACACTTATCATATTTTCAGGTCAATTTATTCATGGGTCATTTTAAAACAGACAGCAAACAGCTTTCCCACCTTTCTTTAAAAGTTTTGTGTGATTTATTGACAACATAATCACTATTATAAATTGCAAACAATTGTAGAACACATTAAAACTTCAGAATTTATAATATACCATTATTCAGTTTACTGTTCAGACAGAAATGTATAATGCACTCCCATTCCTGGATCTCAAAATTATGGAAAGTAGATAGAAATATTAAATTTGGCATCCACAGAATAAGTGTGTAAGTGCGCACACTTCTGTTTTAACCTCTAAACAAAATTGAATATGACAAAGAATACAGAGAAATGTAAAATCTTCACAAAGAAATGCTGGAAAAGAAAATAAGGAAGTTCAGCAAACTAAAACACATTAAGCAAATCATTATTTTTAAAAGCAGATCACAAGCAATTCAGAAAGTTATCATTTTACCCAGGGGCTTATCACAAATTTGATAAGATATTTAATTTTCACATTATTTGGCACCTTATAACATTTACAGCATCAGAAATCATAAAGGATGAAATAAAACATCACCAAAGAAAAAGATAAGGAATCTACTAAACATTCAAAATCCTACCTGCATTATGGTACTAAAACCACCAGTGCATATATTATGATCAAATTAAAGTGGATAGTTGCTGAAATTCCTATGAAATAGCAATGGCCAGAAAGTGTGTAACTGGCATAAATTAATCTTATAAATTAATTTTTTTCACTAAATTGTAAAACTTATTTTGTATATATTAATGGGTAGTTTAATGTTTTTAATAGATTAAATGAGCATACTTCAAAAAGCATTTTGCATAATTTTCAGTAGTGTGCATTGAGCCGTTGAATGTAGGAACAAACTCTGAAGGCTTTAATGCATGAATATAATGCTGAGTTTATATGTGCCATTGGTAGATCAGAATTACTAGTATTAAAACACTATGCACATGCATAGCCCTTCCTTCCTTCCTTCCTTCCTTCCTTCCTTCCTTCCTTCCTTCCTTCCTTCCTTCCTTCCTTCCTTCCTTCCTTCCTTCCTTCCTTCCTTCCTTCCTTCCTTCCTTCCTTCCTTCCTTCCTTCCTTCCTTCCTTCCTCCCTCCCTCCCTCCTTCCTTCCTTCCTTCCTTCCTTCCTTCCTTCCTTCCTTCCTTCCTTCCTTCCTTCCTTCCTTCCTTCCTTCCTTCCTTCCTTCCTTCCTTCCTTCCTTCCTTCCTCCCTGCCTCCATGTTGCAGTTTGCACAGTAGACACATTTTGAAATGTTTTTCTAGTTTTTTTTTAAATCCATCCTCATTGTCATCCATCCTCATTGTTTACAATCACTTTTATTGCCCTTTTCTGACATCAGCATAACATAAGAGAATTCTAGTTACTGCTAAACACACTTTATTTGTCTATTAAGAGATTAGCAAAGTGCTAAAATTACATTATGTCACTGTTGTGCACAAACAGAACAAATATGATTGGTGCATAGATATTAGTGTAGTGCTAATGTTATTCTTAAAACAACTGTTGCCCACATTCAGGACAACACAATTCAAACAGAACACACTTTTTTTAAATGATGTCCTGAGTTTCTCTATAAATTATATTTTCAGACAAATCTTCATGGGGTCGATCTAAGTGTAAGAGTACTTACTACAGGATTTTGGCCCACACAAAGTGCCACACCAAAATGCAGTATTCCTACAGCCCCTAGAAATGCATTTGAAGCATTTAGAAGGTAAAGTAGAGCTTAAATGTATGATCTTTGTATTTTACCAATGGCATGTATGCCATTTCATATGTAAGTTAGTTTTTGTTTTACATTTTGTCAATATTTAGTTATAAAAGATGTCAAACTTTCTTAAATTCCTAACCTTCCTTGGTTTAAATATTACTAAACAGGAAAATAAAACCTTTCGAATTTAATAAGCTTCCAACCACAAAAGTTTTTACACATCATCCAACCATACATAGGGTATGAGTCTTCCATTCCCCAAAGTGAGCCTACAATAAGTAAAGAATTGGTGATCCTAAAGTCTCAGGCCACACTGATGATTTGGGTTCCTCTAAGTGGTGAAAGGGCTTATGCCAAATGCCTAATCAGCTTTCATCCACAAGCATGTTTGGTCAGCTACCAAATACCTCCTTAAACATAGTCTGAGGGATATCATTCTGCAAGATGGTGTATGAGAAATCACAGGAGGTGACAGATAACATGTAATATCCAAGCCCTGAATATCCCTAGGATTGTTCATATATGCTATTAAATGTCAGTCCTGAGGGGGGCCATTGCATGAGCTGTTGCACTCCTGACAGTGATGGAGTCCTTCTATATATTGGAGTGAGGCCTTGAAGTGGGTAAGGTCCTGGCCTGGACTCTCACCTAAGCTGATGTGATACCCAGGAATTGACCATGCCATTCAATACATTTGCAATGATGAACGATTTAATTCCAATGGCACAAAATAAAAAAATAACATTTCCAAGGGCAGTGTGAAAGAAATACTTGTTAGAACTGATGAAGAAAAGAGATTTAAATCTGAGTCAATGTATAATTCAAAAGGATCTTCAAAATTGCTGGTCCAGTAAGATCATGGCAACTCATAATGGCATGCTCCTGGACAAAGCACATTATGCATCCCTGGCAACGTGAATACTGGGACCAGATGGCTGGCTACCCTGTGAGCACTGAGTTGCACAGGACCTTGAACTCCTTGCACAGTGTGGAAAACATGACACCCAGTGACTTTTATAGCAGTAAAAACACCTGTGTTAACTGAGATGACAACTTGCCTGACAGAGCTGTACATCAACCCTAACTTGCATTAATTGCAGTGGTGAATATCCATCAATTTTCTGAGAATGTTCTCATTTTACAGAGGAATGAGCATTCTATGAAGTCAGGTTTAGAGAAGGTGACTTTCTCGAAAGCCCGAAAACTTAGGTATATGTGTCAACTCTCTGTCCCAAAGTCTGGTACCCATAGCTCAGTCGCAGCTAAATCAATACCAAGTCAAATCACAACTCAGGACAGTGATATTAATGGCAGAAAAACTGTAGTAATTAAAATTATACTATGAGTCGACTGAGACACTCTGAATTGTAGAGTGTCTCGTGGACTCGTATAATTTTAATTATCAACACCTATGTCTGTATCAACTTCTGCCAAATTTAGTACTGAAAAGAACACTGCAGTAAAAACACCATGAAAACTGTTAACCCCAACCCATTAAGACTTCCAACCCGTATCATATAATGCATCACCATTAAAGTTTAAGATAGCTATGATAGAACAGATCTCCTGAAAGTATTCAAAAACTGTACTCCCAAAATTATCAGAGGAGAAACAAAAGCAAACTTCATAAGCATCATCAAAGAGATCCTTTTCTGAAGAATCTTCTAAGAAAAAATTGGATTGGCGATATTCATCTTCTCCCCCAGTTGGTTCAAGTTTCTCTCGAACTGAAGTTCAGTTTTGGAAATGGGTCCTCTCAGTAGAGGAGATGCAGCAGTAGGATTCTACCCACTGCTAGAATGAAGTGAAAAAGATGCAGGTTAAACCTGCAGTAAAAGAAGCAGGAAAACCAAAGAAAAAAGGGTAAATTGATTCAACCACTGCTGTCTTCAACATAGCGTAGACTTATAACTGGAAATTAATTCTATTATAACTGCCATGATCATCCTACAGTGGAATATGCATAGAATTAAAACACATCAGAGAGAACTTTAACTTTGGCTCAGTAAGAATGAGCCTTTGCAAGAGAATAAACTCTATCCACAAGACTGCTTTCAAATCCGGTGGTACACCTAGTATGGTGTAATCTTACACCAGAATAGATTATTCCTGCGCATGAGGGTACTATGATAATCATCAGATATAATACTTGTGGAATCTGTCTGACATCCAGTCACTGTATGGATGAAACTGCCATTCATAGATTTACCATTTATCTGCCTCTGTCTGGCAACCTCTCATTCACAGATTTGGATGATCTGGTTTCCTGGTTACCAGCTTGTTTTCTTATGGTGGGAGACGTCAGTGCCCAACTTCCACATACAGTGTACCTATACCTTTAGAATACCTTTGGGCATTAAGTGGCAATTTTGGGTAGTGGAACACAGTTTTGAGTGGCTGTATTTCACAATGATCTAGTCTTAAGATCTAATTATCACAGTTATGAGTATATAAGCCAAATCAGCATGATGTACTGTTCGGAAATGATGACCATGAGCTTAAATGAATGCTTACGCATTCAACCTTTTCTCCTTTTTACAACACCTAGCTGGACAAATGTTAGAGAAATAGCTCGCTTAATCCAAGGCTTGGAAATGGATAAATAAGGGCCGAGTAATCGACTTTGAAATCCCACTTGTACATAATTTGACAAAGAAGTTCATAGTTCTACCGCCATAGAGTAGAAAGCACACAACAACAGACAATTGGAAAGAGGTTGATAATGGAGGCAATGGCTTCCGAAACTAGTCCCTCAAAAATATAAAAGTATAACGAAGTGTCAAAAAACCAACTACAAATAGTTTTTTCAATTAATTTTGACGTCACTATTACTAAATTCCTCCAATCACGCATAATCCTATTAGATAATTACCTGGCCAGGACAGAATATGAAAATATGGTTTATGATAAAATATGCTATTGATGCACCATAACTTCTTTCCATACCAGAGCTAACGAATTGTTGCCAAACAATTATGCATATGCATGATCATAATGTTTAATTGCTAAATCTTGGAATGTAATGTACAGTCCAGTGCACGGAAACTTTCCGATAAGAGGAACAGCTGTTTAGGTTGGTAAGTGAATGGAACCATGCCCCCGGTTCAAATCCCTGTTAGCAATAGGAAGGCATGCGTCTGCCCTTTGTTTTGCGATGATGGAGGTGAACAAGAAGCCCAGACAGTTTAAGCTACATTGAAACATATAAATCAGAATGCATCTCATCGAACTTGGATTATTTCATCTGCAGTAATTGAGGACAGGAGCAGATTGGCCATCCTTTTCGAATAATGAACCTTCTCAGGTTTGTGCAGTTTTCTTGGGAATGAGGGTTGGGACAGATTTAAATGTTTTATTATGTGTATCAACTTCAACTCCACATTGTGCATATTTATTTCGAATCATCTCATTTCATTACAAAATAAGCTGTAACTTAAGCTCTATGTACATAAAATACACCAAGCATACAAAAGCATGTTTTCTTCACGTGGATCCCCAATGCCCTCTGCTACCTGTAAAATGGGGCACTATTATAATATGTGTTGACTTTATTATTGTAGAAATTTAGTGCCAATTGAACACATGTGTTTCATGTAACCCACCCCTTGTCCTTCTCCCCGGTTCCCGAATCTGAATTCCAGTGTTATGACATGAAACCAGTGAGCGACGGACACAACCATAAGGTTACATTCCTCCTACCCTTGCAATACGCACCACGGCTATGCGCCTTGTTCATCGGTTATTGCTTGGTTATTGGACTTTGATATAAACCAATAAGAGATTGGCACAGCCAGGACTGTTGTAGAACACGAATGGTGGAACGGTTATACCAACATTATATAAGGTAACACACCAAAAGATACCAACAGCATCAGAACATTTCCATGCACCTGAATGTACATAGTGCGACTAGTTAACTCTAACAAATGAACAATGTTATAAATACAATACTAAATTCATAGTTAATGCTATCATAATATTGGTTTTCAAGTGCAGCATATATAAAATGGAGGATATGAACTCCTGTTAATATGAATTTAATAATCAAAATAACCTATAATTGTACTAAATCTTATTTTATGATAAATTAACATGCACAACCAAGTTTTCAATAATTAATTTGGTTTAACACATTTATCATCTACCATCTGTCACATTATTTAAACCTTGTGCAGTGATACTGCCTTAAAAAAGTGTTTAACATATCTTAGTTCCAATAAAGTGCTCTCATGCCATCGTGATTAGCTTTAGAAACAGTGTTTTTATTTTCCGGGTGTTAAGAAATGTTTGTAATGCCAAAAATTATGAAGAGAATCAAGCTAGTAAATATATTTCATATTAGGTATATTAATATTTAATATTAAACTACTATTTTAATCAATTTATGAAATTAATTGTTCTTCCACACTAGCCATGTTTAGCCATCCTGATTGTTTGAGAACCTTCCACAAATTTTTGGAATAGTGACTAAGCTATAAAAGGAGCTGCCGCCCGCCACTGGAGGACAGTTGTTAATTGAACTCGTGTGCGCGAACAGCTCCATTCCCAGTGTCCGACCGAGGCACCAAATACATGATGGTGGCTGTGGACTACTTTTTTTTTTTAATTTACGTCCTCCAACAGTTAGTCATATCGAACGATGAATAAAATGGATGAAATGATGCTCAAATGTGTCCGCGATCCATGGAGCTTAGAGTTACCCGATATTCGCCTTTCAGGATAGGGTAAAACCCAGGATAAAATCTTATCCAGGTCACTCGCCCTGACCGAGACTCGAACTCGGGACCTGTTGAACATGAGGCAGACACACTACCATCTACACTACCGAGGCGGGCCGTGGACTACTTCACCAAGTGTCTGGAGGTGTATGCCATCCCGAACCAGGAGGCGAAGACGATCACAGACTGCCTCATGGAGCAACTGTTCTGCCACCTGCACAATAACCCTACAACCGCTGTCGGACGACATGGTCAAGAGGTACATCAAGACCCTAGAAGAACATCTGAGTTAGGTCGTGGCCAGCCATCAGCGAGACTGGGATGTCAAGGTGCCACCTTTCCTGCTGGTCTGTAGCTCGTCGACACATGACACCACTGGGATGACGCCAGCCAGCTTAATGTTCGGCCGAGAGTTATGTCTCCCTTGTGACTTGGCTTTTGGGAGCTCCCCGGAAGCGAAACTGCCAGCAACCGAGTATGTGGAAAACTTGGTGAACCACCTCCACGACATGCACCAGATGGCGAGTGACCGCATGAAGACCCCTGTTGGCAAGCTAACAGCCAAGGGTTCCAGCAAGGTGACTTGGTGTGGTTGTGCTGCCCTACCTGGACCAAGGGATGCTAGCCGAAGCCTCAGCAACCCTGGCAAGGTCCATTCCAGGTGGTAAAGAGGATTAACGACGTGGTCCACTGCATCCAGAAGGTACCCCGAGGAAAAATGTTGGTGGTACACTTGGATCGTCTGGTCCACTACGATGGTGCTGTTCGCGACGTCCAGCATTGAGGAGGGAGCAGTGTCATGAACGCATTGTTGAGGCGAGGCGGTGCAGCTGACGAGTTTAAAGAGATGGACAGTGCAGTGTGGAGATAAAAGCTTGCCGAAATGGTGGTGGGAAGGAGAGAGATTTCTGGGAGAGTTTGTCTTTTTTCTAATGTCGTCCTGATTGTTTGAGAATCTTCCACGAATTTCTGGAATAGTAAGTAAGCTATAAATGGAGCCGCCGCCCGCCACTGGGTGACAGTTGTTAATTGAACTCGTGTGCACGAACAGCTGTGTGAACTTTGTTTGTGGACGATGACCTTGCAAGTTGTATTGTGTATGTGACGTAATTCTGGACTGTCAGGTTGGCCAAAGTGTGTTTCTACGGAAATAAAGAACAATTTTTAATCAGAAACTATTTGTAGTTGGTTTATTAATATTTGTCGCTTGTTTATATTTATGAGAGACTAGTTTCAAAGGCATTCGCCTCCATTTTCAATCTCTTTCCAACTGGCATCTTTTGTCTGCTCCTTCTCTGGTGGTGGAACTATGAACTTCTTTGTCAAATTATAATAATAATAATAATAATAATAATAATAATAATAATAATAATAATAATAATAATAATGGTTTATTCACTTATAGACATGAAATACATGTATCAAGTTTCGTCCAAAAAGTTTATATATTACAATATTTAGTTACATACATCAAGATTTACAAATTTTACAATGCATATAAAGAGATTAATAATTGATTTAAGTGTCTTTATGGTAAAAAAAGAAACAATCTTCGATTTTCCCTTTCTTTGAGGAGGGTCTTGCGGTTCTTCCTGTCCATTGGTCATAAGGTGAAGATCTCAGTAATATGAAACAGAAGATGTAATAAACTGTATTAGTATTTTCTTATTTGTTATATACTGAATGAACATTAATAATAGTAATAATAATAATTCATAAATATGTACTTATTTACTGAATCCAGAAATATATTTTAAAGATTATACTCACTTGTTGAAATTACAAATCACAATTGCAGATATTCATCTATGTCATAAAAGGCCCTCTCAATTAAGTAATTGTTTAAACATTTATTAAGCTGGTGGGATTTCAAAGTTCATTACGCGATCCTTATTTTTCCATATGAATATGTTCTCCCATGTTGTCAATTTATTTTGGTTTATCACTCTTATTAATAATTTTGGATTTGGATCAATGTCATGGTTTTCATTCCAAAAGTGAAATGCTGCTGCTGACTTATCTTCTTGTTTCAATCTGATGTTTCTTAAGTGCTCTTTTGTTTTTAGATTTCTTTTAGTTTGACCTATGTAGCATTTTTCACAATTCTTACAACTTATCTGGTATATTCTGGATCTGTTAACTGATGGGATTTCATCTTTTGTTTTTGAATTTAGCAATTTTAAAATTGATTGTCTCTATTAGTGGGTGCCAAGGTGATATTTTGTTCCTTGAGGATCTTTTTAAATTTATTAAATGTTTTTGGGTGATAATGTGAATGAACTGAATGTGCTGTTGTTTTCTTTTTCTTTTGTAAATGTGGTTGCTTTCTTAATGGTTTTCTTTAGTCTAGCTTTTCTAATTTTCTTCAACACCAAACTTTTGTTGTATCCATTTTTTTCTGCTATGTGTAGTAGTCTTATTGCTCTTTTTTGGAGAAGGAGTACTCGGTTAGTGTGTTTTTTTTAGCATAACGTCCCCACACTGTTAACCCATATGCTATATGCGGGTATATCAATCCATAGTATAACATTGTCTGCGTATTAACATCCACTCTGTTCATCATTTTTTTATTACGAATAACCCTGAGCTTATTTTGTTGCATGTATGATCAATGTGTTTGTCCCATGTTAGGTTTTTATCCACAATTAGTCCTAGAAAATTTGCGCTGTCGACTGCATTTACTTTCCTGTTTTCGATTATCTTTGTATTTGATGGTGACCAGTTCTGTGGAGTTTGAAACTGTATGTAATTTGTCTTATTTAAGTTTATGTGTAAGTTGTTGGACCTAAAGTACTGTATAACTCGTGTTGTATTACTTACTGTTGTATTTTCCAAAGCTTGCGAACTTATACCTATATTTACTTTTGATGTGTCATCAGCATACTTAAATATTTTCCCTTCATTGATATTTGGAAGGTCATTGACATATATTATAAAAAGTAGGGGGCCAAGGATGGAACCTTGAGGCACTTCATGTGTCACCAGTTTACTGTTTGAATAGTATTCCGTGATATGTTGATTCCTAGTATGTGTAATTTTTACCTGTTGGGATCTTTGGCTCAGATATGTTCTAATTAAATTGTTCGTAATTCCACGTATTCCATAATGGTTTAGTTTATCTAGTAGGAGTTCGTGTTCAACACAATCAAACGCTTTTGAGAGATCCAGAAATATACAGCTGTTGCTTTCATTGTTATCTAGCTTATCATTTATATGATCAGTTATTCCTGAAATGGCATTTTCTGTTGATTTACATTTTCTGAAACTCTATTGAAAATTGACCAGAATTTCATATTTGTCTAGAAATGATATGATTTGGTCGGCTATTATTCTTTCCACTAACTTGGAAAGGGACGAGATAAGCGTTACTGGCCAGTAGTTACTTATTTCATCCTTGTCTCCTTTTTTATGAATAGGAATGACAATAGATTTTTTCAAACAGTTAGGAAATATACCTGATGTAATGACCGAGTTAACTATGTTTAATAACGGTTCTATCATGTAAGGAGTGCATTGCTTCAGTAAAGCATTAGAGATACCATCAAGCCCAGAAGAATTTTTGTTTTTCAGTTTTTTTATGGATTCAAGTAGTTCTTCTTTTGTTATTTCCCTGAGATACATAGAATTGCTAAGTGGCTTTGTTTTGTATGATATAGTTTATCCCTGCCTTAATATAATATAGCTGATTCACACTTTCTAAACAGTAGAGATTAAATGAATTACTTATTTCCGCTGGATCCTCAATTCTTGGTTGACCTTTATTTACATGAAATGTTGGTATATTCGCCTTTGTTTTTCCCACACTCATTGTTAATAATGCTCCAGGATTTTTTGACTATATTGTTACTAGTACTTAGCATGCTTTTGATATGATTTGATTTTGTTTTCTTTAGTATATGTTTATACTCCTTGTGTTTAAGGTATGCTACCTTACTTTTTTCATCTTTTTTGATTTTATATATGTTGTAACATTGATTTTGTATTTCTTTGGCTTGCATAACAACCTGATTTATTCAGGGTTTATTAATGGGGCCTCTCACTTCTTTGGTGGTTATAGGACATGCCCCTACTGACTCAGTCCCTGACCACATTTCCCTGAACTGTTTCCACATAGATGTGTATCTTAGAGGCATAACAGGCAGGATCTTTGTGCTATTACTCTTAATTGAGTTTACTAATTTACTTACCAGTAATTCCTTTCCTTTCCAGTTTAGGTGCAGCCCATGGCCTGTATAATATTCCCTGTCAATATCGTTTGCACTAATCAAGTTTATATTCCTAAATTTACTACAAATGTTCATTATTTTATCGTTAGACTCTTCACCAGCAATATTTACACAAGAGCTCTCGTCAAGATCATGTCTTTTTGGTATGTTCATCACTACATTTGTATGCTGCAGTTTGATTAGGCACCTAGAGAGAGTTTTAATACAGTGCTCCCGTTGTTTTTCGCTATATCGTTAGTTCCCCCCGAGTATGATCACCTGATCTTTTGAGGTAAGGTTTCCACATGAGTTTTCTATATTTCTGGTCACTTCTATTGGTGCACCAGGCTTCACTACACTTTCTACTGCAGACTCTTGAAGTTTGGCTGAAAGTAACCCGCTCAATCCCCTGCCATGGCTATCTGCGAAGATCTTAATGTTCTTTTTCGGTCTGGGTCTTTGTGTTTTACACATTGTCTGCTTGCACTGTGGTTGTTGGTTTTGTGCCTTGGTATCCTCCACATTGTTGAGGCGTGCAAATCTATTTTGTGTCATTATTGTATTACCTGCTGCTGCTATCTTTTGTTGCCTGTTCAGTCGCATCTGTCAACAAGGCCATTCCCATGAATTTTTATTTTTTGCGACTTCCACCTGCTGTGCTACTTTTAATTTCACGTTCTCATCCTGTAAATGTTTAATTTCTGCTTTTGCTTCTTTTAGGTCGTTTGTTAGCATTTCTATGATTAAATGCAGCTAGGCGATTCTTTCTCTCTCACTACTTCTACGTGTTGCCTCGGCATCTGGCAATTTTTGCTTCTTCTGGCATCAGCATATTTCAGCGTAACTATTATCCCTCTTCATTGCACTTCCATGACTGTCTTCATTTGTATGCATGAAAGGAGTGTTGTTGTTCCTTTTAACGGTACTTTCACACTTATTAGCCTCACTTTTACTAATATTAGCTATGTGATTGCAAAGCTTAGTTTTATAGACACACGCCGCTGCCATCTTGCTTAACTGAACAAACAGAAAGAGGTTTGAATTTCAGGAAATTGGCAAGTATGGACATGGAAAACTATACATCATGTAGAAAGATCATAAACTAAACACACTAGAACAGTTAACACAACGCTATTTCCTGATTCCATACTGATTAGCCATTGTAACTTCAAATCTCACATCCTATTTGTTGATATCCACTGTTACAGGTAGGTGAGGTGAAGAAGGCATAGGCTTGTGAACGGGATGGCTGAAGAAATTTTCCAAGTTTTCCTCAGTCCTCATAACTGACAAATTCTGGACAGGTACACCAAACTTAAATCTGGAATGTTTCCTCCCCAAATTTGCATTCCCAATAATTATTTCATCTCATATATCATCAGTACCCACCGCTGTGGTGTTATCTGCTCTATGAATGGGATTTAAATACTATTTAAAAGTAAGCTGAATTGAATAGCAGTTAAGCAAGTGCATGGACACATACCTAATACGTTGGAGATACATGGTTCAGATCCTAGCTATGGCATTGAATTTTTCAGTCTGACTCTACATTTCCAAACTTTTCCCTATATACACGTAGTGTGGAAGAAAATTTCCGTTAATTGAACTAGTATGGTTGTTTGGTTTTTACCAAAACATGAATATGAGAAAGTTCCAATTTATGTACTGATAAATTTTCTCCATCAGTTTAATATACATTTCCTGTGATCAGTTCCATAACTACTGTTATTTGGTGTGTTCTGATTTCCTCTTCTGCTGCATTAGATATATATTTTGGGAATTTGGTTTATAGGGTTACTCTTCTTCCACAAGAAGGATATACTACAGTTTATAAATGTTGCTGTTTTAACAATATGTGGAATTTATAAATCACAATTTTCACCAACCTATTACGGGTTCTTAGGCTCTCCTAGAATAAAAAGCATTTTGAAACAAAAGAAAAGTTTGTAACATTTCATTCATTTGACCTGTTTTTCACTTGTATTTAGAAGGAGAAGAAAAACACAGCACTGTGACAGATTGTGTAATTAGACTGACTGCTGACTGCAATTTAGGCTTCCAAAACAAGTCAAATTTGTTTTTAAATCAACCATATTGATAAATCTTGTGTGTGTTCCTGTTTGTGCACTATGCAGTCAGTATATTAAGGTTGAATGCATTTATTAGTACTCAGTATATGTAAATGCTGAAGTTTATTATGTAGGAAATCTTGTTACAGGTGTGTAACAGAGCACTTTGTTGATTGTCTTGAAGAAATTTTAGGTCAGTTGTACAATAAGTATAAACAGTTAATTCTAACAGGTGACTTTAATATAGATTTAGACCACACAAAAGGGGACTATAAATAGCTTTATGATGTTTTTAACTCATGGTTTAATGGATCTTGTACGTGAGCCAACAAGGGTAACAAATTCTTCATCTTCCATAATTGATCATATTGAAGTTGTAAATATTGAATATTTACATAATGAATATTATGTAAATATTACTTCAAACATGAATATTGAAGTTGTAAATATAATGAATATAAACACGCACATTTCCGATCATTATGCTCAATATATAAATTTTAAGGGGCTAAACTGTAATAAGCAAAGCAAATACGAAATCAAAACTTTTCGTGATTTGAATCAGGCATGTATCAGCAATCTGGTGGATAGCTTAAAAAACGAAAATTGGGACATAATGTATAATGCAAAAACTGTAGACAAAAAATGGAACCATTTTTATAATACCTTTAATAATCAATTTAATACATGCTGCGCCATAAAAACGAAAAAGTTTATCTAAACAATTCTAGCCGCATTAAACTTACCACACAATTAATAAAACTCAAAAATGAAATGAAGCATTTCTATAAACTGTACAAATCTAGTGGAAGTACTGTGTATAAAACCTAGTACAATACAACAAAACAAAAATATCTAAATGACTTGGCAGATTTAAAAGCTAATGATTACAAAGAAAAGTTATGTAAATCAGGGAATGTTAGCAAAACTGCATGGGGTTTTGTAAATATAGCGCGATCTGAAACAAAAGTACATAAAAACTTAGAACTTTGTATCGGTGATGAAATTGTAAATGAACCAAATAGAGTATGTAATTTTGTAAATAATTATTTTCTCAGTATAGCAGAAAAGCTTTCTCTTGGCAAAAACACACAACCATTTTTTGAGAACACTGTAAAGCCATCGTTTTTCATCTATCCAGTGCCTGCAAATGAGATTGTTACTGAAATAACTAAACTTCCAAAAAAGGTCACAAGTGGGTGGGATGAAATTAGCTCAGTGCTTTTAAAACATTGTAAATACGTATTGGCCAGTCCACTTGAACATTTAATAAATTTTGCTATAGTAAATGGAAAATTTCCAGAGTGTTTAAAGAAAAGTGTAGTTTGTCCATTGCATAAAAAAGGGAATGTGAATGATATAAACTACTACAGACCCATCACTTTAACATCAGAGATAGGAAAATTCTTTGAAAGACTCCTACTAAATCGACTAGTAGATTTTCTGGATAAAAATAACATTATGGTAAATTTCCAGCATGGACGATCAACAGTTACTGCAATAAGGGAATTGATACATATAGTCATAGAAAACCTGGAAAAAAATGAAAAAGTTGGATCATTATTCTTCGATCTTTCTAAAGCATTTGATTGCGTTGACCACACTATAATGTTAATGAAGCTGGAAGCATACGGGATAAGAGGCTTGGCAAAAGAACTGTTCAGGTCCTATTTGGTAAACAGGAAACAGTCAACATTAATATATAATAGAAGGGGAAAACTGGTAAACAAAGTGCAATCAGAATTCAAGCAGGTCATGTGTGGGGTACCACAAGGGTCAGTCCTGGGACCATTATTGTTTACACTATATGTAAATGACATACCAAACTCCGAAAACACAAATATAATATCGTATGCAGATGATACTACGGCTATATGTAAGGGTGGGAATACAGGCATATTAAAGGATAACTTATTGAAATCTATTGATTTGGTTATAAATTACTTTAAAGAAAACCATCTTTCTTGTAATATGACAAAAACAACCTTAATTCTTTTCTCACAGAGTAACAAAAATACTACAAACCTGTCATTACTTGTAAATGACTGCAACATCGAAGATGTGAGTGAACATAAATTCTTAGGAATATTTCTTGACAGAAAACTAACATGGGCAGGACACATAAATCATTTGTGATAAAGTAAGTAAAGCTGTATATTTGTTACGTTACTTCAAAAATGTCTGATGAAAAAGGGCTTAAAATTATTTACTATGGAGTCATATCCACATTTATTGTACGGAATTGAAATTTGGGGCTGTGCTGCTGCAACACATATGGGAAGGTTATTTCGATTGCAAAAAAGGGCCATCAGAATTATTTACAATTTCAGTTCCCGAGAATCATGTAGGGAAATATTTAAGGATGAAGGAATATTAACAGTATATTCTCTGTATGTTTATAAAGTAGTAACTTATGCAGTACAAAAGGAAAATCTTAAAAATAGTAATATTCATAGTCATAACACTAGGCACAAGGACGATTTTTTTAGGCAAAGTTTTAATAAGAATATTTCCAACAGGGATCCAAATGTGATAGGCTTATTGCTTCACAAAAAATTGCCAGCATAAGGTCTTGTAAAGGCAAGCAATTCAAGGGTGCTCTGAAGAAGTACTTGTTAACAAAAAGTTTGTATTGTATTAATGAATTATAATCATTGTACCACATGAATTTCTTCCTTAATTTGTAGTACATATGACATGCTGAATTTATTCCTTAATTTGTAATTAAAAACAATTCTATTTATAAATGTATTTATATGTATAAAATTTGACAAATGTCAGAAACTGCAAAGTCTATTGACAATAAATTATTATTATTATTATTATTATTATTATTATTATTATTATTATTATTATTATTATTATTATTATTATTATTATTGTGTGTGTGTTTGTCTGTATGTATATACATATGCAGTTGAACCTGATTTGTACGTATATCAAGGGTGAAGAGGAAAGATTACTTATAACTCAGAATTACTTCAAATATGGTGAAGTATCACATAAGTAGACATGGGAGAAAATCTCACACAGACATTACGTTGACTATGCATTGACTGTAGTGTGCAGCAACTCTCAGGGAATGTTGTGATTGGCATGTAAACAAAAGACATAGGCATGTAACCTTCACACCACAGTTCCACTTTGTCATTGGAAGAGACTGCACATCCTTGCATATGAACTTCCCCCACGGCCCTAAGAGTAGTCCATGCCCTTCCCCCCTCTGTGACGTAAAAGTTCCATAGTTCAGTTATGCTTACGCAGAGATCATTACCACTGGCATTTTCTCCCATGTCTACTTATAAGTAAGGTTTTGATAATGTATCATTTCTTTTTAAAGTAATGCAGTGGGCCTGCATGTGTAAGACTACACAAACAATAAAGATATACACAAAGCAAAAATTGTTTAGAAATTGGTCCTGCTTTAAACTATTCAGTTAATTTGGCTTGTTTCACTTTTCTTGCATAAAATGCATAAACTCATTTTGCAAAACATATTAATGAACTTAGAATTCTTTTCACTACAACTTTTCGCACTCATGTAATGTGTACACAGTCCTTATTCAAGAGGTTCTGAGTTTGTATGAATTACATGTAACTGGGTTATGTATAAAGCAGGTTTAACTGTATGTATATGCGCATGTGCATGCATGTGTATATATAATATAGATAATTGAATTAAGAACACTCTGCTTCAAATTTCTTTCTCATGCATGCTTGGGAATTTTAAAAAACAAAGTATTTTGGAGACCTGTTTTCATACTTACAACTCTTTTGTAGATTTTATCTTGCAAAGCACAGTGGTCGACAGCTGACACTGCAACCACAATTGGGATCTTCAGATTTAAATGCTGTCTTTTATGGCCCACGTAAAGAAGAAGGGGAAGGCAAAGATGGTGCAAGTTCATCCACAGGCATGGTATCCGTAACTTCACCAAGGAATAATGGACCCCGAAAGCATATTATTCAAGTTTCCACGTATCAGATGTGTGTCCTGATGCTTTTCAACAACAGAGACAAGCTGAATTATGAGGTTGGTCCTTATTTTCCATTAGTCACCATAATTAGCATTTAATTGTAGCATTTTTAAATCTGGAAAATTCCACCAGAAGTCACATATCTAAGGTCACATTTACAGTGTAAAGGTTCAGGACAGATTATTTCACATCAGTAAGTTAGAGTGCAGCTAATATGCATGATTAGCAGTAGTGATAAAATATTTTTTTTTTTTTAACTCCAAAAAGCATAAATGCATTGGACAAGAAAATAAAGGTCAGTGTTTGGTATTTTCGAGATTGTTGTATTTAAATAATAACAAACAGCTTTCTCATCAGATGAAACAAACCCTAAATTAGATATCAGCCATTTTGGGTTCATTAGGTTATTGTACTTCATTATTTTAATTAATAAGAAGAAAATTAGAACCACCACTTTTTTATATTATAGGATTTACATTAACTTAGGCTGTTTTCTTAGCCCTTTCGCCAATGACGTCCAAGTTAAAAAGCCCCAAACTGATATGGACTTGTATAGATGTCCTGTGCATACATGCATTTAATCCTTATTTAATGCTAATTATTTTAAACTTTGTTTTACAATAAATTTAAATAAATTCTATAAGAAGTAAAAGCTTACCTTAAAAGTTTCTTCTTGAATGGTACACCTCAAAACAGGGATAAACACACAAGAGCACATCTCCACATTCATGGCAAATCGTACTAGTTTCCTTTGGGACATCTTTCTTGCGGTACACCAGACATTTTCTAAAGGGACACAACTTTTTTGCTGTGGGTGGTACCCTTTTAGGAAAATGTTTTCCTTCAAGTCTGAGGGGTGCTGGGGTGGTGGCTTTCTTACCCCCAGTATGGAGAGGTCTCTGAATTTTATACTGCTCAATTAGGCTGTGAGCTATTGATATGCGAAAGTCCAGGTACGTCATTGTCTTGCATGGGTTTAGAGCTCTCCAAATTACTAAACAATTGTATATGGTTATATCCAGCTGGTGTAAAAATACTTTTTTATATCATTTGTTTTTTGCAAAGAGTGATATGCGTGTAATACCTGATCTACTATATCCACTCCACCCATATGCATATTGTATTGCTGGATAATATCAGCCTTGAAAATTAACATTTTGTTACGAGCATCAATTTTTCCAGTATCAATCATCAAAATCTTAGAGCTGCAATTGGATAGTGCTGTAACAACCCTCCTGGCTTGCCAAGTAACATAGGTCAAGTTTGGGAACTGATGCACCTGCATTTTTCCTCTTCTTAGAGCCTTCGTATTCACATCTTTTGGCAAACCAATACGATTTGAGCATACTGTTCCAATTGTGTTTGTTTTTCTTTTGTGTAAGGTCATGAATAATTTAGGAGAACAGTGCCAATTATCTAAATATACAGTCCTACCCTGATTAAGTACCAGTTCCATCAGATGCATTAATATGGAACCAAATAACCCCAAATCTTTTTCTCCAGTGTTAATCAGTTCCTTGGCCAGTGTATATGCAGCTATTGTAAAGATATCTTGTTTTACTTTCACATACATCAAAACTCTTTATGCCAAATACATCCCTCTCTGTTTTTATGTATTGTTTCCAACGTAAGCGGCCCTTCCAATTCATCAGGCTTTCAACAACTGTGATCTTTTCACTAGGCACGTAATTTTTTTTTTTAATTTTGAAATAATGTAATCAAAAACTGGTCTGATTTTGTGTAGTTTATCATTTACATTTTCTGTGCAGGTGAAATGAAGGAAGCGCAAAATGGAAGTAAACCTGTTATTTGACATGCATTTCCCAAAAAATGGGGTAGCTAGCATGTCATCTGTAGACCAGTACATGTGTAGCGTAGGTTTACGAATAACACCCATGAGCATAATTAGATCAAGTAGTCTGTAAATCTCATTTATTGTTACTTCTGTCCACTTCTGAATTCCACTCTTAGGTCCTAAATTGCCTTTAGAAATCAGGTCTTCCTTCAGCGTACTTTTATATACATTTGTTTCTGAAACAATGAGAGACAGTAAGTCAGTAGTAAAAAATTTTGTGAAAGTGTCAATTGGTTGGCTGTCAGAAGTTAGCTGAGTATGTGGTTGTACACCAGAGGTTGTGCTTGTAAAGCTATGTCTATTTGTGTTAGTCATTTTGACAACTCCATAATGTTGGTTCTTCACGAACACCTGTCAGAAATGAGTCATTTTCCTCCCCTCTGCTACATATATCCTCATTGCCTGCCTCAAAATCTGAAAACTCGCCAATCAATATCCAAATCACTGTCAAACAGCAAAATTTCTTCCACATTTTTTTGCAGTAATTTCAGAAGCCCATACACTTCCTACACAAGCTAATTTATTTGCTACATTACTAGTTGAAGCCATGATTAGCACTGAGGTAACAATTTCAAATGTGTTCTGGCTAAACAAATCGTTCGAACTCTGACACAGTCAAAATTACTATATGAACTGAGCGAAGAAAACAGCTACGTAAGCTTATCATGAACTTCGGTGTGAAATGCTGTAATAAGAGAGATGCTGATGGAGCGGTTTCTTTCCAGTGTGTGTGTGTAATGTAACATATACAATTATTATTGCGTGGTAGCATAAACTGAAACCTATAAACCTTATACCCAAGTAGTATTATGAATAAAATTGTTGAGTTTTGGAATTTAGTAGAAATATGCAATCCAAGTGTCATTATAGGTACGGAATCATGGCTGAATATTGACATTAATGATTCAGAAGTATTCAGAACAGATTACAGGGTGTTTAGGAGGGACAGGGATGGAAGGGGAGGGGGAATCTTTATTTGCGCTAAATCAGAGCTAAACAGCAAAGCATTATGGGTAGAAGAAGAGGTTGAGATTATGGCAATCGAAATTATTGATCAAGCAAACAAAGTAAATAATTTAACAATAATAGCTTGCTATAGACCACCTGGAGAAACTGATTATGCTACACTTCATAAACTAGTGGAGAAAATCTCTTCCGAAGGGGAAAAAAATGTTATATTAGCAGGGGATCTAAATCTGCCAAATGTAAACTGGGACGGACAGTTAATAGGAGGTGAAGCTCAAAAGCTCGTTAACTTTCTGGTTTGGGAGCAGGGGTTATTTCAAGTAGTGAAAACTGTTACTCGACAAACAGCATTACTGGACGTATTTTTATGCAAACCTGAGTCATTGTTTTCTGCATGCGATGTCTTGCCAGGTATAAGTGACCATCAGTGTGTGCAATTAGACATAAATTGGAAAGGGCAGACAAACCGGTTTGAAACGGAACAAGTAATTAGTTGGGATTTCCATAGGGCGAACGGGGAGGCTATCCAAACATTTCTCCGGGAAAAATATGGGATATTTGTAAAATCTGCCACTAGTGTAAACGAAGCATGGGTTAATTTCAAAACACTTATCCTGAAAACAATTAGAGAACACGTACCTTTTAAAGTTATTAAACATAAAGTGGATCCAGAATTTTATACAAAATGTATTAGGAAACTTAAAAGAAAGACTAGGCACGCTTA
Organism: Mantis religiosa; assembly: GCA_030765055.1. Classification (NCBI taxonomy): domain Eukaryota; kingdom Metazoa; phylum Arthropoda; class Insecta; order Mantodea; family Mantidae; genus Mantis; species Mantis religiosa. The sequence goes on along the minus strand of CM060950.1, from coordinate 267,802,899 downwards.
TAATATAAGGAAGATATCAGAATGGCATCTTAACAAATTTAAAGAATTAGCTAAACAATTACAAGACGAAAAGTTGCAAGCGCAGGAACGATTCTTAGATAACGTTTTTAGCGGGACAAATAATTGTTGGAGATCATTTTACAATTATGTAAAAAGACGCAGGGGAAATAAAGAGAGCATACCAGATTTTAACGTTAATGGGATAGATGTATTAAGTGATAGGGACAAAGCTAATATATTAAATTCGCATTTTGTATCGGTTTTTCTTAAATCCGACGATAGTTCCGAACAGGAAATTGGGGAGAGTGGAGAAACGATTTTTCAAATAATGGCGCCCAAATTACGCAAAAGGATTAAGATGCTGCAAAACCGAAAATCAAGGGGACCAGATAATATACCTACTGAAATATTAAAGCTTGGGGGTGAAGCCATGATTCCCTATCTAATGCTCTTGTTCAACATGTCAATTAACAACTGTGCCTTACCGGAAGACTGGAAAACAGCTATTATAGTTCCGATTTATAAAGGGGGTAATAAAACAGAAATAAATAATTATCGGCCAGTTAGTCTAACTTCAGTAGTATGTAAATTAATGGAGCATTTAATTGCAGAATATATACGAGAGGAGTTAGAAAATAAAAAGTGGTTTAATGAAGCGCAACATGGATTTAGACCTGGGTATTCGTGCGAAAGTCAAATTACTTCATTATTTCAAGATTTGGCAGATGAGGTAGATGCAGGGGGAAGAACTGATGCAGTGGTAATTGACTTTTCTAAAGCTTTTGATGTAGTGCCACATAGTTTACTTATTTGTAAGCTAGCTAATACAGGAATTGACAAACGCGTAGTATTATGGGTTAAACATTTTTTGAAAGGGAGAACACAAAAAGTTAAAGTAGGTAAAGAGCTGTCTGATAGTGGAACTGTTAGTTCGGGTGTGCCACAAGGCTCAGTACTAGGGCCTTTACTGTTTCTCATTTTTGTTAATGACATTGCTGTTAATATTAACTGCCAGATAAGGTTGTTTGCAGACGATTGTATCATTTATAATAAAATTCGGAATACAGTGCATGAAACCGCTCTTCAGGATGATTTAAATGAAATCTGTAATTGGGTTGCGGCTAACAAAATGTCAATTAATGCCAAGAAAAGTAAGTCGATTGTTTTTAGTAGAACTAAGGGCAAAATTATTGTTAACCCTCACATGGGAGGGGTGCAAATTCCACAGGTGGACAGCTGCAAATACTTGGGAGTGTACCTGGCAAGTAATGCTGGATGGGACGAACAAGTAAATTCCACAACTAGGAATGCGTGGAAGGCATTACATTTCGTAATGAGAATATTGAAAAAGGGGAGCGCTAGATCCAGGGAAATTGCCTACAAGGCCTTAGTGCGGCCGGTTATGGAATATGGAGTAGCATGCTGGGACCCATATAGAGCTAACCAAATCGATCCATTAGAAAAAATACAGAAGAGGGCAATAAAATTCATAAAAAGAGGCAAGTATTTTGGGCCTATAAAAGGAGATGAGACTAAATGGGAGGAATTAAGAATTAGGCGTAAAAAACATAGGTTGGTAGCGTTATTCAAAGCTAATTTTGGTGTAAAGGCATGGGTGGACGTTAGTGTAAGGTTAGATAATCCGGATTATTATGGACGAAACGATCATAGGTATAAAATTAAGGGTAGAAGATACAGAACCGACGTAGGAAAATTTTCTTTTGTTAATAGAACCATTGAAGAATGGAATGAATTGCCTGTAGCAGTCTTTCAGGGCTGTCCCCTGTCGTTGAAGAAATTTAGAAAAAATCCAAATGGTTTATAGTTTAACTTTTGAATTATAATGGTATATAATATGTAAATAGAGAAGTAATTAGATAAGTTTTAAGTGACTAAAGTAAAATAATATCATGTTTGTATTGTTTACTGTATTATTGTTGTAAATCTAGTATATGTAATTTGATCTGTATTCTTAACTCTGCCACCGGGTAGTACCCAATTGCAGTTAATAAATACATACACACATACACTTCACTTATGCAGCTGACATACACATATAGTTTGTATGCACGATAAAACAAAAATTACTCACCGTTAGGCGCATTCGACGCAAAGAATGGCTTTCTCTACAGTGATGCAAAATAATGAAATTTCAATGATTTATTAATATAGTGTCTATTTTAATGATACCGCAGATGTATACTGCCTTTAATGGGCTTTAAACCAGTTTTTGTTTTGCTAAAATAACTTAATAAATACTGAAGACACTAATGTGTATTTATGAAGCATTTTTGCAGCATTTAACAATCTAAAGTCTTGTTCTGTTAATTGGGTATGCATTCCTGGCCGTGCAGGGTTTAAATGGCCATCGGCGAAGCGTTTTTCTACTTTCTGTAGACATTTAGCCCATCACATTAATATGCTTGCATAACTGAATTTTAAACTTTTAAATTTTAAATTGTTGGACATTTGTAAAGGTGTTCAGTACTGTGGTATTCATGGTAAAATTATCCAAAGCTAGATTTTTAACAAAATCTGTGCTATAGTAAAGTTGTCAGTCCTAAAATTGGTGTCTTCAGTGGAAATTACTGCAATTAAAATAAATCACTTTTTTTTTAAGGGCTTAACTAAACTGCATAACTTTTAGTGTCTCAGGTTCATTCTCAAATTCTTAAAGAACTTTCCCTGACACATCCAACAACCCAACAGTAACTGAATTGAACAGATTCTCAGTTTGGCCGTAAGTAGCATTTTGAAAACAGTTTCTTAGGGTGGTGTAGCAAAAGTACACTCAAGAAACAATGCCACAGATCTTTCTCAAAAAGAAGTGAAACCTTTCTGCTACATATCCTATAAAATACATTAAAATTCATCACTAAAATCCATTAAAAATGTAGTTGTAATTCTAGTAAAACAAATCATACCAACAATGGCAAAATTATGAGGTTTGGCATGCTGATGCTTTTAGGCTTAGTTTTAGCAGAACTAATGTCATAAATGGCAATAAAACAGTGTTGCATACAGCTTGTAATTGTCATGAAGGTATTGGTAAGACCATAAATTACAATGACATAGTACTAACAACCAACTTTTGATTGTGAAGTTACCTTAAAGAACTTTCCCTGACACATCCAACAACCCAACAGTAACTGAAATATGCTATCACAAGAAACTGCTAATACGCCAAGACATCTGCAAAATGCTATCTGCAAAATGCTCTACATGGAGTCACAGAAAGAATAGTATACATTGAACAAGAGAACAGAGGACATCTTCCCAATGTTTTATAAAACCCCATTGTTTGCCCAGTATGTGACCTGTTTTGTTTTTTCATCAGTGATTAGTCAACTATCGTTTTGTAATTACAATTGAGAAGATTATTTTTCTCAATGATTGTAGATCATGTGGCATTACCAAAATCTTTAGTTGGTGGTCTGGAAGTGGGAAATGTTTGTACTCACCAGTTTTGTCCCCTTTTTTTTTTCTTTTCCTTGTTCTTGTGGCTTAATATCCTTTATCTGAATTGGGTCACATGGAAGGTTGAGTATACAAAATGGTTAAAGTAATTCTTAAATGACCACAGGAGTTTCTGGAGCTTAGGGTTACTCACTCACTCACTCACTCTTCCCAAAATAAGGGAAAACCCCAGAAAAACCTTATCCAGGTAACTCACCTTACCCAAATTCGAACTAAGAACCTCTTGAATGTTAAGCAGTTACCTATCCCCACACTAAAGAGGTGGGCAAATTTTCATTGTATATTGGTGTTACGGACTTCTGTATTATACTCGTATGAAAACTGTGAAGTCTGATAATTTTATCATGACCAAAAGGTACTAATAGCCTCTACATAGTTTTCAGAACTTAGAGGACTTTTATGGAAAGGTTAAGGAAATCAGAAATACAACCATGCTGGTTTCCATGAATATAATGGCATTTTTCATTCATTATTATTAGAATGTCACAAGATAAAGGAGAGAGTACTCTAGAGAAAAAGCTTCTGTGTCATTGCACAGTACTTTCATAAAGGGCATGGGGGAATGTAAATAAAAATTTATTTAATCATCATTTCAAGATTAGAAAGGCATTCACACTGTGTTGGTAAAGACAGCTATGGTGTTTCCACTTCATCCAGACACATCAAGGACACATTGCCTCATCCTCGCCATACCTACTCTACCTCCCAGGCAAGCGCAGCTTGATATGTAATGCATGCAGCAACAATAAAACTTTGTTGACTGCTTTACAAATAGTGTATTAGACAAAAGGGCCAGGGCCTAACTTAGGAATAGCCCAAAGTGCATTTTCTTGGCACTCAATAAATCAATTAATAAATTTGGTTATTATTTGGATAATGTGTGTGTGGGATTATGAGGTATATTCTTGTTTTGAATCCAGAACAATATTTCAGCTTTCCTAGAATTGGTATGGGGGATGGAGTGACAGCATAGACTAATACTTCACATAGTCCATTGCTATCACACATCCTTCTTATGAGATTGGTAAAACATACTCTAAATACTAAATTACTCATCTCATAATTAAATCACTGAATGAGGTATTAAATCTGCCCATTTTATGAAACTATATTTTGTCCATGCAACATGGCAGATAATTAGATATAATCCTTTACCTAATGGAATCTTTAGACCACAGTTTTAGATTTCTGCCAGATAAAACGTTTAGTATGATTTTGATTTTAAACAAGTTATCTTGGATAAATAAATGGATAAGGATGTTTTTCGTTCTTTATGTCATTGGTTTTAAAAATGAGGTCCTCAACTGCAATAATATATTCTTTCAATATGATGTGTACAAAAGTAATACCTCATGTATAATCTATTTTATCTTTTAAAATCACTAAGCTTTTAAGTGAGCAATATTCACCTTAATAGCTCCTGTATTGCAATGGATTACCTCTTTCTTTATGTTTAAGACGTGGAGCTTGGTGCCTCTACATTATTATTTATTCTTGTCTGGGTTTCCACATATGTTGCATTGTTCTTACAGGCCTTCACATGCATCTACAGTTATTTTTTGTTGTACTCTAAAAAAAAAAAGGCCACAAGCTTTTTCTTGGGAGTTTTTCAGACCTTCAGAGAGGTTATACACATTATACACAGTATTTTGTGACTTGTGTAATATCACTCAAATTTAATGTTATGCATAAGTAAAATATAAAATGCCAATTTAGAGAAAATTTTCAAGTGACTAGAGAAGGGAGGACTGTTGTACTTGGAAAAGGGGCAAATGGCACTGCAGAAAAAGTGCCATAAGAGTGCTTGGTCAGAGTGGAAATACTGTAGTGCTATATTATGTAGTAGAGCTATCAAAGTCCATTTATAATTTAAGTTTCAGGTTAAATTAAATTCCATAAGATTCTGTATATTATACATAGATGCTTGGTAAATGCCATTAACCCTTTCACCGATATGGACGTCATATGACGTTCAAGTTAAAATGCCCCAAACTGATATGGACGTGTATAGACGTCCTGCGCATACATGCATTTAATGCTCATTTAACGCCAATTATTTTAATCTTGCTATTTTACAATAAATTTAAATTAGTTCTATAAGGAATGTAAATGTGCCCTTAAAGGTTTTTTTTTTTAATTGTAACCTCCAAAACTAGATAAACACCCAAGGGCACATCTGCAGATTCACACCAAATAATATTGGTTTCCTTGCGAACTCCTTTTTCGCAACACACTACACATTTTCGAAATGGTTGCAACTTTTTTGGTTGTGGGTGGTATCCTTTTAGGAAAGTGTTTTCTCTCAAGTATGAGGGGTGATGTGGTGAATTTCCTACCCCCTAGTATAAAGAGGCCTCTGAGTATTATAATACTCAATTAGGTTACGAGCTCTTTATACGCGCAAGTACAGGTAGATGAATGTCTTGCATGAATTTACAGTTCTGAAAATTACTAAACAACTGTGCATAGTTACATCCAGTGGTATAAAAATACATCTTTTTTTACCATTTAACTGTTTTCCGTAAAGAGGGATAGCTAGCAATAGCTGATCCGCATCACCCATATTTGACCCGCCATTTCCCCAAACAATGGAGTAGCTAACATGCCATCTGTAGACCAGCACACGTCACTGCTACGTAAGTACGAAAGATCTCCTTCATAATCGTACAACAAATCTTCCAGATTTTCTACAGTAATATCAGAAGCCTGTACACATCATACCCAAGCTAATTTATTTGCTACATTACGGAGATAAGCCATGGTTAACATTGAAATTTAACAATTTCAAATGTGCCGTTCATTTAGCTCTTGATAGCTATAAGAAATCACTCTGAGCACAAAGAGATTATAAATAACTAAAATACAGAGCGAAAACAGCTGCATAAGGCTACTAGAAACCTTGGTTGAGAAACACTGTATTAACAGATGCTGACAGAGTTTTCTTTCCAGTGTGTGAGTGTGTAACGCAATATATTCTCGTATGATTATCGCTTGGTATAGCATAAATAAACTAAACTTGAACCGAAGAAGTCGCTTGCGTAGCTATACATACATACATTGGCTCGTATACACACAAAACAAAATGATTCAAATATTAGGCGCGTTCGGCACAAAGAATGGCTTTTGCTACAGTGAAACAAAGTAGTGAAATTTCAACAATTTATTAATGTAGTCTCACTTTATTGTTACTGTAGATTTATACTGCCTTTAATGAGTTTTAAACCAGTTTTTGTTTTGTTTAAATAACTTAATAAATACGGAAGATACGGAATTGTATTTGTGATGCATTTTTACAGCATTTAACAATTTAAATGTCCTGTTCTGTTTATTGGGTATCTGTTTCTGGCCCCTGAAGGGTTTAAATGGCCATCGGCGAAGCGGTTAAGCAAGTTTTCCATTTATTTGAAAATTTTATTTACCATAAAGTTTTAAAAGGTTAATATTCAATATAAGAATTAAGTGTACAATCTGGATTTGGTTAGTTTTACCTATAACTATTTAAAGCATGCTATAATATTTTCATATTCAGTGTTTGGATATTATTTTGCATGCCATTTGTGATGTAATAATTTCTTTATTTTAGGAAATACAGAGTGAAACAGATATTCCTGAAAGAGATTTGATTCGTGCCTTGCAATCACTAGCTATGGGAAAAGCCACACAGAGAATTTTAATTAAAACTCCAAAAACAAAAGACATTGAACCAAATCATATGTTCTATGTTAATGATTCATTTACATCAAAACTTCATAGGTAAGTTATGTAATAAATATACTGCAGCTATCTGCTCATCACACATTTTTTATTGTAATTTATGCATGTAATTTATGCATATTTTTATGTATACACCTGTAATATCCTTTAAATTTGATTGTATAATTTGGAAGCAGTACCTATGTGTTCGAAGTACATATGTTCCAATTATTGAGTTGTTCATTTAATTTAAAGAAATGGAATCACAAAAATATAAGGTGCCAGTTGTAATTGCTTGTCTTTGCTCAGAGGAGAACTACGTGCTGGATTAAAGTAATATGACTGCATGTAAACTGAGTGAAATTGTTTTCACTAAAGAAAACAGTAATAGAGCGGCAAAAGAAAATTTGGAATTTTAAAGACAACTGAAACCAGTTATTGTTGAATACTAAAAGTTCATAACTTCAATCTGAGAACCAAAATGGCATGTCACCTGAATTGAACAACATTTACCGTATATAAAAGTATTGAGAAGTAATAGCTATGCAGTGAATTACAATATGCTGCTAAACCAGGACAAGGAAATGCCTGTAACTTAAACATGCCACCAGGATTTTAAAGCCCGCAGGGGATGGATAATTGATGAAGTAATTTATGAAGAAGAAGTTGTTAAATAATTACACTGACAACATTATCACATTCATTGGAATATATGATTTAGAAAAGAGAGGGATTATCTTCATTCTCAAATTTGGGAATGCCAACCAAATGCAAATTTATTTTGACATGCTCAGTAATACAACCATGGAGGAGAGAGAAGCTTACACTGTGATTCTAGCAACATTTGGCCTGAGGAAGAGTAATGCACAGTAATGTCAGTTGCAACTAATGTATATAAATTGCCACCGTACATAATTTTTAAAAGAAATTGCAAAAGGAATTTAGCTAGTTAATTTCCTATTTCTTATTACAATATCTAGCATATACAACTTCATACATATATAACATATATAGATATAACAAATACAAACTCTTACATACTCATTTTGGAGTTGCATTTTCCCATGCCCCATTATAGTTAACCCAGGTTGTGTATATAATGGAGCATTTTAAAACTTGGGATCTAAATTTTTGTTAATGCCAAGTACTGTCTTCTTTTTCACACATTGGACAAGTTCCTTTAATATATCCATTCCTTATACCCCTTAAGTATATTACTCCTTTTCTAAACCATGCCATCCCTTCTCTTCCTACTTTATCACAGATGTCAATATATTTTTCTCTGCCCCAAACATTTTTCAATGTTTTATATAATTTCAGAGATCTTTTGTTAAGATTAGCCCATAATTCTTGTTTTTCAATATCTTCTATTCTTGTTTTTAATTCTTTCCAGAATCCCTTTTCTATTCTTCCACTATCTAGCCATTATGAACCCATACCTACTTCCTGTAAAATCTTTTCATTTTATATATCCAAGTCTCTCTCTCCCCTTTGTTCTTGTTTGTGCAACCAAACACTGTTTAATGGTATTGTCATCTAAATTGCATATTCTGAGCCAATATTTCAGTATTCTTTCCATCACCTTGCTTTTGTAACCTAATCTTCCTAATTCCATTAAAGCCACCTCATTCGGTGAAGATCTAGGTAAGCCTAAACCAAGTCTACAAAATAGTCTATTTATAACATTTATCGCTTTCCATCCTTCATCTGGCCCCTATATTTCTATTTCATATAGCATTCTACTTTCTACAATTGAACCAAACGCCCTTTCTAACCATTTTACTTGAATATTTGGTATTTTGTAAATACATGATCTAATAACTCCTGTAGCCATTTTTCCTTCTGCCAGTGCTTTCGTTTTTTGATCACTTCATTCACCATTACTAGATAATCTTATTCCTAGGTAATCAGTGTTCTTAATCGCCTCAATTTCTGAACGTTCCCACCACCATTTTTCTTCTCTTTTTAGTTTGAAACCTTTTTTTACCACCATGACCTTAGATTTCATTTTATTTATCTTCAGACCCCATTCTTTACAAAACTTGCCTGTTGCTTCCGAGGATTGTTTTAAATCTATGCTTGTTATGGCATCTGTTACTAAATCATCTGCAAAGAGCAGACCTGGTATCTCTCTGTTATTTAAAATTGGTAAATGTGTAACATTTTTACTTATTACTTCTAGAATACCATCAATAAATAAATAAAATATAATTGGACTTAATTTATGGCCTTGTATAAGTCCTACATTGTTCGGTATTTTATCTGTTATTATTCCTCGATCATATTTTATACTAAATTCATTTTCTTTGTAAAATATTTTGGATTGCTCTTGTAAAGTACTCGCTTACTCCTTTTTTCCTCAATTTAATCCAAAGTGTTTCCCTAGAAATTGTATTGAAGGCTTTTTTAAGTCTAGGAACAGTAAATATAATCTCCCTCTTTTGATACTGATATATTTATCTATTAATGTTCTAATTATAAAAATGTTGTCTGCTGATTTACCTTTTCTAAACTCTAGTTGAAATGGTGAGAAAAAGGAATTTAATTTCCTCCCGACATACATTTGGTAGCCCAAGAAAAGCAGTAGATGATGCCAGATTTAATGCTTGACTAGGTGGAGGTTTGGCAATTTTGACCTGGAGGTCAAGAAGGACACGCCTTTTAGTCCTTGGAAGTTCCTGTGGTAGTTATAATATCCAATGTTAAAATTATCCTTCAGGAATCTAAAAATAATGTTGTGATTCCTGATGGACCAACATCAGTATTACAACCATTAACTGACTCTATAAATAGCCCATATAAGGGTTATATCTTTCAATGTACACTGGTCTCCACAGTGAAATTGTTTCCTTTCTTGATAGCGATCTGTTTCATTAGAAATCATAGAAATGTGTTTAAAGAACAAAGGAATCTCAAAACCCTTGCATAAAAGGATGGAAGAGCACTACTGTCTATTGCAAACAAAAAAATTGTTGATGGAATTTTCCATTAAAACGAGGGGGAATCATTCTTAAAAAACATTTTAAGCTTAACATATGATCTGTAACTCTTCAATTAATTCCATAGAATTTAACAATTTTTTTAAAAATATCAAAAGCAACAAGTTTATCATTAGTAAATAACACAGTATTATCAATCTAGCTCAACTACTAGCTCAAAAGGAATCTTTAATACCTTGGTCTCAGTTTTGTAAAAACCTGAAGCTATTGACAGTTAAACAGTACAGATATAAATATGTTTTCAAATGCTAGGCTTTGGCAATGAAGCCATTGGCTCTCTTGCTCTCCAATATTTCTGTGTAGTGGATCCAGCAGGTAGGGCTTCACAGGTTAAAAGATGTTCTTCAGTCATTTCCTCTTATTTGTTGCACAGAGGACAATTTGGACTTGTATAAATTCCTATTCTGTGTAAGTGTTTGGCCAAATAATCACGTTCCGTAAATGATCTAAAATTTGCTACTGCAGCTTAACGGGGGATTTCTGGAATAATTTCTGGATTTCTAATTAAAATGTTCCATTTTTTATCTTTGTTTTTGTTAGATATTGATTGGTTTTGTTTGTTTTTATATTTGCTTTTGATTAATCTTTTTATGGATGTAAAGGGTAAGTTTTTACTTTTGTTCTGAATTAAATTTGCACCTTTTTTGGCAAGAAAATCCTCTGATTCATTTCCAGCAATTCCATAATGTGCAGGTATCCACTGTATTATAATTCTTTTCTGTAGTTTTTGAAGTTGTTGGATCATTTTGTGACATTCTTTAATTTGGATTGACCTCATTTTATATGAACTTATTGCACATAATGCTGCTTTAGAATCAGAAAGTATGACAGCATTTTTGAATTTATCTATTCTGTATAGAAGGTGTTGGAGTGAAATATGAATAGCCTTTACTTCTGCATCAAAATTTGTTGTGTGGTATCCTGTTGGTTGATAGAATGAGAACAGTGCACAATTAATTCCTGCTCCTGAGTTGTTGTCCAAGTTAGATCCATCTGTGTAGATATGTGACCATTCTTCAGGTGGGTATCTATTGTTCATAGTTTCTAATGCTAGTGCTTTTAGTACAGGTTTGGAAGTTTCAGATTTTGTAACTATGTGTTCTAAATCTAATTGAATATTAATCGGTTCAAAAGTCAGTGGGTTTGCTTTGACTAAAATGTTTTCTTTAGAATTAGGAAGATTCAGATCTGTTTTTAATTCCATAACTTTGTGTAGGAAACTTGTTTGTGTTTTCATCTTGATTGGTTGTAGTAATTTTTTCTCCCATTTTGTTTTTAACCGCAACATTTTTTCATGTTGTACCAGTTTTTGCAGAGCAGAACATAAAAGTGGCGGAGTTGCAATTTATGTTCGAAATGGGCTAAAATATAAAGAAATTGACTGCAAAAAATATAGTGTAGAAATGTGTTGTGAGTTAGCCGCAATTGAGGTTAAGTTAGAAAAGAAAAACTTTATAATATTAGGGGTGTATAGTCCACCAATTGCAAACAAAAAGGATTTCTTTAAAACTCTAGAAGACTGTTTATATAGCATAGCAAAAAACAAACATATAATTGTGCTCGGGGACATCAATATAGATGTACTTATAGTAAGTAAAAAGAAACGTCTGTTACTAGAATTACTAGAAAGAAGCAATTTAACATTAATTAAAACAGAACCCACAAGGGTAACCAATCATTCCTCAACCTGTGTCGATCACATATACACAAATTTAAAGCCAGAAGAGTTGTGTAGCAAAATTGTGAAAATGGGAATTAGTGATCATTATGGCCAACTAATCAAAACTAAAATGCTAGGTAAACAAAAAAAGGAAGCAAATAATAAAATAGAAACTAAAAGGATAGTAAATACAATTACACTAGAAGCTCTAAGAAAAAATCTACAAGCAATAAAATGGGTGGATATACACAGCGAAAAAGGCATAAACTATACATTTGACCACTTTTATACTATTTCAAGAAATTGTTTGGACGCACAAGTACCATTTCGCAAAGTAAAATTAAAAAACCAAAACGTAAACACTTGGGCCTCTAAAGGTATAGTCATCTCCAAAAAGCGTATGCAATTTCTTAACACTCTAAAGCACCCAAATATTGATGCTAAATCCTATAATTACATAGAAAAATACAATAAAATTTTAAATAATGTAATAAGAGAAGCAAAAAGGTTACATAATGCAAAATTAATAAAAAATGCAGAAAATAAAATTAAAGCTACATGGAACATTGTAAATTCAACACGTAAGGAAAATCAACAAAAATGGCAGGGAAATATGTTCATTGAAGTAAACAACCAAGTGATACAAGATCCCATAAAAATAGCAAATCACTTCAATGAACACTATATAAATATTGTACAAAAATTAGGAATAAAACAAACTCAGTATGTACCAATAAATGAAAAGAAAGTATGTAATTCAATGGTGCTTAGTGAAATTAACAAGGGTCAAGTTATTTCACAGATAAATGCATTAAAATGCAAAAGATCCAGTGGACTGGATGAATTTACAAATGAAATGATTAAATATTGCAAATACGAAATTACAGATGTACTTACTCACTTAACCAATCAATCTTTTAGTTCTGGAATATTTCCAAAGAAATTAAAACAAGTTGTGGTCAGACCAATTTATAAGAAAAAAAACTCAAATTTAATAATGGAAAATTATAGACCAATATCTTTATGTTCAACTTTCTCTAAAATAGTAGAGGGATTATTTCTAACACAGTTACAAAGCTTTTGCAAAAAATTTCAAATTTTATCAGAATTTCAGTTTGGGTTTCAAAAGAAAAAGTCTACAGTAGAAGCAATTTGCAGAAGAAATGACATTATAAATGCCCTAAATAGAAATGAATATGTAGTCGCTATTTTCCTTGATCTTTCCAAGGCCTTCGACTGCGTTAACATAGAAATCTTAATGTCAAAATTGGAAAACTATGGAATCAGAGGCATACCACTACTATGGCTTGGCTCCTATCTACAAAATAGAGAACAATGCGTGGAAATAATACATGATTTAAATCGAAAGTTAATGAAATTTCGATCATCATTCAAAAAAGTAACACATGGAGTGCCCCAAGGCTCAAAATTAGGACCATATTTATTCCTACTGTATATAAACAGCTTATTTCAAGTAATAAAAGAAGCAGGGGGAATAGCAATAGGCTATGCAGATGACACCACGATTTTAGTAACAGGAAAAACAGAAATAGAAGTACAAAATAGGGCAAATACTCTACTAGTAAAAGTAAACAGACATTTAGAAAACCTAGGCATGATATTAAACACAAACAAAACAGAGTGGATACAAATCAGTCTTAATAACAGAAAACAGACAAATATAAAGTTAATAATAGGAAACAAAGAAATTCAACACGTAAATGAAACAAAATTCTTAGGATTAGTAATAGACAACAGATTGAAATGGAATGGACATGTTCAAAAAGTAATAAAAAAAGTTAATTCAGGTATATATATCTTAAAACAAACAATACAAATAATAGATAAAAAATGTATTAAACAAACATACTATGCATTCATTCACTCTCACTTGAGCTATGGGGTTGTATTATGGGGCACAGTACAAAAAACTTTAGCTTTAAGACTATTTAGATTGCAAAAAAGAGCAATACGTTTGATGGCAGGAATACAGAAAAGAGACACATGTAGAAATGCATTTAAAAAACTAAATATTTTAACATTACCTTCATTATATATATATATATGAATGTATCAAACTTACATTAAAAAGTTATGATCAAAACAAAAATAGTAACATCCATAAACATAACACCAGAACAAAAGAAAATTATTTTAGAAACAGACTTACTGGTATCCTAAATAATAAAAGCATAGAAAATAGCATCAAAGATTTGTATAACCACCTACCAGCTGAAATCAAACAGATAACAAACGGGAAAACAAAACTAAAGGCTGTCAAAACTTATTTATTACAGAAAGTATTTTACTCTGTGGAAGAATATAAACAGATGAGGTAGAATATGCTATTTACACTTCTCATCTTTATAAACATGTTTGTAAATATTATTGTATTTATTTTATGTATATACAAATTGACGATCCATGTAAAAGGCTTTACAGTTGGAGATAAATAAACATTAGTGCCTGCTCCTCTAAAGTTAGATGTATTGGATAGTTCCGAGTTAAGGCTTGCATTGCCGTGATTGGAGTTGATTTTGCTGCCCCGGTTATTAGTTGCAGGGCCTGATTTTGGCATACTTCTAGGTGATTTATGTTAGAACTGTTTGCTGTAATTATTACCTCTGCATTATAAAGAAGTATTGGCTTGATGAATGTTTTGTATGTGGTGTTCAGTTTCTCCCAATTACTGCCCCACTTGACTCCAGCTAATCTTTTCAAAATTGAAAATTTTTTTGTTTCATATGTTTCAGGTTTGTTTTCTTGAACTGCAGATTTAGTTTAGGGATTTTCTTTTTTAAGCTAAATATTTGGAATGTTATTAATTTATAAATGAGTCGTATTTATTACACATCAGCTTCACTTATGTACCTATTTTGAGGACATGTTTCGCAAACCATCGTTTGCATTGTCGGCTCTTATGTGACTAAAGCTTGATCCAGTGGTGTGGGTAATTCTGGAGTTGCTGCTGCCATCTGTTGATTTAGTGATGAACTTAAATGTGGGATTCTCTTCTGGTGGGATTTCGAAGTTCATTAGTTGGGTTTTATGTTTTTCTATGTGTATTCTCTCCCATATGACGAGTTCACTATGTTTTTGTACATACTTTAGTAATTAAGTGCTATCTTTCAATTTCATTATTTTCAGACCAGAAATGAGCTGCTATTGCAGACTTATCAATATTTTTTATATCTTAAGTGCCTGAAGTGTTCTTTCTTTCTAGTGCCTGTGTTTCTTTTTGTCCTCCCTATGCTTCTTTTCATTGGACGGGATTATTGATGCAAAACGTTAGCCAACAAGTTGCATATGATTTCCTTTCGCTGATGG
Source organism: Mantis religiosa (assembly GCA_030765055.1). Classification (NCBI taxonomy): domain Eukaryota; kingdom Metazoa; phylum Arthropoda; class Insecta; order Mantodea; family Mantidae; genus Mantis; species Mantis religiosa. The sequence goes on along the minus strand of CM060950.1, from coordinate 267,787,743 downwards.
CCTGCCCACTGCTTTTGGTGAAAATTGCTCCCTCTGGTGTTCTGCAATGATTTGCTCAGCTGCAATATCACCTTCCGATGAGCTGGAAAGGTCACTTTCTTCTTCTTATGTACCTTCGTAGCTTTCTTTAAAAATTTCAATTCCACTAAATTCAATATTATAATCTTTATCACTGTCTATTTCTATCAAACACACAGAACCGTGTGCTGTATGGGTACACACAATAGCTGGCAGGAACAAAGACATCTAATATCGAAAAAATACGTGGAAGGAAACAAGTGCCTCAATCAGAGACATCTGTTGGCACACTTACAACTATCAAAGGAGTGAGTTCAGCGTGAAATCTAACGGAAATTTTAAGAAACTGCAAGATAACGAGAGAACTTGGGTTTTTAAACTAATTTCCGGTTGCAAAGCTAGTCATCCGAGTATACTCAGGATTTTACTATTCTTTAAAAATTATAAACACGAGTTTACTCTGGCTTTTACGTTAAGGGGTTAAACTGTATAACACACATTTTATTGTAATCATGGATAACTTTAACCTTGCACTGACATTTGCTTATTGCCATAGAATAACAAACAACTAAAACATTTTATCATTAGCTACATTACAATATTCAATACACTCCCTTAATGGTAATTTTTTTAACATGAATGTGTAATAATTAAATTTTCAGCATAATATATTTCACAAATTTCTTACAAAACAAATTTTTACATCACTCTGATATTATTAGCATATATTTAAATTTGTTGTAGTTTAAGCAAATATATCAGCCAGTTGACTGTTTGAGGGACAATATCTTATTTCAAATTCTCCATTCTTGAATTTCTCACTCAAATAATAGAATTTCAACTCAATGTGCCTTCTTCCTGTCAAACTTAACTGGCCTGATTTGATTAATTTTATTGAACTTTGATTGTCCACATACAAAATTACTTTCACAGTTGTTCCTGTCAGCTCTTCAATCAATGTCCTTAAATATGTGAACTCTGTACAGCATTCTACTGCAGCAATGTACTCTGCCTCAGTTGTTGATTCTGCTACCGTGCTCTGTTTTCTTGAGTGCCATGAAACCAGGCTTCCAGCACAATTCAATTTATTTTATTGCCATTAAGCTACAGCAATAGGCAAAGTCAAAGTAAATCAAATATACAGAAATCAAGATAAATGTCATATCATAAAATATGAATCAAATATACAAAAATCAAGATAAATGTCATGTCATAAAATAAATACACACGCATGATCACATAATATACAACAAAATAAATTATTTATATAATATTTAAGCTAATTGATTAATCAACAGATAATATCACAAATCTTAACTTTAAGTACAGAATTACAATTCTTCAAGATACATCATTATTACAGAGCCTGTAGGACTTTTCCTTTCTTCTTTATCACGAGCATAATCTGCATCCCAGTATAATATCAGTGTAATTGGTTCGTCTTGTAAATGTTTTCTTTTATAAAACTTAATTCCTTATTGTCGAGTACCTTTCAGATACCACTGAGTCCTTTTTACACTTTTAACATCATGTGGCTTTTCCATATATCGACTTTCATAACTCACTGCATATGTCAAATCGGGCCTTGTTTGATAACTTAGATATAACAAACTTCCAATTACTTCTCTGTATTGAAAAGAATCATTACTTGGCTTTGTAGAGTCTTTTGAGATTTCTACACTCCCTGAATTCTGAGATACTATTGGGGTTGCTACTGGTTTGCAATCCATCATATTGTATTTTTGCAGCAGTTGTTTTGTGTATTTTTCTTGATGTATGTGCAAGTCATCAGTTTTATTTATACGAGGCGTGTCCGTAAAATAAGGTCTCCAAGGCGCTGGAGCCATGAGGAACACTATTACGCGAGATCTGGCAACACTGGCGTGTAGCTTGGTTTTACCCCTTCAAATCCCCACCACAAATAACCTGTTGCAACCATTAGTCTTAGCTGGGCAGCCGTTTGCGATGGAGCTTCCTGTCACTTCTGCTGCCAAGTGCGAGTTGCGTGCAGTGATCCGTTTTTTGAGTGCCAAGGACACTACCCCCACTGAAATTCGTCAGTTATACAAAGTCTATGGGCCACAGTATATGGACGTCAAAAACGTGCAAAAGTGGGTCAGACAGTTCAAAGATGGACGTACAGACGTCAATGACGAACAGCGTTGTGGTCGACCTTCGGTTTCAGCTGAACAGTTGCAAAAGTGGAGCAGGAAATGCTTAAAGATCGGCGTGTGACAGTTTACGTGCTGTGCAGACTTATCCCTGAAGTCAGTAAGACAAGATTTTGACCGAACATTTGCATTATCGCAAGATGTGTGCGAGGTGGGTCCCCAAAATGCTCACCGAAGATCTCATGATCTCCTGGCCCAGTTAGTATGGGACATCCTCACCCATCCCCCCTACAGTCCAGACTTAGCACCTAGTGATTATCATCTGTTTCCTGAGTTGAAGTCACACCTGGATGGAACACATTTCCAGACTGACGATAATTTGAAAAACTAGGTTGAGCACTTACCTGCGCAACTTGGCAGGGGAGTGCCATGACAAGGGTACACAAAAACTGTCACAGCGCATGCAAAAGTGCATCGATTGCAATGGTGATTACGTCGAAAAATAGTTGTAAGTTACCTTTCCATCAATATAACATTCATTGACAAACATGTTGTCTATATTAAATAAAATTGGAGACCTTATTTTACGTACACGCCTTGTAATTTCCATTCGTAAATATGTTCTGGGATTTTCATTTCTTGTCATCTCAAACTTCTTATTAAGTTTCTTCAGTAGTTTTCTATACATACCTTGTCTTTTCCAAAAACAACCCATCATCTACATGAATGGCTATGATGATATCTTCTTTCTCACTTTTAAAGATACACTGATCAGTTTGTAATTGTTTTAGTCCTTTTCTTCAGTAAATCTGTAAATTGCTTTTTCCACCTGCATGGAGCTTGTTTCAGACCGTAAAGAAACTTTCTTAATTTGCAGATTTTTCCTGCATCACTGTACCCTTCAGACAACTTCATATATATATTCTTTCAGCTCTCCATGTAAAAAAGCTGTTTTTGTGTCAAATGTTTGAATAATCATGTCTTCTCTAGCAGTTATTGCAAAAAGTAATATTAAAGCACTTGTATCAATAACGGGACTCAATATATCTTGATAGTCAAGATCACCCTCTTTCTGCTGATATCCTCGTACTACAAGGCGAGCCTTATATTTTCCATTATCTTTAATCTTGAAAATCCATTTAGCTGTAAGCAGTTCTTTACCCTCAGCTTCACTAGTTCCCAAGTATTATTTCTTTTCAGTGAATCCTTTTCCTCTTCTATTGCTCTGCCATTTTTCCTTATCTGGACTTTCCATTGTTTCACTGTATGTTAGAAATGCTTCTTCATCATCAAGGATGTAATCTTCAAACTTTTTAGGTTTCTGAAGACCACTTCCTAACCTTCCCCTTCATTTTCTGTTTTTAAGTTTCTTTCTTCATTTCTTACTTCTGAATGTTCATCAGGTTCTTGATTTATTTCTTCATTTCTCTCTTCTTCATGTTCTTAAAAAAATTTGATATTTTCTTCTCTTTGCTTTTCATTTTCACAAAAGAATGAGGAAGTGAACATTACATCTCTACTCACAAAGATATTTCTCTTTTCTGGATCCCATAATCTATAGCCGTTTGTAGCATATCCAATAAACATTGCTTCTTTGCTTCTGTTATCCAGCTTTTTTAAAGGCTTTAATACTTTTGCATGCACCTTTTTACCAAAATGTTGAAGTCTTCTCAGATCTGGTTCCTTCTTATATCATTTCTCTGCTGGTGTGGTGTTTAAGCCTTTAGTAGGACTTTGATTTGTGAGATAAGCACCTGTCAGGACTGCTTTGCCCCACATCTCTTTGTTACATTTTGCATCACACATCATTGCTCTTGCTTTGTTCATCAATGTGAGATTTAGTCGTTCAGACTTCCCATTCAACTGTGGAGTATGAGGAATGGTAAAATCGAGAACAATACCTCTTTATACCAGTTTATAAATTGTGCATTTTTATATTCACCATTATCACATCTGTATTTACTAACTTTCAGGTTAAAATGAGCCTAAGACTCTTTTACAAACTGTTTTACATACATGCACACTTCATCAGCATGTTTGGTACTAAGCAGATACACTACACAAAAATGTGTCCAGTCATCCAGTATTGTTAGAAAATAATTCTTACCATCATGGGTAGGAGGATCGATGGGACCGCACAGGTCATTATGTATGATCTGAAAGGGTCTTTCTGCTCTTTGCCTCACAGTTTTAAATGGTAGACTTACCAGTTTGGCTTTAGCATAAACAGAGCAGTCTATATGTGTATTATTTTTAAAATTTATTCCCTTACACATTACAGGGACTTCCTGCAATTGTTTTTTATTCAGATGACATAACTTTTTTGCCAAGTATTTATAGTGTTACTGTTTTGTTCTGTAAACAGAGCAGTATCACTTTGTGTATTTAGTTTTACTACATACATACCATTCTAATTTTTGTTACCTTCAAGTGCAACATATTAATTTGGTAACACAACTTTCTTATTTAATATGTTTACCTTTTCATCATCACAATATACAGCACCCATATTTTGTATTATTTTGTTTACAGACATGACACCCTTTGACAGTTCAGGTAAACAGTACACTTGATTCAGTACACAATTTGCAAACTCCATGGAACCAATACCTGTTACAGACATGTTTACTCCATTTTTAGCAATTTTTATTTCTTCCGCACAATGTTCCAGTTCTGGTATACAAGTTAGCCTCATTCGCCATATGGGTGGTTGCACCACTGTCCACTAACTTCAAGACTGTTTTCATTAACCTCTACATTCCAACAGAAAAAAGCAATTTTAGCATGTTTGTTATTATAGTTATTACCATTTTTACCCTTATTTCTGTTGTCTTCCTCTTTATGATTTGTTTTCTTACAAATGCCACACATTTCATCTTTTAAAAGACAATCTTTCTCAGAGTACTTTTCTTACATATTGAACAATGCTTTTTCTTTGGACAATTTGTTTTAATATGTCCTACCTCATTACATGAGTAACAAATGACTTTCTTTTTACCCCTGACTTTCAATTCAGCTTTAAAGGATGCATTTGTGTCTTCTGTGGTGCACATTTTTATCTTGTCCTCTTCCAATGTCAGTCTTGCAATAAGATTTTCCAGGGTTTTGTCAGACTCTTGAGTGGAATCCCATGCACTGCTGAAATGTTTGAATTGTTCTGGAAGTACTGTCATTACCTTGGAGATCACCATAAATTCTGTTATTTCTTCTTTGAGTAATTTAAGTTTGCAGATCACATATTGAAGTTCACTGATGTTGGTGTTGACATCTTTGGATTTGTCAAACTTGAAGTTGTAAAACTCCTGTAGCAATAAACATTTTTGATGACCAGTTTCTTTCTTGTATATCCTCCGTATAGTGTCATACATTTCTTTAGCAGTTTTACATGACTTACGATGTACGTTTACACTGTTTTCTACTGTTCTGAGAATTAGATGCTTGGCTATTGCATCTTTAGTTTTCCATTTTTCCTGGCTGTAACAGTAGTTTCCAGTTATATTTAGAAAAGTTTATAACTTTATAAAAAAAAATTGATTATGTAAATCTACGTAGTAATAATTGTATGACGTAATGTTGTGACGTGGAATCAAATCGGCCAATCACAAAATTAAGATAGGAGTAACGATAGTTACGAAAAATCAATAATCTTGGTAGAGATGTTTTGGTAATGGTGAGTGTGATGAATAGTGGTGCAAGATCAAGAACATTTAAGTAATAGTTTGAATCTGTTTAAATATAACAAAGTAAGAATTTACCGATATGTTGGAAGTGACTGGGAAAGGAAGTTCAAGTAAAATGTAATCTAAATAATACAATTAAATAGTTACAAAATTTGACTTCTCCGAAATTTTATTCCAAACCACGCCTTGAAACCAAGATTCTCATGACTCTTATTTAATCAAGCACAATCATCAAGAAACAAATCAAAATACAACAAATTTATTATTTCTGGCTCCTCGATGTGGATCTTCGAAAAGTCCACGTGCATCCCATCTCAAACATAGAAATCCTGTACCAAATTGCGCCCGAACGTGTGGCTGATGAAGATGGAGATAAATTAACTGCAGATAAATAATTCCTGTCCCATGGCTTTCATTATCACCTTCAGCATCTACCAGTTGCTCTGTGCCATTTACCACACTCATAAGTTTCTTTGCTGTGATCAGGATTTTGATCTCAAATTCCCACATAGGAAAGGTACTTGAGTCTTTAAGTTTTTGCACACATGCAACTTCATTTTCAGTGTTTCTTTGTGCCGTCTTGGAGCACACTATGTTTTTACTTTTTAGTTTTACTTTTTAAGAGCAAGATACTGGGTCCATAACCTGTTGTTTCTTACTTCTAAAGGAGAAAATGTTGCAAACAACTCTTTAAATTGTTTAACACACATTTTATTGCCATCATAAAAGGATAACTTTAACCTTGCACTGACATTTGCTTAGCTTATTGCCATAGAATAACCAACTAAAACATTTTATCATTAGCTAAATTACAATATTCAACATTCTGTTGGTTAGCTTCAGTCATCAATTCACTAAGCATCATACTAATGAATTCCTGCACTATATTTTGAGTTAAATAAAACTTTTGATAATACTCCATATGCCTTATTCTGTTTTAAATAATAACTTCATTTTAAATCAGTTTTGTCTATCTCCCAAGGGTATATATATTTAGGGGAGTTTTGCTAAAATTTACTGAGATATTACATGATATTAAGAATCATAATTCCATAAAATGTTACATTAAAAACATGCACTTTCAGTGACTATGTACATGAGAACTGGCCACTAAACTAGTCCTTCTTATGACAGGAGAGCTTCCTTGCACTATGCAGCGAGGAAAGGATAACAAGTGAGGTACATTTGGATATGGTCAAACTTGCGAAGTAAGCAGTGAGGTCCATTTTTGGCAAAGGAGATGTCTTGTTTACAATACAAATTCTTAGAGCAAGCCAGTATTGTCACAAGCACAGTGAATTGAAGTTTAAACCGATGTCTTTACTTTGAGATATTATAGTGTACATTATTTTTAATGTAATGTATTATGATATCAAAGAACTAAGAATAACACCCTTTGGAAGGAGAGAATTTCCAGACAAAGTAGCCATAGTTAATAATGTAAGACTGCAGTCATAATTGAAGCTCTCTTCAGCATACAATGAAAAATGTGAGTACACAGCATGTTTTAATGTGAGTAAATATATTAAAATACCCTGGTTAACTAGCTGCCTTAGATAAAACAAAATTTTTTGCAGGCTATTTCCCCTTTTTAGTGCTAAAGACCTTTTTGGTCCAGGGAAGTTTTTAGCAAGCTCAACAACTAATGTACAGCAATTACTCAGCGTGAAAAAACAGAAAACCATGTTACATGTTTTATTCTAACTTCCAAGTGTTCGGAAATTCTTGCAACAGAATTGAGCTTCAACTTGACCATCAGCATTCACTGGAAATAGCAAAGCATAGTGAGCATAGCCTATCTTAGTCTGGTTAGTGCAGTAAGTACTTTCTCATGGACACATTGAAGGCACTGATTTGTTAAATAAAGGGAATTGATAGAACTTCTCAGGTACACTGTGCCGTGAAAGAATTAAAGATATCAAGAAACCATTCAGAGGCATGTGTTTAAGTACATTTGATAGAATCTACCACTAAGCTACCTTGTCAACATGCCAGTACTACATTATTTACATTTAGTACTACATTAAATTCTCCAAATGATTCACATTTTTTCCAGTAGATCACAAGGAAATTTCAAATTCAAGATCACATATCCCAATGACAACTTAGAATTTTAATTACTTAAGTCCCGAGCTTTGGGTGTTGTTATAGATGCCTTTATAAGGGCAATCAGTGATAATTCATTGTTCTACTCTGACTTTCAAATGGGATGATGTTTTTCCTTGAAATCTCCCAGGCCAGCAACCAATTGGATACCAGTGGTGTTATCATATTGCATTCCCTGTAAGTGGGGTGTGACGAGCACCAAGTGAATCCATCTCTGATAAATACTGTTTACACTAAGACAGAAATTCATATTTTGCAAAAAGTGATCCACAAGGAAGGTAGGGAGCAATGTTTCTAACACAACCATAAAAACCCCATATTTTTAGCTCAAATAGTTTGCATCAAATAAATAAAATGCCAATATATTTTTATGCATTGTGACGTAAGTACTGTAACCAACATCATTGGTTGGTATGTATCTATACTATGTATATAAATATATTTGTAATTACTCAGAAATGAAATGTAAACTATTGATACGATGTGCCAAATGAATTACTTTGAGCAAGCCAATTCGAGAGTGAGTAAACCGTACACTTCCTGTTAACCTCTAGAATGCTGTATTGCAGAACGTGAACCATCACATGATATGCTTATATTTATGAATACTTCGTTTATTTACTCTAGAGAGTTCAAATCAGTATTCAGTTTTCCATTTAAAATCCATGAAAAACTGTATCAGTTTAATCAACTTGCAATTGAAATGAGACACAAGGTAATCCACATTCTCCCTTACCACTGCCAATCCAATCCAATTGAGTTAGTGTGAGCTCAAATAAAATAGGGGGTTGCAAATCGAAACAATGCTTTTAAACTGACAGACATTGAATGACTTATTCATGAAGAAATTGGAATGATACCACAAGACTGGGAATACAGTGAGAGAAATGCAGAAAAACTACAGGATGATGATTTTCGGAAGGAAGTAGTACATGACGAGATTTTGGAGTCTCATCAGAAATAATTTGCAACTCAGTGAAGACAGTGACAATCAGGAATTGTCTCTTGATGTAAGTGACATTCAGAGCTATATGGATAAGCCACTGTTAGTTCCATTGGATTAGAAAAATGGGTAATTCATAAACTATAATTATAGCATTTAAAACATTGTAATATTCTTTTTCCAATTTTGATTTTAACTGCATTATTATAAAAGTTCTGAAGATTCAATTTGGGTTCCCTTATGGCTAACGCCAAGGAGAGAATGAAATCTGAAAAGAGAGGAAGGGGTAATGACGTGGCAATGCTGAGCATGCAAACGCTTCTCATTCATTGTGTCCAGAACTCTTCCCATTTGAAAAATGTAATGATGCATGCAAACCATGTGTAGGCAAACTTTGAAATGTAGAATCAGGACTGAAAAATTATATGCCACAGCTGAGATATGAACCAGGGATCATCCACTGTGTAATAAAACCTCGAAACCTGGGACTTAAGTACTTACGAATGGTAAGTTGCCATGGGGTGTATGGTCTCGAATTTGAGGTTTCCTCGTCTACCCGGAAAAATGTGAGTCATTTGGAGAATTTGTCATCCTGGCTGTTGCCATCATAGCTCAGTGGTAGAGCAGATTATCTGTGGTTCAAATCTCAGCCGTGGCATTCAATTTGTCAGTTATCATTCTATATCTTTCAGAACTGAGGAATTTCATAGATCTACAAAACACCCTATTATTTAACAGATTGTTAAAATCCAGTATGGTTGGGTACGCTTGGAAAATGCAAACTACATACACTCTACATAGGTTAAATTTAAACTTGGTAGATTGGACTGGCAACATATTAAGATTCAATTCTTGATTGGATCAAACTTTTCATTCACAGACTTCTTTCAGTCATTAGGATGACAGTTGCCTAGCCATAGTTCTGAAGGTTTCTGAGTTTGTCATTACATGAACTTATCAATAAAGAAAAATGAGAAAATCATATTTGTTCAAATTCATCAATTTGCAAATTACAATTTAAACACTTCCCTCCCTCCCTCCCTCCCTCCCTCCCTCCCCCTTTGTCACTCTCTTCTTTCTGACAGCCATTTCTTTTCCACTTTCCACTTTCTCTTCTAATTACCTACAGTAATTACCTACACTCAAAAATTCTATATCCAGATTTCACTGGAGGTCCCTGTTAAAAATAAAAAAAAATAAAAAAAAAATTAGAAAAGAGATGTGTGTGCGGAGTGTGCTTAAGTTCAGCATCTTTCAGGATGCAACACAAAAGATTTAAAAAAGATCCAATTATTAAAAATGGCCCTATTGATTTTGATTTAAGAGATCATATGGCTGAGATATTTACATATCAATTAAATGTATATCTTGAATTTTCTGCCTGTGAAAATTCATTTTCTATAAGTCTTATCACTGTAGTCTACTGTATCCTTATACCTACAACAAAGCGTGTAACAGTTATTTGTTTGTTTTCAGAGTCAAAATTCAAACAGTTGCAGCAAAGGGTGAATCAGAACCAGAACGCAGAGAAACAAGAAATAAGGTGGATGAGGACAGAAAACATGAAATTGAAGCAGCTATTGTCAGGATAATGAAAGCTCGCAAAAGAATGCCAGTAAGTACATGACAGTCCAATTCAATGAAATGGTAATAAATTTTCGAATTTCATTTTTAATCATGATGTTATAGCTGTTTAAGTTAATTGGTGGAAATTGATCATTTCTCCACACTAGCTGTATATAGGCTAAGGTTTTGGATAGATAGTCAACCTGAAAAATTCAATGCATGGCTGTTTATTTCATGTAGATATACCAGCAGACTATAACCATGCATCTTGTGCAGCAGTTACCAAAGTATGTATGTTGATGACATTTTATAAACACATAGTCATAACTAGGGCCCGGATTTTAAGGTTTTAACCTTATTTCAACTAAAAAAGCCTAAATGAGTGTTTGACATCTAAAATAGCCTAAATAGCTGCTTTCCCTGTTTGAAACGAATATTTTCTGATTTTCATAGTTAATTTGGAAGGTCATATTCGAGAGTAAATTAACAAAACAAGTGAAATGCGCCCTTAAATGACATTCATCTCAATAAAGAAAAGGTGTATGGATAAATCAGTCCAACCGAGCTTTGAATTCTACTCCTCCAGAATACCAGGCAGAAGCACACAAATGGAACACAATAGAAACAGGTGAAAAGTTTCCCTGGAATAGTTCTTTCCAGCTATGAGATATATGCATTTTAGTACTCCACATAACCCATTCGCATAAATTGACGACCAGGGCTCGCACGCGCTATTTTGGCATTTGTATCATATGACGAGCTCAGCTCGCATGCTGCAATGCTCCATAAAATTTAGGTAGTTTACATCCCTTCTCATAGATGTCATATTTATACCTCCAGAATGAACCACTTATACGAAATGTTTGTAATTTCACTTATTGTAATGTCAGCAGCTATGTTTAAACTAAGCGAAAACAATTTTATCTTAGTGTAATGTCCCTCGCCTCAGTAGCAATCATAGCTGCAAAGAAAATTTGCACAGATAATGAGGACGGTTAAAGAAAATTGATACAAAGTGTGCATACAAAGCGTATATAGCTTTAGTTATTCTGATGTCTCAAGTGCGAAAATCACATATTCAATTGTACTGGAGCAAAAACTGATGCCTTGACACTCCAAATTTTCGTGAAAAAATTAGTAGGGAGAGATTCAAATTGATTTCCCAATTCTTATATTTCATAGGTGACAACAAAGAAAACCAATGTTATAAACTAAACAATTAAAACTATAATACAGCATTTCTCTTCCAAATTTTCAGAATTATATCACCCATGTCAGGATATTGCTGTAAATGAAAGTCTAATGAAATTCAGAGGCCATCTTTCATTTGTGGAGTGTAATAGATCTAAACGAGCAAGATTTGGCATAAAAGTTTACAAAATTTGTGAGTCTAGTTCAGGTTACTGCCCTTATTTCAGAATCTATGTATGTGAAGATAGAGTAGATTCTAGTCTTTCTGTCAGTACCAATGTAGTGCTCAGTATGTGTGAACCATTGTTGAACCTAGGTCACACATTATTTTTAGATAATTGGTATTCCTCTCTGGATTTATTTAGAAGACTTACTGAGAGACAAACAAATGCCGTTGGGACAGTGAGACCTAATCGGAAAGATATGCCACACAATATCTGCACAAATAAACTAAAGCGTGGGGAGCATGAGATGTGGAGTTCCAAAAATACCCTATGTGTGAGGTGGAGAGATAATAAGGATGTTTATTTCCTCTCCACTGAACACAAATCAGCTGACATCATGGAGATGGGAAAGATGAAAAGAAAACAAGAACAAACACCAAGAGAGAAGGTCCAAAAACTGAAATGTGCCCTTGAATACCAAAAGGGGATGGAAGGAGTTGATTTACAGAAACAAGTGACAGCTCTGTTTCCCATAACGTGACAGCATAGTGAAGGAGTATAGAAAAATATTTTTCTGTCTTCTTGATATATGCATTTACAACTCCTTCATTGTGTATTACGAGATGTCGGTAAAGAAGAAGACAAGTTATGCAGACTTCAGAACAACAATTTAGAAGATTGTTTTGAGATTTATCACACAACAGCAATATTAAAACAACACTGTTGGTGAGTTAATGCTTTCAGTGTTGTGCTTGCAAATTTTCAGCAAAAATAATTATTAGATATTAAAAGCAGAAGCATTATTAACAGTGAAGTATTCTTCATATTTGAGTTTGATTTATGAGTCACTATGTTTACACTCAAACTTCACTTACTTGTTGCTGTATAATTGAAACGTTTTCAAGATCATTCGATCTCATCCTCAGCTGTTTGGTGACAGCAACAAGTAAGTGAAGTTTGAGTGTAAACATAGTGACTCATAAACTCAAAAATAATTATTGGTTGCTTTTAAATGTAAGCATTAAGCTGTCAACACCCACAGAGCTGGGGGATTTAAATCTGATTTCTTGGTTAGTTGCTCAGGCATTTAAATGTGATGTGATTGGGTTAAGAGAATTTGTTGTTTTGTTTCATAAGAACATACATTTCCATCTTATCTATATCAATCGAGATAAACACATGCAGAAATTATTTTACTACTTATTATGTTGCAGATACAAAGAAAAACCAATGTCTTTCCGATTGAAACTCCTATTAAATGCAGCGCACATGACATGTGGTGACATCTTGATGCAGCTGTTAAAAGCTCATTGAATTATTGTGTTCGAAAACCTCCATTGCCCTTTGTTTGAACCTGTTACCTTTGTCCATCTATTCCTCTGAGCTGCAGGTTATGGGTAGTTCAAGTAAAACTATACTATGTACATTACAGTTTTAAAGTGGACATAAACAAACCATGTGCATTTTGATCTGCTGCACTGGCATCAATGTTTTACGCTCCAATGACATGTTCTGTTGAACGTTTTGTCATACAAGAATGTGTTGCATGACAGTAGGAAATTGTTTACCAGAACATTGGGTATGTATGTAACTATTTACTGCAATGCCAAACAGCAATCTTCAAAGCAAATGTGCATTCTTTGATGAATATCTTTGACAATGTATAGTTACTTTTGTGAAGTAAGTTCATGAAGAAATCTTACAAATAAGTAGCAGAAAAGGAAAAGCATAAGTACATGTACTGATAAACAAAAAAATAACTTATTGAAATAAAAAAAAACCCGGTTTAAATAAAGAAAAACCTTTTAAAAAATGCCTATTTTAATAAAGAAAAATCTAAAAATCCTATTTTAAACAAATCAAAAACCTAACCTTAAGGAATATTCTACCTAAAAATCCAGGCCTTAGTCATAACTAGGGAGCGGATTTATAGGCATTAAAAATTGCTAAGTAAACAATTAGAAATACACGATTTTAGTAAAATGGCTCCTAAAATGCACTATAAATGCACTGTACAATCATCGCAACATATGCTGCAACAAATTTGCTAAAAACATACTATTTTGCAGTTCCCTAAGCGAAATAGTCTACATTTATTCCAAATTTCATAATGGCTCCACAGCAAGTTAAAATAAGACATTGTCGTATAATTAAAATAAATATAAATCCACTTCACTAAGTAAGAACCATAATGTGCAGAAAGGTGAGAAGTAATTAACTATGTCAAAAAACAAAAATAGGTTTGGGGGGGGGGGGCGGCTTAAGGGTGAAAATTGAAATATCTGAAGCTTTTGTTAGATTTGTTTCAAATTTATACCATTTATTTTTGTGATCGATCAAGAATGGAATAATACCAAGTTTCACCTTTCTAGTAAAAATAGTTTCTGAAGAATTAACAGTTTATGTCTAAATTACAGGCGATTTTCAAAATGTCTCACATATTGTAATTTTAAAAATTAATGCTTGGGGCATAAGTTTCTGCACCCATTTTAACCTATTAATGACCTGTACCTATGTGAAATATTTGTCTTCGCCATATCAACAAAGGGGAAAAAGTAATCATATGTATTAAATTTTAGATGAGTCGTAGTTTTTACACATCTGCTTCACTTTCGTACCGATTTTGAGGACATGTTTCGCAAATCATCGTTTACATCTACGGCTCTTATGCGACTCGCATAAGAGCCGTAGATGCAAACGATGATTTGCGAAACATGTCCTCAAAATAGGTACGAAAGTGAAGCAGATGTGTAAAAACTACGACTCATCTAAAATTTAATAATTTTTCGCTTCACTGTGGTGTTCCAATACAGTTAAATCTCGATATAATCATATGTATTTAACAATTTTTATTTTCGTAAGCGTTTTCAGTAAGAAGTAAGCATTATAATTCTTTTCAATACAAATAACAAAAATGCAACAGATGTAAATGGGTACACTTAATAAGCAGTTACCCTTACAGCCATGTTTAGAATTTCATATAGATTAATAGAAAACTGCATCCTGTGGAACATTTTGAAGTTAGGAAAATGTAGAAAATAGGGAATCTGAGAAAACTGAGGTAAAATTGCATAATAGCAGCTACGATACAGGTGTAAGGTTATTTAAATAGTCATGTGATGTTTTCTGTAGTGCTACTAAACAAAAACTAAATTTGGTATTGTAAGTAAAATTAGGCAAATGAGTCAACCTTGTATATACTTTTCTCCACTTACAAGTTTTTTGATGAATATGCAAGGTTGACTCATTTGCCTAATTTTAGTAACAATGGCACTCCACTTTCTGAAATACTTCTTTTTATTCTATATATTGGTATTGTAAGTTTTGAGCCAATTTGCACAGATGTGTCTCCTTAATAAACTCCTTTTTGTATATCCAATGTGCAGCAGTAAGAAATTTCTCTTCCTCAAAAACTTCAGGTTGAAACCAACAAATGCAAAAGCTGTTGTCACAAATTACAAGCAGAAGAAATTTTCCAAAGGGCAGTTTTAGGCACTAATAAGCAGAATAGGCACAAACATGTGAAATAGGCATTTATAGGTACTATAAAACTTAAGAAATTAGGCTAATAATTGTAGGAAAAGTGCTTATAACTTGAAAGCCTACGTTTCTGAACAAAGGAATAAAATAGGCAAATAGGGCAAAATCTGCCCCCTAGTCATAACAGATAAAGAATAAATCCCTTTGTATTGCTCTAAACATATTGATAGGCCACAGTTGTGACAATTTACATTCTCCAAGATAATTTAAGATTGAAAGGATAGAGTCAGACTGAAAAATTCAGTGCCATAGCTGGGATTTGAACCACGGATCTACCAGTCTCCAGCCGGCTGCTCTGACACGAGTCAGTTGGAGAATTTAATGTCATGCTGGCACATTGGCCATGGTAGCTCAATGGCTAAAAGCAGCCGGATGGAGACCGGAAGATCTGTGGTTCATTGAATTTTTCAGTCTGACTCTGTCCTTTCTAGTGTGTCCTACACCCGTAGTGTGAAAGAACAATTAATTTCCATTACTTTAAGATTGTTTTATCTTTTAGCCTAAATCACTTTGCTTGTATTTAGATTAATATAGCATCCAAAACTCTTTCCACAAAAACAGGGGAACAGAATTTGATCTTATCTATTTTAATCCACAGTTGGTAAGTATATTAATACTCAAATAAAATATTTAGTGATTATTTTCCACTTATCTTAAGAAGTTGATGACAAAACTTCTATCTTCTATTTGAAATTAATTTCGTAAGCATTTGCCCACATCTTCAGTCAAACACATTTCGTTGTCAAGGATACTATGTATTTATGTATTACCAACATCTGAAGACGAAACAAACCTAAAAACAGAATCAATTGCCGGTATGTCAAAATTCATTACATGATTTTTATTTTTTAGAATAAATATTTTTTCCCAAACCATTAAATCTATGGGAACATTTAATTGTTTTCTTCGGGATTTATTTCATGGTTAAATGACCAAAAATGATCTGCCACGGCCGATTTATCAATTTGTTAATATCTAATGGTACGAAAATGTTCTTTCTTTCTGGTTTCTAAACTACGTTTCGTCTTTCCAATATAAACCTGATCACAATCTAAGCAATTAAATTCATAAATACCAGATTTTTTATTATTAGGAATTTTTGTCTTTTTTAGAAAATTGTAATAAATTTTTAATACTATATTTATTTTGAGGAACTAAAGTTATACCAACTTCTTTAAAAAAAAAAAATTGAAAATATTTATTAACCCAAGGATGGTAAGTAAATTTGTTAAATTTATAATCATCTTTTATTTTTTTAAGAGTAGAAATATCATTAATACTTTTTTGACATTTAAATTTTTCAATTTTCATTTGTATAAAATCTTTATTAAAACCATTAATTAAAGCAGTGTTAATAATATGTTTATATTCTTTATTAAATTCTTCTTTATTCAGGCGTATATTTATTAATCTATAAATCAAACTATTTAAAACAGCGAATTTATGTGGAAAAGGGTTAAAACTTTTATTTTTTAAGTAATTATCAATATGAGTCGATTTCCTATAAATACCAAAATCTAATTTGTTATTATTTCTTATTATTTTCAAATCTAAAAAAGGAAGAAATTCATTAATAAAGAAGAATTTAATAAAGAATATAAACATATTATTAATACTGCTTTAATTAATGATTTTAATAATGATTTTATACAAAAGAAAATTGAAAAATTTAAATATCAAAAAAGTATTAATGATATTTCTACTCTTAAAAAAATAAAAGATGATTATAAATTTAAAAAATTTACTTACCATCCTTGGGTTAATAAATATTTTCAAATTTTTTTTTAAAGAAGTTGGTATAACTTTAGTTCCTCAAAATAAATATAGTATTAAAAATTTATTACAATTTTCTAAAAAAGACAAAAATTCCTAATAATAAAAAATCTGGTATTTATGAATTTAATTGCTTAGATTGTGATCAGGTTTATATTGGAAAGACGAAACGTAGTTTAGAAACCAGAAAGAAAGAACATTTTCGTACCATTAGATATTAACAAATTGATAAATCGGCCGTGGCAGATCATTTTTGGTCATTTAACCATGAAATAAATCCTGAAGAAAACAATTAAATGTTCCCATAGATTTAATGGTTTGGGAAAAAATATTTATTCTAAAAAATAAAAATCGTGTAATGAATTTTGACATACCGGCAATTGATTCTGTTTTTAGGTTTGTTTCGTCTTCAGATGTTGGTAATACATAACTACATAGTATCCTTGACAACGAAGTGTGTTTGACAACGAAATGTGTTTGACTGATGATGTGGGCAAATGCTTACGAAATTAATTTCAAATAGAAGATAGAAGTTTTGTCATCAACTTCTTAAGATAAGTGGAAAATAATCACTAAATATTTTATTTGTAATTATATTTATTATTCCACCGTAACTAGCTTCATTTTCTGTGTAATATTAATTCTCATTACCATGAGAATGGCATTCATTATCGTGTGGGGTACATTAATGAATTACTGTAATGAGTGTTGTAATAAACTAAATATTTACATGTTTACTTCACACTGAAAATATCACGCATAACTTCAGTCATGCATAACTGTTTGATTGGTTCCATATTTCTTTTTCATATACATACTTTTCATATTTATTTTAAATTACATTCTGCTTAAATCCAAGTACAAATGAGCCTTTGCTATCTCTTTTTCCCTCTCTCTTTTATCTGCTCCCCTGGCCTTCTGACTCATTCAGATGTCCCTTCTTTATCTCTCTTTTTTCTTTTCTTTTTAAGAAATCTATTATTTCTTCCTTTCCGGTCAGCATGTTTTGCGTTTTTATAACTAATGTTATTCCACTTTCTGTGGCATGTAGTCCATGTATGCAAGGTAAGCAGGGAGATCCGTGGTTCAAATCCTGGCCATGGCATTGAATGTTTCATGTTGACTCTATCCATCAAATATCTTAGCCTATATACGGCTAGTGTGGAGAAATGAATAATTTCCATCAATTAACTAAAATAATTTGAGAAGCAGTTTTATTTTCTGTGGCCAGAAGTGAATGAACTTCCAATCTTATTTACCAGTGTATATTCAAGTGAATATTATTAATGACTGATTTTATACAGTGGCTTTAGCCTTATTATTAAATAACAAGTATACATCACTAACATCCTATTAGTATGTTTGGTTTTATTATATTTTACCACACTGTGCCGGGGTGAAATTATTCTTAATAAGGTGAGCATTTTCAACATGTGCATACACTACTATCCTGTGCTGTGGCATAGTAGGCTAGAGTGGTTTGCTTTGGTTCCCTGTACCCAAAAAGTGCCCGGGATCGATCCCACCCCTAGGGGGTGTGGATTTTAAGTCCCAGATATAGGACCGTTGCCCACTCAGCATCATGAGGAAATTGAGGAGTTATGCTAGATAGTAAACCCTGGTCTAGAAAGCCAACTTTCTGGTTGGGGGTGCCGAGATGCTGACATCATCTCCTCACCATATCGGTTGGATGATTGCCCACCTCTGCCTTGTGTATGTGAGCGTGATGCCAGTAGTTTGGTTTGTAGGCTCAGGCCTTCTTTGGGCTATTACAGCATGGGTTATGTTTGCATACACTACTGCTTGTCGCTTGGCCAACAAAACATGCAGAGGGGAAAGATGGAATCTTTGCTTTCATTGGAGAAAGAAGTGTAGATGCAAATAATTGCTTTG
Organism: Mantis religiosa; assembly: GCA_030765055.1. NCBI lineage: Eukaryota > Metazoa > Arthropoda > Insecta > Mantodea > Mantidae > Mantis > Mantis religiosa. The sequence goes on along the minus strand of CM060950.1, from coordinate 267,768,758 downwards.
TGTGTAATGTTATATTGTGAAGTTTCTCTTCTCAAAACTATGAAGAAAAGTGTAAAAGGTTTGTGCAGGAAGGAAGGCCAATGCCTGACCTAAGATAATTGGTATTCCTCTCTGGATTTATTTAGAAGACTTACTGACCTAAATATTACCACTGTAAGGAGAAGATTCAGTTCCATCTATAATAGTGTTAATGAAAAGACTTACCGGCTGTCCCCACAAACAAAAACTTTACTAATTAAAATTATACTATGATTTTTACTAAAATTAGGCAAGTGAGTCAACCTTATATATACTTTTCTCCACTTACAAGCTTTTTATGAAGACTAGTTTCTGGGGACTTCTCCCCTATCGTCAGTTCTGTGGTTGACTGATGATGCATCCGGTGTCTGCATCTGGCTTGGTGTTGTGCTGCCATCTAATGTCCTGGTTAAACTTACCAGAAACTAGTCTTCATAAAAAGCTTGTAAGTGGAGAAAAGTATATACAAGGTTGACTCGCCTAATTTTAGTAACAATGGCACTCCACTTTCTGAAATACTTCTTTTTATTCTATATAATTATACTATGAGTTAACTGAGACTCTGTACTTCACATACCACAAATTTTCTTTCAGTGCGTCTCACCTCCATTTGAAGGCATTATCAAGAAATTGTCAACTGGCTATTACCTTGGTGTTCCAGCTGTTCATGGTTCTCCGTAGATGAGACATCTGGCAATGATCCAGTGAGGTTAGGTAATCTATTTTCTTCTGATGGAGTGTCAAAATTCATTAAGTGTGTTTCGAATTTTGACATTCCATTGGAATAAAATAAGTTACTTAACCTCCTTGGATCATTGGCAGATGTCTCTTCTCCAGAGAACTATGATCAGCTGGAACACCAAGGTTCTAACCAGTTGACAATTTCTTGAAAATGCCTTTAAATGGAGGTGAAACACGTTGAAAGAAAATTTGTGTTATGTGAAGTACAGAGTGTCACAGTCAACTCATAGTATAAGTTTAATTACTACATTACTTCACTGATTTAACTGTTCAAATTAAAAACGTTGCTGTTGGTGTTGTCTTCTGTTTTCTAACAAACAAACAAACAAAAATAAAAAGAAATTGTATGGTTTAGTGTCTGGTTCGGCGACATGGAGAATATACATAAAGCAATTAAAAAACACAGATCAGTATTCATTTCCAAACGATCATTCTGCTGAAAACATTTGGCAGATCCAGAAAAAACCACTTCCTGGATATTTGGAAGAAAGTGAGGGAAAATAAGCACAAAGAACTAGTAAGAAAAAATAGATAAGTAAGGAAACACTGAATTGGTATTGAGTGCTGTTTGGAGAAACAGGAATTAGCATTTGAGGGTCATGACGAGTTATGAGAATCAGCAACAAGGGGAACTATGTAGAACTTGTAAACCTGCTTTGTCTGTATGATGGTGAAGCGGAATCTATGGCTTGCGAGATTTTGTAGGAAATTCTTGATCCTTGTGGATTATATCTAAGTTCCAGTAGTTGCCTGAGAAGCTCTTATCTCGGGTTTTTGGTCTCTGGTAGAATTCTGACGAAATAGATTCAATACTCACATATATATAGTATATCAAAGTCTCTTCCATTTGGGAACAAAATTTTCTTTTATTCCCTTTTATCTTTAAATTACAGGATATTTTGCATGTAGTATACAATTATTTGTATCTGTACAATTGAAATATGAGACCAAATTATGTTGATTTCATACAGAGTTTACGCAAGCAACTTATTCAGTGGTTCAATATTTATTTATTTATTTATTTATTTATTTATGTGCCGTAGGAGTCAGCCAGACTCGTGGCATCCTCAAAAATACAGTTTCAAAGGTATAAAAATGAATTACAAATATGATTGAAAATGTTACAAATTAATATAAAGTCTAATACACTAGTACATTTTAAAAATACATACAGTAAAATAAAATTTATTTAACAATATAAGTTGCACTGATTGCCTAAACCTTCTGTATTTCCTTTTACACAAAATCTGTATAAAAATCAACACTAATTTAATATTTTACTTATCTGCTTAAGTATTCCTCAAGTGTATAAAAACTACAATTTATACAGAACTTCTTTAACTCTCTTTTAAATCTATTTGTCACTTGTATACCTTTTATTTCTCCTATGAGCTACAGCATGAAAGTTATTGATTTCCCTAGTTTCATAATTATGTATTTGCTGTTTGTTTTCTGACTTATAAATTTTGTTTTTGCAAGCATTATTACTTCAAATAAATATATATATATATATATATATATATATATATATATAGAGAGAGAGAGAGAGAGAGAGAGAGAGAGAGAGAGAGAGAGAGAGAGAGAGAGAGAGAGAGAGAGAGAGAGATTGTAAGGTCAGGATATTTAGCTTTCTAAATGCATCTCTGCACGAGTCAGTTTGTTTTGTGATTTCATTATCAAACTATGGGAAAAAGGGAAAGTGGTAACAGTGATCAAACCCTTTAAAAAGTGTCGGATTTTCAATGTTGTGGATGGCACTGAGAATGATTTGCTATGCAATACTGATGAAGCAGAAATCGCTGCACTAGGTGCATAATGAGACACGCATGACGAGCTTCTCAACTACAAAAGTGAGGTTATACTTGAGGAGCTGCTTTCCATAGATGATAATTGTAAGGATTTTGCAGAGTTTTAAATGCGTTGCTGAGTGATGATTTATTTTATTTTAGGGTGATTTTAATTTATATAAATTTAAATCTATGTTTTATATGTGATATAAGATGACTTGTTCCATTATTTCGTTCTGAGCTGTGTTTCTTTTATTTCTAAAATTATTGGAATGTGACTGCTACTATCTTGTTTTGCAATTTAAAGCTGTGATATGTACTTCTGCTTCTCCATTACATAACACAAAGTTTATTACATTTAGTCTGTTGGCATTTCTAAATTTGAACTTGCCTTGTTCATCCCCTGCCATGTATCTGTAGCATATAAAAATGATTATATCTGTCATAAAAGTTAACCAATTTTTTCCTCTTCTTTGTTTCTAATTTTATCCCTACTTTTCTTTTCTTATTACTTTCTCCTCTCCCTGATATCATTTCATTTCATATCCCCCTCCTCTTGCCTCTCCAACCCTAGCATTAAATCTTCCATCTTATTATAATAAATTATAACAATTTATGACAAACTTTGCTGATCTGGTTTTAGTTGACAAATCCTCCAGGAATAGTTTCATGAAGTTTCTACTGTATCTTCAGCTGAGAGAGAGAGAGAGAAGTCTATTAGCATCCTGTGTCAAGTCACGAGATATATTGGACGATGACGTTGGCGATAATGAAGGACTAGTGATAGATTTGCGAAATGTATCCGGAGACACAAGCGCTGAAGCTGCCCAACATTCGTCACAAGAGTTGAGGAAAAAACCCCGGGAAAAAACCTCAACTAGACAGTTTAACCCAAGCAGGATTCGAACCTGCACCCTCCATGTTGTAGTTGATGGTTGCCCAATGCTCTAACCAACTATGCCACGGAGGTGGCCGTATCTTCAGCTGACACTGATTGTTCTATGGTTATTGCTACTAGGTGATGGATTATTCACTATCAATCTGCCATCCACTGGGAGCAAAACAAACTTGTTGACCGAATCTATTGGCAGTATTTCAAAATTCATAGCACAATTTGTATTTTTCAAAATAAGTATTTTCTCCAAAACCATTAAATCTATTGATCCATTTAATTGTTTCAATAATCTAACTTTTGGATTTATTTCATGGTTAAATGACGAGAAATGATCTGCAACAGCTGACTTATCAATCTCTTTACATTTAATATTCCTACAATGCTCCTACATTCTGGTTTACAAATTATGTTTGGTCCTTCCATGTAAACCTAATCACAATCTAAACAGTTAAATTGATAAATGCCAGATTTGTTATTATCTGAAATGTTCTCTTTTATAGAAAAAATGTAGTACTTTTTTTTGTATTTATTTTGAGGGACTAAGATTATAGTGAATTCTTTAAAAACTTTTTGAATTTTTTTATTTGACCGAGGATAACTAAATATTTTAAAATTATAATCATCTTTCATTTTTGTAGGGGTAGAAACATCATTTACATTGCTTTGACATTTAAATTGTTTAAATAAAGATTTTATACATAAAAATATTATAGTTGTACTTATTAACCTGTAAAAAACAGCTAATCTATGTGAAAAAGGATTGAAACTTTTATTTTTTTATGTAATTATTAGTTTGAGTTGATTTCCTGAAAAAGCCAAAATGTATTGTGATTATCTTAAGATCCAGGAAAGGAGGGCAGCTATTATTTTCAATTTCTGACTTGAACTTTATAGCTTTATCCTGCACATTTATAAATTTTAAAGCATCTTCTATGTGTCTATCAGGAACTATAGCAAAAGTGTCCTCTACATATCTGTAACAAGTTTTAAAAATTAAAGGGAATGCTTTAGTGACTTGTATATAAAGAAAAGGGCTCGTAAAAAGATCAGCAAGAAAAGGTGAAAGATAAACTATCCATTGCTATACCAGAAGTTTGTTAAAAAAGATATCATTGAAATTGAAAAAATTGTGATCCAAACAACAAAGATAATAAATTTAACAAAATCATCCATTAATTTCCTATTGAAATCTATAGAACTCAACCATTTTTTCAAAAACATTCAAAGTTGTTCTCTAGGAATATTAGGAAATAAAGCAGTTACATTAAAGGAAACAAGTGTATTGTTCTTAGATAACACTACATTGCTGATGTTATTTACTAACTCAAACAATATTTTTATATTTATTAAGGCTTCACGGGTGATCGGCAGCGTCAAATTTAAGAAGATCAAGATTTAGACCATGGAGTGTAAAATGGCCGAAAGCTCAATCTTCTTAAATTTGACGCGGCTGATCACCTGTGATGCCTTAATCAATAATGCTCGCCGCAAAAGCTTCAAGTCTTACAATTTTTTAATACTTAAACTCTCAGATTTATCAAAGTACTAAATTTTTTATTTAACTGTTTAGTTAGATTGTAAAATTTTTACATTTAAAAATAACTCTCCAATATATGTCTCAACTCTTTTGGTTCCTTTCCTAAATTTTTAATGCATTACAATAATAGAAAGTTGATGCTTGTGGTGGTTTGTGAATCACCCTACTGTTATATTTTTATTTCATCTATTTTCTCAATTATAATGTAGAAAATTTCACTGCTTTTACTTATTACCTCCTTGTCAGTCTTTTGCTTTGACTCATTTATCACTAAAAATCCTGGCCCCCTTCCTGGCACTGATACCTTTTTGTATTTCTTTCTTGCATCCTTCCTATAAATTTAAAATAATTGGCCTCTGTTTTATTCTTCTCATCTACCCAGGTTTCCACTACTACAATGTCTGTGTTTTTAATCACACATTGCATTTCCCCATCATTCTTATTTATTAGACTTCTGTGTTCCAGAATATTACTCTTGATACCTTTTTCCAATTTTTTTAATCTTAAATTTAAAAGGTTTTAGCCTTGATAATTATGTTTCTAGTCACTGCTTCCCTAACTTTACAAAATTCTATCTCTGTTACCATACTCTTGTTCCAGTCCCATTCCCTCTTTTCAACTATTTCTTTCACTACTTTTACATTTTTTGCCCAAAAAACCCTTATTTCTCTCGCTTCATCACTGGCATTACCACTTCATCACTTCTTTCCCTCCCTTTACCGCCAGTAACACTGCCACATTTTTCTCCCTTCTTCTAGGTACTGCCTAATTCTTCAGCTTTCTTTTCTTTCTCTTTCATCTGCTGTATTCCCCCTCTTTTAGATGTCTTTTGTTCCCCCACTGCTTTCTCCTCTTCTTCAGCTTTCTGAGATTACTTCTCTGTTGCCTCCTAACCCACATTTTTTTTTCTTCCTCTTTTTTCCTGTGTGCCACAGCTGGGTACAATTTTTATTAGTGATGGGCAAATTCGAATACAAAAAATCAAGTCATTATTCTTGGTAGTGCTTGAGATGTTCTCAAAATCTGAATGTGTATTCGAATACAATGCAAAGTTCTCATTTGCATTTGTCCTGAGTGCTGTTCTTGAACACTTTTTGCCCAAAGTTCTTGTTAGGTGCAGGTACACTGAGGTGGAATTTGAATCCAGATCTCGATTCATTTTCACAGATTCTGATTGGTGCCCACAGATTCACATCTTAAAGGTCAGGCAGCTTATTGGGGAGATGTGAACTGGTTGACAAATAAACATTTTAATAGATAGGGTGCGGAATGTTTACTATATAGATAAAATATAGTGTTTAACCTGCTTACATCCCAAGGTTATAGGACTGTTCCAAAACAATTATTTCAATATGTGATCATATATTTAAATTACTAAATCGTGGGAGAAAGGAATGTACATTACGAGATATGTAACTATAAGGAATGAATAACTGTTTTAAATTCGAAACCAAATTCAAATTTATATTGTTGACGTACTATTGATTTCCAAGTACACCATATCGTATAAAATATAGTGTACTTATATGTAAAGTCCTGTTAATGTGAGTTTGACAATGAAAATAATGTATTATTGTGCTATGTCTTGCTTCCTGATAATTCAATTATTAATATGCATAAGCAAGTGCTCATTAATGACTAATTTCTTTTTGTTTTAACTTATTAGTACATGCTGTCACATTCTTTTATGCTTTACTGCTGTATGCCTTGGCACTGCCTTAAAATATGTTCAACATTTCTTGGCTTGAAATAAAATGTTTTCCTGATCAGAAACACCGCAGCATAGTGATGACATACACAGCAAAGCAGTCATGAGCATTGCAACAGTGAATTAGAAAAAGAACAAACGATTCAAGATCCCCCAATAGTTTATATCTATACTTCTTGCCTATGGAAACAATAAAAAAACATTATTATTATTATTATTATTATTATTATTATTATTATTATTATTATTATTTTATATATCATTTTCCTTGTTTTTATTTTTATGTTGTTTTTCTGTATGTTTACACATACACATTAACACCATGCCGAAGGCGGGACTTGAACCCACAGCCCTCTATGCAGAGGAACGCTGGAGACATCTGCTCTAGCGACTCTGAGCACTTGCATCGAAAACGAGCAAATGTTCTCATTTGTAGTATATGAGAACTTGTTTTTGAAAACAAGTAAATGTTCTCAATCTTTCTAAATAAAAAAAATATTTAATTTTCCTTCTTTTTGTCATTTTTATTTTTGTTTTTCTGTATTTTAACACATATACACAGTATAAATAAATACCATACCCAAGGCGGCACTCGAACCCATGACCCTCTATGCAGCGGAATGCCAGATATATCTGCTCCAGCAATCCCGAGCACTTGCATCGAATACATGCATATGTTGTAGTATCCGAGAACTTATTTTGAATACAAGCAAGTGTTCTCGATTCGCAGCATGTGACATCATCCGAGAACTTACATTCAAATGCAAGCAAAAGTTCTCGTATGTAGCTAAATTGATTTACAGCGTGTGACATCATCCGAAAACTTGCATTCGAATGCAGGAAAGTGTTCTCGACGTCATGTGACGTCATCCGAGTGATTTCATCCGAGAACTTGTATTTGAATCAAAGTTTTGATTCTTCAAAGTATTCGAATACAGTGTATTCAATTCTGCCCATCACTAATTTTTATCAACTCATTCTTTCTGCTGATTTCCTAAGTTCTTTCCCATTCATACCCTTGACACACATACTCCAATTTTCACCTTCTGCATAAAATTAAGGCCCTTAAACTTAAGCCTTCTGATCTAATTTCTTTCATTTTTCCAATTCATTTTTTCTCTCTTGAACTTTGATCATGTAGTACTGTTCTATATATGTATTCCTGATTCCTTTAGTCTCTGCGTTTCTTAATTTCTCCCATTTCTTTTTCTGTCATTGTTATTTTTAACCATATAGATTGGGATTTGTTTCTTCTTTTTCCCATTTCCAAGTATATCTTCAAATTTTCGACTTTATAGTCTCATTCTATCTCTACTTTCACATTTTCTTTTCTTTCATCCGCTAGCCTTCTATTATGGTCTTCCCTTACTCCAAGTACTATACAGCTCTTTCTTGTCTCTGCTTCCCATCAACATTTCACCAATGCCACCTTTCACCTTCATTTTTCTATTTCGTTCAATATTTCTTCTCTTGTTTGTGCCATTATCTCCTTTGCTTTTATATTTGTGTGGCTTTTCACTTCTTAATTTCTTCTCTCAACCATTGCTCATTCCACCACTGGTTCCATCTCCATCAGCCCTGGGTTCTGCTCTAATTCTTTTATTAATAGTATAATTATCAGTAGTGTAGTAAGTTACATTCCTGCCTTTATCTGCCTATTGTTTCTTTTTTTTATCTACCAAAACCTTCAATTTCTTGGAAAAACTATTTGTAGTTGGTTTATTGTTCTATGTAACTTCAATTTCTATTCAATGCATATTATGTCAACACCTATAGCAGAGCTTTGCCTCCTTGAAACTGCTCAGTTTGGCATCTTCAGCATGACACCCAGTTTTTACTTATTGTTAGAATGAATATACAAATTAATTTAAGGAAATTGACATAGTGAAGCAATTAAATAAATGTATATGCTTTGTCATACTTTTATGCTTGCTATCCAGCTTGTAAATATCCTATCAGTTGCATAAATTGGTAAAGAGGTTTGTGTGATACTTATGTGCATTAGCAATAACTGTTGTATTTATTCTTCTAGCATAATGTATTGGTGGCAGAAGTAACAGAACAGCTAAAAAGTCGGTTCCTTCCATCTCCTGTTATCATCAAAAAACGAATAGAAGGGCTCATTGAGAGAGAGTACCTTGCAAGGACACCAGAAGACAGGTAAGTTGAGTTATTTATCAGAATAGTAGCATGTTATTAGCTCATCAGTAGAGTAAGTGGAACCCTCATTTTGAATTTTACTGTTATATTATCATAACTTTTCCAACTTTTCATTCAATTAAGGCCATAAAATATAACAAAGCTTCAAGCATTTTGATCCAAGAATGTACTTTAACTAAACTGCAAACAAAATGCAGCTGGAGGTGTGGCTTACCAAAACTTAAGCCCTCTAGCTTTCCCCCTCTACTGTCATTTAAGGTTGCTTCCCCTCCATTGTGCAGACTGCACTGGTCAACTGTGTCACTCGCTTTTGCATTCACTGTTAGATCCACTCTACATTTTCTTCTGAATCATTGCTTTGTTCCTCAGGATTCAAAGAAACTAGGATTCTATTTCTTGATTGATTGTGAGATCAAAATGGCATTAACCCTTTCACCGATATGGACGTCATATGATGTCCAAGTTGAAATGCTCCAAACCGATATGGATGTGTATAGACGTTCTGCGCATGCATTTAATGCTTATTTAACACTAATTACTTTAATCTTCCTATTTTACAATAAATTTAATACTTTGTGAGCAGAAACACATATATAGGTGACGTGTCCAGTGGCCCACAATAAGAAACCCATATATGGGTGCACAGTTATAGAGGTATTGCAGTCAGCCATTTTCACTCATAATTCAGATATACTGCCAGCAGATGGCAGGAAATGTGCTTTCAAACATTGTTGGTCGGTAAATCCCCAAATTTGCTTTGTCAGGAATTCCTTTCATTCTTCTCACCAGTGAAGCAACAAACAGTGTGTGTTTGTTACTTGTACATTTTTTTTTTTTTTTTTTTCCATAATTGCCGGAAAGAAAGGGTTGATGGACAAAAATTGTAGCTTTGTTGAACAAGAGCGATAGTGATTTGTCAGATTTTGAGTTCCGTGGTAATGTGAGTGAAATATGCAAGAATTCATGTTTAGTGCGAGTGAATGCGAGAGTGACTCAAGTAATACTGTAGACAACAGAGAGGGGAGTAAATTTGATCCTGTCTCTACATCTGTTATACCAGTACACAATCTCTAGCAGGGACCGATTCATCCTCACTTTGATGAGAATACTCCTATAGACTTTTTCAATCTATTTTTTATGATGATGATATTTGTGTTTAAGGGCGCTTAACAGTGAGGTCATCAGTGCCCTTAAAAAGCTAATGGCGTAAAAATCAGGATAAAAAAGATATAACAGATACACATCCGCAGTAAGGTCTAGATAAAATGCAGTTATTTTAAATTATATAAAAATAACTTAAAACCATAAAAGCATTAAAATCAATAAAATGGATGGTACTAAATTCTAAAATTAGCCGTTAAAAAGAAATTTAAAACCTTAGCCACCGCTTTCTCGTCGTCCCCCAGTACCTCTGCCAAGCTGGCCGGCAGCTGGAGAGATCTGCAAAGACGCGCTATGCTAAAACACTCTAAAAGTATGTGGCAGACCGAGATATCTGTACTGCAAAGCGGGCAGACTGGAGCATGGTCCTTGTTCAATAAAAATCTATATGTAAAAAAGCATTGGCTAATGCGCAACCAGGCCAAAGTCACCTCCTCATGGCTGGAGCGATGGCAGGAGGTTACCCAGTGAATCAGAAGATCTTTCACTGACCGGAGCTTGTTTCTTCGCAAAGCGGACCACTCGTTATGCCAAGAGAACAGCACAGCCCTCCGCAAGTCCAACTTGAGATCTTCCACAGTAGCAAGAGGGATAGTAACCTTCGGCAGTGTGGTTGCCATCTTTGCTGCCGAATCTGCCAGTTCATTCCCTGGCCTACATGATCAGGAATCCAAGCACACACCACGCTAACGCCAGACGAAATTCTGAAAATAATTACCAAGTTAACCTGCATTCAAGGGAACAAAAAAAAAAAAGCTCTCCTGGAATCCCCCAACAATTGTTGACATAAAAGCACTAATTGGGGTGATTATCAGCATGGGGCTTCACCCTACCTCTAACGTCACAGACTATTTTTCTACAAGTTGTTTAGATAAATTTCCATTTTTCAGTGATGTATTTTCTCATGACGAATTTCTCCTTTTGTTTTGGAATCTTCATTTTGTGCATGCTGAGGGAAACAGAAAATAATCTAAAGAAGAATTTATTAAAAATTTAATGGAAAAACTACAGAAAAGAGTGCAGTTTATTCTCCAGGTCCATTTGTATCAGTGGACGAGAGCACCATCAGTTTCAAAATTTGGAATCAAAGTTTTCTCTTTATCTGATGCTTCCAATGGATATCTATACAATTTCCAACCCTATATGGGCAAAACTGAATCAAATTCTAACCTCCTGTAAACTACCCTTGTAAAAGATCTGCGTTCTTCTCTCCTAAAGGATCGTATAGACCCACCTAAAGGTTTTCATGTTTGCACAGACAGGTACTATACATCACCTGAATTAGCTGATGAACTGTGGAAAATGAATATGGTGACAACTGGTACAGTTATGGGCAACAGAAAAAATATGCCACACCAACTAAACCCAGGAAACATAAAGAAAATGACGAAGGGTGAGATAAAAAGCTTCCACAATCAGCAAAAGCTTGCGTTGTGCTGGAAAGACAAAAGAACTGTAACGATTCTCAGTACAGTCACAAGGGCGATAAAAACGATATGACAGGGGTGCCTTCAAAATTTCCAAACCAGGCAGCAACATTGAAACCAAACATTATTTTGGACTACACTCCACACATGGGCGGTGTCAATAGAACTGATAATTATACCGCAGAATACCAGTTCTTCAGGAGAACATGCAAGTGGTATAGAAAAACGTTTTTCTGGTTGCTGGAAGTTTCCATTGTGAAGTCATACCTGTTATGCACAATGCACATGACAAATGTAAACCGATCCTGTCACATAGAAAATTTTGCAAGCATCTTGTCAGATCTCTGGTGGCGGAGGGCATGGGAGCGCAGCAAAACAATGCTATGTCAAGTAAGGGTCATATTTCTCACAGGCCAACTTTGCTACGGTTAAGTGGATTTCCGCATGTCATGGGGAGAAGAGAACAAGGAAGTTGGGCAAATCCTTGTGTGGTATGTAAAACCCAAAAACAAATAAAGAAAACCATATATTTTTGTGAAACCTGCATCTCCAGGCCTCCTTTGCATCTAGATGTGTGTTTCAAAATATATCACACAAAAGAACAGTTTTAGGCAAAGATTTCACACCCTTGAACATTATATGATGCTTGATACCAGTGGCGCTCGGTGAATTTTATAACAAGGGTAACACTTATAAAAACAAAAAGCTACTACTATTATTGCAACCAATTTTTTCTGCAACAAATACTAAAATTACATCCACTAAACTTTTTGCTACTATCACTACTAATATAAAAATAATAATAATAATCTCATAATAAACCAGCCTAATTAAATTTTATTCTGTCACTTGAACACCAATTCAGTCCATCTCTCCTTTTTGGTAAATTCATCTATCACTAATCTGTAGAATTCCTCTTCATTTTCCAATAATTTTAGTTTCAGCAGTTTTTTCTCTATAGCCAGCACAGTCAAATTTGCGAGTTTTTGCTGACCTTGGGTGTTTCAGTAGCAAGTATGAATTCGACGAAGTGCCAAAAAAGAATGTTCGGCTCTTGCATTGGACACTGGGATTATGGAAAAAATTGCGCACAACTTGAAGAGTTCACAAAAAGCGGATGATGACAAACCACTATATTTCAAATAAATCATTAGTTTTTGAACTCCCATCGACAGATACTCATTTAAAGTATAAAGTACACTGAGTTCACTTTTAAGGCAAGCAAAGTCAAAATACTGACCATAATTTTTGGCTTTGATCTTTCTGAGTAAGAAAATTATTACTGTTATTTTTACGGTTAGCAAGTGCTGAAAAACTTTGGCAACATTTGGTAATCTGTAAGTCTACTGGTTACATAATCATTTGTTATCTCCATATTGTTGAGCACCCAAAGTGACTAATCACAATTTTTACACTTTAGATACATATTCTGTTTTTCTATCACTCTCAGTGCAGCAGTATCAACCACAGCAGGTAGTGATTGTTGTGTTTCTGTTCTGTGCAATTGGATTGGAACAAAAACATGCTGTGAAAACCAGTTCAAAACAGTATAAAATCTATATGGATTATTGCAGGAACTATCCTGTTATGAAAACAGGGATGCTCATTCTAGCTAGTAATTCAAATGGGAAGAACTGTAAAAGGGCTTAACAGCTGCAGCAGTGGGCTACAAAAGGATGTGAAAGGACAAAATAACTAAGTTTAGTCTATTTCATTGTACTTTTTAAGAATTAGTGTGGATTAGCATTGTCCAAGGTGATGCAGTATATTAGTCAGTGAAATGCTTTCCTAGCTTGACTGTGTGGTAACCATCATATCCCAAAAGCAGCATAGTCATGTGTATTTGCATAAATTAAAATCTTAACCCAATTAAATGTTATGTGTCTTTGGAGGAATTTAGTAACAGTGACGTCAAAATTAATTGTAAAAACTATTTGTAGTTGGTTTATTGACACTTGTCACTTTTCTTATATTATTGAGGAACTAGTTTCAAAGGCCATTGCCTCCATTTTCAACATCTCTCCAACTAGCATCTGTTGTCTGCTCTCCTCTCTCTGGTGTTGGAACTATGAACTTCTTTGCCAAATTATATACTGGTGGGATTTTTAAGTTCATTACACGGGCCTTATTTTTCCATATGAATATGTTCTCCCATGTTGGTCTAACAACACTTAGTCAAGCGGTTCAAACCGTAATTTGTGGATTTTCGTCATTGCAACCATTGTGTGAGATGGTGCATTGTTTTGGTGAAACAAGATTTTCTTTTTCTGCAAATGTGGCCATTTTTCGCAAGTTCTGCCTTCAGCTTGTCAAGTAATGATGCATAGTGTGCTCCTATAATGGTTTTTTCTTTTTGAAGATAATAAATTAAAAGAACTTCATGACTATCCCAAAAAACCGTCGCCATTACTTTCCCAGCCAAAAAACCGTTTTTGCTTTCTTTTGGAGCCAGTTCCCCCTTTTGAGTCCACTGTTTGGACTGTATCTTTGTTTTGGGCGTATAATGGTGTATCAAAGTTTCATCTACAGGAATTAATCGGTGCCAAAACTCTGATTTATTGTACCTAAACTGCGCCAACTGGAAATGTTCATTCGAACATGTTTTTGGTCTAACGTGAGCAAGTGCAGCACCCAATGTGCGGACAGCTTTCTCATATCTAAATGTTGATTTAATATATGACAAACGTGTTCTTTTGACATGTTCATAGCCTCTGCTATCTCTCTCATTTTAATTTGGCAGTCATCTAGCACAAATTGGTGAACTTTGGCGATGTTTTCATTGGTAGTTGCAGTTTTTTGACGTCCCAAACGTTTGTCTTCCAAGCTCATACAGCCATGTTTAAATTCAGCTGCACAAAATTTCACTGTGGTAAATAATGGTGCAGAATCCCCATACACAAAATCAAACTCATCTTTGATTTGTGTAGGCATATTGCCTTTCAAAAACAAATATTTAATGACATCTCGATACTCAATTTTGTCCATTTTCATAAAAACACTTGCATCAACTCAAACGACTGTTACATAACAACTGAGTGTCCAAAATGGGTGAAACTTTGGTGTGTAACTGTCAACAGATGAACAACGAAATTTACTAGCTTTTATTTAAGAGTGCTGCCATCTTCATTTTGAGGTTGGAAACTTTTCATACCACCCTCGTAGTTATAAAAATAAACTTGTAACTTGTCAAAAGTAAGGTTAGAAAACAATGTACACTTGCAAGCTTAGAGTTCTCAAACTTAGCATATCAATTATTTCACCCTATAGGTTTTATAGATCAAAAACAGTTAAAACTTTCTTGTTTTTATTAGATTTTATGTTTATATGCTTTGTTGCAAACCAACACTAACAATGCCTTTCTCAAAGTAACAGTGAAATATTAAAAATAATTTAAATTTTAATTTGCTTCAATCTCCTACAAATACTATAAAATTAAGTAGGAGTTCTTGAACAACCTAAACATATAAGTTTTAACATTTATATCACTTACCATTTACATTAAAAAGAAAGTGTTTTGTGCTTTAAGTCCTCAGTATGGAGACATTACTTGCAAAAGGAACTTGGCTCTAATTAAGGCACATTTTAAAGATTTAGCTGAAGAAGAAAATTTAAAAAAAAAAAAAAGCCTTGGTTTGTATATACGTTCCCTTTTATTCATTTCTCAATGGGGTTTAGAGTAAACTTGAAGTGCTCCTTTAAAATATGCATATTAAGGTTTTGTGCTCCAGAACTAAATATGTTAAGACATAGTGCTTCCTGAGGAATTTCCCCAGAGTTAGAAATTACTTTTGCTGACAAGTTTCATCCAACATCTTCTGTAGGCCCGCATAGAACCTTCTCAGTAGGTATACACTAGCAACAAAATTTAAACTTGACATAAAGAAAGTTCAGATACCCTGTTTTTGGTGCTCTTTATGTAAACATAGTTGAGATCACGTATTTTATTCTAGTAGCCTTTTTTGTATGCTGTAAAGAAATTGTTCAAAAGTTTTTGTTCACCAAACTGACGACCTCTTTTTTTGATGTCTGGACATCATTGCAGTCAGTTTTTGTAACGCCTCTAGAGTTGGATAGGTAGTCAGATTAAAAAATTCAGTACCATAGCCGGGATTTGAACCATGGAGCCAGTTGGAAAATCTAATGTCACGTTGGCCATTGTAGCTTAATGGTTAAGAGCAACTGGACGGAGACTGGTAGATCCGTGGTTCAAATCCCAGCTATGGCAATCTGACTATACCTATCCAAATCTTTACCTACACACGCCTTGTGTGGAAGAACAATTAATTTCCACCAATTTAATAGAATTTTGAGTCGAAATAGTACTCAATGCTCCATATATTATTAGTGTTTACCTAGAATGTGTTTCGCTAGGACCTTCCTAACATCCTTAGCTAATGTTGACTGTTGAATTTGGTGAACTGCTTGGAGGTGATTAGGGGCGTCTCTGTTGGTATCTTGATGAACTTGATGTTTGGATTCGCTTCAAAGGTGGTGTCGAAATTGAACAGTTGTCCATATTTCTTTAAGAATACCTTTTCCCACACGGTTACTGCAGTTGGACCCTGAACATTTTTTAATAAAGGATTTCTTGTTCTGTATCACAATTATCATTTCAAAAATTATATGCTACTGTCAATTTGTCTATTTCTTTGTTCTTGATGTTCCTAAAATGCTCTTTAAGCTTAATGTTCAAATTCCTTTAGTATACCTGGAAAAATAAGAGACAGTTACAAAATCTAATGTCATGCTGGCATGTTGGTCGTGGTAGCTCAATGGTTAAGAGCAACTGGACTGAGACAAGGAGATCCATGGTTCAAATCCCAACCTATGGCTTTGAATTTTTCAATCTGACTACCCATCTAAAGTTTTGCCTATGCACAGCTAGTGTGGAAGGACAATTAATTTCCACCTCTGGAGTTATATTACCCCAAGCTTACAAAAGATACTGCCACAACTAATCCACATTTTTAGAGACATCTGTTTTGCTTTCCTGTCAAGCTCCTCTCAGTGAAGTTCAATTGGGGATAGATCTGAAGATTGTGGGGGGCCATGTCATGAATTTCAGCACTCCTACCTCTTCTTTACTATTCAAGGTTAATTGATGGAAATTAATCATTTCTTCACACTAGCCGTATATAGGTTAAGGTTGTTGATAAATAGTCAACATGAAAAATTCAATGTCATGGCCGGGATTTGAAACCACGGATCTCCTGGTTTCTGTCCGTTCGCTCTAACCCATTGAGCTACCATGGCCAACGTACCATCCTGACATTAAATTCTCGAATACGAGAGCCCCTAGTGGTCTACCGGAGAAATATACGAGTCAAAGGGAGAATTTAATGTCAGGATGGCACGTTGGCCATGGTAGCTCAATGGGTTAGAGTGACTGGACGGAAACCAGGAGATCTGTGGTTCAAATCCCGGCCATGGCATTGAATTTTTCATGTGGACTCTATTTATTGACGAGGTTCTTAAACATTTTGGTGTGTCCTTACCGGGCAGGAAAACAAAAAACAAAAAAAACATATCGAGATTTAACTGTATTGGAACACCACAGTAAAGCGAAAAATTTTAAATTTTTAGATGAGTTGTATTTCTTACACATCTGCTTCACTACGAAAGTGAAGCAGATGTGTAAGAAATACGACTCATCTAAAAATTTAATAAAAAAAACATGTTCAATAAGTATTTTTACCAGGTGGCAAAGTATGGCGCAAAAACATCTGATAGTATTGGTGTTTTTTTTTCCCCCTGCCAAAATATCACCCAGTTTCATAAATCTTCAACTTCATTGTTTCCAAATCACCCCCACACCATTACACTACCACCTCAAAATTTCAGTTAAATTTAAAAGTCTGATTATTGAGATAATTCTGGGGGGAAAATGAGTATCACTAAAGGAAACACTTCTTTATGATACTTTTGTTCTGTGTTGCAGATAATGCTGTTGCAATAAGAAAATAAATGAGCAAATACAACTATTTCTTTATGATTACCATTTAAATTATATATTTTTGTGTTATAAAAGTGAAAGAACTCTTCCAAAGTTAGGTTAGAAAACTATGTATTTCTCGCTCAAGCATACCCTCTTAGGACATTATTTTTACATTTGACATAACAATGATTTCACTTTATAACTACATTCCTTAGAATTTCTAGATAAACAAGCACTAAAAGTGTATACCATTTATCAGACAGCAATAGTAGTATTTCTATCGCTAACACAGTCGTACCTTTTATCATTAACCATAATTTTCTTCTGCTCAGTGAGGTGTTACATTACAAAATACAAATAGTGCTCAGCAATTAGCGACTTCAACAAGTTTCTAAACTTAATCAAATGTTACAGAATAGATGTGATTATATTGTTTCTATAGAACCAGTGCATACATAGAGATGTATTTCATTTCACCTGTTATGAATGGAGAACAAAACTAAATTAAAATAAAAATTGCTTATGTGATCTTGTATACTGTTCTCGCAGTGTCTTCTTTTCAATTAAGTATATCTTTTAAGAGTTTCAGTAGTTCAAACAGTGCTTCATTATAATTCAGAACACTGGCTGTGTTATTTATTTTAGCTTACAGTCATAACAATACCTCGTCTAACTCATTGTATTAGAGATAATTATGCTTTCTTTTTTGTATTTATTTATATCAGTTACTTTAGATTTAACAGCTAATAGAATACTTGTTTGTGAGATCAAAAGATTATTGACAAAGCAAAGACAAATTACTTCATTTCATTAATTTTTTGTAAAGAAAGTTAAAATGGTAAACATTTGATGGTATGTTAAATGTACTCTTAATGTTATTTCTTTTGCTTGCAGGAAAGTGTATACCTATGTTGCTTGAAAATATGAATTTGTCATCCAAAAGGTGAGCAATACTACATTCTTATCAAAATACTGTATGTGTTAAGCTTATTGTGGCATGTAATCAGCACTTCTGCCTATCAAAGGAGTGGGTTCAGTTCCTGGCAGCAACATGGGATTTTCCAGTTGTTGAATCCTTTGGTTCAACTTCATGCATATGTGTAGACAAAGGAATGAGAGACTGTCGAAGCTCTGCAGTCAATTCATATATTTGTATATGAGAATTCATCTTGACTCTGCCTCATTAACCATGTTGAGTTTTTTAAATGTGTATCCATAGCTCATTGGTTATAAATAGATATTAAGCAGTAAGGAAGCTACTGAGGTTCAAATGTCACTCAGAAGTGCTTCTGCAGATAAGCGTAGCTCTTATTACATACAAGATAATCTCCAACAGCAAACTTGATTTTGAAGGATTTATAATAGATATTCCCTGTGGCAGTTTTTTGAATAATTTCGAGACAGGAACCAAAGTTTACTTTTCCAGTTTGTGTCCCAGATCTGAAGTCCTGGTAGCTGCAAGCTACATTGTGAATCTTATGTGGATTCTTTAAGTTGAGCGATGAGATTTTTTTCTATCTATATAAGGCGTTAATGGATTGAGTCAGTTTTGAATAAATCAGTCCATGATAATTTCTATTTACATTTTGAGTATGTTTCAAAGTTAACAGTAAAATCATGCCAACTTATTACTCAATTTTTAATATCTTACAAAAGTGTTAGATCTACAAAGGTCTGGAATATTCTAAGTGTTAGCAATGTCCAAAAGGTAAGTATTTTTTGAGTTTAACAAAAACCATAATAATTGTGACAAAGTTCATTTAGCTTTTTGAAAAATTACAAATTATTCAGGACTACTTTTGCAATGCTTTCATCACATCCTCAGATGACTTACTGTTTGCTTTCTTATGGTTACTGCCACTAGGTAATAAATTTCTATCATTCTGCCATCTACAGGGAGCAAAATAAATGTATTAATTGAATCAATCAACAGTATTTCAACATTTGCCACGTGATTTCTTTCTTCTCTTTTTTTTTAACTCCCCCTTACATCACCAATCCCAGTGTTAGAAGTTGTTTGGATTCCCTAGCCCAAAAGTCTGTGCGAGGGAGCCAAAGCATTGACCTGATAGAGGAAACCAGGGTTGAGGGGCTAGCCCAATGACTGGGGTACTTGTGGTCGCCCAGGATGGAAACCGGCTCACCTTGGTGAGATCCGAGTTGTCCATTACCGTGCCACGGCATAGCTAATTTCTGTTTTTCAAGATAAATATTTTCTCCTAAACCATTAAATCTATCAGTCAATTTAATTGCTTTAATAATTTAACTTCTGGTTTTATTACATGATTAAATGACCAAAAATGATGTGCCACAGCTGACTTACCAGTTTGTTTACAGTTAACATTCCTAAAATGTTTCTTCACTCTGTTTTCCAAATTATTTTGCTCCCAGTAAATGGCAGGACAATGGCAGCAGTAACCATCAGAAAACAAAGAATAAATCAGCTGAGGCTGCAAGAAAGCATTGCTAAACTAATCGTGAAGGATCTGTAATATTTCAAACAGGTAAGTGAAGTTTGTCACAATTTATAATGGTTTATTGTAATAAATCTTTTGAGTTACTTACACATGTTTGTAGAAATTAAGTAACAGTGACGTCCAAATTAATTGATAAAACTATTTGTAGTCTTGTTTTTCGCACTCTGTCATTAATCCCTCAAAAAATAGAAATGTATGTGACTGTGTGAAAAACAAGCTACAAATAGTTTTATCAACTTTTTGAGTTGTTACTGATTTAGACTTTTGTCTATTAATCCATATATAATGCATCTGTTTACATACAAATACATATACATATAAACATTTTTTGCATTATCTGTGCAACACAAATGAGCATATAACAATTTAACCAATAGCAAATTTGCCTAATGTGCACTTCCAATAGGCCATACATTAATTGTCACATCTTAAATGTCACATCAAATGTATAAATTCACTTTGTACCAGATGTGTCAATAATGATGATTCATGTAGGCCTAATATTTAAGAATGAATATCTTATCGTTTTAAAATGTATACATAATTGCTCTATGCTACTTTTTTTACATTAACAAATTTAAAAAAGTAATAATTCTGATCGCCAGACACTATTTGGCTTACCTGCTTTTGCACCAGTGAGCTTTTTAAACTTCAGACAATTAATAATAAATTATGAGTGTGTAGAATGCTGGACTTGACAGGAATGAACTGGAATGCTGGACTTCTATTACTGTTTTGATAACTCTTGCTGTCATTTTCTATATTTGTCTCAGTCAATTATTTAGTATTGTCACGAGCGCATTGTTGATTCAAGGCGGTGCGGGCAAAGAGTTCAAGGAGACGAGTAGTGCAGTGCGGAGATAAAAGCTCGCCAAAATGGTGGGGAGAAGGAGACGAATTTCTTGAGAGTTCATCTTTGTTCTAGCGCCGTCTTGATTGTTTGAGAACATTCCGGATAGTAAGTAATCTATAAAAAGGGAGCCACCGCCCGCCAGTCAGTCAGTCGGTAATTGGACGCGTGCGCGTGAACAGCTGTGTGAGCCGTGGTCGATGACCTTGCAAGTTGTATTGTGTATGTGACGTAATTTTGGAGTGTAAAGGTTCATAAAAGTGTGTTTCTACGCAAATAAAGAGCAATTGTTGGTGTTTGTAACCTGGACTTTTAATTTCATGAACCCATATAGTCACAAATGGTGTCAGGAGTGGGATGTACCACCATGGAGGCTGCATTGGAGAATATTCTACAGGAACTGAAAGAAATGAAGGCGGCTAACGATAACATCACCGAGATAATCGAATGAAGTTGGAGACGGCAAATAACTTGGCCACGACGATGACCGCGAAGATTAATTAACAACGAAGACGGAGGCGACAAATAGCAATCTGGCCGCAAAGTTGGAGACGGCAACTCACAATCTGACTGCAATGGAGGCCGAATTATCTGAAATGAAGGCTGCGAACAAAGCCCTCGCCGCCAAATTTGAGGAGCAGTTGGCCGGCGTAAAGGAGGACGTCAAGGAGTTGGGCGAGCGCGTCGAAGACCTGGCGAGCCGCGCTAATGACCTACAGAGAAAGGCCGACAGCAACACCAAGTCCCTGAGCGCCATGGTGGAGGACATCGTCGGCAGAAGGATAAAATATTTAAAGGCCGACGCGCCGGTACGCAACACATCATCTGCGCGCGTCAAACCGCCGAAGTACGACGGCACGTCCACGTTCGAAGACTTCCGCCGCCAATTCGACACAGTGGCCAGGCACAAGTGGTTATAAATAAATAAATAAAAACCTGCAATACCATACCCCGGCACCTAATTTCTTAAGCCGGGGTATAAATATTCCAAACCTTTACATTTATTTAACTTTTTAAAGTTTTACAAAAATAATTCTACAGATAATAAAAAAAAAACACAAAAAATAAAAATCAATATACGGTAATAATAATAATAATAATAATAATAATAATAATAATAATAATAATAATAATAATACCTTAAAAACAAAACTTATTGGTACCCACATTTTAAAATCTTTAGCTTTTGTTTTATATAAAACAAGACATGTTCATCTACGAAAATATTTAACAAAATAAAACAAAACTACCTAAACTAATAAGTCACCACAGGAGGAGGCTGCACAGCTAATAGCCAGCCTCCAGGGACGGGCCGCAGAAGTCTTGAACGCGGTCCAGACAGCGGCGCCGCCCAAAGACATCTGGGAGGCCCTGGAAAACGCTTCGGGAACCATCGCTTGGCCGCAGCCAACTGAAGTCAAGGACGCAGCAGCCAGGGGAGACGCTGCTGGAGTTCGCCCTGGCAATTGAACAGCTGGCCAGTAAAGCTTTGGTCGACCTCCCACATGAGTTCATATCCCGGGAAGCCGCATACACCTTCGTTGACGGGGTACGAGACGTTGAGATATGTCAGCGCCTAATGTTCGGCGACTACAAAACCATCCACGAGATGGCAGCATTGAGGATGGAGGCGGCCAAGGACAGCCAGGACACTGTTGCCGTGCCGAGAGGAGGTGCCAGTGAGACTGCCAAACCCGACGGACACCGATCACGACGGCCTGGCCGGAACGCAGCTGGGGATGTGTGAACCCATGGTCAGCGTAACTGCAATCGATAAGACCCAGGAGCCGATGCTGACGCAACACCTGGGGCCCTGGCTGGAACGCTTATTGGACAGGGCGGCCGACCGCCTGACTGCAGAACAGCTCGAGAAGGTTCGGCAACTGCTCAGATGGTACCAGCGCGTCTTCAGCTAAGGCGACAGCGACTACCGCCGCACGGACCGAGTGCTCCACCACATCGACACCGGACATGCCTGGCCTATTCGGCGACCACCTAGACGCGTTCCGCTGTCGAAACAAGCAGCGGTACGGGACATGCTGGAGGACATGAGATCCAGAAGGGAGTGATTGAAGAGTCTGACAGCCCTTGGTGTTCTCCTGTAATACTGGTGGCGAAGAAGATCGGTGAGCTATGCTTCTGTGTGGACTACAGTAAGCTGAATGCTGTCACCAGGAAGGACTGTTTCCCCTTACCCCGGGTTTTCTGGAGTGATTGAAGAGTGACAGCCCTTGGTGTTCCCCTGTAGTACTGGTGACGAAGAAGATCGATGAGCTACACTTCTGTGTGGACTACAGCAAGCTGAATGCTGTCACCAGGAAGGACTGTTTCTCCTTACTCCGGATTGACGACACTCTGGACACGCTTGCTGGTGCACAGTGGTTCTCGACCCTGGACCTGAAGTCTGGCTACTGGCAGATGGCTCTAGACCCGAGAGACAAGGAGAAGGCCGCATTCTCGATAGGCCAAGGGCTCTGGCGGTTCAGTTATGCCCTTTGGCCTCTGCAAAGCACCAGCTACCTTCCAAGGCCTCATGGAGTCAGTGATGAGAGGATTGACATATAACGTCTGCCTGCTATACCTGGACGACATCATCGTCGGCAAGACATTCAAAGACCATCTCGCAAACCTGAGCAAGGTGCTACAGAGACTGCAGGCGACAAACCTGAAGCTAAACGAAAAGAAGTGCCAGCTCTTCTGCAAGGAAGTCAACTACTTGGACCACATAGTCTCACCAACCGGAGTGGCCACAGACCCGGAGAAGACACAGGCTGTGAGAGATTGGACTCGGCCAAAAGATAACAGAGAATTGTGCAGTTTCATAAAGGGTTTTTTCAACATCACCAAGCGCCTCACCCGCCTGACGGAAGAACACCGGTCCTCTGTGGACGGAGGATGGCGAAATCGCTTTCCAGGAGCTGAAGAGGACACTGTGCAGAGCTCCTATTTTGGGATTCCCACAACTTGCTGGCGCCTTCATTGTGGACACCGACGCCAGCGACCATTGCATTGGAGGCATCTTATCCCAAGTCCGGTACGGGTGATAGCTTACTACAGCAAGACTCCACAAGTACCTGTACGGTCAGCCATTCCACCTGAGCACTGACCATTCCGCCCTCACCTGGCTACTTAGCTTTAGGAACCTGTAAGGCCAGACAGCCCGTTTGGTCCAGAGGCTGCAGGAGTATGACTTCACCTCTGAACATCGTAGAGGGAAGAGCCACGGCAACGCAGATGCCATGTCACGAAAACCCTGCCTGGAAGAGTGCGGCCAGTGCACAAGAGTGGAAGAAAAGGAGCATGCCGCAGCTGTCAGAGTGGTCACCCTATGGGAAGATGCAGAAAGAACAGTTGGTGCTTCCCCAGAGTAAGGTCCCGGAAGTCTTGGAGTAGGTGCATGCCGGTACTTCAAGAGGACATCTGGGAGCAAACCGAACGATCGACAAACTCAGTGTTTTGAGGCTCCGAGCAGACGTTGAGAGGTTTTGCCGTCAATGCCACATGGGCCCGGCGAGTCGCGGGCCCCAGATGAGGAACTGGGGTCGCATGTAGCAGTACAATGGCAGAGCGCCTTTCGAACGCATCGCTGTCGACATAGCTGGACCATTCCCAGTGTCCGACTGAGGCAACAAGTACCTGATGGTGGTTGTGGACTACTTCACCAAGTGGCCGGAGGTGTATACCATCCCGAACCAGGAGGCAAAGACCATCACAGACTACCTCGTGGAGCAACTGTTCTGCCATTTTGGGGTGCCTTTGGAGCTCCAGTGACCAGGGCACCAATTTTTAGTCTAACCTAATGGAGACACTGAAAAGACTTGGAGTGAACAAGACCCGCACATTTCCCCCTACGGCATGGTCGAGAGGTACATCAAGACACTGGAAAAACATCTGAGGAAGGTCGTGGCCAGCCATCAGCGAGACTGGGACGTCAAGGTGCCACTGTTCCTGCTGGCATACCACTTGTCGACACACGACACCACTGGGATGACGCCAGCCAGCTTAATTTTGGCCGAGTGTTACGCATCTCTTGTGACCTGGCTTTTGGGAGCCCTACGGAAGCGAAACAGCCAGCAACCGAGTATGTGGAGAACTTGGTGGACCATCTCCACTACATGCACTAGATGGCTCGTCAGAACATCCAGATGGTGAGTGACCGCGTGAAGACCTGATGTGACAGGCAAGCCAACAGCCAAGGATTCCATCAAGGTGACTTGGTCTGTTTGTACCGCCCTACCCGGGCCAAGGTACGCTGCCCGAAGCTTCAGCACCCGTACCGGGTGGTAAAGAGAATTAACGACGTGGTCTACAGCATCCAGAAGGTGCCCCAAGGAAAGGTGTTGGTGGTACTCCTGGATCGTCTGGCCCGTTACGATGGTGATGTTCGGGACGACCAGCCTTGAGGAGGGAGCAGTGTCGCGAGCCCATTGTTGATTCGACGCGGTGCGGGCAAAGAGTTCAAAGAGATGGACAGTGCATTGTGGAGATAAAAGCTCACCAAAACAGTGGGGGGAAGGAGACGTATTTCTAGAGAGTTCGTCTTTGTTCTAGCGCCGTCTTGATTGAGAACTTTCCGAATAGTGAGTAATCTATAAAAAGGGGGCCGCCACCCGCCAGTCAGTCGGTAATTGGACACGTGCGCATGAACAGCTGTGTGAGCCATTTTCGATGACCTTGCAAGTTGTATTGTTTATGTGACTTAATTCTGGACTGTAATGGTTCGTAAAAGTGTGTTTTTACGGAAATAAAGAGCAATTGTTGGTGTTTGTAACCTGAACTTTTAATTTCGCGAACCCACATAGTCACAGTATCATATTCAAGTTCTGGAAATTATGTCTAGTGGTAATGGTGAAACAATTATTAAGATTAAGTAAACTTTCATTGCACAATAGGCCCGCCTCGGTAGCAAGGTGGTAGCGTGTCTGCTTCACGTTCAAGAGGTCCCGAGTTCGAATCTCGGTCAGGGTGAGTTACCTGGATAAGATTTTCCAGGGTTTTCCCTTATCCTGAAAGGCGAATGTCGGGTAACTCTAAGCTCTATGGACCCTGGGCTCATTTGAGCATCATTTCATGTCATTCACCGTTCGATATGACTTAACTTTGGAGGACGTAAATTTTAAAAAAATGCACAATAGATGGAAGTTTTAAACCAATGTACCTTTTTGGTGGTCCTATAATAATCACTCGGAAACACAATTTTTGTACCCGAAACAAAACATGCCAAGTCTTTTGCAAAATGACTCTCTGATTCAAAAAATGCCTTTTAAAATGCTGTATCTTGTAACGTTTTTGAGATATTGTTACAGAAATGTGGTATACCAACACATATTAATTTAATTTAAAATAATTGCCGTTTTATACTAAATAATAACTTTAATAACTTTATACCTGTAAAGCAAATACACATTCGAAGTGACTACAAAAATGTTCCAATACCATAAGATTTTTCAGTATATTTAATTTTAGAGCCCGCTAAAATATTTGGTTTAAATGATACAGAACTTAATAACTTACCATAAACACCTAAATATGTCTTAGTTTGTTTTCTATAGTGAAAAAATATTCTGATCTTGAGCATTTATCATTTTATGGCCCTTAGCTCCACAGCCAACTCTCCTTTCTCATACTCCCCATTATCTACCTTCCATTTCACTGAGTAAATAATCCAATGTGTTATTTTGAATATCCTAGTGGGTGGTCTGTTTTTCATCTTTGTTGTTTTGTATTGGATTCTTCTTTCATTTCGTATTGACCTGTGAAAGTATAATATAGTTAATTTGCAGTGCTAAAAAGAAGGTTAGAAATCTGGATAAGAGCAGGCATAGGAAATATACTGATCCCAATAACTTGTGCAGTGTGTGTTTACAGTTCACCCTTAAATCACAGCAAAAAAGTAATAAGTATTACAAAACCAGCATATTCATTATACTTTGGTTGTGCCCTAGGAGATCAAGATAAGGATTTTGCCTCCCTATTTGCTGCATATGGTGCAAGACTGATGGCTACAGTAAACGCAAATCTTTGCCGTTTGCAGTTTTTATAGTGTGGAAAGAACAGTCTAACCATTTAAAATGACTTATTTGTGTAATACAAAGATATTACAGCTGTTGCTAGAAAAAATAAGTTGAGTGTCAAATATCTTAGTGTTCCATAGGATCAGTTGCTCATAGTGTAAATCTTCCAATACTTGATGCTCTAAAAGCTTGGTTTGAAGAATATGATGGATCAAGTTCAAATCATGATAACGATGATATGAACCCTCAACATCCCAAGACCCTACATATCAGTGTGAACACAGTGAAGAGACCTTTTGTTTCTCAAGAACTAAGCAATCTTACACACAATTTGAAACTAGGTAAAAAATAGTCAGAATTACCTTATTTCAGGCTACAGGAGTGGAATTTCCTGGGAAAAGGGACTAAAGTAACATTTTACTGACCTCGACATAAACATTATTCACAATACTTCACAGTGAAAGACAGGTTTCTGTGTTAATGTTAGTGATTTAATGAAGGAATTACATATAGGGCATTATGTCAAAGATTGGCTTCTCTTTATTGACTCTTCTAACTACAGCTTAAAGGCAGTGTTGCTACAAAATGGCAGTTTACTACCATCAGTACCTTTATTTCATGCCATAGGGATGAAGGAGACATACGATTCCATGTCCATAATTTTAGATGCTATTAGTTATCAGAACCATCGCTGGGAAATTTCTAGTGACTTCAAGGTTGTGGCATTGCTAACTGGACTGCAGGGAGGTTTCACGAAATATAGCTGTTTATGATGGTTATGGGATAGTAGGGCAACTGACACGCATTTTATATTGAAAGAGTGAGGAAAAAGGGCAAACTAGGGAACTAGACAACTGGAGCAAGCAGTGTTAAGAATGTGCCTCTAGTAGTCTCCGTCCCCCCCCCCCCCTTCACATAAGGCTCAGATTAATGAAATATTTTTTTGAAAGGTTTGTACAAAAGTGGAAGTGTATTTGAGTATTTAAGAAGTAACTTCCTCAAAATAAGTGAATCTAAATAAAAGGAAGGTATGTTTGTCAGTCCTCAAATTAGACTACCTCTTAAAGACAGTGTTTTTTAAGCTTAAGCTTAAAGTTGTTGAATTGGCAGCATGGAAATCATGTAAATCAGTGGTGAAAAGCTTCCTAGGCAATAGCAAAGAAAAAATTATGAAACTTTAGTCGCAGAACTATTAAGGAGCTACAAAGAAATGGTGAATGTTATTTAAAATCAAGCTTTTGCACTCTCACCTTGATAGTTTCCCTACAAACTAGTAGCTGTAAGTAATGAGCAAAGTGAACGTTTTCTCCAAGATATTTCTGAGATGGAAAGACATTACCAGGGTCACTGGGATTCAGCCATGTTAGAAGAGTTGGTTCCTCAAACCAAGAGTGTCAATACAATAAAAAATCAACAGTGAAAAACTTCTGAGATATTGAGGTACTTCAATTAATAAAATATGAGTTATTAATATAATGGTCCGGCTACATTAACCGCGTGGGGAAAAAATTTTCATAAAGAAATATGAAAGAAAATTGTTCAACTTGGACACTACCTTTGAAGAGAAACCAAACTTCAAGTTCATCAAGATACCAACAGACGCCCCTATCACCTCCAAGAAGTTCACTAAACCAACATCCATTAGTCGATAACAGTGATAATGTTAGGAAGATCCTAACGACTCAAAATTATATTAATTTTGTGCTTCATTGTATCATAGTCCTTACACATTGGAATGAGTTATATCGCATTTCTGCAAATTTTCATAAAAAAAAAAAAAAAAAAAAAAGGTAAGAATACCTAAAAACATTTTACTTGACACAACATTTTAAGGGGCATGTTTGGAATCAGCAGATAAGTTGACATAAGGATATTTTGGTTTCGGTATATGAAAAAACAATTTTTTTTTTTTTAAGTTTAAATTATAATTTAATAATGCAGGTTTTCATATAAGTGAACCTCCTAACACCAGTGAACAGTGGTTAATATGAAATTTCTGCACATGCAGACCACCATAGCAAGTCATCTAACCATTAAGAAATTTTTTTGTCTTAGTTGTTACTTATAAAATAATGAGAATTCACTAATTTCTGGAAACAAGCACACTTTCAATATAAAAATTATTTGTGGTTGGTTTATTGACACTCGTCACTTACTTTTTCATATATTTATGAGAGACTAGTTTCAAAGGCCCTGGCCTCCATTTTCAATCTCTTCCCAACTTTGTGGTTGGTTTATTGACACTCGTCACTTACTTTTTCATATATTTTTCATATATTTTTTTCATATATTTTCATATTTTTGAAAATGGAGGCCAGGGCCTTTGAAACTAGTCTCTCATAAATATATGAAAAAGTAAGTGACGAGTGTCAATAAACCAACCACAAATAATTTTTATATTAATTTTGACGTCACTGTTACTAAATTCCTCCAAACACACATCAAGCACACTTTCCTTTCTGTATGTAAGTATTTAGGATACAGTAGTAGTGAACACAATTATTATATAACAAAAATTCAGGAAAACTTTCTTACATAAAGGCTATTAAAAGATTTTGACGAAAGAAGAGCATATATATTGTGCCATTATAAACAGATCCGATTGTCTTTTGCTTTTCTGTGTTTTCTGTTTCTCAGTTGTTAAATTGTGACAATGCATGCAAATTGCCTGGAATGAAATTTTCAAACTTTTGATTAATTTGTAAACTTAAGAATTATGTAAAATAAAATAAAACAGTATATATGCTAAGTAGCAGTGAGGAAAAATGAAAAAGGAGGGAACAAAATATAACTAGGCAAGTTGGATTTGATCTTGGGAGTTGCTGAATATTAATAGCTTATCATTAACTATTGAGCTAATAGGCCAGCTGAACTAATGCTCTAAGAGGTTTAAGACACAGAGCACATACAACTCCAGTAAGGGATGTGCATCTCTTTGGAAACAGCTATATTCCCAACTTTGAATTGCGCTGTTTTAGCATTTAAAACTTATATTTTTCCTGTTTGAGAAGAAATAAATGTTCTGATAGTAAAATTTACATGTACTTTGCTTTCTGATTTTCTAATTAGTTTTGTCTGAACATTCCATTGAAAACGGGTATCCCATCTGTATGATCCCTATTATCCCTTGAAATAGTGTGGTTAAAATCTTAAAACAACTTGTAGACATACTTCTGATATATCGAGATTTAACTGTATTGGAACACCATGGTGAAGCAAAATAATTATTAATTTTTAGATGAGTCGTATTTATTACACATCTGCTTCACTTTCGTACCTATTTTGAGGACATGTTTCGCAAATCATCGTTTGCATCTTCTGCTCTTATGCGACTAAAGCTTGATCCAGTGGTGTGGTGGGTGTGGGTAATTCTGGAGTTGCTGCTGCCATCTGTTGATTTAGTGATGAACTTAAATGTGGGATTCTCTTCTGGCGGGATTTCAAAGTTCATTAGTTGGTTTTTATGCTTTTCTATGTATATTCTCTCCCATATGACGAGTTCACTATGTTTTTGTACGTATTTTAGTAATTCTGTGCTATCTTCAATTTCATGATTTTCAGACCAGAAATGAGCTGCTATTGCGGACTTATCAATATTTTTGTATCTTAAGTGCCTGAAGTGTTCTTTCTTTCTAGTGCCTATGTTTCTTTTTGTTCTCCCTATGTAAATTTTTTCACAGTCTTTACACTTAATCTTGTAAATTCCTGACTTTTCCTCTGGTTTTATCTTGTCAGTATTATTACTGTGAAGTAGGTTTTTAATGTTGTAATTGTTTTTTGGTGCCAATGTTATATTGTATTTCTTGAATATTTTTTGGAACTTTGTGGCCCAGGGGTGGTAAGTAAATTTAGCAAATCTAATTTCTTGTTTTATTGGTGCCACAAAAAAGTTCCAAAAAATAACTTTAATTTTATAAAAATGTTATTTGGATCATAATATCAAATTATAGGCCTTAAGAGATAAAACAAAGGGTAGTAAAACTTGAGCTGAACACGAAGGACTTGAATCCAACTTGAAGTGGCAGAGTAGTGAAATAACCTGTATAATACCATTTAGCCAACGCTACCTTGTGAGGAAAGATCTCTATATGAATAAGTAATCTCAGACCCCACCTCAGATCTTTACATGGTTTTTACGGCTTTATACAGTGTTTTGAGCTCATTTTGGTAGTTTCAAGGCAAATGAAAAAACTGCATCCGCCATTATAATTAGTGTATGAGCTAAATACTGCTGTAATTTGTGGCAGAAGTAAAAACAATCTACCTAATACTTAGCATTTTTTGACATGGCTGTACAACGAAAACACGTGTCGGCTGAAGATTTAAATCCATTTGGTCCCACAGTGTTGCTATTTTGTGTTCCAATGTTATTGACAACTCATGCATGTGATAGGTTCTTCCTTGGGGGTGTGTTTAAAGTTGGTGTGTGAATGTACATCAATGAATGAAAGTTTGCAAACTCGTTTAAAATTGCTATTGTAGCTGTCTGGGTATAATGTTTTTGGAATTGACATACATAGTGATTGCTTTCTGTCCCATACAATACTTATGCACTGAGTTGTCTACTCCTCCTCTATAAACAGTTGTGCAAATCATCCATTAGAAGGCATTTAAGAAATGCATAAGTTGCATATGTTGCTTAGCATGTTGCATAAATTCAAAAATAAATAGGGAAGGTGACTTACGTAGTATATATGTGTATATGTATGGTATATAAAGGAAAATTTCCAGGAGAGAAAACATTACTTCTCAGTATTTCAGACAGAGTAATCATTATATAAGGTGCGTTCAAAAATAAATGAGCTGGAGACATAATTACAGAAACCAGAAGTATTGGCCCTGGCTGTTGAGACACTTGTTCCACTGTCACACAAGGCAGTGAATGGCTGTCTCATAAAAGTTCCGGGGCTGCAATGTGAGCCAGTTTCGCACGTACAGCTGGACATTGAGGTGAATCGTTTACCCCTCAGAGCCTTTTTAAGGAGACCAAAAATTGCATAATCACAGAGAGACGTCTGCACTGTATGGAGGGTGGCCAAGAACCTCCCATTTTAATTTCTGCAGGAGTGCTGCAACTGTGTTGGCCGTATGAGGCTTTGCATTGTCGTGGAGCAGAATGACTCCACTGGTGAGATTGCCTGGTTGTTTTGATTTGATCGCTTGGCGAAGATTGGTCAAGGATTGCGAGTAATTCAGGGCATTCACTGTTGCCCCATGCTGCAGGAAGTGTATCAGAAGGGGGCCATCTTGGTCAAAGAATGTCGGCATAAGCTTTTCATGGCTTCTTCTTTTTTTTTTGGGGGGGGGGGGGGGGACCCTGGATGTTTCCACTGGAGACTTTGTTGTTTTGATTCTGGCTCGAAGTGATGACACCATGACTCGGCTCCGGCCACCACTTATGGTCTTCTTTTGACGCCTCTGTTTCACTGTTTGCAATGTGACTGGCAGTTGTAGGATTGATGCATCCTGCTGCTAGCTTTGTATAGTCATGTGACCTGCACGCGTGCGCTCTAGCGACAGGCTGTGAACTTCCACGCTCAGGTCGGAACAACACTTTGTTACACACGCCATGATATTACCATCCTGTCACCGGTTTGCACATACCAGACTCCAGCTCATTTCTTTTTGAATACCCCTTATAGTATTCAATCATACTTGAGTGATGTATCATCAAGACTATTAATATTTTAACATACATATTAATATATATTAATTTTTTGGCATGTTTTAAATATAAAAAAAAATCAGTTTCACTGTTATAGAAAAGTAACGTCTCACTGTTGAAATAAAAAACAACAAAATTAAAAATGATATGCTTAATACGTAAAAAACAGAACCTAATAACAGTGAGGCAATACAAATATTATGATAAAATGTAATAATTTGCTACAAACTTTGCTTATCTTTTTAAGAAATTCTTCGTAGAACTCAAGATTAGTTCTAGAAATCCTTATTTGCATTATCAGTTGATCTGTTTATTACTGGTGTTATCGATTGCAGCCATTAGGTGATTATTTTTGTGTTTGTTACCAAACTCTGAAAATAAAACAAACTTAAAGACACAATCAATTGATGGTATTTCAAAATTCATTATGCAATTTCTATTTTTTAAATATTCTCTCTCAAACCATTAAATATATCAGATCATTTAATTGCTTTAATAACCCTACCCAGCATTTTGAAACTTTTCTTGTGGCAAGGAATGTGACATATGATCTTAACTAATTTTGAGTTGCTGAACACTAATCTGTTATTCATTTCTACATATCCTGTCAGGTTTTTTTTTTGCAGTAAGTACTCCAAAATAAGAGAGATAGGAATAAAAGTAAACTAATTAAGATATCAAAATTTAACTGTATTGGAACACCACAGTGAAGCAAATTAATTATTAAATTATAGATGAGTCGTATTTATTACACATCGGCTTCACTTATGTACCTATATTGAGGACATGTTTTGTGAACCGTCATTCGCTTCATCGGCTTTTATGCGACTAAAGCTTGATCCAGAGGTGTGGGTAGTTCTGGAGTTGCTGCTGCCATCTGTTGATTTTGTGATGAATTTAAATGTAGGGTTGTCTTCTGGCGGGATTTCAAAGTTCATTAGTTGGTTTTTATGTTTTTCTATGCATATTCTCTAATGTAATGTAATGTGTAGTGTTTAACACCCGCTTTTACTACATACGGCACCGCAGGCGATGACACTGATGATACATGAGATGAAGATGGAGCACCGGTGGAATGAGATGGCGGGGGAAACCGGAGATCCCGGAGAAAACCCGCCCCAACGCCGTGTAGTCCACCACAAATCTCACTTTGCGGTCGCCTGGGATCGAACCCGGGCCGCCTTGGTGAGAGCCAAGCGGTCTAACCACTGAGCCACGGCATGGCCTTCATATTCTCTCCTATATGACAAGTTCAAGTTCACTATGTTTTTTGTAAGTATTTTAGTAATTTGGTCCTAATCTTCAATTTCATGATTTTCAGACCAGAAATGAGCTGCTATTGCAGACTTACCTATATTTTTGTATCTTAAGCACCTAAAATGTTCTTTCTTTCTAGTGCCTATGTTGCTTTTTGTCCTTCCTATGTAAATTTTTTCACAGTCTTTACACTTAATCTGTAAATGCCTGACTTTTCTTCTGGTTTTATCTTATCAGTATTATTACTGTTAAGTAGATTTTCAATGTTTTAATTGCTTTTTGGTGCCAATGTTATATTATATTTTGAATATTTTTTGGAACTTTTTTGTGGCCCAGGGGTGGTAAATAAATTCAGCAAATCTAATTTCTTGTTTTATTGGTGAAAGAGCTGTGATCTGTTTTAATCTCTTTTGAAGTTTGAATGATTTTAGTTTATTATCTACAAAGCTTTTTCCATAGCCATTTTTAATTGCAATTTTTAAGACATTTTTTAAGATTTGATGGTATTCTCTCTACGCAAACTTTTAACGCTAAA
The DNA here is from genome assembly GCA_030765055.1 of Mantis religiosa. Classification (NCBI taxonomy): domain Eukaryota; kingdom Metazoa; phylum Arthropoda; class Insecta; order Mantodea; family Mantidae; genus Mantis; species Mantis religiosa. The sequence continues at coordinate 267,734,591 of CM060950.1, read as the reverse complement.
GAAATAGATATGCTAAACCAAGGCCTGAAAACGTGTAAATCATACTGCGAAAACCCTGATGAGTTCATTTCAGATATAGAAATAGCAATAGAAGGCTTGGAGACTATGGATAAAAATATAATTAGGAAAAAATCTACTTCTATATTGTCACCCAAATGTCGGAACTCCCTATAGACCCGGCTGGCAGCGGCAGCAGGAGACGGAGGCATTCGGACACACCCACCCATTAATTTAAGTCACTAACTAAAGGGATGATTAGGAGAGGGATTGCAGGCCACTGAGCCGTCTCATTACCCTCCCCTTAGGTTCTCGAACGTGCGGGTTGTTTCATCTAATCCAGAACATTCTAGATTGGCCAGGTGGCCCTATATAAGCAACACGTCGGGCTGGAGTCAGTCAGTGCTTGACGAGCTAGCGAACGGACGAGAAGACTGTGTACGTGCGTCGGAACGGTAACGGACGAATTGGTGAATTGTAATTGTGTGCATTACGTAATTCTGTGTAATTGGCAAGTGTTTAACTGTAAGTCGGTGGAAATAAAGAACATTTTTGAGTGGTGCAATTGGACTTTTCATTTCACGAACCCACAAAGTCACAATATCGAAAAACTTTGCAAATAAAAACCAGGAAAACATATGAAACAAATTAAGATAATTAAATCTTTAAGAAAAAAACAATATTATCTTCTCAGGGGCTGATAAAGGGAACAAAATAGTAATTTTAGACACAGATACATACAAGGAAAAAATGTTAGATGTACTACAACAAAAAGAATTCAAAAAAATATATTCAAATCCACTCAACCAATGCATAAAAGATGTACAAAAACCATCAGTAATAGTAAAAACTGCAGAACAAAAAAAACTATCTAACCGGACAATCCTACCCTAGCAAGATTATATTATACTTACCTTCTGGCAAAATGACTGTCCAAAAAATGTCAGTCCTTTCCACAGTTCAATACTCTGAGCATAAAAAACTCTTTAGACCTGCTAGAAAAAATACAAAATCTTAAACTAAACCCTCAAGACACTTTAGTATCCTATGATGTCCATTCCCTCTTCCCTAGCATCCCAGTAAACAAACTTTTGATTCAACTTCAGAAATGGCTAACTTCTATTAACGTAGATGCCAATACAATAGAAGAATATTTGGCAGTGACTGAAATATGTATACACCAAAATTATTTTGTTTTCGATGGGAAATATTATAAACAAATTTCAGGACCGGCTATGGGAAGCCCGCCAATTTATACATGAGCTTTTTCAAAACACATATAACTAAAGCCTTCCCTCATATTTTAAAAACATGGTACAGATTAGACGACATCTTTGCAATAGTACACTACAAACAAATAGATGATGCTATGAAACTGCTCAACCTTCAAGAACCCAGCATACTATTCACAGTAGAAACTGAAGAGGACTGTACTCTACCTTTTTTGGACCTTAAAATCACAAAAAACAATGAAAAACTAGAATTTGGTATTCATAGAAAAGCAACACACACAGATAATTACATCAAAGCAAATAGTTTCAACCCAATTCCACACAAACATGCCACCATCAACAGTCTCACACACAGATTAGTAAATCTACCCCTCAGCCAGCAAGAATATAAAAAAGAATACCATCAAATCTTAAAAACTGCAATTAAAAATGTATATGGAAAAAGCCTTGTAGATAATAAACTAAAATCATTCAAACTTCAAAAGAGATTAAAATCAGATCACAGCTCTTTCACCAATAAAACAAGAAATTAGATTTGCTAAATTTACTTACCACCCCTGGGCCACAAAAAAGTTCCAAAAAATATTCAAGAAATACAATATAACATTGGCACCAAAAAGCAATTAAAACATTGAAAACCTACTTATCAGTAATACTGATAAGATAAAACCAGCAAAAAAGTCAGACATTTACAAGATTAAGTGTAAAGACTGTGAAAAAATTTACATAGGGAGGACAAAAAGAAACATAGGCACTAGAAAGAAAGAACATTTTAGGCGCTTAAGATACAAAAATATAGGTAAGTCCGCAATAGCAGCTCATTTCTGGTCTGAAAATCATGAAATTGAAGATTAGGACCAAATTACTAAAATACATACAAATACATTGTGAACTTGTCATATGAGAGAGAATATACATAGAAAAACATAAAAACCAACTAATGGACTTTGAAATCCCGCCAGAAGACAACCCTACATTTAAATTCATCACAAGATCAACAGATGGCAGCAGCAACTCCAGAACTACCCACACCACTGGATCAAGCTTAAGTCGCATAAGAGCCGACGATGCAAGCGATGGTTTGCGAAACATTTCCTCAAAATAGTTAAGTAAGTGAAGCTGATGTGTAATAAATACGACTCATCTATAATTTAATAATTAAGACAAGTTTGGAAATATCATAGAGAAAATATCACTATTTTTTAAACAGTCCACAACATGTCTATTCCACCTTTTTTTGTGAGAGGGGGGTCAAATATATACAAGTTTCAACTATATAAGTGCCGATACCTAAGGTTGAACCAGAGTCCCTTGGTTTACATATTGTTGAAATGCACAAGTTCGTGATTTCTGTGCTCTAGCAATTAATTGTGACCAAAGAATTCATGAAGAAGGCAATGTATACGTTAAATGCCAGAAGATGTTATTACAGGAAAGAATTGTAGTCACCTTTAGTGTGAACAATCCTAGATGTCCCCTTTAAATGACGGCTTAGCTGCCCATCATCTGGCTACTACATATTTGCCATCTTCTTTCAAATACCAACAGCAGTTGGCCATAATTGGTACAATCCACCTCCCCTGGTATCTTCTGCCTCCTTGATGTCTTGGTGAAACCTCTCTCCCGACTTTTCACTAACAGCCGCAAGGTTTTCAGGATAGTGATCAAGATGAGAATGAAGTGCAGTTTCAGACCATTCTACACTCCAACTCCTTCATGTGATCCAACATTGTTTTCATTATTGTTTCGTACTGTTCACTTTCCTAGGAACTTTATGACGTCACTCATTGAAATCCATGCAGCAAGTTCCATAGCATTCATCCTCTGTTCAGAGATTTGGTCTTTCAGCAGCTTTCTAATATGTGGCCCATCAAAAATGCCTTCCTTGACTTTTGAGTTTGATATATGTGGAGACTTGCTTACAATATACTGAAAACAGGGGCTGCTTTTGTCCAAGCCTTAAACTGCTTCATGATTCCCAGTTTGTTGTGTACCGGTGACAAAATAACTTTTTGTGGTTCAACTAAGGCATTATTTGTAACTTTTTTTAACCTTCCCTCTGTAGCGGGATTATATTTTCGTTCATCTTCAACTAATAAGAAGCAAGCCAACTTTTTATAAGATCCAAGTCGAGTTTTAATCTACTGAGAGTCGTGAGATCTTTTCTCAGGTGTGGATGCGGATTTTTGGTGAAAATAAAATTTAGATGAGTCCAATTTTGTAATATATTATTTAATTATATAATATAAACTATGATTCACTCTTATCTATTATAAATATTGAATAACACTTTTTGAATCTTATTAATTTTCCTTTACAATTACAATCATCGTAACATCTTTCCTCGTTCTCCAGCAAGACACAAGATTCTCCTTTTCTAGATTATTGATTTTCTTGTCCCCATAGCAATTCCCACCTTATTTTGTGATTGGCCGATTCACTGACACGTCATCACACCACGTCACACCACGTCACAGCACTACTACTTCGGCCAATCACACAACTACATACATTTTTATATATATTTACAATTCCCACGAACACAAAAATACTGTTACAAATGCCCCTCTTCGAAATATATGGAAAATAACCAAATAAAGGAATTAACAATCTGTTTCCATATATTTCGAAGAACAGCCCCAATTAACAATTTCGTTTACACCAATATTACACAACACCAATACAACATACATTGGATGAAATATAATAAATGAACATTTAACAACAATTTCACATTATTATTACACAAACATAAAACACAACAATAAATTAACATTAATTAAAATACAACAATATATTGATGTTTAACAATGTTTTTTTTTTTTTTTTTTTTTTATTATTATTATTATTATTATTTAACACACACATAGTATATATTCAATATTGTTTCAATTACTGTCAAGGCTTTTGAAAGGTTTCATTAATGTCTTATGATATCTTCCCACAATCTTATTATTCGAATCTTGCAATTCATAAGTGTGATCTCCAAATTTGGTTACTACTCTATACGGACCTTTATAAATTAAGTTCATTCTCCAATACACTTTTCGTCGAGCATCTGAGATGTTAAATGTCTTCACTAAAACCATATCATTTATTTCAGGATCCCATTTGGCCTTTCTTCTTTGTACTTTCTTTAATCTTTTTTCGGATTTTTCTAGTATTCTTTTAAATGCTTCGGCGCATTTCTCTTCCTCATTTAGCACATTTGTTTTCTCCTCAAAAGTCGTTGGCACATTTACTATAAGAGGTTCAGGGGGTTTTCCAGTCATTAGCTCTATTGGAGCGAATCTTGTAGTAGCGTTTGGGGTGTTATTTATTATCTTTTCTATGACAGTACAATATTTATACCAACACCGGTGATTTGAATGACACAGTATTCGAAAATAAAAAGTTAAGTCTCGCATCACTCTCTCACAAGGATTTCCTTGTGGATAATAAACCGAAGAATTATAAATTTTGATATTGTTTTTCTTCATCTCGGATGTAAACAATTTACTTCGATGAACTGTGGCGTTGTCTGAAAGTATGGCTTTTATTTGCCCATATTCTGGTATCCACCCCTTTAAAATTTTATTGACACATGTTTTACTCTTAATATTTTGAACGGGGTAAATTTTCACAAATTTAGTAAAAATGTCAAACATCACAAAAATGTATTTACAATTATATTGACTAGCCGGCATCTCCCCGTGTGCATCGATCGCAACTAATTCATTCTTTTTATCTCTGATGATGGTCTGAGGTTCAAAATCATATTTGATATTTATAGGTTTAGCTCTTTGGCACAGTTCACACGTTGAAATTAATTTCCGTACTTTCCTATCAATATGCTTTATATATAGCTGTTCTTTGATGGTCATGGAAGTTTTCTCGCATCCAGAATGAGCTAGGTGGTGATGAAATGAAGTGATTACACTTTCTTCTAAACTACTGGGAACTATAACCTTCCATTTTTTTATCACATCTCCATGTAATTTATAAAGTACACCATTTTTCTTGGCTATGGTGCAATTCGCAGCATCTTCAACTGCTGGAGCCTGTCGCAACAATGCAGATAATCTCGAATCATTTTGTTGAATTTCCGAGATATTTTTAAATTTTAGAGCAAGATTTCTATCGCATGTAAAATTTAACTCGAAAAGTTTTATCTCATGTTGAGAATGTGACAATGTCTCTGGAATTTCTCCATGCATTTTCTGTCTCGACAACAAATCACTAAATATATTATTTTTTCCTGAGATGTGCCGAATCTCAATATCATAGGAAGTAATTTCATGTATGTAACGAGATATTTTAGAGCTAGTTAGTTTACATTTTTTTATAAATGATAGACTAATATGGTCAGTATATACAATGACTTTAGTATTGTATACATATTGCCTAAATTTTTGCAAAGCAAAATATATAGCTCCTATTTCTAACTCCGTAATACAAGTGTTAGATTCATTTTGGTTCAAAACTCTTGAAGCAGTGGCAATTACATGATTATTCCCATCCAAATCAGTTTGAGTTAATACTGCTGCATAAGCATGGATACTAGCATCTGAATAGATGTTAAAGGGTTGGTTTCTAATAGGTCTTTCCAAAAGAATGGCGTTTTTAAATAACTCTTTAATGTTTTGAAAAGACTGTTGGTGTTTTTCTGTCCACTTCCAGACTGAATTCTTCTTCAAAAGTTCTCTCAAAGGACTAAGCTCCTTGGCATAATTTACCACAAACTTACTTTCATACTGTAGTATGCCAATAAATCTTCTTAGTTGTTTAATATTCTTTGGTGGTGGAATAGATTCAATGGATTTTATTCTATCTGGATTTGGTGCCATACCTTTTTCGGATATTATGTACCCTAAAAATTCAATTTCTTTGGCAATAAAACTTGATTTATCCAAATTTATAGTCATACCACTTTCAGAAAATTTTGTAAATATGTAATTCAGATGAGATATATGTTCGTTGAAATCTTGATCAAAGATAAGAAAATCGTCTATATATTGAATAGCAAAATTCTCAATGGTATCTCCAAAAATATTATATAAGGCTCGAAGTAATGCACTTCCGCTTGTTGACAATCCAAAACCGCATGTTTTGAACTGGTAAATTCTCCCTCCAAAATTAAACGCAGTATATTTTCTAACTGATTCATCCAAGGGAATCTGCCAATATGAGGACACCAAATCTAATTTCGAAAAATATTTTCCACGCTCTAACTTAGATAGCACTTCATCCACTCCAAGAGGCCTAAAATGGTCTGGTTGGGTTAATGAATTAATTTTTCTTGCATCAATTGTCATACGCAATGAGCCATCTGATTTATGAACCCAACATAGAGGATGTAAGTAAGGTGAGTTAGAAATTTCTATTATTCCATTTTCTAACATTTTATTTATCACCTCTGATGCTTGCTGTCTTATAGCTATGGGTAAAGGTCGGCTTTTATGTGTATAGGGAGCAGTATCATTCACTTTAAATGTGTGTGTGTATTTGTTACACAGTCCAGGTTTTGAACTAAAGGCTTTTCTATTCTTTAATATACACAATTTCAACTGTTCTTTTCTCGCTTGGTCTAAATTCTATGTGTTTTCTAACTTTACTTGTAATATTCTCTGGAATTCTATTTCTTCCTCCACTTGGCTTCCGCCGTTCTTATCTTGTATTGTATATAATTGGCAACAATGCTTTTCAAGGTCAGTTACATTATTTTGCAATCCATCAATAAGTAAATTCTTCCCACAATTTTCATTTTCATCGTATTCAATATTACCATTTTCTTGCAAAAGTATATCTTCCACAAAAAACTTTTCATTATTTATATTATCCCTGTTCTCTTCTTTTCTTCCATCTTCTTCCAATAATTGTATTACTAATAAATCATTTTCTGTCTTAACCTTCATTTCATGCATTTCGAAATTCAATACACTTTGCCATTCATATAATAAATCATTACCCACAATTACATCTCTTGCCAAATGTGGAATTACCAACGTAATGAAATTGAAATTCCATTCACCTATTCGGCCCTTAATTAATACTTTCATTGTTGGTTAGGTTGGTGCTATCGTTTATATTCGCATCATTCTCTGTGCTTTGTGTATTTTCGACTATTTCATTTTGATTACTTCTTTCAAATCTCACACCCCTAAAATCTCTTTGATTTGCACTAAATAAACTAGTACCTCTACCCCTATTAAAATTACTTATTCGCTGATTATTTCCTCGATAAAATCTTACATGGTTTATTTGATCATTTCTTCCAATTCTCGTCGACTGATTGTTATGATAATTCCTTTGCACATTATTTTGAACTCCACTTCCTGTTTCGGGAATTACAGATTCATAAGTTCGTCTAGGATCATAACCTCTTCCTTCAAATCTTTGATTTCTCACGGGTGCCCCGCCCCAATTTAAACTCGTCCTATTATTCCTATTATTTGTAGGTTGTGATTCCTGTCGATTTCTTCCTCGCTCAATATGGACGTTATTATAGTTACCATCACAGGATGTAGTATCATTAATGAGGTTATGTGCTTCAAATTCGGATAATAATTCAATCATATCAGAGAAATCGATAGGCTTAGCCACAATTAAATGATTTCTGATATGTGGTGGATAATGACGTATTAGCATGTTGACAATTTCTGTCTCAGAAATTTCGGGATTGATCAACTTACTTTTGTTTGCTAATTTTAAGAAATATTCAGTCATAGAAATCCCTTTTTTAAACTCAAACCTACCCGTTGCTAACTCAACTTTTATTCTTCTTTGTCTCTCAGGTCCCCAAAATCTATTTATAAACAGATTTCTGAAAGTACTGTATGTTTCATGTGAAGCCAAAGTTAACCTTAACCACTCAAGAGCATTTTTCTTCAAACAGCGTTTTACTATTACCATCCGAAATTCATTGAGAATTCTCTTAATACGGAAATATTCTTCCAATTCCCTAAGAAATACTTTTGGATTATCACCTGATTCCTCATCAAAACTTGGTGGACTAATATCATTTAGTGAATAATGTACACATTCATTTTGACCTAGACTGTGGAGTTGTGTGTGTGAGGACATGTTCTGTGTGTTTCTGTGATAATTAATATCATTATCTGGACTCACAAAATCACTACATTCACTTACTACATCACTAGACTTCTGATGATTGCTTAATTCACCTGGTAAGTCACAATCGTTTATATTTGTAATTCTAGACATTTCTTTCCCGTTATTTACTTTTCTAGCCTGTAATGCAATTACAACTTGTGTCAATTTTCCTAAGTTATCCTTTTCTTTTTCAAAATGTTCTTTTACCTCTTTAATTTGCAAAATTACTTCTTCTTTTACTTTACTTATCTCATCAATTTGTAACTTTATTTCCTCTTGGTGTATCTTACTTTCATCATGTTGTAATTGCATTTCAGAACAAATTACATTGATTCTTTGTTCTACTTTATCTCCTAATTCTTCTCTATGTTTTTGTGTTATTTCTGCCTGTTGTATCCTAAATGTTTCTAACTCTTTGTTTAATTCCATTCTTATTTCTTGTTTCACAATGTCCTGACCTAACCTCGTTTCCTGAATTATCTCTCTCAACTCATTGACTTCCTTTCTATTCTCATCCTTATTAATCTCTATAATCTGCATGAGCCTTTCCATATTATCCCTACACTCTTTTCTCCCTTCTCTAATCTCCTGTGAAATTTCAGATTTTAATTCCTGTTTTAGCTTCTGTAATAAATTAATTTCTAAGTTACTCACATTTTGTGCTAGTTCCTGTCTTACTCCTACATCTAAATCATTCATTTTCTTAGTTAAATCGTTTGCATTTTGTTCTATTTTAGAATCTAAATTACTCATTTCAGATTTAACATCTCCTATTTCTGATTTTACATCTCTCATTCTAAAATCTAAATTCTTTGCATTTTGTTCTATTTTAGAATCTAAATTACTTAACATTCTTGTTATTCTTTCCAACATTGACTCATTATCTATGCTTAATCTTGCATCCTCCCTATTCATTCCTACACTATCAGTAACTTCTCCTTCCACTATTATTTCTTTTCTACTCGCCATCTTTTTAACTATTTTCTGATTTCTTAACAACATAAATCTACTACTACTACTATTTTTTTTTTTTTTTTTTTTTTTTTTTTTTTTTAATTTCACTCACTTAAACCAGTTCTCGTTTTCTTCTTTCTTCTCTCTTCTTTCTTCTTTCCTTTTAAATTCCCACGGAGCTGCACGATGCTTTAATCTCCTCTTCTTTATCCTATTCGAGCCCCACACGTTGCTGCGCCATTTGTAACGGGATTATATTTTCGTTCATCTTCAACTAATAAGAAGCAAGCCAACTTTTTATAAGATCCAAGTCGAGTTTTAATCTACTGAGAGTCGTGAGATCTTTTCTCAGGTGTGGATGCGGATTTTTGGTGAAAATAAAATTTAGATGAGTCCAATTTTGTAATATATTATTTAATTATATAATATAAACTATGATTCACTCTTATCTATTATAAATATTGAATAACACTTTTTGAATCTTATTAATTTTCCTTTACAATTACAATCATCGTAACATCTTTCCTCGTTCTCCAGCAAGACACAAGATTCTCCTTTTCTAGATTATTGATTTTCTTGTCCCCATAGCAATTCCCACCTTATTTTGTGATTGGCCGATTCACTGACACGTCATCACACCACGTCACACCACGTCACAGCACTACTACTTCGGCCAATCACACAACTACATACATTTTTATATATATTTACAATTCCCACGAACACAAAAATACTGTTACACCTCCTACCCCATTGTCAACACTTGTCTCTTGGGCCAAGTAGATATAGACTGTCTGGCTTATCCACAGTGATGATGGTGATGATACATATATAAGGGCGCTCAACTATGGCGGTCATCAGCGCCCTTTAAAAAACTAATCATGGCAAAAGCCAGATATAAAAGTTTCTAAAAACTATACAAGTGTAACAAAACCTATTAAAAATACACGTACATAAAAGACATCAATCAAAACCTACTAAAAATTTTGTTCACTAAATCCTAAACTCTGAACTAGAAAAGAATCTAAAATCCTTCTCCACGGGTCTCGACGCACGGCCTACACGTGGGTGGGAATGTTGACCGTCTCCATCAACCACGAAGAGGAGCCCACACGAGGGAGACTGTTGGCTCGGGACCCCGGGTGCGCCAAACCCATACCTACCGAAGTAGGCCCCTGGGGGGGGTGAGGGGGCTTTTCCACACATCTTCTAATTCCTGACACTGCATTTTCACAGCAGAACAAAATAAAAACAACTGGTCAATGTTCACCATACTCACAATGTAGATGGTTTGTCATTGGCTAAGGAGCATTAAGAATTTTGGCACTACCACGAACTACAAAAACTCTGCATTTCAACAGTGCATTTCATGGATAACAATTCTAAAAATAGACTGATATAGGAGAGTTCAGTGAAATGGTGTTGGATTGACAAGTATGTGCAAGAACAGTGCAAAGCACAGCTAACTAATAGCAGCCGATTAGCTGTTATTGCAAAGCAACACGGAGCTGCAGTGACACATTTTAAGACATTAAATCATGATTAGCATGAAAACAAGACATGATACAGGAATACCAGTGACATTTCTGAAATCTGGAGCTCTTATTCAGTCATATTCACTTATCAGATGCTTTGCTGCAAAAATCATGCTGGGTAGTACAATTTACGAAAGTAAATTAACAACCAAAAATGATCTGCCACAGCAGATTTGTCAATCTGTCTATATCTAATATTTCTAAAATGTTCCCTCGTTCTGGTTTCTAAATTACATTTAGTCCTTCCAGTGTAAACCCAGTCACAATCAAAATAGTTAAATTGATAAATGCCAGATTTTTGACTATCTGAAATTTTGTCTTTTATACAAAAACATTTTTTATATCATTTATTTTGAGAAACCAAAATTATACCAAATTCTTTAAAAATTTTGTGAAACTTATTAGCACAAAGATGGTAAGTACATTTTTTAAAATTACAATAATCTTTTATTTTTTAAGGGTAGAAATATCATTTATATTTTTTATAAATATTAAAAGCAGAAGCATTATTAACAGTGAAGTATTCTTCATATTTAAGTTTGAATTTATGAGTCACTATGTTTACACTCAGTCTTCACTTACTTATACAATTGAAAGTATCCAAAAGTATCACTTCTGTTAATAAAGCTTTATCAATTACAAAAACATTAAGTACATCTGAAAAATACAACTTAAAATCGTCCAACCCCACACTACCAAGGTTGTACTGTCTGCCAAAAATCCACAAACAAGACAACAGCATGAGACCCATCATTAATGGCATCAATTCACCTACATACCACATAGCAAAATGGTTAGTAAGAAAATTAAAATCATATGACAAATTTCAAAGTTTGGGAATAAAAAACTCCTTGGAATTGATAAATCACCTACAGAAATACAACATCCCGGAAAATCACATACTTGTTTCTTTTGACGTTAAGGCACTTTTTACAAGCATTCCAGTAGAAAAAATACCTACATTCCTCAAAAAATGGCTAACCCAGACTACAACGGACCCCAGAGAAATAGATGACATTATCAATCTTACAGATTTATGCATAAGGAATAATTACTTCATGTTTAACCAAAAATTCTACAGACAATCAAAAGGATTAGCAATGGGGAGCCCACTTTCGCCTATTTTAGCAGACCTATACATGAGCTATTTTGAAACACACATAGTAAAGGCCTTCCCACAGATTTATAAATTTTGGCAGAGATATGTTGATGATATTTTTGCTATCATTCCGGAAAAACTTAGAGAAGATTCTCTAAGATTACTAAACCTGCAAGATAATCACATCCAATTTACCATGGAAGTAGAAAGAGACAACACCCTACCCTTTTTGGACCTCAAGATAACTAGAAATCGTCATGGTGTAGATTTTGGAATATACAGGAAGCCCACACACATAGATAATTACATAAAGAAAAATGAATACAACCCAGTTTCACATCAACTAGCTGCCTTTGGAAGTCTAATTCACCGGCTATACAAGATCCCACTGAGTAAGGAGGAATTTTTGAAAGAACAACAACACATAAAAGACATAGCGGTATTAAATGGATTCAACCCAGCCATCATGAGGAATGTGATGAAGAGGAAAGAAAAACTGCAGATAAGATCAAAAAAAAAATACCACTCTCACACCACTTAATAACACAAATTGGCAATATAGAAAATTCACCTACCATCCATGGGCTTTTAGAAAATTTGAACGAATCTTCAAAAGACTAAACTTAAAACTAGCACCCCAAAACAAATTCAGTCTGAGGAACCTGCTAAATAAACCACTGAAAAATACAATCCCCAACAATTTGAAATCAGGAATTTATCAGATTAATTGTGAAACCTGTGAAAAAAGCTACATAGGAAAAACTAAGAGAAACTTGTTAACCAGGCAAAAAGAACACCAGAGGAACATTAAGTTGAAACAAACAGAAAAATCTGCAGTTTCCTGTCAGCTGTGAAAAACAGGAAGGTTTTTGGGCCTGTCGCAAAAACATTCCTGTTTTTCATAGTTAACATGAGTGAAGTTTTAATAAAATATGGCTAAATAAGTCTTCTAATATTGTATAACCCATTATTTCCATTAATAGATTATTATTTGTAGCTTTTATCAACTTACAACTTATATTTTGATCTAATGTTCAACAGAAATTACCCTAATCATCTTAGCTGACGCTGATCTGTGAACATGTTCTTTATTCATCATCTTTGTGATGGAACTAAACTTTTCATATGAATAAATCAATTCAGCAAATCATAAAAAGAGAAATCATGTATAACAAATAAATAACACTTCAAAATGAATAGTCAAAATAGAACAACATTTTGAATGATCTATTAAAAGATTTACCAAGAAACTCTGCTTTTGCTATGTTCTGAGTTATTACAGGATGTGATTGAATAAACATCTTTACAAAATCTCTTAAACTATTTACTGTGTTCCAAGGAAAAAAAATCTTAAAATCTGTGACACTTTTGTAGCTTTTGAAAATCTAACATCAAAATATTGAGAAGCTAGAAGGATAATGATTGTTTTTGTTTTGTTTTTTGTAATTTACGTCCTCCAATGTTAAGTCATATCGGACGATGAATGAAATTGGTGAAATGATGCTCAAATGAATCCGGGGTCCATGGAGCTTAGAGCTACCTGACATTCGTCTTTAAGGATGAGGGAAAACCCCAGAAAAAACCTTATCCAGGTAACTCACCCTGGCCGAGATTCGAACTCGGGACCTCTTGAACGTGAGGCAGACACACTACCATCTACGCTACCGAGGCGGGCGGATAATGATTGCATTATATCTTGTTAGTGTACGTAAAACACACATGTGTGCGCAGCATTAACAAACCTTGTAGCAATTTATGTACATTCCCAATTTTCTGGTCATTTTGTTTGTACTAAAATAATCGGATGTACATTTGACTTATTTTCTTATTATGGTTTATTTTCATATCTTTATTACAAATTATTCATTAAAATTTTCTCTACTTCAAGTTAATCATGGCCAAATGGAGCATATTCTTGTAGGCATACTTAACCATCATAGGTATACAGGCAATTCAGACTATGGAAGTTTGCATCTTATGTTTAGATCTCATGCATAGATTAATTGCATCATTTAGTGCCTAAGTTTTATGTTTGTCGTTATTGTAATAGAAATCTTATAACATCTATGGTTTTACAATATGTATATTTTTTGTAGCATTCTGCATCTGTTTTTTTAATTTGACCTAATAATGCTAGGACTGTCAGTTTCATAACTCTGAATCTGTTTGAAAATTCATGTTTATCCCACATCTCAAAATTATCAGGTCTATTTAAGAACGTTCTGCGTCCCTGAGGTCTTTTTAATTATTTTTTTTTTTTACATGAATAATTTCATCACTCAGCAGCTCCTCACATACTCGTACCTCCTTGATATTGATATGTGCACCTGGAACCACCATCTTTTTAGATAATATTGAATTGTTCTTAAATGGAAACAAGTTCCAGTGAAATTAAACAAAATTATGTTCGTAATACCAGGTTGTAGGATTAAAATAAAATTCCTTTTGGATTGTAAGAGCAACTTAAGTACAAAATTTAATCAAACTATTTCAAAACTGAGTTATAATTTATTTGGAAAACATTTATTTTGAGTTTCTGAATGTTTTAGAACTCTAAAAGCGTATGCTTAAAGTGGCAATTATTTTTCACCGTTTCCTTTTTCACTTTACTTCAAACTTATATAATTGATTGAAAAAACTATTTGTAGTCTGTTTTTTGACACTTTGTCACTTACATTTTTATATTATTGAGGGACTAGTTTCGGAAGCCATCACCTCAATTTTGAGCCTCTTTCCAACTGTCTATTGTCGCCTGCTCTCTTCTCTCTGGCGGTGGAACTATTAACTTCTTTGTCAAATTATCTACTGGTGAGCTTTCAAAGTTCATTACTCAGTAATTTTTCATTATTTTTCCATATTAATATGTTACTCTATGTTGTTAGTTTATTTTAGTTTATCACTCCTTTTAGTAATTTTGGATTTGGATCAATGTCATGGTTTTCGTTCCAAAAATGAAATGCTACTGCTGACTTGCCTTGTTTCATTTTGATGTTTCTAAAGTGCTCTTTGACTCTGGTTTTTAGGTTTCTTTTAGTTTGACCTATGTAGCATTTTCCATAGTTCTTGCAAATTAATTGGTATATTCCGGATCTTGTTAATTGGTAGGATTTCATCTTTGGTTTTTGAATGTAGCAATTTTAAAACTTGAGTATATGTTAGTAGGTGCCAAGTTTATATTTTGTTCCTTAAAGGTCATTTTGAATTTATTAAATGTTTTTGGGTGTTGGGTTTTATCTATGATTGTTTTAATGTAATTTTCTGACTGGTGGCTTCCTGTAAATTCCAAATTTTATTTTTGTGTCATTCCTGATGATATTTAGGTTCAAGAAAGAAAATTGTCCATTGATTTTCTTTTCTATTGTGAATTTGATAGTTTTTTCTTGTAGATTGAGTAATTTTAATGCATCATCTAAATGTTTATTAGGAACTATTGCAAAGCTGTCATTAACGTATGCATACCAAAGCTGGAAGATCCATGGAAAGGCTTCTTTAATTTGTGTTTCGAATGCACTTGTAAATAAATTTGCCAAAAAAGGTGAAAGTGGGTTTCCCATTGATAACTCTGATTTCTGCTTGTAGTATTTCCCATTAAAGCTGAAGAAATTTTGTTCAGTGAATAATTTTGTTAATGAAATGTATTCTTCTTCTTCTATTGTTTCCATTTCCATTGTGGGTAGCCATTTTTTTAATATTGTCTGTAATTTTTCTTTTGATATGCTTTAGAATTATGATGTGACATCAAACGAAACCAGTCTGTCATTTTTGTACAAATTTGTCTTTCATTTTTTTTTTCTACCAGATCTAAGTAGTTTTACACTTTCAAACTTTGGGAAGCTATTGAATTTATTTAGTAACCATTTGGCCAAATTATATGCGTGGGCATTTATGCTACTAGGGATAGGTCTCATCGCTTTTCCTGTTTGTGAATTTTTCGTAGCCCATATACTCTTGGTAATGTTAATTGATTTCATGTGTAGCTGAATAGCTAAGAGTCAATAAATTTGCATAAGTAATTCAAGCTATTTTTGAAAGGCTTCATTAATTTTAACTTGTATCCTTGTAAATATTTGCTTGATATGGAGACATTTTGCCTGAAAGCAAATGAGTAATTAGATATCCATATTTTTCAATAAAATGAATAAGATGCAGTTCATTTTTAGTTCCTAAATATATTGAACAAAGTTCAATCTCTCAGTCATTAGTAACCACTTAATTCATACTCATTTATGGGTGGAACAGTCTTTATGGATTAATTTATAGATGAGTCGTATTTATTACACATCTGCTCTACTTACGTACCTATTTTGAGGACATGTTTCGCAAATCATCGTTTGCATCTTCGGCTGTTATGTGACTAAAGCGTGATCCAGTGGTGTGGGTAATTCTGGAGTTCTAATCCACTCAACCAATGCATAAAAGATGTACAAAAAACCATCATTAATAGTAAAATTTTAACAATTGCAGAACAAAAAACTATCAAACCAGACAACCCTACACTTGCAAGACTATATAATAATAACACATGGCATGACAGCCCTTAGAGGGCCAAGGCCTACCAACCCGACTGCCGGCCTCACACCCACTTACGCACGGCAGAGGTGAACGATCATCCAACCGATACGGGGAGGAGATGTGGTCAGCATCTCGGCATCCCCCAGCCGGAATGTTGGTTTTCGTGACCAGGGCCCCTTACCTAGCGTAAGCTCCTCACTTTCCTCACGATGCTGAGTGGGCACTGGTCCTATACCCGGGACCCAAAATCCCCACCACATGGGTGGGATCGAACCTGGGCCGCTTTCCATGGCCAGGGACCAAGGCATGCTGCCTTAGCCCGCTACGCCACAGCGCAGGATGAGACCCCATTGTAAATATTATAAACAAATATTATAAATATTATAAACAAATTTCAGGACTAGCTATGGAAAGCCCGCTATCACCATTTTTGGCCAATTTATACATGAGCTTTTTCGAAACACACATAACTAAACATATAACACATATAACATATTTTTAAAACATGGTACAGATACGTAGACAACATCTTTGCAATAGTGCCCTACAAACAAATAGATGATGCTTTGAAACTTCTCTTCCTGCAAGAACCCAGCACACAATTCACAGTAGAAACTGAAGAGGACTGTACTCTACCTTTTTTGGACCTTAAAATCACAAAAAAACAATGAAAAACTAGAATTTGGTATTCATAGAAAAGCAACACACACAGATAATTACATCAAAGCAAATAGTTTCAACCCAATTCCACACAAACATACCACCATCAACAGTCTCATACACAGATTAGTAAATCTACCCCTCAGCCAGCAAGAATATAAAAAAATAATACCATCAAATCTTAAAAACTGCAATTAAAAATGGATATGGAAAAAACCTTGTAGATAAAAAGCTAAAATCATTCAAACCTCAAAAGAGATTAAAACAGATCGCAGCTCTCACACCAATAAAACAAGAAATTAGATTTGCTAAATTTACTTACCATCCCTGGGCCACAAAAAAGTTCCAAAATATATTCAAGAAATACAATATAACTTTGGCACCAAAAAGCAATTAAAACATTGAAAATCTACTTTACAGTAATAATACTAATAAGATAAAACCAGAGGAAAAGTCAGGCATTTACAAGATTAAGTGTAAAGACTGTAAAAAAATTTACATAGGGAGGACAAAAAGAAACATAGGCACTAGAAAGAACACTTCAGGCACTTAAGATACAAAAATATTGATAAGTCCGCAATAGCAGCTCATTTCTGGTCTGAAAATCATGAAATTGAAGATAGCACCGAATTACTAAAATACGTACAAAAACATAGTGAACTCGTCATATGGGAGAGAATATACATAGAAAAACATAAAAACCAACTAATGAACTTTGAAATCCCGCCAGAAGAGAATCCCACATTTAAGTTCATCACTAAATCAACAGATGGCAGCAGCAACTCCAGAATTACCCACACCACTGGTTCAAGCTTTAGTCGCATAAGAGCCGAAGATGCAAACGATGATTTGCGAAACATGTCCTCAAAATAGATACTTAGGTGAAGCAGATGTGTAATAAATACGACTCATCTATAAATTAATAATTATTTCACTTCACTGTGGTGTTCCAATACAGTTAAATCTCGATATATTGAAGTCTTTATGGAATTTATTTTAATATGAATAATTTTGCATGTGTAGTTTTTATTTAATGTTGAGCATTTGGCAATGATGTCATTGGTCTTCTTATAATTGGATTTTTTTTATATACAGAGTATCTATAAATACAACAGGAAGGTAGAATTTCGTATGGTTTGCATTCACTTTATTGCATGACAAAGACTAACATAATGGCGGAACAATGCCAAATTCAATGTTACCATATAATCTTGTCCTGTCAGGTGGCTATATGCTTCTGCAGCTGGATTCTTTGAATAAGCATGCCTAGCAGTATATTTTTCCAGTGCTGTTCTCTTGAATTTTGTTCTTTATACCTTCCCGTTCAGAAGTAATTTTAATCACTCATTTGCAAAAATTGTAGGTAAGTTTTCTATGAAGCCAATGTAGGAATTCCCAAGTTCCTGGTTTCTCACTACCCAGTGCAGTACTTGTGAACATTCCACTGCCTAACTACAGGATTAAAGGTTTCAGAAGAGTGAGCATAGGGAAGTGACATTCCTGTCTAAAAGTTATGAGCACTGCATAGCTGTTCATAGCCTGTTCATAGCTCAAACTTCCTGTTACGAGTCTGAGACCTTAAGTTATGCTTATGCCAGTCTATTTTAACTAAGCCAAAAGTAATTATGTTGTGAGATCTGGAGGCTGCAGGAACTTTGCTTCATCACCATTATCATAGATTAATTAATCTATTAGATTTAAACATTTTTGTATCTGTTTCACAGAAATGTACAGATCATATGTGTACTATTTACTAAGCTTTCACAGTTTGTTTCTAAAAGGAAAATAGTATTTTCAGCATTAAACTCACAATGAATTTGATATGTTCAAATATTATATACGAGGGCTATCCAGAAAGTCGATTACGTTTTCGTCTGTTTCCGCTAGGGGCGGGGCTAGCGCGGCCATCTTGGGGTCAGAGCGTTGCGCAGCTCAGTCGGCATCTAGCCGTGCTAGTGAGAGGTTCGTTCTGTGCTCCGTTCAGATACTGTGACGGTTTGAAATGTCTGCATTAATTGAAAATCCCGCGAGCTGCGAGGTGCGTGCAGTAATAAGGTTTCTGACTGCAAAAAACTGTAAACCGATAGAAATCTATCGGCAGCTTTGTGAAGTGTATGGGGACAACATTATCACTGAAGGTGGAGTGCGTCAGTGGGTCATCAGATTTAAAAATGGCCGAACCAATGTTCACGACGAAGATCGAAGTGGGAGACCCAGCATAGTGACTGCCGAACTTGTCGGAAAAGTCGATGCTAAAGTCCGTGAAAATCGAAGGTTCACAATAACGGAACTTTCTTTGAGTTTTCCACAAATTTCGCGAAGTTTGTTGCACGAAATCATCAGCGAAAAGCTTGGTTACCACAAGTTTTGTGCAAGATGGATTCCAAAAATCTTGACAGAGGACCACAAAAATCAGCGAATGGCTGCAGCGTTGAACTTTTTGGACGTTTACCATAAGGATGGTGACTCTTTACTCGATCGCATCGTTACTGGTGACGAAACATGGGTGAAACACGTGAACTGTGAAACGAAATTCCTCATCCGCCGTACAGTCCCGACCTGGCACCGAGCGACTTCCACCTATTCCCAGCAATGAAGAAGTAGCTGGCTATGCAGCGTTTTGATGACGACGCACAGCTGCAAGAAGAGGTAACGAAGTGGTTGAAGGCGCAGGCGGCCGAATTTTTCGACGAAGGAATTTCCAAGCTCGTACATCGCTACGATAAATGCCTTAATTTGAATGGTGACTATGTCGAAAAGTAGTATTTGAGTGTGGCTTTCATCTGTATATAATAAAATTTGTTTCCTATACTTTGTTTACTTTTTATTCCAAAATGTAATCTACTTTCTGGATAGCCCTCGTATAATACAGTTATTTCAAGATGGAGTGTTCAATGTCCAAGTAATTTATATTTAACAGAATCACATGTTTTAAAATTTAAAATGAATTTGTGTTGTTTTGCAGCATATAGCTTCAGAAGAACTGTTTCCTGCTGAGCCCTCTCTGTTCCGGGATTTGTTAAGTACTTTAAGGGAAGATGGGAAAACTCCAGTTGGACACTGCTATCCCAGCAGAATTCAAAGAACACCTGTTATCCAAGTTTTATGTTGTCATTGCTGTTGTTTCCAAGGCAGATGGAGGTGCATCACCTCACCATTATTTGGCATCAGTATAGTTACTCAAGATTTATAAACTGAATATGTTTAAATTATTAAATAAATACAAACATTTATCTGTTTTTCATATAAGTTTATTTTCTCAAGTTTTAGTTAAATACTGTATTGTAAAAACAGTAATTGAAATAATAAAACAGGTACTTGTACAGTTTTCAGGAGTATTTTTCCTGTTATCTGGATTTCTGACTGTGATATAAAGATATTGATGTACATGAACAGTCATGATCATTCCTGTCACCTCATCAGCTACAGGTAGTTGAGCCAGGCAACTATGGTATTTTCCTCATTGTGCTGAACATTGTTGATCAATCTGATTTGTAGACCTTCCAAGAGGTTCTGTATTCCATATGCAGATTAGGCCTTAGGAGTAACCAGTGCTCAAGGATGAAGGCTAATCAACAATGCTGGAAGTATTTGCATTTGGACTAATTTGTCACCATTGAATGAACTTAGTAATTGTAGACAGTATCCTTTGCAGAAAGAGAGAGAGAGAGAGAGAGAGAGAGAGAGAGAGAGAGAGAGAGAGAGAGAAATATTATGGCTTCTGCCACAAAAAATATCTTCAATTCTCATAGTTTATTTAATGGTATGACTGTGTGCTCATTCACGATCAAATAATTTGGTTTCTTGCTTTAATTGGTATGCTTTTTTTTTTTTTTTTTTTTTGAAAACTTTAAATGGTGTCTTCAGCTAAGGCAAACTCCTTTTCATCTTGTGTATGTGCAAAAATATAATGTGCGCATATTTCTGTTATGTTTTAAGACATTTAAATTTTTTTAACTTAACAAATTGTAAGAATTGATTAAAAAAAATTAACAAATTTAATTTACAAATGTACTTTTATTTCATGTAAATAAACCATTTTGAGGCACTGACTTAGCAAAGTGGGTCTACATTAGAGCAGAACCCTGCTGACCTGTTTTGAAATACTTGTATACCTACTTTTCTCAAAAAAGATTTAGATATAGGTGAGTCTCGGAAAATGTTAGACCATGTCATTTACATATTTTAAAATAACTACTTGTGCTATTTCATTTGCATACTAATTTGATTGTAAATAATTTAAGAGAAATCATTTTAATTTAGGAAATTTTCTCTTCCTTGCCTAAGTATTGCAGAACAAAGGCTGTAGTACAGTTCTCTTATGAAGGACATAACTATCAGAACAAAACACAGACCAATACATCAAAGCTGCTTTTGGGGAAATCTCTTTTATTTTATTTGTTATATACAAATGACATGTTGCTTTTTTAAAACCATTTCTGCTTGTCTGTATGAATGTTCAAGCACATTTGATAGCAGTTCTACATTTTGAGCTGGAAACGGTCCAACTGTTAACTTTGTACATAATACTCCAACTTAGGATAACAAATACTGAAGTATAATGTTTTTGGAATATAAACGATGATTTACCAACATGTTTGCAATGATTGGATCTGCAGTAGTCATTGTATAGAAAATGAATTATGGAATGACGTCTAGAACATATACGCCGCCAGGAAAGATTCAGCTCATATTTCATGAATTATGGAGCTCTTCTTTCAGTTAAACCTAATCATACCTTTGTCATTCTTTTATGAAAGTCATTAATGACTTTAAAAGAAAGATTAAAAGATCTTTAAAAACTAATAGAAATAATTTAATTTGCTGGTAATAAACGTTGAGTTCACCAGCTGCATGAAGCACAACAGTTAACAGTTGGTATTTCAGACCAACCAGTTGCAAAACACATTTTTTAGTACTGACAAGGAAACTATCACTGTGTTCATACCTGTATTCGCTTGAGAGTTGATGGCATCTCATTTCTATGTGGGGCCTGTGCACCAAAAATCTGGTGTGGAGTAAAACTGCAACGCCCAAAACTGAAGCCTGAAAAGTGTGGCATGTGACCACTTGCAAGTAGCTGCTGGACATCCCTCATGAGCTCTGTGCCGGTGCTCCTTATGTATGCTATGTATAGTCCATATAGTCCACTGCCCTCTAGGGTAAACAATCCCTCCTGTACAATGCTGTGTTATTATACCTATATGTTCTTACGTATTCTCGACTCATTTTCAGGTACTTCCAGCTATACTCTGCACCCAATTTTTGCCACACATGCCCTACATAGAGCAGGGATGATGCCATCAAACTCTCAAGCAAATACAGGCATGAGCATAGTGATAGTTCCTTGTGAGTACTACAAAAATGTTCCCTGCCATCATTTTGATCGCATACTAAAGAAGGCATGACAAGCAGATTCACTTGGCTCTGACTAGCATTATGTTCACTGTATGTCTCTTATTCTGATATTCACATACCAGGTAAACAGTCTTGAAAATCTCTCTTACTTTTTAGCATACAGCTAAGACAAAATACATGAGCAACAGCTAGAGAAAGTTCAATTCAGAAAACATCAGAAGCATTTGCTGATGTTTCATTCACAATACATGGTTTAATACCACCCTATGTCATTTCAAAGTTTTGCAATAGGTAGGTTTGTTCCATTGGAAACACAAGCATAGGCATCAGACATTGTGATTTAGCTATTTTTAAGATGTGCTTATCAATGAACAACAAATACATAAATGGGCAAAATTTGAAGGAGGAAGTAACATTGTGGCTGCATCATGGAGAGAAAGTGGATCTTCGGGATGTGAAATGAAATGTGTAGTGTTTAACGCCCGCTTTTACTACATACGGCACCGCAGGCGATGACACTGATGATACATGAGATGAAGATGGAGCACCGGTGGAATGAGATGGCGGGGGAAACCGGAGGTCCCGGAGAAAACCCGCCCCAACGCCGTGTTGTCCACCACAAATCTCACTTTGCGGTCGCCTGGGATCGAACCCGGGCCGCCTTGGTGAGAGCCAAGCGGTCTAACCACTGAGCCACGGCGTGGCCGGATCTTCGGGATGATCAACTACCAATGAAGTATTGATGATTGCTCTAATAATTGTTGAGATAGTGCCATCATTTTTACTTTGAGGAGCATGTGGAGCTATCACAATCCACATCGACTACTGGGGTGGATACAACGGTTTAATGCAGCCCACCTAATTATGCATTTCGTGGACCCAGTAACAGCATATAGTAGCACTGGCGATCTCTCCAGCATTGTCTATCAAGGGGTGGCATGAGCCAGAATATAATGGATACACTTCTGCAGGGGTACCTGTGGTAACAAAGATTGCAAAATCAGAAAATTGATGAATTTCAAGAGCTTATAGAGGACATGTGAGAGATTGACTCTATGCTTTAGTGAAAATGGAAGCTTAGCTTGCAA
Source organism: Mantis religiosa (assembly GCA_030765055.1). Classification (NCBI taxonomy): domain Eukaryota; kingdom Metazoa; phylum Arthropoda; class Insecta; order Mantodea; family Mantidae; genus Mantis; species Mantis religiosa. The sequence goes on along the minus strand of CM060950.1, from coordinate 267,711,064 downwards.
ACTAGTTTAATTACATTTTAGAACAGTGAAAACGTCTGCCAGTTCATTTGACTACTGTGTATTGACTTTTTTAAATATTGGAATCAAAGGGTAGGGTGATTGTGGGAGTAATGTTAGGAGCAGTACAACTTGTCTTTGTCAGTAGACTTGTGGATTACAAGTATTTGACAGATTTATGTAATAGTTTTCAATGTAATTACAACTATTATATACATACAAATTAAAATATTTATTACATTTACCTATTAAACATGAACTAAATAATAGTTCTACTGATGATAATGCTACCGACATAGGTGCATATGCAGTACTTACATTTGAACTTAGTTTGGTTTAGTTCATGTTACTAACATAATTTTGTGTTATATTTGGATCATATTTGTGACTTATATGGTGCAATATCATAAGCATTTTTTTAACAAAGTAAAGAAGAACCGGACTACATCTCCCAATAGGTTGATTCAATTCCAGCAGGATAACCAACCTGTCCCTAACCAGATTGCAATAATAAGACAGTGGCCTCAAAAGAAGGGCTCTTCTATCTAATATGCAATGCGGCGATTTTTTTCTAATTCCTTCACACTTTAATATAATTCCTTTACTTTTTAGTGCAATTTCGTGTTGGAGGGCATTCTTTTAACGTTATTGTTTATTTACTTACTGAGTAATGTTGCCATATTGAAGAATTCAGTGCAGCCAAACTATCCTTGTTTCTCCACTGAACGTAATGTTGCCAATAGTCTTACTTGTCTCTAAATTACATCATCTAGCAGACTAACACAAAGTAGTACCTAAGTTGCACCACATAGCTAATAAACACATTGGCGGTCCCGGTCACTTTGTTCAAATCGATGAATTCAAAATAGCGGGCGCTGCAGTTAGACTTTAGAGGGTATTTGCATCCCTTCTGTTGGGGGCATATTGTAATCCGCACCTCATTCGTTTCCATGTCAATCATTCCCACGATGCACCCTCTACGACGTGCCCACGATGAAACTTGCGTCATCCTATTTTGCATTCGTCGATTTGAACGACATGGCCAGGACGGCCAGTTTTCCCCCTTGCAGTATACTTGGTGTCATTTGACATCATGCACACTTCGGGGCAGTAGCCGAACCAGTTCGATAAGGTCCGTGAGCTCATACATGTATTTCCTGCGGAGCACTCCATTATCGTCGTGTCGTAGGATTGTTTGTGCAAAGCAGAGCATGAGTAACAAAATTTGACCAAGCAATAACTTATCCTGCTCAAACCATGATCCTTTGCACACGGACTGCGTCACTTATGTCTGGGGCATTTTTGCAGTTTGGCTACATGTTTTTCATATGTTTCACATGTTGACTGCAACGCGAGAACTGGCTGGTCATCTGCTTGCGCATGTGTATATGTGCACCTTTGGACTTAGAAAATATTCTCGCATCGCACAAAAGAAAGTTTCTCCTAGATTTCTGTTACTCATTCTGTATCTTACAAATAAAGCAGAGCCACTGTCATTCAGTTAATCAACGTAAAATAACAACTTCACTAAAAATTGAGAACATCCATGTCATCGCCAATGATGTGCTCTTCATGAGAAGTGCAAGATGTAAAAGTTGAAGCTGCAGCAGTTAGTGAAGATGCAGTAGATGTTGATGGTCTAGATTTATATGCTTCCACTGTTCCTACTTTCTTTTTTCTTTTAAGAACAATATTCTATGAAGTTTATAATTGTGGCAGCATTGATTCTTTCTGCAAAGACCTGCATGAATTTTCAAAATAGCGTTCACCATTTTTCTACACATTCGATTTCTTGTTTTTATTTTCACCAGATTTAATTGTCTGAATATGCTTTCAACCTCGGCGATTGACCATGGAACCACCTTAAATAAGGCAAAACCTACTAGTTCTTTGAACGGATTTTTTCCAAAAGCATCACAATATTTGAATACCTCAGACGAAAAGTTGGCAGAATTATTGACATCCTTCAATTGTACAATGGTCAGTTTTTACCACTGCAATGCCACTTTCGTAATTGCTTCCCATTCTAATTGGGATGCTTCTATTTAAAGATTCCTTCAAATGCTTATGAAAGCATTTGAAAGTGACGGCTTATCAGAGGAGGCAAGGGAAGCTGGGCCTCACTTTTTGCAGCAGCTGCTGTCTTCGCTTTGTTTCGTTTAAAGCACCCACATAGTAACAGTTTCGTATCGGACAGTGCTAGATTTAAGGCATCGGTGAAATTGTCGAAAATGACCAAAAAAAAAATCACGTTTTCCGTTTTTTGCCTTAAAATTATGGTTAACATTTTAGTTTCAGAATCTGTAGTCAGTTACGCCCTAGTGCCACCTAAAGAGCCACTACGTCATTATTAAAATGCCCGTGTGCAGGTGGGCATGGTCATTTGCTAGCGTGTTGCAAAGAAATTTATGCAATTCTCACATTTAAATTACACGGTTTAATTCCATAGATTGTGGTAATTAGCAGAGACATCTTCTGTATGTTTGTGAAAGCTACTGAACACTTCTGCTTCTGGATTTGTATGTTGGTTCGTAATTTTGAAAGTGAAATTCCACATGTAGTGCTTGTGATTGCGAAATTTTGTTTACATACAAGTGAGAGCCGTGGATAGCGGCTTATATTAAGATAATATGGTGTAGAACAGGAATAAAGCCTGATTTAATATTATATTGCTTTTTCTCTGCAACCGTATATGCTTCATACCAGGTTAGGTTAGGCATATGTATATCTACATTGGCTATTTGAAAGCAAGATGTAATAAAACTTTAAGGTTTGCTGGTCATAATAGTAAGTAATGATAATAGAATGCTCTGCTTGAAGTAAATGTTATTACAAAACATATAGCCGTAGAGTTACCATTGATTCCAGTAGGTCACCTTTTGCTGTAAAAGGAAGAATTTCTGGGCATTGCTTAGCATTGCATTGCATTGCATTGCATGCAAAAGATTTGTATGACCATGGGTATGAATTGCATGAACTATTCTACTTACAGTTCCCATCTCATAGACAAAAATAAAGAGATTAGTACTCTATTGGAGAGTTGCACCGAAGGAAAAACACAGACTGTTAATTAAAATTTTGCATAGTGTGATATGGAGTAAATGTTGCAAAGAAGTTTTTGTATCAAGAAAGAAATTGCAGTGATTGCAGCTGTTAATTGAATTTAATATGGGTTATAAAGCTAAACTAAATGGTAAAGGAAAAGATGCAGAAACCAAAATTAGACCTGTTAGCAAGAAAATTAGTAATGTTAGGAATAGGTGAAAGCTAAAACAAAGTGCTCAAAGTTCATTGAGCACATATATCTGCTAGGAAGTAGTTAAAAGTGACTAAATTAAAAGAAGATAATAAAATAGCTGAGTGGTCTTTATATAGTGTAGGAGGGTTTTAAAACAGAAAAAACCTTTTAACTAGTTTGTTCTTCATGTCCAATTTTTAGACTTTATTAATACTCCAGACACTGAATGAATTGCTTTAAGTTTTGCATATATGTATATTCCTAGATAAGTGTTCAATAAAAGTTGGTTATCATTATAGCTATATATGAAACAATACTGATTGGTGCTGAAAAAATTCGAGAAAATTCTGTTATAGGCCTTAAATTGTTATAGTCCTTAAATTTTCTCCTCCAGAACAATTAGACATAGGCAAATGAGCATATACTGTTTTGTATTTATTATCTAAAGGAACCAGAATTCAAAGTTTCAATCAATTATAACAAAAATTATAAAGAATGTAACATTTTATATAAAGAAATTCCATAAAACATTTTTTTTTTTTTTTTTTTTTTTTTTTTTTTTTTTTTTTGTAAAATGCTGTTGTCGCTAGAAAAATCATTTAAAAAAGAACCAAAGGTAACCAAATTAAAGAGAAAGAAGGTAATAAGATAGGTGTAAGCCCTGCATGTGATGCATGGGGATTTCAAAGTAAACAAAATAGTTTAATTTCTATCTAAATCTTTAAATTCATTTTTCTCCACTTTCAATTTTTCAACATTTTTGTATCTTCAAAATGCTCCAAATTCTGCAAATTTCAAGGAATTTGTAGGAAACTTTGCATACATATTCCTAAATGTTTAATAAAGTTGGTGTTTTTGTTGTATATTGAGAAATTTACTTATTATTTAATTGTAAATCTCAAAATTGCAAAACTTTAAGGAAAATGTTATATATGCACACATACAATTTTTTTCTCCAAAACTACTTGACACACACTTAAAAATTATACCAACTTTTATAACCGATGTACATAGAAATCTGAATCTAATAAGTTAGAAGGATGAAATTTGGAAGCTTAAATAGATTCCCTTTACTAAATGACACTAATGACAAACTTTCAAGCAGTTCTGATGTAAACTATGGATTTTAGCATTTTTCACAGATGCCTTCCCTTAAGCAAAACCGTGAATGCTTAACGTAAAGAATCCGAGGTGCACGTCATATATGAGTAATATCATTGCTCTGTGCCACAGAGGCACCGCGCATTTGAGCCTCCTTCAAGCGTGTGGTTGCCATGGTAACCATTACGTCACTGCTGCGGTAAGGAGAGGAAAGTCTGTTGCCTGGCAGCGTAGCGCTGTTTTCCATGCTGCAGGAGGCCACTTTATCCGGTGCTTCCTCTTGGATTTTTCTTGTAATGTGTGCAGTGAATATGGATGAAGACTAACCTGGCACCGCACTCATGTCATGCTTTTGAGTGAAGACATCATTTCTTCTTTGCAAGAGCTTTGGTTTTCGAGAAGTAAAATCGAACAACATGAAATTTTGAAGAAAGGACGTCCAACACCGATGTTACACGTGCATTTCAAATTTCATGGTATGAGCAGCACAAGTGGTTATGTGGTAGCTCTGCAAAAGGTAAATTATTTTGCTGACCATGTTTGCTCTTGAGCACAAAAAAAGTCTATATGGTCCTGTAAAAAACTGAAGCTGCTGACAGTGAAGTAAACTAGGTTATTAATAACAACTAAACACTAGTAACACAACTTCACTTATCTTATATAAATCCTGGGGACCGGTTTCAAAGCAAACATCTGCTTTATCCTCAGCCACTCAGCTTGACATCCACCCACTAACTGACTGACTGACCTTGACCACTACCGGAGTTTGAAGGATAGCTCCTTATCTAACTGCCATCTACCGGGGACAACACAAACTTATTGATGATGTCTATAGGAGGGATATCAAAATTCATTACGCGATCCTTATTTTTCAAAATAAATATCTTCTCCCAAACCATTAAATCTATCGGTTCCTTCAATTGTTTCAATAATTTAACTTCTGGATTTACTTCATGGTTATATGACCAAAAATGATCAGCCACTGCCGATTTCTCGGTCTGTTTATATTTAATATTTCTAAAATGTTCTTTCGCTCTGGTTTCTAAATTACGCTTGGTTCTACCAATAAGATCTATATTGGTGGCGGCGGCGGCGGTGGCTGTGGCGGTGGTGGTGGTGGTTAATGGAAAACCATAGTTTGCTTACATTAAAGTGAAGCTGATATTGCATACATGGACATATTAGGTATACATGGCCATCTGTAATTCAACTTAAGTTATTAACCAAAGCAGGCCATATAGATAGATGATGTAACAAATGCTTAGGTTTATTGAAATCCCAAATTGTGACGTAGGACCAATCAGAATTAAGTATTGCGGTGGCTTAGCAACAAAAACAGAAAAAAGAACCAAGGATTTTATTCTTAAATTTTTTTTCTGGCTTTCACTCTCGAAGAGGGTAGACGCGTTTTTGGTAAAAGACTTCTTGAAACTAGGAGAAATTATTGGAGTTCATCATTTATGAACGTTTAGTAAACGTTTAAAATATACATCGAATACGCCACGCTATGATAAATAATTTAAGTAAAAACCCGTTGCATCATTTATAAATAAAAGGAGAAAATATATAGTAAAGGGCTATATACATCAGTGGAAAAAGTGGCATGTAAAGAAGAAAATGATGTCGAGAAATATAATTCCAAGGAAAGTCAAAAGGTATTAATTATTTTATTCCATAGTTGCCCAAAAGTGAAATACCTTTTGTATCGATACCACGCCTGAGAAGTTTCACATCTCATCGCTCGCCGCAGCTGCCGGTGAGAGGATTTATAGAAATCTTCGAAAACATCATCTTCACGGCTTTTAGACGAAAGGTTCATCGCTTCTACATCAAGTTAATGGCTTCTACAAGCATCGCCACACCGAAACTTTTGCACGTGTGGGGCGTAGACCTCACGACGGGGCGAATCCTTCAGATGTCACCGCATCGTGTGATATAAATCCAAACCACAAGGTGGGGAACCGCTCCAAAAGCAAAAGAATTGAGATTTTCCAAAATCAGCTTCCTGGCCTCTCCAGAATTTAGACCCACGAACCGCCACTGTTAAAACAGCAAGAAGGGACCGTTTGTTCAACGTTTCAATGTTATCAGGCAATCTGCTGTTTGATGAGAAATAAAAATTTGATAGCGTTTTCTAACAGTTTTTCTTTTTCTGTTATTTCATGTTTAGGTAATTTTTGTAAGTATCTAAGTTGTCTACCTAGTCCCACAAAAGTTCGCATTGCTCTTATTTTGTTGTATACTGTATTAAGAACATTGTTGCGAAACTACCTTGATTATCACATGTTTATCTCGTATATTATTTGTACACTTTTCTTCAAATCATCACTTTGAAACCGCAGCGTGAAAGAAATCCCAATCATTTGTAATCTGCATGCGGACTTGACTACGTGATCATGGAGACAATGATTGTTGCATTAACGAGGTACAACCTGCATTTCGTCAATTTAGCAATTTTGTTGCTAGTGCTTTAAGAGGAACCGCTGATTTTGGTTAAAAAGTATGTGAAATCGCCTATAGCTAGCCTGCCGAATTAACCGATAATGCCGCTCAATTATGCTTGCCCTAATATCTGATAATGTGACGGTCGCAGCAAGGTTAAGTGGTAACTGGATTGTGTTCGTCTTGTTGGTGGGAAGTGTAGGGATCACAGCAGGCACGTATTCAGAAGTCAATTTCCGGGGGGGTCCAAAAATCTACGTTGAATTATTTGCTTTTAATAATTAATCAGGGATGTATTTTTATCACGTTAGTAAAACTAAAAACAGATGTAATATATTACATTCACATTACTTTCTCCACCCAATCTTCTACAAATTGTTCTCAGAAAAGCTTGTTTTTGTCTTGTTTCTTTGGATAAAGTCTATAGAAAGACCTTTAATTGCACACTTTTGTTCTTATACCTGGGATAAAGTGATATAAGCAGCAATCAGATATTTAAACACGAACCACTAATTGATGCATTTGAAGTATTAGTTCTCCTTGAATGAAAAAGGGAATAGGATCTTAAAAGTTAAAAATTGCATACCTTTAAGTAAGTATCTGAGAATTTTAATCACTAACAAATAATATATCGGAATTAGTTAACTTTGCAATACATTATTATAATTGACATTATTTGTGTATTTTAACGAGTTACTTGTGCAGTAACTTTTCGTTTATCTGTTAGGTTTAGAATAGTTATACAGACTTCACTTCCAGTAAGCAAACTTCAGGGTTTATCCTCAGAAAATTCACAATAGGCATTCTATTTGTTATGCAGCTATCTTAAATATGTAGTGTTTAAATTCAAATTATTGAAGCCATTTTCGGACGATTTTATTGAAAGTCTTCGTTTCGCATCCTTGAAAGATAACAAAATTAAATCCTACATTTTATATTCCTCCAATATTTGGGTTCTGGAGCGCGCGCGCAGACATTTATTTTTAAGTTTTTTCCCCCTGTTCTGGTGTCCTCAAAACTTGCATTCCTGATGCCATCTCAATATCAACTTTTTAAATAGAATGTAACACGTTTGTGCTTACTAAGCACGTGGTAGAGGCAATAAACATTGATCCCGTACTCCCGTACACTGACATGAGTCTCTCTGGTTCTCACAATTTCGCAACTCATATAAAGCACGATTGCTCCATTACGTATCGTCATCAGGCAAACTGTTTGGTTATAAATGATTTCAACTGGAGCCCGCCTCCATAGTTTGGTGGTAGCGTGTCTGACTCCCAGTGAAGAGATCTTGGCCAACCTTGCCGCGTACGGGGAAGGAGGGTTTACCTCCACCCACTGTCTGCGAATATAAGACGCAACGTTCCATTATGTAGAGAGAGCAAGAAAAAGTGCAATGCTTTCATGAGGAGGTGGGGTGAAGTGAAAAAAATCCACCTTTGCTCATATGAGCACAAGTTGGGCACCGCAGAAGCGATTTCCAATCAAGATCAAGATAGTTTTCTCAATAGGACTTTTTACAGGGTATTCCCTTATCTTAATAAGACGATTGTCGGGTAGATCTTATATTCTAGTCGCTCTAGACTGATGCGATGGCATCACCCGTTTCATTTACTGCCCAATATGATTATCCAATTAAAGGACGTTAAAGTATTAAATTCATAAATAAAATACTAGGTTTCTTATGAAATTATGCAACGAGCAATTTTGAGACTGTTAAATGTGCATAACAATTGTTATATAGGATGAGATGTTTCGAAAATAGCTGATACGAGGGAAGTAAAAATTGCGGGAGTTGCGTATTTTATGAGCTCCACGTTTTCTTTTAACCTGATGTTTTTATCTATGATAACCTGGTTTCTTAGTTAAATAATCATGGAAATTAAAGAGGTGTTTATAGCCTTTTCCCCCAAAATTCAAAATTGTCGTGTCTCAAACATGCAGCATTTTAATCGTAATCAATAGACATGTTTCTGAGAATCGAAAATTGACGAAAGTTCTTCCATCCAAAAGAAAACATTCACTCACTTTAGTCAACGACCCTTGTTTCAGTTTAAATAACTCAGTTCTGAAGACAGTCCTGAGGGCAAGCAAGAGGTGCACAGTCGGGAACAAAAGAAAAAGTCACAGTTTCAAATTTATTTGATCATTTAGTCATTTGTTGCTAATATTTTTCTCAGAAATGTTTATTTCTTGTGAAACTATTTATTATTATTTTTTTATAAAATTACTTATTAAGATTTTAGTTAATTGATGGAAATTAATCATTTCTTCACACTAGCCGTACATAGGCTAAGGTTTATCATAGAGTCAACATGAAAAATTCAATGCCACGGCCGGGATTTGAACCACGGATCTCCTGATTTCCGTCCAGTCGCTCTTACCCATTGAGTTACCATGGCCAACTTGCTATCATGACATTCAATTCTTCATTTGACTAGTATATTTCCCCGGTAAACCACTAGGGGCTCTCGCATTCCAGATACACCATTTGTGGCGACTTACAATTGTAAATACTTGCATTGTAAGTACTACCGTGATGAAGCCTCGCTTCATCAGGCCTCATCACAGTAATACTTACAATGCAAGTATTTACAATGGTAAGTCGCCACAAACGGTGTATCTCGGATGCGAGAGCCTCTAGTGTCTTACCGAGGAAATATACGAGTCAAATGGAGTAACAGCGAGCGGACGAAAACCAGGAGATCCTTGGTTCAAATCCCGGCCGTGGCATTGAATTTTTCATATTGACTCTATCTACTTATTAAGAGTTTTCATTGCACTAGGCGGCCTTGTTTTGTATAGTGAATAGAGACGTTAAGAAGAGAAACTTAAATAAACTTTTTCAATTCATTTTAAACTTAGTTTTATTTCAACTATTTATTTATTAAAGGTTCGGAATGACAATTCATTTTGGGGGGGGGGGGTTCCGCACCCCCTGGACCCCCCCTTAAATACGTCCCTGGATCACAGTACGCAGGAATGGACAGATCGAAATTCAATCCAGTGCTGTTAACACCCAGCGTTTCAGTATTGATTGTAAGCAGGGTACAATGGCACAAAAAATTGTCTTTCGCAAATGATGCAAAAAAGAAAGTTCGCTTTAAACAGCATGAACAAGAGAGCTCTCAACATCCACGTGTCAGAACAAGTGCATAAAGCGAGAATTACGTCAGGGAAGGGGACATGTAATATTTCTGGATTACTCTCCAACTCGTAAGCAGATGAATTCGGTGCAGCCTTTTCATTACCTACAATTACTAGTGTTGCACATACAGTGTGTCTCGATATGGTGGCGGCGGGATGTGGTATATGCTTCCTCGTCCTGCTGTCTATAATGTACGGGAGAGCGATTATTGGGGATGAACAGAAATTATGAAAATTGCATGACCTATGCCTGTAAATGAAGATATCTTCCGCAGATTCCAGAAATGTGCCTTTGAAGATGGATCCACCAATAACATTGTTAGTACTCATTGTGCACATATTGCCTACCACTAATAAATAACGTGGGAGATTTGGAATGGAACCCTGCCCCCAATGTAAATAGTTTGTGGAGCCCGAATATGCGCGGACATACCACAACGTACCAAGAGCGCATATGCTGCATCGGTCAGTCCCGCCATAGGAGGACACTTCTGATAGTAGGTATGCATGTTGCAAATATGGGTTCTATCAAATTCTTTGCCTTACTATGACCTTCACTTCACCCGTAATTAGCATTCTGAAAATTGGCCAACCCTAGTACAGTACAGCATTAATAACTTCGCACTAATAACGACATATAATGTTTAGCTAACCAAATCGATGTTGAGAACTGATAAATCGCTTCCGAAGCTATTTTGCTAAACAAGCCAGATATCTATGTGCATTTCATATGTTGAGCAGAGCCTGCCAACCCAACTGCCAGCCTCACGCCCACATTCGTAAGTTAAGAGGTGGGCCATCATCCAACCGATACGGGTAGATGTCAATTTTAAAGAGTTTGTTTTAATTTGATTTTAGTTTACTTAAGTAGTTTAAATAAAAATTGATCTCTCCTGTATTTCACAAACTTTAAATTCCATAAATAATAAAAATTATTAAATTTACGCTTTTTATCCATGCATCTCGGCACCCCTAGCCGAAAGCTTGACTTTCTTGACAAGGGCCGTTTTACCTATCGTAGGCTCCTCAATTTCCACACGATACTGAGTGGGCACCGGTCCTATACCCGGGACTTAAAATACGCACCCGTAGGGGTGGGGTCGATCCTGGGCCGCATTCCGTGGCAGGGAACCAGAGCATGACGCCTTAGCCCACTACGCCATTGTGCAGGACTTCTTGAGAGAATTCCAGACACCAAATCCTATGTTCCTGTTCCTGCATTCTGGAGTTGAAGATCTTACCAGAAAGCTAATGGAAATGTTCATTAAACCAAGCATGCTGGAAGGTGCTAACTACACACAAACAGATGTTGAAAATGTGGACTACTGTGTGAAGCTGCAACGAGTTAAGATTGGACCAGTTGCAAGACTATTTCTCAATAAAACGTGTATTAAGAATACTGATGTGGACAGCTACCGTCCACAGGCAAAAAACTGACTAGACGAGATTATCAGGAAAATTTTTGAGAGGAACACCCTGATGTATAAATTTGTCAGAGCATCGACTTGTCTTGATCCCCAAAAGAGTGCAAGAGTGACTTTGAAATATGAATGCGCTGGAGCCGGTTTTCTCTGGGATCTCCAGTTTCCCCCGCCATCTCATGTTTCACCGGTGTTACCGCCTGCGGTGCTGCATGTAGTAAACTCGGGCGTTAAACACTACACACACATTGAAATATGCCTAGGAATGCTTTTGTCAATCATGTAACCACTTTAGTCTGATCGAGCCATCATTCGGTTTGATCGGTTTGTCTCGTGTAGACCAGGGGATCTCCGGGGTTAGCGTCTCGGTGCCATTTAAACGAAAAAGTGCTCATATTGTCTATACTCCTCGGTTACATTGAGAATAGGGTTATTATTCTTAAAGGCGAAATGAAATATCTTCTCTGAAAACCATAGTAGCTGAAGGAACCGATTGCAAATTACAAGTTAGCAACCGTATTATTTTACTATTCTCTGGACCCCTGCAATCTGAAACTGGGTAAGGAGTTGCAGTATTCTTCACGTTTAGATGTGATTCCCTAACAGTGTGTCCTTCAAGCGTCGGAGTGCTGCCAAGACCGCGAACTCTACGCCTTGAGACTACAAAATTCCCTAGGAAGCGTGGCGATAAGACCTCGGCGTGGCAGTATTTCCGTAGAAATTATATAAAAAAGATGCGTTTCTATCAAAAGATGATTGTTTTGTTTGCAGCTAAGCTATGAAAATGTTGAAATGAGAAAAGATAATTATAGGTTATAATTCACTATTTACGACGACAACTCTTGAAGGCTTCAACACCATATTGATATATAGTGATATCGCGAGCAGTAGTTCCGTGTTATAGGTCATTAAACATTTGCTCTCGAGGAGGTTGGGAAAATGTATTTATACGAAACCAGCAATTGCTTGGAATTATTTATAGCGTAATGTTTGCTTTCACTTACACTGTCTATTGGGTGGTTTAATTGTTGTACTAAGATAAGTCGTTATTTGATAGGGTTGAAATTCAGTTCTCTTCGGATAATGCGAGAAAAAGAGAAAAGGTGGATGCTGATGTTACATTCACAACGACTTTCTCTACTTACTTTTCTACAAGCAATTCTCATGGGTTTTTCAACTAGTTCTTAACAGCAGGTAAAGCAAACCACATTTTAAAAGGCAGGGCGGTTTAAATTCCATGCTTATGGCTACAATATAAGGAATTTCAATTTCTCAAAAATATTTTGAAAAAATTCAAAGCAATTATAAGGAAAATATCGAAAATTTGCTTTATACACACACGAACATATGAAATTTTGTGCTTTAAAACAAGATCTAGATTTTGAGTAGCAAAATTGTTTCTGTCTTGCTGTTTTATCAATTATGCAAAGGTAATTCAGAATGAAAAGGACTCCAAAGACTATTCCGAATTTATTCCAGAATATACATTTTATTTGTATTTAACTGTCTTAAATATAAATAGTTGGCACAATTTTTAGGAAATAAAAAATTAATAACATGTAAGAGGAGAGTATTTTCTTGAAAATCGTATTGTATCCTTAAAGGACAGAACGTAAACATAGTTTGGTATTGAACCGACGTTCTGGAGTCATGCTGTTACACACACACGCACACACACACACACACACACACACACACACACACACACACACACACACACACACACACACACACACACACACACACACACACACACACACACACGAGTAAACTTACATTCGAGAACGGCTTTGGGGAGGATTCAGGAAGGTCCACAGTTTAAATTTTGCGTTAAATTTTATATTGAATTTTTGGGTGGAATGTAATATTTCTACTTACCATGTGTTAGTAAAAGGAAATTAAAAGTCCATAGAGTACGCAGGGACCCAAGTGTGAGCACATACCTAGTATAAACATTATATTTTATTAAGAGAGTGCATACTAGCTTGCGCAGTATTTCTTTCCAGAAGCAAATGAAACAGTAGTTCTACGTTTAAACAATAACCAGAATGGCTGGCCCCGTAGCTCAGCCGGTAGAGCACCTGCCTGCCGTGCTAGGGGTCCCGGGTTCGATTCCTGGCCAAGTTAATTCCCCATCTTCCCCTGTATAAATGTGTGAATGTGTGCGTGATCTAATGATTAAAACCCAACGAATACGATTGAACAGTATGTTCCAAAGGAGAACGGCCGCCGATATGACCATTGTAGTTAAAGGCGGGGACAAGTAAAAAAAAAAAAATAAATAATAATAATAATAATAATAATAATAATAATAATAATAATAATAATAATAATAATAATAATAATAATAACCATAGCGAAGCTATGTGGAAATTGCTCAAATGCGTGAGTTAGAATGCTTGGATAGACGAAAGCAAGATTATAATTAAAGAGTTTCCTGCAAAAAGTCCCTAAATTTAAATTGACTCTAATTCAGTTCAAGTTCTTGACATCATCTTGAAAACTCACTGTAAGATATGCCTTGATTAAGAGAATATCAATTTAACGATGTAAAACACAAATATAAATAATTCACTTTCAGTATATCAACTGATAAGTGACAGCTTTAATACTCTCAAATTAAGGAAATCAGGGGTTGAATTTGAAAGGGTATGCACGTTATCTGTTGAAAGTTGACAGTTTGGATTTCTGTTTTATTTGTCAAATGCTTCGCAACATATTATTTAAAGGCTGCATCTATGTTTTTTTTAAAAAAAAGTATATTTAACAGGAGTAGGTGATTATTTAAATCGTATGTACAGAAAAAAGTAAATATATTTTTTTACATTCAGCTGATATTGATTGATGAAGGTATGCGAAAAAAATCTTATCGCTGATAGCAATAGCTTACCGAAGAAGGAAGTGTTTTAATTGTACCAAACTACGACCTGACACATTTAATGAAACCCAGTAAGACGAATTTATATTCAGTACAACAAAAGTATAGTTTGTATTTGTAATGTGCGTACTCTAGCTTCAAGTCTTACAAGATAAATACCCCCTTAACTGAAGTAGCTTGCATACGCTTCAGGTTGAATCGGCATTCCCTTTGGTTTTCCACTTTCGTGGCCATGAAGGAAGAAGTAGGAGCATATGTTAATACCTGATAAGTACTATTTCTCAGGCCTGCTTTAGAATGTCGTACTGATTTCACTGAAGCAAATTAATTGACCTATAAAGTTTAGTCAAGACACAGTCAGCACCTGATGTAATTACACAAACAGAATGTCAGCAGCGACATTAAATTACAGTCTTAGTTTCACACAAAATGTTATATGTTATTTCGTACAATATATATTATATACAATATTATATATATACATATATATAGAGAGAGAGAGAGAGAGAGAGAGAGAGAGAGAGAGAGAGAGAGAGAGAGAGAGAGAGAGAGAGAGAGACGTTTGTTAGTCTCACAAGAACTCGAGAATGGCTGAACCGAATTGCCTAATTTTGGTTTTGAAATATTTGTACAGGTCCAAGGACGGTTTAAAAGGTGAGAGAGAAATCCTGAAGTGATTATGGATCGGGTTATTAACTAAATATAGAAGGCAACACGCAAACTTACACGGAACATATGCACCTTATTTTATTTTCGACCAACGAAAGCATTATAAAGTAGATAGAAATATATTCAACTCCTTGCCAAAGTCTTCAAGGTTATTTCACTTACCATATTTTATTAAATAACGTTTATCGTTTGATATCAAGACTGAAAAAATTTTTATGTAGCATGATGACATACTTTCCGAAGACTAGACACAATACTAATTTCTGAACGCACTGTAACACCATAAATATTTCACCACAGACAGTTGTCAAATATTGGTGAATCCTTGGATACCTTCTTTATAATTTGTGTTTCGGAATTCATGAATGTGAATTGACACAAAATTAATTTAATTCCTTTGTAACATTCGCGGACACTCTTTTTACTTAGGTCGTAGAAGTCAGTCAAATATGCGACGAGCTAAATCACATTCTGACCGCACTGATTAGGAACGAGACGTAGATAATGCTAATAGTCGTTTTAGTATGTCAGAATTGCGATCTAGAGTACCTGTTTCTTCCGAGGAAGTTGTTTTCATACAAATCAGTTGCCAGAGGAATACGTAGTTAGTTATCCCACGTAGTTTTTAAATTCATTAGAATTGCTTGGACCTCACATCACAATTTTAAAATTATAAGTAAAATCAGTTGTGATCATGCTGCGTAACATTAGCAAATCACAACTGTACAGTGAAACGAGACAAATGTGAAAAAGCTAATTTATAACGTCAATGAGGCAACAATCATCAAGGGAAAGTACAAAGAAGCGAATATTCTGAACCGGTATATTCCGATGATTCCAACGGATTTACCTTATCATTTTAAGCGTCTATAATTCCCCCTCCGTGTGACCTTTGCGCAGACGATGAATAAATAGCAAGGCAGTCGTTGGAAGTCTGTGCAATCAACTTGGAATTTCCCTGTTTTTCTTATGGACAGTTATACGTTAGGTGTTCGCGCGTCGGAAAACCATCTTTTTATATTTACGCACTACAAAAAATATTGCCTATCAGGAAGCTTTAAATTGATTAACTTAATTGTAATGTTTGTATTTAAACTTCACCCCAATTGCACATTAAAAAACTGAATAATCCGAATTTGTTTTAATTATATAGCTAACTTCAGACAACTACTACTACTACTACTACTACTAATAATAATAATAATAATAATAATAATAATAATAATAATAATAATAATAATAATAATAATAATAATAATAATAATAATAATAACAATAATAATAAATAGTAATGGTGATAATTTTGATGATAGTGATGATGTCGCGTACGCTTTGGTGATTTGGAGAATCGTTATTTTGAATTTCGAAATAGGATTTTGGCAGTATGACGTTTCCCTATTAAATGTTATTACTATTTCCTGGTTTAAAGTCGTTAAACTTGACAGTGGACCTAGGGACGAGAAATCCTCAGTTGGTCAATTCACGGCGCAACAGCTGCACGGTTATGCCGTTGTTAGCAGTTCGGGACACTGAAACTAGCAACAGTAAAGTTAAAACCAGCGTGTCTTGTGGTTTTTGGACGGGCATGGTGGTTGGAATATTCAAGAACATTGGTAGGGTTATGCTGATCTAATATGAAAAGGTCCCGGTTTCATTGATTGGGCCCCCTTCTCTCTGGACAATTGTTCATACTTATAGCCACAGTTTTGGCTAGATGCGGACCAGTCCAACTGGAATTCTTCTGGAGGGGTTGCGCTTGCTGTCCGTCATCTTCTCATTACGTACGGAGCGTATCACCAAAGATAATGCTCCGCATTGGGCTCAGTGTAATTATGTAAGTTTTACTGGTATTCGAAATGTTTTAGCCTGGACAGGGTTCTGATGTAACGGGGTGCTGGACGTAGAGTACGCGCAAGATAAGTTGAGCGCTGGATTTACGGTGTGGTGCGGGCAGAGGGGAAGAAGCGAGAGCTGGCACTCGTTTGTTTCTGCAGTGTGGCCAAGCTTTAAAAACAGTTCAGCAAAATAGCGTGTAAGATAACCGAAGATATCACAAGTAACATTGCATCTTCTGAAAACACTCCTTAGTTTTGCCCACGCCAGCTCAATTGCACTCAGATCATAGTTATACGGAGGTAGACGAATATTAATGTGTCCCCTTTCGAGAGCCATAACATCCACAACTGTTCATACAAATTTAAATAATCTTCAAGTAAATGTTGATGTATATTACAACCAAACTCGTCACAAAGATAAACTGGCAATTTGAGCGCACCAAACGGGCCTTTATGAATGAAGCTTTAACTACAAAGGAATAATGTTATATAATAAACTTCCAGATTCATTTAAACAAGCTGCATCATTAAAA
This sequence comes from Mantis religiosa, assembly GCA_030765055.1. Lineage (NCBI taxonomy): Eukaryota > Metazoa > Arthropoda > Insecta > Mantodea > Mantidae > Mantis > Mantis religiosa. Next base: position 267,693,803 of record CM060950.1, on the reverse strand, counting down.
AAATTTAAGAATAAGGTTAAGAAATTTTTGCATGCACACTGTTTTTTGTACGGTTAATGAATTTTTAGAACTATAACCATGTAAATGAGCACTGGGAGCGTAGTACATTCACAAACCTGTAATATTCATATTATGGCATTCCTTGTAAATCAGTCTATGCAAATACCATATGAAACCATAAAAAGCTGCATACTGTGTATATTGTATGTAATCAATTTGATATACTGTATTGATACATTTTGATGTGTTTCATAACATGTATATGTTGACAAGGATGAACTAAAATTCTAATTCTAACATACAATTGTTGTAAACTTGTTAGCTAATTAACCTCAAAATTGATCAAAATGAAATATGGCGGACATAAAGCTTAGCGTATTAGCCACTAGATGTCAGTGTATAGCGCATTTCAACTTTCAAAGTTGTCATTTATGATTACGGAGTTAAACGAAACTTACCGAATGAGGACTTGGAACCCGATTGCTCTTCTTATCGCACGCATATAGTAAGTAATAAGGGCTTGGTAACACCTGGCATAATGAACCTGGGTGTTTCTTCTCCCCTGTGCCATCCTTGCTCTATCATCCTAATTCCCGCTACACACTCCCAGTCGTCATTCCACCCCTGGGGTGCGACAAGTGGTGGAGGCGCCTATCTCCCGTATTTATTTTTGTTGGTTCTCTCTTCTGTCAACTACAGAAATATGTCAAATAGTAGGAGGCGCCGATCTCCCATATTTATTTTTGCCTAGATTTGGTGCGGTCCTGGTCCTCTCTTCTTAAAACCCTTTAAGTACTACAGAAATATATGCGGGAGGCGCCGAACTCCCGTATGTATTTTTGCGAAGAGTTGGTATGATCCCGGTCCTTTGTTCTAAAAACTCTTTAATTACTACGGTAATATGTCAAGTGGTTGAGGCGCCGCTCTCTGCTCCTTTTCTTGCCAGAGATGTGGTTTCGACCTCTGTACCTCAGACCTGCATTGGTAAATGAACCAAAATTTATTCTAAAATGTCATATTGTTCAATTCTACCCTCATTCCCCTTTCATTATTTTGCTTAACGCACCCACCCTCGCTATCTTTAAAGGTTTTGCAGGGTTTGCATAATTATGTTTGATGTATATATTCTAATGTTAAGCCCACAGCTGTTGTCACATTACTTCAATGAATTAATAAATTTTTCTTGCAGCTATGTGCTTTCAGGTGGTCTTTCAAAGTTCTTTAATGTTACTGAACTTAAAGATTTAAGGCAATGTTACCCATAACACTGCTTTATATATTATGCGTGACTGTTTTTAAGATATTTTAAAGGTGATATTCAATTTGTATAGTAATTAAGATATATACCAACACAGTACAATTAATGAAGCCACTTTGAACAGTGTTTGAATTTTTAAAATTTGGCAACATAGATACAAATTATCAGTTACATTGATTGTGAAGTATTGTTTCTGGTTTCAGTAAAACATATTTTTGGAGGTTTTGTTTCAAGATATTATGTTCGGTCATCTTGTATCCGTCTGTATCCCCTTAAGGCATTACGTTTTATGCTGGTCACCCCATAGTGATAATTATCGACGGTATGGCGTACTGTCCTATGTCACTGAGGCCCGGTTGCATAAAAGATAATCTAAGTTGAAGCATACGAAAATGATCTTCAGTCAAGCTGAACTTAGAAGTTCAGTTGTATAAAAATTGATCTAAGTTCATGGCCTCTTGATCTAAGATCAAATCTAACTGGTGAATTTTCTCCAGTTAACTTGTTTGAACTTATATCAGCAGAACTGCAGAATTTACACAATAGTTCCTAAGAAGAAATAAGTAGTGCAGCTTTAAATAAAATGGTAAGTAATGCATTTTTGTGGTTACTTGGATAAACAATTATCCGTTTATTTCACAAATGTCTGTTAATGATGCATTGTTTGTGTTCATAACTTATACATTTTTATTATTTTCAGATTACTCTGATATCTCTGATGATGAGAATTATCAATTTGAAAGGGCTCCTCGTGTTTTCCAACATAGAGGAAATCCCATCATAGAACTTAATGACACAGAATTCAAAATGAGATTTCGACTATCCAAGCATGTAGTTGAAGAACTGGAGCATAGACTACATGCACAGTTAAGAACACAAACCCTGAGGAATTATGCACTCAATCCAATATTTATGATCCTGCTCACATTACGGTTCTATGCAACTGGAAGCTTCCAAATGGTGATTGGGGATATATTTAATATAAATAAAGGAACGGCGTGTAGAACAATCCATAGAGTTACAAGGGATATTGCAGCTTTAAGACCTCATTTCATCAGGATGCCTATGGAAGAGGGTAAAATAAGAAGGGTTATGCGAGAGTTCCATAATATACGTAATTTCCCAGGAGTTTTAGGTACAATAGACTGCACACATATCCAAATTATATCACATGGTGGGAATAATGCCGAGATTTACAGAAATCGCCATGGTTGGTTTTCTTTAAATGTTCAAGCTATATGTGACTCAAAACTTCGATTCCTGAATGTTGTTGCTAGGTGGCCAAGTTCAGCACACGATAGCAATATTTTTAGAAATTCTAGAATTCATGCACAGTTTGAAGCTGAAGAATTTCCCCGAGGTGTGCTCCTAGGGGACAGTGCTTATCGCTGCTGTCATTACTTACACCTACATTGCACGAAGAAACTCCTGCAGAACGAGCATATAACAGGCCTCACAGACAAACAAGATCTGTTATTGAAAGGTGTTTTGGTGTTGCCAAAAGAGGATTCCCATGCTTAAGAATGAAATTAGCTGTGAAATTACTTCGAGTTCCTCCCATAATAATAGTAACATTTGTATTACATACCTTGGCCATTAATGCAGATGCCAACATTCCTGACGTAGACGATGCTGTTTACAGGGGAAGGAGAGTGTATCAAGAACTGCCTATACCTGATTTAAATCAAAGAGATAGAAGGGAAAACACAGCACTGAGAACTGCACTAATTAACAACACATTCAGGTAATCACTATTTAATTTTAATTTACATAACCTTACTTTTCACTTCTTTAAATTTAATTTTTTTCTGTTCTACCTCTACTTGCAACTGTAATACTGTCATTCTTAGTTCCTGTTCTCTTCTAGCAAATCTCATGTTTTGTTCGTGTTCTTTTTTCAAACATTCCAGCCTCTTATAAAATTGTTCCCTAACGTCTTCCTTCCGTTTCTTTACAGTATATGAAGACCGGGGTATAGTTGCAGCTGAAGGACCTGGTTCAATCAGCTGCACCATTTCCGAGGAATTCTCGGACCTGCAGACGTCCACGACCTCCAGTTGGACATCACTGAAGTCCACTTGGGGTGAACACATGACATCCACAGCCACTTCTGCAACTTCCTCGCTGTGGAAACCCACGTCGTCAAAGTCGCAGCTAATGGGATGAAACTGCGACTTCAGTGCTGCAATTAGCTTGTGTCCAGTTTCGTCTAAGGAAGACGGCACAAGCATACCTCCGCCTGTTTTATGTGTCTGAACTTTGCCATCAGCTTTCATTTTTGTCCGCTTTTTAATATTCTCGTAACATAGTTTTAATGCTTTCTGGTCACGTGCAACGCAACTTCTAGAATTAAATTCTGCTGGATAGAGTCAACATGAAAAATTCAATGCCATGGCCGGGATTTGAACCACGGATCTCCTGGTTTCCGTGCAGTCGCTCTTAACCTTTGAGCTACCATGCTAGAGTCAAATGGAGAGTTTAATGTCAGGACGGTACGTTGGCCATGGTAGCTCAAAGGTTAAGAGCGACTGGACGGAAACCAGGAGATCCGTGGTTCAAATCCCGGCCATGGCTTTGAATTTTTCATGTTGACTCTATCCATAAAAAGTCTTAGCCTATATACGGCTAGTGTGGAGAAATGATTAATTTCCATCAATTAATTAAATTCTGCTGTTACTTGCTTCCACGCCTATTCCTTTTTCTTTGTCGTACCGCTGTCCGTTTTTTTTTTTTTTATTTTCTATTACATCTTTATATTGGAGGACAATGTCCACCAACATAGTTTTTTCCTCATTTTTAAAATTCACAGAACGTATCTTCTTTGCTTGAACTTCCATTTTTTTTCCAACTCACAGTGTTGTAAGCAGACTAAAATGAAAATTGTATACATTAGACATATAATAGAGATAAAGTAAACGAAATGATTAACTTTTGATAAAAACTGTCTCAATATGGAGTAAATTGTTATACTGCTTATATAAAAGAAAACTATTTATAGGACTAATAACCATAAAGCGAAAGATTTATTTAGATTTTGTTATGTCTATATTGGCTACTCTGTGCACTAATATAACACAGAGTCGAATAGTTCCGATAATTCCCGAATCTTTTCGATACAATACGAAAGTTGCGACATGTTTGGCGACGTTGCCGCATCCGCTTTTGTGATCTCAGATCAGAACTGAACGGCGTTCACCTGACCTAAGATTAGCATTTTACAACCCACGTGGGTTCGTAAACTTAGTTCAATTTTGATCTTAGATTATAAATGAACTACAGTTAGCGATTTTTATGCAACCGGGCCTAAGTGTCCGTCACGTCTGTTTAAATGTCAAATTTAGGCCCCGGATTTTGATGAAAAGTCATCTTTTTTCTCGGGAGTCACAGAAAATGCTTATTGCAAATTAAGTGCAATATGGGACAAATACTTTAGATATATTTATTTTTTATAGGTCATCAAAATGCATTTTCCCACATTTTTATAAATAAGTCATTTTTTAAAATTTGTATACCTTTTTTGGTCATTTTCTTTCTCTTTCGCGAATTTATATGGCATCTGTAGCCCGCATTCGGAAGGCCCGGGTTCGATTCCAGTAGCTGGCTGACCTGACCGTGACCCATGGGATTTTTCGGGTTTTTTAAAATAACCTATGGTTAAAAGTTCATTCATATCATTTATAAAATAGTAACTTCGTAAGTGTGGTAATCATGTAATTAACTCAGGTCAGCGTTCTAAAAGTGCTGATGAATTTGATGCATCAGTTCGACGAATCGCCTATTACACCATGCAAAAGTATGGATTTCGTCAGTCAGGACTTCAGGAGCTAGAAGTGTCCCAGTAAGAGAGTTGTTTGTGAGGTGTGTAAATTTGTTATGCTGTGGAATTGAGATGCCGAAACAAAAATACTCAACTGCGTCTCGTTTGAAACAGTATGTTTCAGAGTTTGGCGGAAACATATTCTTTACTGATGGAACAGTATTCTTAAAGTGTGTAAAATTGAAGTCGCTGCAGACAAACGGCTTACCGCACAACGTGCTGGGCGGGAAAAACATTTGCGATCTCGTCAAAATGCCAAAAAAGATAAATGTCTCATTTACTGTTAAATGAAATTGCTTCGACATCAAGTAACTAGTCATCTTCCTTTTATAAAGAATTATGTGACGTGTTTTTTTAGGGTAAGTATTACGGTAGGAATATTACGTAATTCCAAATTACGAGATTTTCTTGAATGTCACACTGGTCCAGATTAATCAACTTTGCCTAGCAGTTACCTACAAACGTGTTGTGAAGACACGTTAAACCGAATACGTCAATGTGTGAATGGGGAAAAAATGTATGTATCAATTGATGAGACAACTGATTCCGAGAGGCGTTATGTAGCCAATGTAGTGATAGGCACGCTAGATTTTTTTGTAATTTACGTCCTCCAAAATTAAGTCATATCGGACGGTTAGGTACGCTAGAAGCTACTAGTGCCGGACAAATGTACCTCTGACCTCAGAGGTTATGGAAGCTGTTAACCACTGTCATATGCAAACTGTTCAAAAATCCATGTGTTTATTGTTGTCTATGCCGTTCGCAAAAAATTAAGGCATATGATCACTGGCCAATGCTCAAGTAGAGTGCTGTTTCCAAGCGTAGTTCGTGTACCGGCAGTGGTTCTGTACATAAGAACAGTTTCACCCGCCAGGAAAACTTTTGGCTATTCTTCCCGTAATTAAACAACACATTAAATATATCTAAAACTTTAAGATCTTACCTTGACACACGTCACAGCAGTGAAACATCAAGCATGGTTTCCAATCCAGTAATTCGCTTTAGCCTTCATGGATCCTTCCCGGAGATTGAAACACAGGTACGCTCTCTTTTTCTGGATGAAGCTGCTGAACTAAAAATTCGTGACACTGTGTGCACACTACCTACACCACAAGGTTACAGAGTTAATTGCTGGGATTTTTAAAAATCTAGTTTCCCTATATCCTGGATTGGAAAGCTTTTTTCAGCCTGCCTCGGTAGCGTGGTGGCAGCGTGTCTGCCTCACGTTCAAGAGGTCCCGAGTTCGAATCTCGGTTAGGGTAAGTTACATGGATAAGGGTTTTTCCGGGGTTTCCCCTTATCCTAACAGACGAATGTCGGGTGACTCTAACCTCTATGGATCCTGGCTCATGTGAGCATCATTTCACCCATTCCATTCATCGTCCCATATCACTTAACGTTGGAGGACGTAAATTACAAAAAAAATGGAAAGCTTTCGTAAAAACTTGTTCATATTGAATATATTTTTTCTGCCCTCAGAATGAATTACTTCACGTTTGTTGATCGACAAATCCCTTGTCCCAGCTTCGAGGGACATGTTCACGTACTCGGATCACAAACACTGGAAAAAGATATGTGTATACCAATAATTTAATGTGATAATAACAATATATCAGCTCAAGTTCAACAGATGACTTAACGATGCCATTCACTTTAACAAAACAACACCTCTACTGTGAACGCGAACTGAAAATTAACTCTGTTTCAAACTGCGTGACTTCTGTTCTCATAGTAGGTGCATTTATTTATGCTTGAGATATTTTGAGGAGAGGATGGTGCTGTTTTTCATGCTTATCTGTGTTCAATGGACGGATGTTGGTTAACCATAACCATGTGTAGATAAAAAGTGCATCACTCTTGTTATACGTAGAGGCAGGAGTTTTTTACGGTCATGATCAGAAAGTAAAATTCTTTCTTTTTATAGGATTGGCATCTGTAATTTTCAAACATTTATCCTTAGCATTTAACCATAACATGTGAAGATAAAATGTGCATCTCTCGTGTTCTAAGTATCGTAGAGACAGGAGTTTTGTACGGTCATCATCAGAAAATAAAAGTCATTCTTATTATAAGATTGGCATCTGTAATATTCAAATATTTATCCGAGCCTTTAATCGTATGGACAAGACCTTTGTACGGTCATTATCACGAAATAAAATGATTTCCTATTATAAAATTGGCATCAGTAATATTCAAATATTTATCCGTAACATTTAGCCATAGCCATGTGAAGATAAAACGTACATCGCTCGTGTTCTAAGCATCGAAGACAGGATTTTTGTACTCTCATGATGAGTAAGTAAAATTCTTTCTTATAAGATCGGCATCTGTCATTTAGCAAACTTTTATCCGACCTTAATTAATTAATATGTCAGTTCAGGCACGAGAGATGCGTGTACCACATTCGGCGGCGCTGGTAGTAGGAGCAAGCTTAGGATTCACCTGAGTGTGCAATACGGCCGCCTCCATATGCCTTTAACTTTTGCGAAGATTATAGTGAAATACAACATGAAAACATACTCCTCTTCATAACAGACCCGGCGCCTTACATGGTGAAGGTGGCAAAATGGATCCAATCATTTTATAGTAAGATGGTGCATGTTACGTGTTTGGCCCATGCTTTTCATCGAATTTCGGAACAGGTTAGATCAACATTTCCAGAATTAGATACACTAATTTCCACAGTATAGAAAATATTTTTGAAAGCACCAACCCGAATTATGTATCTCCAAGACAGAGTCCCTAGTATAGCTTTGCCCTCGGCACCAATTTTAACACGCTGGGGTGAATGGTTAACTGCATGTATATACCACTGTAACAATTTTCAGATGGTGAGAGAAGTGGTAAATAGCTATGGTAAGGCAGGTTGTAAGGCAATTGAGAGCGCACAGGATCTGTTTCCTGGTACTCATATCCAAGGTAAATAAGCTTTCATTAAATCTAATTTTTCATTTTTAATGGAAGCCATAAGCCGCCTTGAAGAAAGTGGCATGACAAATCCATTGAGTTAGTAAGGATTGCGGTAGAGCGGATACAACATGTAAAAGGTGATATTGGGGACAACATTAGAAGGAACCTAATGGAAACTGGTTGGACAAAGACAAAGGATACTAAATGTTTGTCAGATTGCCGATATCTTGTCAGGAGGAAACTTCAGAGGTGATATTTTAACAATATTTAACAGGCAGTGACAGTGTTTTTCCAAATATGCATTGTAACATCTGTGGAAGTGGAGAGAAGTTTCTCAAAGTTCCTTTACTTTTGATAACTTGAAGTTGACCATGGTGGTGTACTGCAACGCTAAGTTCTGGCTAATGGGCACATTACTTATTTTTTTCATGTTTTATAAAATTTTAAATGATTTGATGAATTTTGAATTTATTTATTATTTTGTAGCAATAATTGCAGTATTTATTAAGAAAGTTAATTTTAAAATGTGGTCATTCTAACCATGTATTCATTATTTGTCTATGACAGTTATCAGCTTATTTTTATGAAACAAATTGTTAATTTTTGTTAGATCATTTTTGTTACATTTTGTGCACATTTATTACATTCTAAAAGCATTTTATAGCTCATTTTAAGCGAACTTTTAGCTCACCAACTTCCGGGTTCTAATCATAATTTTGTGCAATTTATTTTGACACAAGGACTATCAATAATCATGTTTAAGTGTATTTGTGTGATTTAAGAAAGAATTACGGCGCCGTGTAATATGATGAGTTATTGATGGTTTATAAGATATTATATTATTATATATTATAAAGATATTATATATTATATTATATGTATTATAGAGTTTTTTTTTATAAGCAGCAGGTGGTTCCCCACGTTATTTTTCCAGGCAGGAATGCCAGAGGCTTTGAGGCAGTATTAGTGCAGTATAAATGATATCGGTATGTATGTGTTTGTGTGTGCTGACATATGTGGTGTCAATTGCGTAAATTTATAAGCATTTTCGCAAAATTTATAAGCAACTTAACATTACTACAAATGTAACAGTCAAACAGTAATTAATTATTTGTTTATTTGGTATATATCTTAGGTAATTTTTATGTATTAATTAAAGTGAACGCTGCGCTTACGCAGTTTAAAAGAAGAAGGAAGTGGGATAATCAGTTTGCAACATGGCTGCATCCGTGCATTACGTAAACATTACAGAGTGAAACCGGCAAAAAGTGCTGAAAAACTATATTAAACGTGTTTTGCAAGTTGTGTGCAAAATACCTGACTTAAGCAATGGAAGACGTTCATTTATCAGCAGAATAAACCTGTGTTTCTGCTTTAAGAGTTAAAGCGCTACTGGAAGCGAAGTTGTGAAAATGGTCCGGCCTTCAATTTGAGATATAACATCGAAAAAAAATAGAAGCCAGTTGTGGAAGAATAATGTGATGAATTTGTTAAAATTTCTGTTCGTCACAAGACGAAAACAAGCGAGCAACCATTTATAAAGGTGTTTCAAGCAGTAAACAATAATACCGATTTTCAGAGCTCTAAAATGAGCTTCCATGCCATTCTTGGCAACACAATTGTGAACAGAAACAGAAAAAATGTAATTTTTGAGCGTGAGGATATATAGTTGGAGCGCAGTGCGCTGGTTTCACAAACACCCGTACCGAAATAAACTGAAAGACACTATGCGGGTATAAAACCGTGTGAAAATAATTAATATTTCTCTGCAAAACAAGTTGCATGAGTGTATAAATTGTAATCCAGAAATAATTATAATAAAATCTAACAGGGTACGTGCCACACAACCACCTTTCGTTGGTTTAAAAGCAACTTTAGTTTCAATGCTATGAACGTTAAACCGCGCGGAAAAAGCGACTTGGTTATAAGTTAAACCGAAATGCATTATAAAACTGTATCAGTAAATAGCAAATTTACATTGTAGAGAAAATTGCACAGATAGGAAATAATATTTCAAATGCTAGTATTTGTGAGAAATATCTGTGTGGAACAGCGAAGAGCCCAGTTCACTAATGTCCAAGGACATGTGACAAAAGGAAAGACCCGCTAATTTCCGGTCTTCCCTCATTCAATACAATACAACCTCTCACGGCAAAGCACCCTGAAGAAAGAATTACCGCTCAAGCGTGAATATACAGATAATGGAGAATATCTTCCACATCACTCGAGTCATAAATACAAAGATTAAAATTTGTGGGGTGCAGTGACAAGTACCGTTAGGTAAACTCACGCTGGGCGGAGATGAACCCACGGTAGGCTGGACCGAAAGTGAGTTCATGAGTGAAAACTCGCCAATACGATAATTTAGAACCTGTCACCAGATCTTTATTAAACCAATGAAATGCGAAAAAACAATCACGTGAAAATTCGTCACGTGATCGAACATCAGGAGGGGGTCACTTGTTGACGGTTCCTGAAGCACTCCCGAGGAGAAAAAGTCACTCTTCAGTAAAAGCCCTGTGGGGGTTGGATGTATCGTTCCGCGAGTATAATTTCATTTAAGTGGACTTAGAAAATGTTCAAGTATTGTCCGCAGTAGCATCGTGTCGTGGAACCTTCTCGACGAAGGGTGGCTGGCCGCGCCTTATCACAAACATCTACAATAAAAGTGTGGAATTGGCATAAAATTTTGTGTACTAGTTCTTCTTTACAGTTCCTAAATCTTGTTTAACTCCCAACATACAAAATACTCATGCCTGAGCGGAGGACTCTCTTTGATCTACCGACTGAGAGGTAATAATCATCTAGCTGCCGGCGCAATTGTCTCAACAATCAGTATAACCAAAACAAAAATTGTGACATGCAGTCATAATTCAGATGCAAAATTGGCTTCCCATGGTCGATCGGTGCTAAAATTGACTTCCCATCGTGGGGGCCTTAATAATTGCATAACGGGAACAGGTACAGCAGGAGTTATCTAAGAAAAATTAGGAAGTGGATGTCGTTTAACCATTTAATTGGTAAATAATTTTTCCACTAATGCCACTCTTGCTTTACCTGCTAATCCAATTCTCATACCGCTATCTGCGGTGGCTCAACGCAGTCGATTCAAATAGCCATGATCTTTAAAGCTATATAATGGTCTGGCCACCCATCCAAGGCTAAACGTAGTGAGTTTGAATCTCGGCAACTGCAGTCAAATGTGCGTGTGGTAAAGGACGGGGAGGGCCCAAGTAAAATAATCGTTGGCATGGCATGTTTTGATGTTGATGGGGTATCATTTGACAACAGTTGCTTGGGTTTTGCCTTTTTATACTAAAAGACACTACATGTAATTGTAAAAATAATATAATATTTACAATTGAAAAGACTTGAACGTTTTCTAGTATAACCGACAAACGCCAGTACAATATTTTAATAACTAAAACGCGTTTAAAATATATTTAAGTTGAATAAAGTGTAATGTTACCCCAAGGAAAAATTACCCATTAAAGGGTTAAGGAATTTGTCCGTTGTCAGTTTCCAATTAGGCACCTAAAGTATTCATTTTATTTTGCATGCCAGTAGAACTTTGAAGTCATCACCAAAGTGCAAACACGCAGATATTTAGCACTATTATTCCGCAGAAGGACCTGCATTAATTTTTAATTTGTAAATGAGGATTGTGTTAAGAAATCGAGTATTCAAGTAATTGTTGTAAGTATTCAGTTAGCTTTTAACACAAAAGGAAAAATATTATACAAAATACACCCACCTTTTCATTTAATCTTAACGTAAAAGCATTACCGCACAAGCTACGCAAACTTCGAAAACGGTAAAGCAAAACTTTTCATTGAAGTATGTTTACAGTGCACATGTTTGCCACATATTGGATAAAATAGTGCTGATATTCCCTCCAGTCAAAGTCGCCGGTGGAGTGATACATCTTTCTGCTTTGTTTACATCGCCACATAAACTAAGAACGACGCCGGTATCTTAAGAGAGTGTACAGTTGTTTACACCAGACTATTATACTATCTTAATAAATTATACAACTTTAGTGGGAATGACAATGTGTATAAAATTGTGTCCTTGATAAATTAATGTATACCAAAACTATTTCCATTTACTGATTTGGCCGATGTGGGAAAGAAATGAAACACTTGTTTCAATGGAAACGAACTGCATCATGAGTTTTGTTTTGAAAACGCTAGTATCAAATCTTGATAGGAATGATAATAATTGTTCTAAAGTGTAGAGTGTGTTTTGCAAAAATTCAGGTGCACCAAATTTGTTCACAATAATGCAGCATGTCCTCGCAATTCCTGCGAGTAACCGCGCACGTTTTAAAGTGTTTAGTGTAGTGATGCGTTATGGTTATATGCTAGAAACAGAATGTTAACGGAACCTGTGAATGCGAGGATGTGTATTCAGATGAATTTGAAAATGCCATATGGAGATTTCTACAATTGGTTCTTAAAACAAGACTTGCGAATGCAGCGAAATCCTATAAAAATATTGTCCGCAATTACACAATCCTGTTTTGCTCCGTGGCTTCGTTGTATTGCTAATATCGAACAGATGAAAGACAAAATAGATGTTAGCATATGTAATAATGGCTAGAGTTTAGTGCATAATGTTTTAGAAGCTGTGTGGTAAGAATTGGAATAGATTGACTCATGTTAGTTACACAAAAATGTCAAATTTTGTGCTATCTGGACAGTGGAAGGAATAAATGAAACAATTATTCTTCCTATTTTCATGTGAAATTCCACATCCTATTGTTAGTTGGCTACAAGTGTACACAAAACTTGTGCACAGAAATGTCTCTATCAAACATGCAGAAAAATTATTATAATTACATTCAGCCTCAAAATTCGTGATTGATGTGATGTAATTTTGTATTGTGCCATAGAAATATTCTTGTAAACAATTAGTGGCGTGGACCAACGATCATTATAAAATCCATTAATGTTGCATGAAGTAATTATGAACAACTTATGTACAAATTATTTTTCATCCTAGCTCAGGTGTCATTGAGATGTTCAGCTGATCGTATCTTTATAACAATATTGCTCCTGGTGACACAAAAAGTTAAGTTTTGTGAACTTGAGTAGTCCTGATTGAACATAAGCTGTTCAAAATGCTTTAATCAAACCAAGGAAGTGATGCCTTTAGTACAGTCAACTGTTTAGGAATGTTTTGTAGCACCCCAAATATAAATAGTAGCTTTTAGTAACATCGTATGCTTTGCAATTCCGTTTATAACTAATTAAAATTAAATGAAATAGCAAACACGACTTTTTTGTGTAATTTACGTCCTTTAGCTTTTTAAGTCATATCGGACGATGAATGGAATGGGTGACATGATGCTCAAATGGGCCCAGGGTCCATGGAGCTTAGAGTTACCCGACATTCTTCTTTTAGCATAAGATAAAAGCCCAGAAAAACCTTATCCAGGTAACTCACCCTTACCGAGATTCGAACTCGGGACCTCTTGAACGTGAGGTAGATATGCTACCATCTACGTTACCGAGGTGGGTAACAGGATTTTTGTTTTAAAGTAGGGATCCCCCCTCCTAAAATTAACTTTAAAGTTTGGGCTCCCAAGAATGAAAAACGGTGACGTAATTAATGTTTTACCTGGGAGAAATTGCTTGAGCTTTGTTTATGCGTGGTGGTAGTAAGAACTACATGGTTTTGATGCCTGGCTATAGGCTGCCTATTAAGTTGTTAATCTAGTTTCTTAACTGTGGTGTGAGACATGATTACCGCAGTACACTTTGGTGTCGTATCACAAAATAGGTGTTTAATAATAATTTTGAAAGATGGAAACTTCAAAAAGTTATAAACTCCCAAAGCATAAGAATAATACAGAATGATTCAAAATGGTTTCCAGTTCTGCACGGAGGAAAAGCAAAAATTTCTAGTTATTTTTTAAAGCAATGGACAGCAGTAGTAAAAAGTGAAGCAACAATACAAAGAAAATGTTAAAGAATTTAGGCTAGTGTTTGATATATGCGAATTACTACTCCAGGAAAATAACGTAATGGGGGAAAAGACATTTAGAATGGACGATTTCGAATAAGTGCACCGTCCGCAGAACTCTTTTGAGTATTATGAATTGCGTACAGAAATTCTAACACTGAACAAGTTATTCTACGCAGTAGATGAGCAAATTAATGTTGGTGGTGGACAGAAAACATTCTGGCGAATATTAAAGGGAATGGGATATAGTTAAAAAATGTAAGCTTATGCGGCACATTTTAGTGAAACGTCAGGATATAGATTGCCGCCTTATCACTGCGTTTTAAACATCACTGAATTTGTATGGAATATCACGAGGCAAAAAATAGCAAAAAAATCTGTGTTATATGACTTTAAACGCGCACTTAAACTAACCAGACATTGTTTAAACAACACCACTGAAGAGGATTAGAAAAATGCCTGCATCAAAATAGAGTAAGAATACTGGCATCGAGATGGCTTTTTGGAAGAAGAAATAGAATGAATAGTAATCAATGTGGGTTTGGATAGCAGTGCTGAAGAGTAGGAGGAAGCAAATATCTTTCTCGGTTTTATAGTTTCTAGAGATTACAATGGGTAGTGATGCAGATTTAACAGCTAATATCCATCATTTAGACGACATTGCCAGATTTGGAAGCTGTACAGATGCAGCATGTGAAACGGATATGCAGGAATCGGAATCTTCACGTCAGAATTAAGTCAATTGTGTTCTTCTCCTTAGTGTGGAACATTTTCTGCCTTCAGTAATGTACATACTTTTGTGACATGCTGTTTACACCTCAATGCATCTTATAGCCAGTCTCCACTGCGAAGCACAGAACATATACTTCCTGAGTGTCCCAGGTACTATGTGGTTCACGCTGATATCGGCCACATATCGGCCTTCTATCGTGAGGACGTAAGTGTAGTGTTGCTGTCTTGTTAGTTTCGGATCACAGTTTTGCAGAAGGCGGTGGTCGATTTTGCATTGCAGCCAACGAATTAATTCAAAACACAGAATAATACCAATTGTTGAGTATCAATTTACGAAAATACCAACAGAAACTGTATAAATTGAAAGGGATGTATCACGTATACTGAGAGGTATCTGAATCGTCCTATTTTTGTGGCATGGAAATTGTGTACGCATGCTGAAAAAGTTGTGAAAAAAATTATGTGTGTGAGTATAATACAAATTATTTCTTAAATACAATTTATGAAAGGTATGTCATGCTGTTGGCATGGAATCAGTCCCTTTGCGCACTGCAGTAGATTTTAAGGGGGATGGGGAAACAAAAGGAGTTAACCTTCAGAATATAAAAGTTAGCTTGGATTAATATGCAGTTGAAAAAGTTCAAATACATATGAATTTTGATGAAAATCTACGGAGAAGTGGTTGGGTAATGAAATGATCATAGTGGATATAATCGTGAAATTTCACACGAGAGAAAATAGTACTTCATGATACTTTATACTTGACATTATTCGTATTCTCACTTAATTTTTTAACATTTAGAGTGGAAAATATATTGTAGCATCAAAAATCTAGAATGTCTAACTTGTTCCGCTGCAGTAGGCGTTATTCATAAACCGTATATTAATTGTGGGTAAGGAACAAAACCAAGTAAAATAGCTTTGCGTTTGCTTTAATTTTTTTGAGAAATTGTCAATTTATAAATAAAACCTTAAGTAATTTGCTACTTCTACAAGAAGTTCCTGGAAGAATAAGCTAAGGATGCTTGGCCTAGTCTTGCAAATCTGGTGCACTTGTTTTCCATTATATGAGTAATGCTTCGCATTTGCCTTTAGCATGCAGCCTTTGCATCTGAAGTCATTAAGATTTTAATCTAGATTTAAGAAAGTGAACATGTACTGGCTAGAGCTAGTTCCTAAGTGTGGGGAAAGAGAAGTGCATGTTTTTTACTTCCAAGGACATGATGAAGAGTTAACACCAGAAGTAGAAATTCATGAGATCATAGTAAATTAGGTCATCAAAGAAACGACTGATAAAGATGTTGGACAAAGCAAATATATGGATCAGTTTGCAGGTATTTGTGGAAGAATTTAGTGAAGTTGAAGAAAAACTGTCTCAGATGAATTTCCATTTGGCATCCGAGAAATTGAGTGCACCCATATGTGTATACCAAAATTGAAAGGCACTGATGAGTAAATTAATAGGCAGAGATTTCCAAGCATAAATGTGTGTACAGAAAGCCTAATAATGTTAATTGATCATTTGCATGGATACACAGTGAAGTATTCATGGGCTTAAAATGTTTAGAAATTCAAGATTATTCATTGCTATTAGTAATTCTGCATCAAGAATTCTTGGGAAATGAGGGCTACATGGTTGATGACCCCCATGGAGGAACTTGGAATCTAACCAGCAAATATGCTTGAACAAAGTCACAGAATTGAAGCTGTAACATACAGCATATAACAAACTAATTATCACATGGCAGAACAAAGCTGCGTTATTGTTGACTGTGAAGTTGCTATTTCTGGTCATTCTGAATAGGGGCAACAAAATGCAGCTGTCTGCTTACACATACTAGTGCTGGGTGTACTTCAACAAATGCAAGCAAAATCCTTAATTTTTCATTATATCAAGTTTCAACTTGTGCTTTTGTTTGAGAATTTAATACTAGCCTTTGCGGGTTAGAGAAAGTAATTACCTCAAGCAATTGCTTCAGTTCCATTGATTCCCTCAATAAATCACAGGTTACTGTGAAAGCATATTGATGCACTTTTAACAAAGCCATTGGATCTCTTCTCAAGTTTCCAAATTGTGCACTAGAGAATATTACAACAAATCTATTTGTCTATTTGTTTATAAGGATGGTGTGTAGGGAAACTCATGTGTCTAGGAACTTGGTGAATAACTAGGGTTTAAATTTGCTTCAGTTGCTTTAGATTCAGAACACAGTTTGCCTCAGTTTGGATTTGGTCAAAATGTGCAATTATGAGCAAAAGGTGTATAGACTTTTAAACAGTGTGTTGAAAATTGAGTCTCCCCTCCCAGTTTTCATTAGAAATAAGTGAGAAATAAGATTATTATGAAGTCATCATGATTAATTTTTACCAACAATGAAGCACGTGTTGCACGTCTATGGTAGTTTAGAGATGTGTATTATAATTCTGGCACTAAACACTTCATAACACAGGATTATCCATAAAATGGAGCATATATAATCACTATAAATATAGTCAGCACTAGTGTCAACAAATATAGTGATTAACACTATAACTGCACAAAAATGTTTTCATGGAGATTGTGCTTCACACGCAACTGTTTATCAGATGCACTTGATTTAGTCACTAGGTATACTGCATTACACAAATTAACATTTATGCAGAAACACACATTGAAGCAAGGAAGAAAGTCACCTTCTGCCGAAGAAAATCACTTTCTTGAAGAGGAAATGAAATGAAATGTGTAGTGTTTAACGCACGCTTTTACTACATACGGCATTGCAGGCGATGACACTGATGATACATGAGATGAGGATGGAGCACAGGTGTAATGAGATGGCGGGGGAAACCGGAGATCTTGGAGAAAACCCGCCCCAGCGCCGTGTTGTCCACCACAAATCTCACTTTGCGGTTGTCTGGGATCGAACCCGGGCCGCCTTGGTGAGAGGCAAACGGTCTAACCACGGAGACACGGCGCGGCCTTGAAGAGGAAGAAACTCATCTTCTACAACAGCGATAACTGTTTTTGAAAAAAGAAAACACCTTTGCATGCCTCATTAGACTGCCTCTCTGTACCATCTCATCTCTCTTCCCTTTCTGCTGTTTCAGTGCATGCATTCTGTTCTTAGGTCTCTGATGTCAATATTTCTTCATCACTGCAAATTGCTCATTTGTGTTGTTTCCTGATTTTGCTAGCTCATCTTTTGATCTGTTCCTTCCTCCTGCTATTTGTCCATTTACTCAGAGTTTAAAATTGCAAATGTAGGCTGAATTACCTTGCTTTTACTCATGTCTACTTTTGATTAACCTCTTCAATAAATCTTGTACATATGTCAAGTTTTGAGTTATACATTTATATCTTTTCCTTTCAACTTCCTTGCTTAACACCTCAAGAACTGACTGTATATTTGTACATTTTACCAAAATATTTCTTTCACTCTTGCTTCCATCTCCAATCTTCCTTTTAGTAGTTCTTGAATCTCTTTTTTCGCCTCAATTCTCCCTTCAATTGCTGTGTTGTATTTTCTCTAAGTTGTATTTTCTGTCTCTGTTCTCTAGTTCTCTAGTGTTCTTTTTATGTTTTGAATTTCTTTCCAAATTATATAAAATTTCTTTGTTAATTGAAGGTACAAAACAAACTGACGACCATTTAAGGCTATTTGTTTTCTATCATAATGAATGCTATTTAGCAGTGCAATAAGCCTGCCATGGTTGTACAATATGCATTATATCTGTCTAAAGATTAAGAGCATCTGTTCAAATTTTGATTAGGGCAAGTTGCTGGTATAAGACTTTTCCCAAAGTTTTTCTTTGACCTCAAAAGGCAAATTTTGGGTTTCTGCAAATACTTAGAATACCAGACAGTTGATTTGCTAGCAGCAACGGCCTAATTATGAATAGCGATAATGACATGTAGCACAGCAGTCCTGAGCTGTACTCAAAGTTGCAGTATTCTTGCATTTAAGTATACTTAAATGTGGCATTCATAGGCATCAAAGTCTCCTGAAGTTTTTGCTGAGACAGCAGAGCTACCTTGTGCTTCCAGGTGATGATTAATATGAGCATATGTTTAATTTTTAGTTTTATAAATCATATTAGAAGGTTAAATAAGTAGTAATGACTTTTGTTGATGTTAGCAATCACAATTTCATTTATTTTTAAGTTTTTCAGGCGTATATCAACAAAATATATAGGTTAAAATAGAAATTGCTGATGTGTGAATTTATGCTCCATAGTGGGAGATGGCCCCATGCTCTGAAAATCCTTCAGAAGGTGTTACCATAGCCTTGAGTGCATCATATGTAAATAAATAAATACATAAATAATGGTTTTACTGTATTTTTTTCTCATTAAGAGTCACTATAAGAGTGAGATGTGCTTAAATAACTTCTATATAATTATACTGTCAAGAAACTGTTTTCCTTTTATTGAAAGACAGCTAGGAGTTAAAAATTGTAGTCCATATAGAATTAATATTGTACAGAACAAGCAGTATTTTGAGCATAACATAACATCTTTTAAAAGCTGCAACAGACAAAGTATAGCTGACTAACCTGAATAAAATTTAAGAGATTAGAAGCCTATGTCATATGTGTATAAGTAAATTGCCTGTTTTAACTTGTAACTGAGCTGTTCTTTTGGCCAAATGATTGACTACATTTTTTGCCATTAACTTGCAAAATAATTATTAAAATCTACCTTAATAATGTAATGATACAAGTACTCAGTAAATGTTGCATTAGAAATCTGCACTGATTACTGTATTCTTCTGGTTTTAGTTCATTTAATTTCAGATAATTAAATTTAAATTAACAAATTTAAGCTCAAAATACCTACTCTTTTTTAGAATAATGTTTTCTATACATTTTCTAACCATTTTATACCCTTCGGTCTGGTGAAAACAGTGATCATATAGGATATATTGAAAGTGGTAATTTTAAGAACTTCATCTCATACATGTTGAAGAATTAAGTTCATTTTTGTGGGGAGGAGCCTTGAAATATCTTTTTCTTCATTTTAATGCAAACAGTTATGCATAGCTAAAAATGTAAATATGAAAATACTCATACTTTATTCAGCTGATTTGGCCAAACTTTATAAAGCCCAGTGAAACAGAGGGAAGTAGCCCCTTTATTGCTTTATTTCTCATTGGAGGGTTGAACACAGAATTTAGTGACAAATAGTAGATGTGCACTTGAATGTACATTATAATAACATACTGAGTAACCCACACTTCGTTGTATCAACAACTTGCTTAAATATAGCTGCAAAAGGTTTCAGAAGCTTCTTAGGAAGGGGAAAAGAAATACCCAGAAAGATCTTGTGCTCCTGGAGTTAATGTCAGGCTAGAATGGCTGACCATCTATCTCTTTCCAAGTAACTGATAGTGAGCACTGAAGAACACATTGCCACTCCTGGCTGGGCTGGATTTGTCACATAGCTTCTTCCACATTGTAGGTCATCCAGCAGCTGTTACATAGAGCAAACCTATTAAGGTGGAATATTATTAGCTTCCCTCAGAATTGATACCAAATATAGTACACCACATTGTTGATACAGGTGATTATCTTACATGAAGCACCAGGAAGGTAGCAACTTAGTAACTATCCTTTAGTCTGTGGCACAATAGAGCCACTTGAGGTCCCTTCCTGAAATCCAGCACTGCTCACAGGGTCATCATTCATGTGACTGCTTGTCAGGCCTAGGTGCTCCCTGGCAAGATGGTGCATTTGTTTCAACCTATTAGTGCCCCAACATAATCTGTTGCCAGCTGATCAGCATCAGGAGGCATGTCGAACAACATCATATGGTAGCCCTAGCTCCTATCCAGATACCATGTTGACTAGTCTCATGCTGGTGGTTTTGGGTGTTGATGCTCAATAATAATGGAGGAATAATGGTACGTGTGGCGGGCCCCGTAGCTCAGTCGGTGGAGCACCTGCCTGCCGTGCAAGGGATCCCGGGTTCGATTCCCGACTGGGGGTGGAGATTTTTCTCCAACCAAGATGATTCCCCATCATCCCCGGAGTCTGGAAGTATGCATGACAGTGTGAATGTGTGCGAAATCTAATGATTAAATGAGAAAAATTCAAAGTACCAGGAACCCAACGTGTATGAGATAACACCATCGCAATATGTTCCAAAGGAGAATGGCCACCGGTAGTACCATTGCGGAATAATTAAAAGGAATGGTATGTGCACATCACAATCTTTGTGATTTCTAGATACCACTTTTTGAAGCATCCTTCAACTGTCTTGATGTAGGGCTCCATTATTATTCCATCCAGCTGAATGAACGGGTATGGTTCAAGACTAGGTACCCAAGGCACTGGAAAGCTGCATCAATCCTTATTAAGGAATGTGTTGCCATGTTGATGGCAATTCTTTGGTGCAGAACTCTGAGAGTGTGCAGTTGCTTTCGGCAACAACTGTGGACCTGGAGCCCATGACTTGTTATGCATGTCATATTGCTGGCACCATTTCTTATATTGCTTCAAAGATGGAATCAATAAAGTTGGCAATATAGCTTCTCCAAGCTCTTATTTATACCTGTTATTCTTGCAATCATTAGACCCCTCTGTAATTTTGCAACAGTTTTTGGTTTCTAGTACGTGCTTCATGTCTTCCACCACAGCATCCATCATTTTCTTGTTTTTCTTTGTGTGTTGGCTAAATCATTTTTCTTGCTGCTTTTCCAATGCATTAATTTTATTTTCAGTGTCAGGTTTAATTTCTTCTAATTCTTTTGCAAGATTTCCTTTCGCATAGTGATGCAATGAAACATGTGCAAAGTAGCTTCTTCTTCCTTCCTCTACACTTGTGGGAGTGTTGAACATCGCAACAAGCAGTAGACATGGCACTTGGTATAGGTCACAACAATCAACCCATTCATAGAACACACTGAGTAACCTGCACTTAATATCAAGAACAACTCACTAATTCGTCACAAGTATGCTCTCTTAAATATAGCAGCAAGAGTTTCTAGAAACTGTGAGGGAGGGGAGAGAGGAACCATCCAGGAAAATCTCCTTGCATCTCAAATGTGCCCTTGGAATTTAATCTGGCTAAAGTACCCTGATCTCTTTCCCTCTTCAATAGTGGGAAACACATGTTGTGACGTATATCCAGGTCAGATTCATTAGAATATGGACGGTGTAGGTGATCTGCCAATATATTTCTTGTGAATGTGTTGAACTTGACCTGGAGACTATGGTAGAACGTTTTAACATTATGAAACCTAGCTACCATGTTGCTCAGTATCTTGCATCTGCATACATTAACATAATTTCTAAAATTTATATGTTAATAAAAGGTCCTATAGTTGATATTTTTTATCTGCTGCACTCTCATATACACAGTTTCACCTCTGTGCATGGTATTCACTCGGTTAGGGTGAGTTACTTGGATAAGGTTTTTTTCCAAGGTTTTCCCTATCCTTAAAGACGAATGTCGGGTAGCTCTAAGCTCCATGGACCCTGGACACATTTGAGTATCATTTCACCCATTTCATTCACCGTCCGATATGACTTAACGTTGGAGGATGTAAAATTACAACAATAAAAAATAAGCTCTATGGACCCTGGGCTCATTTGAGCATCATCTCTTCCATTCCATTCCATTCATCGTCCGATATGACTTAACGTTGGAGGACATAAAATTACAAAAAAGAAAACCTGTGCAGGGAATTACTGCTGTTATGTACCATATACCTGACCTCAGCTCTGCAGAATAAGGTTTAGGTCATAGATAGGAAGAATGAAGTGAGCCAGTGTCCAGTGTTGCCAGAAAGTATACCACAAAAATTTTAAAATTGATTGGCAAACTGACGAAATATATTGGTTTTACTAAAAAGTAGAGAAAAGTCTGTTCAGTTCTTCTTGAACAGAATGTAGCCTTAAGCATGCTCTGCAAACTGCAGAGTAATAGCATCATAAACATTCCTAACCAATATATCTTTTGCAAAAGAACTAGTGCTCAAAGAAATATACATTACTGTAATTCTTTATTTAATATACAATGTAGACTCATCTCATCAATTATTAAGTTGTATATCCCCACCGCTGTGACAGCCTTGGAAATGAAAGGGAGTTTATAATGGGCCTAGAACAGATGGCATTTATCAAAATTTATTCTAGATGTAACAGAAACGTGTAATTCTAAAAATTGTATTTTTGTGCCAAAAATTTAGTAATGAGTAACATCTAATTAAAAAAAAATATGAAATTAACGTGAGCCCTGGGAATGAAAGGGAGTTTAATAGGCATAAGGAAACAGCTCCCATCAAGATTTTCTGTATTTCTACAAGTAAGCAAGCAAGCAGGAAAAGACATTCAGTCATATACTGCTTGTCATAAATCTTGCTCAGATTGTTAACCCTGAATTTAACCAGCTTGCCCGCCTCGGTAGCGTAGATGGTAGCGTGTCTGCCTCACATTCAAGAGGTCCCGAGTTCGAATCTCGGTCAGGGTGAGTTACCTGGATAAGGTTTTTATGGGGTTTTCCCTTATCCTTCAAGATGAATGTTGGGTAACTGTAAGCTCCATGGACCCTAGAGTCATTTGAGCATCATTTCACCCAATTCATTCATTGTCCAATATGACTTAATGGAGGACGTAAATTACAAAAAAAAAAAAAATGCTTAAAACAGTGACATGCAAAAGTATCTTACCTCTACACATTTCTGGTAGTTTTCAATTTTTGAGCAAATGAGCGATGATATTAGCATATTGTATAATGTGCAACATTGAATCCCAAAGTTATCTATTTATTATGTACCCATTGCTTATAGTAAATAATGAAACCCAAACTTTTTCTACCAAGATTCCATCATAAATACATGTTTTGAGACTCTCTGAATTAAGAAAATAGAGTGATTTTAGAGAAAGGTTGTGCATGTACGTGTGTGGGACCAGTATATAGTATACAAGTGTATACAGTATATAGTATACTCAGTATATAACCCAAAAATGGAAAGTCGGTGTTTGAATTTAGTTTCTATCAAGGATATGACACTGATTTTCAAGAAAATCTCCCCACCTCAAACTACCCTTACTTAGAAATAGGTTTGTTATTTTTCATTCATTCAGAAATAACCATCATGATTTTGATTAAAATTCTTGCAAGACAAAATATGAATATCATGAATTTTTAGAAAATAGCCTGTGAAGTTCTCTTAACTTACTGAATAGCTATTTTACCATACATTTTACATCTCAGTTGTTTATTTACAATATTCATTATTATTATTCAAATTATGTTTAAGAACATTGCTTTTTTGCTTGTTTATACTCATCTATTTTTGTGATATTTCCTGAAGATATAATTCCATATTTCTGTGTGCAAATAAATTAAAGTGGTGGATTTGCTTAATAGTTTCTTTATGAGTAATATTTCTGACCGGTTTCATTATAGCCTTTATTTATTTATATGTTTATTTATTTTTTATTATGTCTTATTTAAGTTTCCAGTTTACTGATTGTCAATCATCACTCAATACAGTTACCATACAGAATTTCTCCATTTATTACTATTTTGTTGCCAGTTTTGGAGCTCTTTTTTAATTCAGAGCTCATTCAGGCTGCCTTTCTAACATTTAATACCATATCTAAATTTACTTAATACTATTGTACTATTTTTAATTTGCTTTTGTCTGAATCTCAGTTATTGTTTTGGTTTTAATTATTAATGTCATCTGCATGTCCAATGGCTAAACCACAATTTCTTAAAACAATCAATTCAAATATATCATTCTCATATACCAAGTTTAGGTAGATTAGAAACTAGATTAGATTATATCGAAATTTAACTGTATTGGAACACCACAGTGAAGCAAAATAATTATTAATTTTTAGATGAGTCGTATTTTTTACACATCCGCTTCACTTTCGTATACATGTTTCGCAAATCATCGTTTGCACCTTCTGCTCTTATGCGACTAAAGCTTGATCCAGTGGTGTGGGTAATTCTGGAGTTGCTGCTGCCATCTGTTGATTTAGTGATGAACTTAAATGTGGGATTCTCTTCTGGCGGGATTTCAAAGTTCATTAGTTGGTTTTTATGTTTTTCTATGTATATTCTCTCCCATATGACGAGTTTACTATGTTTTTGTACGTATTTTAGTAATTCTGTGCTATCTTCAATTTCATGATTTTCAGACCAGAAATGAGCTGCTATTGCAGATTTATCAATATTTTTGTATCTTAAGTGCCTGAAGTGTTCTTTCTTTCTAGTGCCTATGTTTCTTTTTGTCCTCCCTATGTAAATTTTTTTACAGTCTTTACACTTAATCTTGTAAATGCCTGACTTTTCCTCTGGTTTTATCTTATTAGTATTATTACTCTTAAGTTGGTGCCACTGTTATATTGTATTTCTTGAATATTTTTTGGAACTTTTTTGTGGCCCAGGGGTGGTAAGTAAATTTAGCAAATCTAATTTCTTGTTTTATTGGTGTGAGAGCTGTGATCTGTTTTAATCTCTTTTGAAGTTTGAATGATTTTAGCTTTTTATCTACAAGGTTTTTTCCATATCCATTTTTAATTGAAGTTTTTAAGATTTGATGGTATTCGTTTTGATATTCTTGTTGGCTGAGGGGTAGATTTACTAATCTGTGTGTGAGACTGTTGATGGTTGCATGTTGGTGTGGAATTGGGTTGAAACTATTTGCTTTGATGTAATTATCTGTGTGTGTTGCTTTTCTATGGATACCAAATTCTAGTTTTTCATTGCTTTTTTTGATTTTTAGGTCCAAAAAAGGTAGAGTACAGTCCTCTTCAATTTCCACTGTGAATTGTATGCTGGGTTCTTGCAGGTTAATTAGTTTCAAAGTATCATCTATTTGTTTGTAGGGCACTATTGCAAAGATGTCGTCTACGTATCTGTACTATGTTTTAAAAATATGAGGGAAGGCTTTAGTTATATGTGTTTCGAAAAAGCTCATGTATAGATTGGCCAAAAATGGTGATAGCGGGCTTCCCATAGCTAGTCCTGAAATTTGTTTATAATATTTTCCATCGAAGACAAAATAATTTTGATGTATACATATTTCAGTCATTGCCAAATATTCTTCTATTGCATTGGCATCTAGGTTTATAGAATTTAGCCATTTTTTCAGTTGAATCTAAAGTTTGTCTAATGGAATGCTAGGGAAGAGGTAGCGGACATCAAAGGATACTAAAGTGTCATGAGGTTTTAGTTTAAGATTTTGAATTTTTTGTACCAGGTCTAAAGAGTTTTTTATGCTCAGAGTATGGAATTGTGGAAAGGACTGAAATTTTTTGGACAGCCATTTTGCCAGAAGGTAAGTAGAAGTGTTTATATTATTTACAATGGGTCTCATGGGTATGTTGGGTTTGTGTATTTTAGGCAAACCATATAGTCTTGCAAGGGTAGGGTTGTCTGGTTTGATAGTTTTTGTTCTGCAGTTGTTAAAATTTTACTATTAATGATGGTTTTTTGTACATCTTTTATGCATCGGTTGAGTGGATTAGAATCTATTTCTTGGAATTCTTTTCGTTGTAGTAACTCTAACATTTTTTCTTTGTATGTAGCTGTATCTAAGATTACTATTTTGTTCCCTTTATCAGCCCTTGAGAAGATTACATCCTTTGTCCTTAACGAAAGTGAAGCAGATGTGTAATAAATACGACTCATCTAAAAATTAATAAATAGATTAGATTAGCCTAAATACGGCTAGTGTGAAGAAATTATTAATTTCCATCAATTAACTAAAAGATTAGAAACTTCCTGAATCTCATGTTTCATATCATGATTTTCTTTTTCTTTTGTTCCATCTTTATTTCTGTATTTTATTTCAACACAGGTATGAATTAAAATTAAGTTTTTATGGATGCTAACTGCTGTGGTTTTCAGCATCCCATTCTATATTGGGCATGAAACATTGCATAATTTTGCTCAGAGACCTCTTTATTGAGCTTGAGGTTCTCTTACTTGGCGTAAATTTAAGACACAGGTTCACTGGCTTTGCTTTCCTTTGAATCCACAGTTTTGGGAACCATAGGCTAACATGTTAATCCTAGACCATGAAGGACCAGCTATGCAAAGGTCATCCAGAATGAAAATTTCTCAGGACATTTCTACAAAATTCAAGATTAACGTTTCATTAATAATGAAAATATCTGAACCATATGAATTAATCCAGCCCTTTAATAATCCCAAAACTTCATAGTTTTCTTGTTTATCATTTAATGCATCTATATTTACAGTCAAAAGCATTCAAAAAGTCTAGGAAAGTAGCTTTCATATGATTAGTAAACCATAAGAGATAGACACCTTACTGCAGAAAAAAGGCAGATTAAGTTAAAGAACATAATTTATATAATATAGTTTTAGTGAAATTTTCTTTGCTATAGGTTTGAATTTCGAAATACTTATACTTTATTCAACTAATAAATTGCTATTCCTTTTTTCTCATCATAAGAATTGGAATTTCAAGGTCATCATATTGAAGCCTGCTTTTTAATAATCTTTCTTAGTATATGCTTTTACCTGCAACAAAATGTGCAGATGTGTAATGAAAGTTTATCTTGGTTAACAAGTAGATAGAAGAATAAGCTTTTTTAATAGTAGTATGTGGATTGAGTAAAGTAAGTCATGTGAGTGCAACACATTGTTTTACTTCCTCTACCATTTTTTAATAGGTAAAAGAAGTATTGCATTCCAGCCAAACATTCAATGTTGAGATTTCACCAGAAATACATATTTGGAGGCCTCCTAAATCAAGGGGGAAAAACACTTGGCAAAAGCCTGTATGTGTATGTGAACAACATAATTCAGAATTGAAAAATTGGATAAATACTATAAATAATAATTGAATTGAATTTATTGACTTCATTTGTTTACATAAACATTTACACACATTATAGCTTTCCTCTATATTGGGTGGTATGCATAAAACCCAGCAATTGCTTTTGCTTGCACTCTAGCAAATGATCAAAGCAAAAGCAATTGTGTGCATAAAGCATGCGCTTTTGCTTGAAGATATTAGCCACTCATACCTAGTAATTGAGTGCCGCCTATCAGGCCACTGCAAGTGATAATCTCTTAGTGCACATGCACATATTTTGCTATGTCATGAAAGCAGACAAACTGTACATAGCTTGTGTACACGTATTGTGGGTATTGGTATGTGCTTTTAAATTAGTTACCTGCTTTGTTAAATTCTGCGATATGTCATCAGATAGTTCTGATATGGAAGCAGACAACAAGTTTAATGACGTGTGTGTGTGTGTGTGTGTGTGTGTGTGTGTGTGTGTGTGTGTGTGTGTGTGTGTGTGTGTGTGTGTGTGTGTGTGTGTGTGTGCGTGTGTGAGAGTAATTAAAGACAAGCCAGTGTTGTTAAACAAATCTCAAGTTCCTAAAATAAAACAAGAAAGAGATAGTGATTGTACAGGCAATTATGGAAATTGAGTAACTTTGTGGCAAAAGGATGGATTCAAAACAAAACAAAAAGATTAAACTGAATCACTGGGAGCAACAACTGCTTTCGCTTATGATAATTTTGATAATAATCCAACCTTAAACAAGATTCCAGGTGAGATTTAAAATAAATAATTTTCGTCATATAATAAATGAATTACAATTTCATTACATGTTGCATACTCTATAAAATTTCGAAGGTAAGGAAGGACATTTTGCAGTATTTCATTTTTTTTTTGTGGCACAGGTGCATGTGAGGGAGGTGTGCCAGGGAAGGAGGCCCCTTCTTTAACACAGTAGTACCACAAAGCAGGCCTGAGAAACCTACAAAACGTCAGTACATGTGTGATTTTGAAACAGAGGAAAGTAGAGGTCTGTCCACCCCCGAGTACCAGAGGCTACTGATCAGTGAACAGCTTAAGTTAGAACGATTACAAATTGAGTATTTTTTTAAAAAAAAAAAAAAACTAGAACTTCTAAAAAATCAAGAATAACCAGCCCTTAAAGCTGCCTACACTTTATTTAAATATAGACATGTTTAACATTTTTTTCTGTTTTAACTGAATAATTGATTTACAAATTAGATATAATTTCACCAATTTCATTTCGTTTTCTTAACCCTTCTGTACATACTGCAGCATCATTGCTAACATTTTCAATGCCATTTACATTTCCAAAATCATGTTCATCACCATCAAGGTCGTTGAAATCAATATAATCGTCAAGAAAGTACTTAGCCACGTTATGTAGGATGAAACACCTTTCTATACGAGTAAGTGTTGGTGTGTGTACTAAATTGAGTCTTACCCTGTAATGAGGAATTGGAAATCTTTTCTTTAACTGTCCAAAACAGCGTTCAATTATACCGTGTTCTACTTCTAAGAATTTATTAAGCTACATATGTGATAGTTCTTGACACTGTATTCTGATGTATACTCATGTCTTCTCAACTCCAACCAGGAAACCTGGGTCTCCAACTTGAAAAAAGTCCTCATTTTCTGCTGACTGCTCAAAGCTCCGCCGCGCGTTTTGTGAATTTTTTCCACAGAATAATCACTTAACCATTATTTTCACTGCTAAATCTATATAACTTTCTGAAATCCCAGGGTTCCTCCTTCGTAGATCTTTCTTTCCCGAATATTCATAAGCACAGCAATTCTGCTTGCGATAAACCTTTTGCTAAGCTAGCAAAGACAGAACTGAGGCATACTTCAGTTTTTCATAGCTATTGCTATCAAGCAAAAGCAATTCCTAGGTGTTATGCATACTAGTGACGGGCAAATTCAAATACAAAAAGTCGATTCATTCAATTCTTGGTAGTTCTTGAGATGTTCTCGAAATCTGAATGTGTATTCGAATACAATGCAAAGTTATCGTTTTTGTTTGTCCTGAGTGCTGTTCTCGAACACTTTATGCACGAAGTTCTCATCAGGTGCAGGTGCGCTGAGGTGGAATTTGAATCCAATCTCGATTCAGTTTCACAGATTGGTGCACTGAGGTGGAATTTGAATCCAGATCTCGATTCAGTTTCACAGATTCTGATTGGTGCCCACAGACTCATATCTTAAAGGTCAGGCAGCATAAGGGGGAGAAGTGAACTGGTTGACAAATAAACATTGTAATAGGGTGAGACATGTTTATAGATATTAAAATACACTGTTTACGGGTACCTGCTTACATCCCAAGGTTATCGGACTGTCCCAAAACAATTATTTCAATATGTGATCATATATTTAAATGACTAAATCGTGAGAGAAAGGATTGTACATCTCGAGATATGTAACTATAATGAATGAAAAACTGTTTTAAATTCAAATTTATAATGTTGATGTACTATTGATTTCCAAGTACACCATATCATATAAAATATAGCAGTAAAGTCCTGTTAATGTGAGTTTGACAATGAAAATAATGTATTATTGTGCTATGTCTTGCTTCCTGATATTGACTTAATTATTAATATGCATAAGCAAGTGGTCAATAATGACTTTTTTTTGTTTTAACGTATTAGTATGTGCTGTCACATTCTTTTATACTTTACTGCTGTATGGTTTGACACTGCCTTAAAATATGTTCAACATATCTTGGCTTGAAATAAAATGTTTTCCTGTTCAGAAACACCGCAGTCATGAGCGTTGCAACAGTGAATTAGAATAGGAATAAACAACTCAAGATCGCATATGTCAATTGTTTATGATATCCTATACTTCCTGCCTATGGAAACAATAACAAAACATTATTATTATTTTATATATATATCATTTTCCTTGTTTTCGTCGTTTTTATTTTTATGTCGTTTTTCTGTATGTTTACACATATAACAATACACATAAACACCATGCCCAAGGCAGGACTCGAACCCGTGGCCTTCTATGCAGAGGAACGCCGGAGACATCCGCTCTAGCGACTCCGAGCACTTGCATCTAATACATGCAAATTATCTCGTTTGTAGTATCTGAGAACTTGTTTTTGAAAACAAGTAAATGTTCTCAATCTTTCTAAATAAAAAAAATATTTAATTTTTGCTTTTAGACGTGTTTATTTTTATGCTTTTCTGTATTTTAACACATATACACAGTATAAATAAATACCATACCCAAGGCGGCACTCGAACCCGCGATCCTCTATGCAGCGGAACGCAAGATATATTCACTCCAGCGACCCAAAGCACTTGCATCGAATACACGCATATGTTCTCATTTGTAGTATCCGGAAAATTATTTCGAATACGAGCAAGTGTTCTCGATTCCTAGCGTGTGACATCATCCAAGAACTTGCATTCGAATGCAAGCAAAAGTTCTCGTTTGTAGCATCCGAGAACTTCATTTCGAATACAAGTAAATGAAATCGATTCTCAGCATGTGACATCGTCCGAGAACTTGCATTCGAATGCAAGCAAAAGTTCTCATTTGTAGCAAAATCTATTCACGGCATGTGTCATCTTCCAAGAAGTTGCATTAGAATGCAAGCAAAAGTTCTCGTTTGTAGCATCCGAGAACTTGATTTCGAATACAAGTAAATGAAATCGATTCTCAGCATGTGACATTATCCGAGAACTTGCATTCGAATGCAAGCAAAAGTTCTCGTTTGCAGAAAATTGATTCGCAGCATGTGACATCATCTGAGAAGTTGCATTTGTATGCAAGCAAAAGTTCTCGTTTGTAGCAAAATCGATTCGCAGCATGTGACATCATCCGAGAACTTGCATTCGAATGCAGGAAAGTGAGGAAAGTGTTCTCGATTCACAGCATTTGACGTCATCCAAGTGATTTCATCCGAGAACTTGCATTCGAATGAAAGTTTCCATTCCTCAAAGTATTTGAATACAGTGTAATTGATTCTTAAAATCATTCGATTCTGCCCATGCATACAATTTCTAGCAATTGCTATGTGTCATAGCTTTTGCTTAACCTGGCCTACATGATCTAGCTTTTGCTAAAGCAAAATCAATTTCAGTTTCTAGAGAGTATTATGCACATATATTGAAGCATTATGACATCATCTGAGAAGTTGCATTTGAATGCAAGCAAAAGTTCTCGTTTGTAGCAAAATCGATTCACAGCATGTGACATCATCTGAGAACTTGCATTCGAATGCAGGAAAGTGAGGAAAGTGTTCTCGATTCGCAGCATTTGACGTCATCCGAGTGATTTCATCCGAGAACTTGCATTCGAATGAAAGTTTCAATTCTTCAAAGTATTTGAATACAGTGTAATTGATTCTTAAAATCATTCGATTCTGCCCATGCATACCATTTCTAGCAATTGCTATGTGTCATAGCTTAAGCTTAACCTGGCCTACATGATCTAGCTTTTGCTAAAGCAAAATCAATTTCAGTTTCTAGAGAGTATTATGCACATATATTGAAGCATTAGTAGATTTTGCTACAGATTTGAAGCAAAAGCAATAGCTTAGATTTTAGGCATACCACCCATTGAGTTTTGTGAATTTATCCTAGAGTCTGAGACCCTAACACACACCCAAACACACTAGTTAAATTGTGTGGGTAATCTTCCTCTTTGTCCAATATTAGTTTGTGAACGTTTGTTTTCTATTTTTTTGAGCTAATCTTATCCCACTCTTCACTCTTATTATTTTTAATGTTATATCCCATTTTTATTCAATTTCTCTCTTTCTCATTTTTATTGTACCAGTTATGCAAGCTTATTTCAAATACCTTCTGAATGAAGAGAACTTTACAGACATTCCTAGAAAATTCAAGATATATATTTTGTCATATACATATTTTTAATATAAATACAATATTTTGATCAACATCGTTAAAACCAGAAAATAAAAAATTTTAAGAAATTTTAATGTAAAAGGTAGTTCAAGTTTGTGAGGTTTGCTTGGAAACCTTAGTGTTGCATTTTTGTAAGATACTGAAGTTAGTAAACTTTATTTATTTGAATTATTGTTTTTGAGTTATGATGCATACACACAGACACACACACACACACACACACGTATGCACATGCACACATTTCTTAAAACTGCATATTTTGGATTCAGGAGATCTCAAAACACATGTTTTCAATAAAATCTTAATATCATATTTGTGGGTGAAGTTCAAGAACTTCTATACCTCCTATGTATAAGGTAGGGAAGAATAGAAACTATCACGTTCCAGGTTTGCAAACAAATAAGACTTTATTTCAACTAATAGTTAACTTAAAAGTATGATCTGCTGCATTAGCAGTACTTTGTCTACTCACTCTTTTACAAATATCTTCACAAAAGCTTATTCTTGAATCTATTTTTTTTTTTTTTTTTGTGTAAATTTATGAACCCCAATGGTCATATTTGCAGCCGTTCTCCTTTGGAACATATCGAAGGTGTTAACTCGTATTTGTTGCGTTTTAATCATTAGATCATGCACACATTCGCTCTCATTCATACTTCCAGACTCTGGGGAAGATGAGGAATTATCTTGGTCGGAGAAAAATCCCCACCTCCACTGCTGGGAATCGAACCTTAGACCCTGCCCTAGCACGGCAGGTAGGTGGTCTACCAACTGAGCTATGGGGCCAGCCAATCTAATTTTTGTTAATGCCCATAAACCTTCATTTCTCTTTTATACATTT
Organism: Mantis religiosa; assembly: GCA_030765055.1. Classification (NCBI taxonomy): domain Eukaryota; kingdom Metazoa; phylum Arthropoda; class Insecta; order Mantodea; family Mantidae; genus Mantis; species Mantis religiosa. Next base: position 267,660,622 of record CM060950.1, on the reverse strand, counting down.
CATTCTGGTATAAGAACAGAGGGTGTTCATGAATGACTGCTAATAATTCTGTCTTGAATTGGTTGAGAGTTGTATGAGCTGTTGCAGAGTCTTGTTAAAAAATGTCAAAATCACACTCCCTGTCTGTTAATTATCTAAAAGAAGGGGCAAAATTGTATTCAGGTATGTACCAGCATGAATTACTGAAAAAGATTGGATCTATAACTTTCTCCACTAATGGAAAAATACTGCTACCATTTCTCAACATGAACTATGGCGAGTGATGGATAGTTTCCTAAAGAGGTGCCAAACATATATGGACAATGGTGGTGGCCATTTTCAGCATCTCCGTCAATAAAATGGGTAAGTAAAGCTTTTAAGAGTAGTTGCATGCTTTCATCCACGCTTTTTTATGATAGCAGCAGATAGCAATGAGAGCCGACAATGCAGAAATGTAAAACACTGCACAGCTGGTTAGAATGTTTTTTGATCTATCCGTACAAAAGTAAGTGGAGTAAAGGATTGAAGGTTGACAAATTTGTTACATTCTATTATATTCTACTGTTTAAAATATCTCTTTCAATTTTAATCTAATATGCAAAAGTCATTCAGTACAAAGAGAACTTCATAAGCTATTCTCAGAAAATTCAAAATATACATTTTATTTGTCACCAAAACAGGTTATACCTAGGTATTAATGAAAATGATTAAAGTCACTTTTGAGGATATAAAAATGAACAAAACTTTTTCATGTAAGAGATAGTTTGGGGTGTAGGAACTTCCTTAAAAATCTTTGTATCACATCAGTAGAAAAGATCCATAATTTAAACACCCAGTTTGGTATCAGTATCAAGAATTTGTTACAAGGCCCCCCCCTCCCCCAAATTCAACTACTGCAAAAGAAAAACCAAGAATCTAAGAGTTCAAATATGAAACTTGCCCTAAAATATATATATATATATATATAGGAAAAACAAACAGAAATATTAATATTAGAACTAAAGGACATATAAGAAACATTAAAAACGGTGAAATAGAAAAAGCAGCAATTGTTTTCCATTGTTTGAATACCAGATATGACATTAACTTGGAGACAGCTTTAATAAAACATGTTGATCATCCCATAGATCTTTCCGAATGGGAAAAAAATCTTCATTAATAAAAATTGTCATAGAATCATTAATTTCGAAACTCCACCACCAGACATCTTTGACAAATACATCAATCCATCTACCAATGACACGGAGGAGAAAAACACTACAATTTGCACTAGTCGAGACTCAGCTGATGAGAGCAACAGCTCTTGAAACATGTCCTGTGAAAAACAGTGTGAGTGAAGCAATGTGTCAATATCTTCTCAATTCACTTTTAGTTGACCAAGTTTGGTATTTAACAGACTTTATTTCTGAGTAATTCTTTTCACAGACAGACAAACTTATGGCAAAACCCTCACATACCACAGATCTGTTTTTAATTTTTTTTTTTTTTTTTTTTTTTTTTTTTTTTTTTTTTTTTAAATTCAGGAGTCTTAAAACATATATTTCTAGTTAAATTTTGACATTAAATTTTTAATTGGAATACAATACTACTACTGCCACTGCCACCTGTTTATGCACGGTCTTGGGTACCTTTTAATAATTGATAGTAATTTCTTTAATTCCAGTAATTTCTTTAATTCCTGACACATTTTGATCATTGTAACTACTTTTTAGAGTACTTCAACTATTGCAAACCAACATGCTTTTACACACTGTACTTCAACAAATAAAAGTCTAGCAGATATTTTTGTTACTAATATATCTGATAAGGTGTTATAAGAAAACTAGCTAATTAGGGACGGACCGTTATTAAGGGTCAGAGGGGCCACTGATAATATCACACAACTTATACATGTTTTTTAATTCGAAGAAAAGAGTAATTTTATATTTTATTGAAGTCCAATAATCATTACACACAATAAGTTATTATACCATAATACTTAATGGTTATCATAAGTTTCAACCCGCGGTGTTGTACACGTAACTGCACCAGTCTCCTTTGCAAAGCAGAATGTTGGGCCAGATTACGTGGAGCCCGCAGTCACTCCTCACCCCTCTATGCACTTTGCCATTCTCGTGTCTGTACCTTCCTCACTCTCCTGCTCTCCTTTCCATAAGTCACTCACAGAAATGCTTGGAACCAGCTAGTTGCGGCGCGTTACTTGAAGTTTTCATATTCATGAGATTGTTGTTGGAATCTTTATTGTTTGGTGGACAAAGTAGTGTAGTTTTAAAATGAATATAGTGGATTATTTATTGAAGAGTTCATTTCATTCATTAAAGTTAGAAGAAAAACTTGTAATTAAATGATTAGGTGCACATCATCCGAACAATATTACATTCATGCAACAAGATGGCAAAAAACAGAGTACTTTGTGGCTAACTACAAGTGAGGAGAAACAAAGTGCTTTTAATCATAAAAACTATTTGTAGTCAGTTTATTGACACTCGTCACTTTTTTTATATTATCGAGGGACTAGTTTCAAAGACCATTGCCTCCATTTTCAATCTCTCTCTGGCGGTGGAACTATGAACTTCTTTGTCAAATTATCTACTGGTGGGAAGAAGTTCATGGTTCCACCGCCAGAGATAGCAGAGCAGACAGATGCTAATTGGAGAGAGGTTGAAAATGGAGGCAATGGCCTTTGAAACTAGTCCCTCGATAATATAAAAAAGTAAGTGACAAGTGTCAATAAACTGACTACAAATAGTTTTTATGATTAATTTTGATGTCACTGTTACTAAATTCCTCCAAACACACAAAGTGTCTTTTGCTTTTATTGGCTGTTATTTTGTGGTGAGATGACCATAGGTTGTAAGGATCTGAAACATTTGAGTGAACGAATTGTAAAACATGAGACAAGTGCACTTCAATTACAAAATGCCTGTAAATTTAAATTATTAGGAACTGTAAACATTGCTGCTAAGATTGATTCTGCACATAAAAATAAATCCAGAAACATGAACTAGCCACTAAAAAGAGATACATATTGAGGGGTCATGATGGAACACAAGAATCAGCAAATAGAATGGATTGTATGTATCAGATTTACCTTGAGGAAGTCATGAAAGCATAAATATTGCCAATTATGTTTCTGTGTAGCCTGACATAACAATGAACATAGCTTGCCGCAATTAATTGGTCATTGTTTTATGATACATTATGATACATTACCTGTTGAAAGGTTTCTTTCTTTTGAAGAGATTCATAATTGAACAGCCAGTGATCTCAGTGATGTTTTGATAAAGAAGTTGCAGTCTTTTAATATTGTGAGAAAACTTGTATCTCAAGCATACGATGGTCCCGCAGTAATGAGCAATAGGCAAGTGGGTGTTCAGACTTTGATGCAAGACTTTTTCCCTTATGCCAAGTATGTACACTGCTATGCTCACCAATTTAATTGGTTATATGAAATGCTTGTTCCAAAAATAAAATCATTTGTTATACAGAAAACGAAGCTAGTCACAGTGAAGCAACAAATATTACACAAATAAAAATAGTGGAGACTCTGTTACAACTGTTTTTATTTGTGTTTCATTTGTTATATTTCACCAACATTGGTGGATTCAGAACATTTTTCTCGTCTTCACCAGAATGCAGTGATCTGCTGCTTATAGTTTGCAACAAACTCTTTCCAACTGCTTCTACAAGATGGAAATTTCAATCACAGATAATGAACAGCATTCATAAAAACAAACTGGGATGATGTAACAATATGGAAAGGTCTTGGTTTGAGGAATTTACTGATGGTTAAAAATGTATTATTTTGACATATTTCTGTTATTGCAGTGTTTTTGGTAATGCAACTAAAGGTGACCTGTTTTGAGGTATAACCCCACTTTACTTTCATTACAAGCATCTTAACATCTGGCCCCACCAAGAAAAATGCTCATGAGCCACTACTGAGCTAATGCTGTCAAATGATAATACTATTCTAGTAATAGTGACGTATAGACAGGTCTTTCATTTATGTGTCAGATTAGAATCAATTTACTTTCACAAGATCCTGTGAGCTGTTATTGAATTCCAACATAGAAGTCAATATTTTGGGGAATATTGCAGTTCATTTAACTGACAATTCTATAAACTATTCTACAAATTCTTAATTCTTCTGTCTACTAAAGCAGTAGTCAGATGTTTAAAAAGTGAATTGCTGCGTGATGAATTTGGAAGTCCATGTTCTGTACATAACTACAAGGAAAAAATAAAAATAGTATCCTATCAGTTGAAGAAAGGATAAGATCATAAAATTAATGGAAATGGTTAATGCAGAAAAAAGTTATTTGACATGTTTGCTTAAATGAAATTTACATTATTTATGTAATAAGATGTTGTATACCTCTTATAGTTTAGTAATTACACAAAAATCATTAAAACTGAAGAGGACTTCACAGACTATTCCAGGAAAACTAACATATAAATTTTATTTGCTATTCAAATATCATAAACATATGTTATTTTTATCAAAATCATTAGTCATTTCTTAAAAAATAAAAGACAAAACACATTTTCTATAGTAGGTAGCTTGTGCTGGGAGATTTTTCTTGAAAATCAAGTGCGTCCTCGGAAGATATTTAAATACCAAGTTTGGTATTTAAGTGACTTAATCTTTGACTTATGCTTTTCACACACGCACACAGCATTTTTAATGCTTTTTCGGGATTTATGGATTCTCAAAAAGTGTATTTCTGGTGAAATCTTGGTAACAAATTTTTGCCTGATATGCAATAGTTCTACTTGCTATAGGTAAGTAGTAAAGGAAAGAAGTTCCTTTTCTGTATGATGAGCATTTCTGCTCTCAAGTGAGTTCACTAATTCTTTTATAGAAATATCAGAAGTTTCTAAAATTGACAACCATATTCTCAATCATTGTTGCAAATTCTTGATGTTTCTTAGATGCATTACAGATAAGACTACATATTTACTGTAATTGTATATCAACCCTCAGATAATCAGGATATATAATTAACCAGAAACACAAATTTGATCATTCAGGATTTCTTTTAACAATCTCTGTCTTATTTTATCCAAAGGGGTCTAATGGAATGCAAAATAGGAACATTGAAATATGTGTGTTTGGAGGAATTTTAGTAACAGTGACGTCAAAATTAATCATAAAAACTATTTGTAGTTGGTTTATTGACACTCGTCACTTTTTTATATTATTGAGGCACTAGTTTCTAAGGCCATTGAAATGGTTGAAAATGGAGGCAATGGCTTTTGAAACTAGTCCCTCAGTAATGTAAAAAAGTGACAAGTGTCAGTAAACCAACTACAAATAGTTTTTATGATTGAAATACATTTTTATAATTAAGTTTGTTTTTAAAAGTGCTGTATAAACAAAGCTTATAAGCATAACTTTTCCATTAAGTTTTACTTAAAAACCTCCTATAGGATATATTTGAGAAGTTATAACATCCATTGTTCCTATTAATGTTTGCCATGAGAAGCAGTATAGGTGTTATTGCATTGTAAGCATAAGGAAGGGGACACACTAGTACAACCTTTGACTCTTGTTTTAATTTTCATTAACACCTTGGGAAAAGCAGTTTTTTTTAGCAGTTTTTATTAAGTCACAAGTCTTGAAACTGCACAAATGATTGCAGAAAAGATGAAGGCTATAAAGAGGGAGAGAGCATAGGGAGAGTTAGAGTGAGAAGGATGAAACCATTAGAAAGCAGTAGAGAGAAATGAGTACCTGTACATTTAATGCAGTAATGCAAGCAGAGCTGCTACTTCTGATACTTATAAAATTAAGATGAGAGAATGACTATGATACAACCTTAAATTGGATCCATGTTTGTGATTAAGTGTAACAAAACCCTATGATAACTAGGGCCTAGATTTGTTTTGTAAATGTTTTTTTACCTTAATATGTATGTACTTAAAGCATAATTTAATGTTCTGATCCAGCTCCAAGAAGTGTATGTGTAAAATTTTATTTCACATAAAAATATGAAATATGTAAAAAAGAAAAAAAGTATATATGAATAAATATTCCTTATATTATTCTCTAAAATACTTAATTAAATTTCAAATATTATATAAATAAATATGTTTGACAATTTCAAGCACTTTCTTCATTCTGCTTACAACATTAAACGTTATCTCATAACTTAAAAATCATAAGAATTCATTAGTCATGACACTTGATATTTGCTGATCCAGTTGTGTGTGCAAGCCAGAGAATTATAGATTTGTACCCTGAGATTGCATCATGAATGTTGTTAAACCTGGTTAAGCAATGATGTGAGTTCAGTATTATGTGTACCCTGTTATTTACAAGGGCTGTTCAATAAAGAATGATTATAATTTTTTTACAGTCATAATTTTTCGCACTAAAATTCAATCTTATTATATTCTGTTAGCTTAATGTGAAACAAACACGCTGTAGTAGTTTCATTGTTGGTACTCCTGGTTCCCGCCTGTGAGAACCGGGCAAGTTCAGACATTTTCAGTATCACCTACCGCTGCATTGGAGGTAACATGCAGTTAAAGTTCATGTTAGAGGAAGATCCGGAGTTTCTTTCAAATGTAATCATTGCTGATGAAATTTGACTACATCATTTTGATCCTGAGAGCAAATAGCAAAGCTCAGTGTGGAAATCTCCATCACCAACCCCCAAAAAAGCAAAAGTGGTTGCTTCTGCTGGGAAAGTTATGGTCATCTCATTCTTTGATAATCATGGAATGGTTTATCATGTACCTGCACACACATCAGTAACTGGACAGTATTACAGGGATGTCCTGAAAACATTGCAAGTCCATATCAGGCGCAAAAGACCACATTTCCATGAAGAAGGCTGGATGCTGCACCACGATAATGCGCGGCCGCATATTGCCAATGTTGCTGAATATCTTGCAAAAGTCAATGTGAAGTGCATCCCTCACCCTCCCTATAGTCCGGATTTAGCCCCATGTGACTTTTTTCTATTCCCTAACTTGAAGAAACACCTTCGTGGGAGGCATTATCCATCATCAGAAGCAGTGGTGAAGACTGCGGAGGCGGTTTTGAAGGATCTCTCAAAAAATTGTTTCCAGCATGTCTTTGAAGACTGGCAGAAATGCTGGGACAAGCGCATTGCATTCAGGGGAGGCTATTTTGAGAAGCACCGTCAAAATTATGAGGATGAGTAAAACGTTGTCAAAAAAGAAATTGTGATCATTCTTTATTGAACAGCCCTCGTACAATCGGTTCACATAAAACATTTGTGGGGTTAACAGTGTGAATTAAAAATGAAAAAAGTGAAATTGAGTGTACGTAAAAATTTGTATGAACTCACACTAGAGTTTAAAAACACTTTTACCACTGATGGGAAAATATATTTTGCCTTTCTTGTGCAAAATCTGATAGTTAGGATCAACATTCCAAGGTAGTGTGCCATTTGTCAGGAATTCAGCACATAGTAGCTTTCTCAAAGTGATTTCTTATAGGAGCAAAATATTCCAATTTTTTTTTTTCAGATTTGTGTAAATCATTTATTAGGTGAACATTCCCGAGCCCAGAAAGATTATTAGAAGTACTAAATATACAAATACAAATCCTCCTGATGAGTCAATGCTACAGAAAAATTTCTTCCAAATTGCTATAAGAAAACATGGTCACATAAGGTCTATTTGTGAAAATGAAGTGTGGGTCGCCATTGACAAAACTATTGATGTCAGTGTTAGGAAAGTTGGTAATGTAATCGTAGTTACATTAAAAAATAGCAAAAGAAATTTCTCAAAAATTCTTGCTAACTTGTAAAGAAATCCACCTGCAATCGTATAACAATAGCTGGGATGTTTAATGAGCTTTGGAAACCTTTTGGCCAAATGGTGTAAAATAGGACAATTTATTGCTTCTGCTTATGGACACTGAAGCATATATGAAGAAACCTGTCCAAGGTGTAAATGTAAGTCTCCCAAATATGATTCATGTAACTTGTGTCATTTGTGCTTTGCATAGATTGTGTGAAGCAGTTTATCCTAATGTAGACAAGTTAGTCTCCAATGGGAAAAAAAGTACATGTAAAAGCTTCTTTATGATTGATACTTTAAAAAATATTAATCCCCATCTTACATTGCCTCCTGCACTGGTATTCATGTGCTGGGTTAACTTGGCTTAAAACTCTGGTATATAATGCAAATCATTTTGAAGCATTTACTTCAGTAGTAAATGAACTGGGTAAAGAACATGCTTCTGCAATTGAGAATATCCAGAATTTAATATGTGGTGCCAATTTAAAATATGACTCGGCCTTCTTATCTTCCAGTTTTGATTTCTTGATTTGTTGAATAAACAAACTAGAAGCCTCTGTTAAGTTATTAAGTAACTGTATTAAAGAAATACAGTTTTTTGAAAAACAACTTTACACTATCTCAAGTTCAAAAGCAGAAGTTGTAAAAGTGGAATTTCAGGCTTTGAGAAAAGCAGTGACTACGAAACCCTCAATAAAGTGACTCAAATTCTGGGAAGGCAAACACATAAGAGAACTTGGAAATGTGTTTGTTTTGTGCTATTTCCCTCTTCAAAAATGCAAGGTCGACATTGTACACGTAAAGGACATTTCTTTTCTTAGTATAAGCCATTACTCAAATATAATTGGAAAGGGTATATGATGCAAAATCTGAAGATGACATTTGTTGTGTACTGCATCTCCAATGAGATGTTTGAATCTAATTTTAGCTGCATATTGTTCAGTTCTAATATTCATTGTTCTATAAGCTAGATGTTTTCTTACGTTTTGTTCTAATTTTTTTGAACAATTTTTAGTTTTTAGAAAGTCCCTGGAAATTCTATACTAATACTACATGATTTTATGTCCTTTATTGCTGAGACAATCCATGGTTACGGATGTGACTTGCACAGAGTTAAAAACTGCATTCAAATCATCAAATATATATTTATTCAAATCTTCAAAAGTTGAGATTAATAGAACTCAGTTTGAACTGGCTTCAAATGTGAAAATAAAGAAAATCATGTTCTTAAAAATTATGAAAAAATTAAAACATTGGTTATGGTCATGATAAGAAAAAGACATGAAAATTAGTCACCTTTCACCAATTGTCATATTTCTGTGAAAATATTTACTTTTCAACCTCAAAAAAAATTATATATGTGCCTATATATAATAAATCATGGTGCTTATATGGCATCAATCTCTCAGTAGCCTGAAGAGTAATATGTAATCTAACAAATAAATTTAGAAATAAATTTTCTAAATTGTGGCTACGGGTGTGTATAGTGTTTAATGTGTAGTGTTTAACACCCGCTTTTACTACATGCGGCACCGCAGGCGATGACACTGATGATACATGAGATGAAGATGGAGCACCGGTGGAATGAGATGGCGGGGGAAACCGGAGATCCCGGAGAAAACCCGCCCCAGCGCCGTGTTGTCCACCACAAATCTCACTTTGCGGTCACCTGGGATCGAACCTGGGCCGCCTTGGTGAGAGCCAAGCGGTCTAACCACTGAGCCACGGCGCGGCCTTGCTACGGGTGTGACACAGGGTTACAGGTGTGACATGTGCATTTAATGTATCCTTGATATGCTTTCAAACAGTTTTATTAAATTTTTTTGAGTACCATGTTCTGTCTGCTGTTCACAAGTCTTGGTTGAGGTAATTTGCACACGATTTGACATTGTAGCTCCCATGATACTTCATCAGAATGTATCCAACCTCTTCCAGACCTCTTTAAGTATTTTAATTGCAATGAACCCTTTTCCATTTCTATGACCAATGCTTTGTATTTCTCCTGTTTTCTATTATCACTTGTTAATAGAATATCAAATACGTCACCACATTTAATAGTTCCTTTACACAAATCTAGCTCAACATTCATGGATTTTTCTACTTCAAGAGTCTGATCATCAGACATTGTCATAGTGGAGAGCTTGCCATCTGAGACACATTTAAAAGACAGAATATACTGAGAAACTGGCTTGAAATGTAGACTGTTGTTCCTTGAATGGCCTTAACTGACTCCCATCTTTCATCTAACATGGTAATACAGGTTTCAGTTTCTTCTTTGGGTACAAAAATTATATTAATATTTTTTGTCTTTTGACAAGCACATTCAGCAAACACTCTAGCATTTCTAGCAACAGCCTTTTTTGTACGTACAGCTCTTTTAACAACTCCACCTACTCAATAACTGCCCCTTTGCCACGTGAAGATCTAAAAATGACTCTTCAATCCTGAAGTCCTCGCGCATAAAAGTCAGGTTCAATAAAGTGTTCCTGTTCTTGAACTGGGTTGCAGATCTGAAAAGATTTTCACATATTTGACATTAGGCTGGATTGCACATGGCTTGTTGAAGATTTGCTTAAGAAACCCACACCAAGTGTTTGCCATGAGATAATTCATCACTGATGATGGCAAATGAGTGATGGATGACCTGACTGAAGCCGTGCAACACCTGCTCATGTGTCCAGTGAAGCAACCAAAGTTCATCTTGAACTTTTGTAGAATAATTTTGTGCAAAATCTTGCAAAAAGCTTGCAAAAAGCTTCTTTCTCTGCTATGGAATCTCTTAAAGCTTGAAAATACTTTTGGTGTATGTTTTTCACAAAAAAAAGTGCACTAGAAATGATTGTAATTGTTTTAATATATAATATATCAAGTCTGACAAAGATCCAGTTTCTACAACTGTCTTCATATGTCCTTCTATATCAGTCCACTTTTTCCATTCAATTTCACTTGCATACACTTCATCAACACTTTGTACATCAGTGTTGTTGCCTTGTCTTTGCAGTTTTCACATCATCTTGTAATACATTCTTCATTTTCAATGCCCATACTAATTTTTCACACAACTGCACTTTTTGGGAATACTTCTGCATATCATAGATGGACTGTCAGGGACATTCCCATATCAGAATAACAGCAAACATTGTGAGCCATATTGGATGAACGCTTAACGTTGGCTGGCCAAAGCTTAAAGAAACTAGGATGTCCTAATTGAACTTCAGGATGCACAGTTTTAAAAGATTCAAAAGCTTCGGCAATCATTATCTTTTTTTTTTACGCTTTCTTTAGATTGACTTGGATTCCCTACAAGCACAAAGTCCTTTGTACCAGGTGTTTACCAACTTAGTGATCATTGTGATAAAATTGTCGAACTTTGTTTTCATTGGATGTGGGTATACTAAAAGCATGTGATTTGTGTACAGGTTGTGAAGAAGATTATTAACATCTTTAGCAAAGTGCATTAACACTGCCTTGCATTTTCTAGGGCCTTGCAGTAATCCTTTTCTGGCTTGTACTAGAGCTTTTCCTAGAACCTGCAGTAACTTGTAAACAGTATTTATCTCTATGCGTTGTAGGTCTGATTGGTCACAGTTTCTAATAAAACTTATATTTATAATTTTTTGCAAACGACAGAGAGCCTAAGGTTGACTCACTTGCCTAATTTTAGTGACAGAGAGCCTATCTTTCCTTTTGTTGTTGTCTCACTTTTTGTAGTTCTTTTATACCAACAGCACTATCTGGTTTCATTTGTGTTTTCATCTTGCATCTTCATTTCTTGTCACGCAGCCTTTCTTTTTCTAAACACTATTGATGCTTTTCAGGGTGTTTCTTCATCTTCGTACGAAACCTAGCTACTTTTTCTTTTAATGTCAATGGCATGATGACAAAAGTAATATTACACATATAGGTCGTAAAAAAAATTCATAATGGGCACACCTGTAACCAATGTAATTTAGAAGCATGCCTGTAAAATTACCAAACTTATAGAATATATCAGTGCCCATGTGCTTATTGTAGAGCAGTAATATGAAGAAGTTTATAAAAGCATTGTTTTCAGAAATATGTTATTTAATAGCATTTTCTGGTTATGGGTGTGACAATGCAAATGCTAAATTTTCTTACGTGCTTACCCAAATAGAAAGATAATTAAGTTCAGTTTCTCAATTTAACAATGAAGTACACTAATTGGTGCTTAACACCAGCAGAGTCATCCAACATATTGAATTAGTGTTTCTACAGTGAAGCCTACCAATTTGCTAATATTTCCACAAGAAATATTCCTAGTGAAAACACATGTTTTAGCAGTGAAATAGTACAAGATTATTGGAAATTAAACTATTTTAAGTGAAGGAATATTAAACTATACACATTTATCTACAAAATGAGGTACAGCATGTTGCTGAAGTCCAGTATTTTATTTTAACACTAAATGTCCTATTTTCTATGCCCTGCTTCCAGATCCTGCTATTAGCACTTAATTTCAGATTGAAAATGAATAAAAATATTGTATACTTAGGTCATTCAATAATTAGTGGCAACATTTGAATTAACAACAAATAAAACATTTTTTGAGCAGTCACATTATTGCAGTGCTTAGAAGTAATCTCCTCCAGTATGAAGAACTCGCCTCCACACATCAGGGAGCCGACGGATGCCATCGACAGTGTCTTGTTGTCCCTTTATTTGAACAGACTTCTCTACTGCAGCTATAATTGCCTGTCTGGTTCTAAAGCAATCTCCTCTAAGTGGTAATTTCATTTTCCCTTGCTAGTTCAATACAAGTCCAACAATGATGTTCTTCCAGCAGTGCTCTAACAGCATTCACATGCACGTAATCACTTGCTGATTGCGGTTGCCAGCTCCATGTTTTTGACGAATGTCTTCCCTTCCTCTGTGAAATGCATTTGCCCATAGCCATGGTACGATATGGTAAAGTTTGTATACCACACGCTTCCAATAATTCTGTATGGCATTGTTGAGCATTGATAGCTCTTGAAACCTGAATTTTAAGAAACATCTTTGTTCGTATTTACTAAACATATTTAGAGCATTAAAGATAACAGCCTACAATTAAACTTACTAAAAATGAATTTAAAGGGAGTTGATTAATGACACTAAACAATACTTACACTAATGTTTAGTGTCATTAATCGACTCCCTTTAAATTTAATTTATCATAACAACACTGTTTTCAACACTTCCAAGAAAGGAATTACTAAAAATGTCTTATCAAATAAAGCTAACAAACATTAGATGCTCTTATTTTTCATTGTTATCAGCTTACATGATTTACCTCTGGTAGCACCAAATGCAGGCAGTTCTGCCACTAATTTTTGAATGACCCATATATAATTTTCAAAATGTTTATTATTTTAATAGGTATTATTTTAACATGTTACTGTATTCAGGGATTATTGTAGCTCAAGTGCATTACCTGGAAAAACGTTCCAGTTAACACTGTTGAGTGTATAATGGTACCTTTTGAAGAAAGGAATTTACTTTCATGAGGTTCCCTCTCAATGTGTTTTTTCTTTTAATCTTTGAATTCTGTGCAGTGCGTGGCAGAACTCTTCAGTGTTGCACACATTATTGCAGATCTCCTAAGTGAATATGAATCTGAAAAGGAAAATGATACCCACATAAAATGAAGCTCCAGGAGCATTAAATGTGCTTAGAACACACATTAATGTTGCTCCTACTGTATATTTAATAATGTTCCTAGTTACTTGAACCATATAGAAAATGTAATAATAATTCATTGTAACATTAGGAGTACACCCCGATGAACAATCGAAGGCTCTTTTTTCATAAGAAATGATCTTTTGTTGCACTCTACTCAACTCGATTCTTAAAAAATAAAATTTATTGAATGACATTTCCTAATGAATATTGTCAATTGCTTTTTCATACCTAATAAATCATGTCTTGTGAGCAACTCTGTTCTGATTATTACTTGTTCGGGAGCAAGTCCCTTGAAGAGGGTAATTACATTGCATATAATTTAATTATTTGTATTTTATGTACATAAGTTATGATTGTTTTATTCATTTATATAATGCTTTACTCATTTAAAGGGGGAAAAAACTTGAATACTATGTCACTTGCTATAATGTACTATAACACTTTTAATGTCTGTATTTTATAATTAAAAAATAACTACATTTCTTTTGGGATTATCCTTGATCCTCATAAGCAAACATGGGATTTATATGCACTAAAAGTATTTAAAATATTGCCAAAATCTTTAAAATATGTACTAAAATTGTATAATTGTAAGCTTATACTTTTGGTAGTTAAAATGTACATTCTTTCTTTGACATTATTCAGTGTTGATTTGCAGCATACAATGATAATATCCAATTGCTCAGTATCATGTTTATTGGTTAAAGAAGTTTATATATGGAGAGGAATCTTTCCATATCTGCAGATGTTATGGGACAATATTTGAAGGCATTTTATAATTTTCATAAAATGTATTCAAAAGGCACTATATTTTTATTTTGAAGATATTTATCCACAGAACACAAAACTTTAATGCCAGGATTTCTCTCTAAAGCACTGAACAATTTACTGCTTAATTTCTCTGCATACTTTAAAGGAGCACTATCTAGTTTACTCTTGAGACTCATTGAAAATTAATAAAGATTCATTGACAAACCAAATTTTTTTGGTGTTTTTTGTTGCTTCAGCTGTAATTTTGAAATTTGCCTTGATTTAATTTCAAGTCCCTGTAGAAATATTGATTAAAAGTATTCTGAGAACATTGAAGTGACAAAGCTTCAGTTGGATTCAATATATCAACAAATTATGTGACAGCTTTGAAATTACTGCATATTAGTGAGCAGATAAAATTTACATATCCTCAAGAGTAAGGCTTGACTTTGGGGTTTATAAAGGTTCAAAATTTGTTTTTATTGTAAGCAATAACTTTGGATGCAGCTTGCCCAATATTGAGCTTTTCATATCAGGAAAACTTATTCTGTGAAATGCCTGCTTAATACATATAACATGTGTGAGTTGGAAAAAGAATTTTAATGCTGAAGCAATATTTAACATTTAAGTTAAAGCATCTAAACATAGAATGTGAAATGTGTGTTCACAACCTCTTCTAGTCAAATTAATTTCAAAGCCTCATACAGCAAGAGAGCAATAGCAGAACGATCTGTTTTTCATAAACTGCCATGGACAATTGGTATGATATTCCTGGCTCATCTCACATATTTTCACAGTTGTGTGTCCTAAAGCACTGCTGCTGCTGCTGCTGCTGCTGCTTCTTCTTCTGCTGCTGCTGTTTTCCCCATAAGAACATTTTTCATTTAATAACCTCAGGTGGTTTTAGTTTTGTCCTTTAAATGTTCCCAAATTTTTCAAGTTGTGCAGTAACAGCTATTTAGATAATGTTTCTCAAGGTAGATTATCAGGAATGCCATTATTACAATATTGTTCCAAGAAACTCTGAAGCTTATGCTTACTGGGTCAATTCCATGGTGCATTTTTAACCATAAGAGCTTCATATAAATATCTGTGAAGCTCACTCTTTCATTAGGTTCAAGGAACTTGTGTGAGCAGTGTTTGTTTCAATGTATTTTTTTCTCTAATCACAATGTGCTGTTACAGATGTGCTAAGTTAACTGAAATGTTTTATCAGCTGCAACTGTTTATTGCACATGATGCAGTAATAACTCCTTCTGTAGTGAAATCTGGCACGCCGCATTGTTTAATCCATTGTTTAAAAATGAACTTCTAGACAAGTTTTCTTTCAACATTACAACTTGACCTTAACCTCACAGGACACAGCAGCATCAGATCAAAAGGTCAGGTTTGAGCTGTGTGGTGATGTAATATAGATAAAGAAAATGAAATGAATCCCCAAGTGACACAATACTGTTTTATTGCAATAGCACTGGGGAGGCTTCTTACAGGTGTGATCATTAGCAAGGGCTTTATTATTTTGTTATTGATGTATTTAAATATTCATTTCAAAATTTGAATGAATAAATAGTTTATTTCCTATTTCATAGTTACAATACATAGCATACTAACAAATACAATTACATATTTAAAATAATATATGCAATATATAACAAACAAAACTTCTTACATGCTTAATCTTGAGTCTTAACATCTATTCATATGGAAGTCTTTTTGTACCTGTATCTGTCTACATTTTAATTGTAATAATTTGTTCTATGGTGCTTCCTAAGTACCCTCCTTCCAATACTTTACACTATCACATTCTAATGAATAATGGAATATTCTCTCTGGCTCCTTATATATGACATCTTTCTACACTATCTTCTCTAAAACCTTTTAGAAACAATGTTTCTGATCATACATAAACCAGCTCTTCCCTTTCAAGTTTAATAATATATTTCTGTTATCTTCTATCTTTTTTAATTCATATAATTTTAGATAGCTCTTGTCCCTAAAACTAACCCAAATTTCTCTATATTTTGAGCTCCAAAGTCTTACTGTGTTTTGAACTGTCATTTTGCAAAGCTCTCACATTCCAATCTCTTATAAAATTTCTTGTACTTTGCCTTATCAACTGTTAGATTTCATTACTTTTGGTATTTCATACACTCTTTTAGAATCATGTGCTTTCCTAGCTTTATATGAGAGTTATGATAACAAAAGGGGGGCGGGTGGCGAAAAAGGAATTTTTTAATTTTGCTGGGTTTATACACAGAATTTTCAAAACTATTTTATCTTGCTGGTACACATGTCCTGATGTATGTTTGCAGTTTCAGCTGTTTTGAATATTTAGTTTATTGTGACAGCAAAAATGTTATATGTGTTTTTTAGTGCTCTGCAAATCTTTACTTTCGAAAAAGATGGATAAAGGAATTTGTATGTGACATTGGAACAAACAAATTTGATCACATGTGAAGGTGCTTCTCATGGTTTTCTTTGATCACAATGGGATAGTGCATCAGAGTTATTGTCTTATGGTTGTACATACAGTCAATATGGAGTACTGTCTGGAAGTTATATGCTGTTTGCCTGAAGGAATTTGAATAAAATGATCAGAACAATGGCAAAATCACATGTGCAAATTGCATCGCAATAATGCTACTGCTTTCACCTCAATGCATGTTTGTGATCTTTTGGCAAAAACAAACCGTTATATCGAGATTTAACTGTATTGGAACACCACAGTGAAGCGAAAAATTATTAATTTTTAGATGAGTCGTATTTATTACACATCTGCTTCACTTTCGTACCTATTTTGAGGTTTAAGAAAAAAGTTCGTATTTTTTTATCACACCTCATACTGCTATACCAATATTTTAAAATTCCCTCTATCACCAAACCTTTCCCCCTACTGTCTCTAACTGCCAATGCTAGCTTTGGATAGCCCCAACACCTCTGTAAAACATTCTTTATATAACACTAATTTTCTGCCATCCCATATAACATTGTTGTTTCCAGTACCACTTGGTTCATTCTTTGTAACCATTTTAATGGCAAATTTGGAATTTTGTTTAAATAATGTTCTAATGGCTCTCATTGCTAATTTACACTTCACAATTGATTTTTCCATCCTCCACAGATTGACAGCCAAAGTCTGAAATAATCAAATTCTTTAACCACTTCTACTAACTCCCTATTCAGGAACCATCTCTCATCTCTTCTTTACTTATTCCCCTTTTTAAATATTACTATTTTTTAATTTCTTACAATACTCTTAGCTCAAATTCTACACAAAATCTGTTTATGTCATTGATAGCACATTGCAGGTGAATTATTGTGGTAAGATTATCTGCAAATAAAAATCCAAGTACTTCTTTCTATAATGTTATCAATGAATAAGCAAGACTTAGCTCTGTCTACTACCTTGTTTTAAACTACCATCCTGTAATAACATTTCCTGAGCAGTTAATGCAGAACTTAATGTCTTTGCTTAGCATTTTATACATAAATATTTTTATTCTAATTGTATTGTCGCGAACCCGATTGCGATAGCGCGGCTTGTGTACACAAAGAGCCTGGAGATAAGGAGCATGCCAGAAGAAATTATAGTGCGAGATAAAAGACCTGCCGGCACCGATAGGGTTACGCTTCTGGAAGGTGATAGAACATTCGATTCCTGTTTGGTCCAGAACAATCTAGAATTACGAATTAGGTATTTAAGGACGTGACGGTTCGCAAAGTTAGACAGTAGTAAACAGAGTGAGCTGTGTTGTAACGAGAGCTAATGTAATCAGCTGTCACAGTTTGTCATCAACCTTGGAAGACTGTGTATATGTGATGTAATGTTGTTACATGAGAATTGAACAGTGTATTGCTACGGAAATAAAGGAGATTTTTAATTTCTGCAACTCGGCCTTTTAATTCTACGAACCCACAAAGTTACAGTATCATATCGAGATTTAACTGTATTGGAACACCACAGTGAAGCGAAATAATTATTAATCTATAGATGGGTCGTATTTATTACACATCTGCTTCACTTACGTATTATTATTATTATTATTATTATTATTATTATTATTATTATTATTATTATTATTATTATTATTATTATTATTATTATTATTATTATTATTATTAATAATAATAATAATAATAATAATAATAATAATAATAATAATAATAATAATAATAATAATAATAATAATAATAATAATAATTACAGTATCATGCCTTTTCCAAGTCAGCAAAAAGCATATATACTGTTGAACCTGCTTTATATGTAATCTAATTATATGTAATTCATATTTATACATAAATATTTGCAAGTCCCAGAAAAATGCAATTTAGAAACGTGTTAATAGAATCTTATTTATAATTTACAGTTATACATATTAAATTTCAGTGAAATACAACTGAATTATACATGATTAAATGAGTATACAGCATAGGCTATCTTAAAAGAAATTCATAATGCATTTTCCTTATCGTTGCTGACAAAGTCACATGCCGAGTAGGTTGCTTTCACCCACTGAAACAAAAGACAAAGATGTTAGCTCATGTATGTCTTTCGGTGCAACAGTGATGTAGCAACAAATGAGAAGTAAAGATAATTTTCAGTATATGGTGTTTACTGTTTAACAACTGGTTTTTCTTTTTTTTTCCTCAGTTGCTTTTAATCAGCCATGGAGAAAAGAAAAAGGAAATGTTATACTACAGATTGGAAAGTAAAATTCATAGGAGAGGTGGCTTTTAATAGACACAAAAACAAAACCTTATTTGGTTCTGACTTAGGAATTGCTTGCACATGCTATGTATAGTTATCAGTGGTAGAAAACCTAAGAAAAAAGCTTATCCAGATAACTTGCCCTGACCCAGATTCGAACTCAGGACCTCTTTAATGTGGGCTGTGTAGGCATTACATCAGTGCGAAAAGTTGCAGTGAGAAAGCTCTTAAGTTCATTAATGTTTTGCAAAATGAGTTGTATGCATTTAATGCAAGAAAAGTGAAACAAGCCAAATTAATTGAATAGTTTAAAATAGGATCAATTTCTAATTTAGTTGATAGAAATTAATTGTTCGTCCATACTAGCCATGTATGGGCTACAGTTTACCACAGCAAAGAAAGTCTTCTGGGCCTGAGACGCAGGGAGTTTGGAGAAGGTTCCCACACCCTCCCTGGATAGGTTTATGACACCCCATGTCAGTTCAGTTACAGACCATTCAAAACCATTCTGATGCCTTCTACTTTTGTGAATAAATCTTCTTTGTTTTAGTTTACAGAGCGAACAGGGCGCATGTTTTTTTTTATCGGTTCTACTCCTTGTGTAGCATGCATTTTCTGTCACACACATTCACTGTCCTTATTTCACTTTGTAAGGGTGGCACTGGGTGGCACATTTCTCTCAGAGACTTACTTTGCGTTGGTGGACACGAAGGTTTTGAATAGAGTCAACCTGAAAATTTCAATGCCGTGGCTGGGATTTGAAACACAAATCACAATCTCACATACGAGTCAATTGGAGAATTTAATATGACAGCACCTAGGCCATGGTAGCTCAGAGGTTAAGAGCAACCGGACGGAAACCGGTTGATCCATGGTTCAAATCCTGGCCCTGGCATTGAATTTTTCAGGTTGACTCTATTCAATTTCTAAATGTTTTCTAAGTACATATCTTTATTGTTCGTAAAGTCTTATACATACAGGCCCCACCGCATTACTTTAAAAAATTGATGTGTTATAAAAAACTCACTTGCAAGTATTTCTAAGTTGTGAGTAATCTTATCTCTTCCCCTTGATGTACGTATAAATCAGGTTCAACGACCCCTTTGCTTTCTTAATACTTGGTTACTAGAATTTGGATTATTGTTATATTGTCAGCAACCATTCTACCTTTTCTAAATCTCTCTAATAATCACTCAGTTTCCCTTCTTTATGTAACCATGTAGTATGCCAGTATAAAGTTTGCCTAAAATTGACAAATTATGTAATTCCTTTGCAATTTCCTGGATTACTAAGTTCTCTTTTTCCCTTATATATTGGCACAATAATGCTTATTTTCTAATTTTTGGGTATTGCCATATTCTTTTTAACTAATTAAATAGAGTTAATATCCTCCACCTAACATTAGACTTATAAAACATTTTCCACACTTCTCCTAGAATTCCATCAATACCAGCTGATTTATTCTTTTTCAGCATTTTATTTTGAAATTAAATCTCACTGCTTGTAATTTCTCCATCTGGACACTCAATCCTTGTTTGTGTTATTTATGGACATGATAGTACTTGATATTTACCTCTTGGAGCAAACTTGTGAAGAACTTTCTCCACTCTTTTGGTACAGTATCATTTTCTGCTTTATTCTTATAAACGCTTATCATAAATGACCAAATTTCTATAATATTCTTATTTCTTAGTCATGTACTGCTCTAGGATACCATAGCAGCATTGCATGTCCAGTCACATTGCCAAAGCTACTCTTCAGTTTGAAGTGGAAGTTGAAGAGTTAGGAGTGATTTACGTTCGCTATAAAAAGAAAAGGTTATAGATGCATCCCTTTGTTACAGACAGAAGTACACCTGTATTATTTTGCACATTATGTGCAGATTTAAGAGACTGTAGCGATAAATTTTTCAGTTATGCCAGAATGTTGGTATCATTTGATAAATTAGTAGGTAGATATAATATGTAGACATGATCTGAAGAAGCACGACTCAATATTTTGAAAATATTTCTCACCTTAAGCAAAGCTACTAATCACATTGAGGTGAACTGTCACTCTTTATTGTATCTATAATCTATTGTTATAATATATTATAATTTTAATGAAAAGAGCTTAAGGTTTTAATAGTCTTAAATGTTTTTTTTTATTTTGCCTTGTAAATAAACTTAATTGAAGTTCAATTGAATATGTAATATGTCCATCATGACAGTCATCAGAAACATTCCAATTGATACTAGACACACTACATTTTCTCTGTAGCTGTCAATCTACTCTGTATTTCAAGGATGAACTTCTCTGTATTGAACGTACTCATGCTGTTGAACGTACAGATGAAGCGAGACAGCAACTACACTGGCCTCTCAGTATGGGAGCTCCTATATGGAAAATGTCATTTGTTGGTGGCGCAGGTAGACAAGCAATAGTGGCCAGGAAAATTGCTACTTGGAAGTTTACTGACGGTGACCATCTGACACTAGAACCAGTAAGCATCCCAGTGCAGGATGTATGTTTTAAACTGGCCACTGTGCCAGCCACACTCATAGCATCGTATTGCAGTATTGGTCTTATGCCTCCTTAATCTTATCACTCATCTTTTGTTGCTATTTTACCTTTTTCTTTACTAAAAAGATTATATATCCATTTGTTTAACAAAATAAAAAAATACTGCATATCACTATCCTTTCCTGATCTTCATCATTTGTCTGAATTCCTACATACTTCTCTCCTGACCTCAGTACACCATTCATTCAACCAATTTAAATCTTTTCCATTAGCACCCTTTTTATTTTATTTTTCCCACCAGGTCTTTTCACCATTAGTAACAAACTATTTAGTGCCTCCTCTACATCTCCCCTCTTCAAGGACTCCTCTGTTTTATATATCATTTGTGTATCCATTCCAATTAATCTTTGCTAAAATATTTTGCATAACTCCTCTTTCTGCTTAAATGTAGTTATACATTTCACTATTCTTCTGTCTCCTCACAACTGTTTTCTTCCCCTAAACTCATTTTCATTAAAAAGGGCAAATGACAGCTATTTGGTACCTCATCATTAACCTTGAAGTCCAGGAATTTTACATCCATTTCACTACATATTGTGTATGATCAACTACTACATCATCATTTGCATTCATAAATGTAAATTCACTATATGAATCTTCTTCCATAGTTCCATTACCCATTTTATCAAATTATCACCTTCTCAAAATTGTATTAATTTGGACATTCAAGTCTTGACACAACTATTTCTCACCCTTCCTTCCCCTCCCCACATGCAATTACTTTCTATAAGCACCAGTCTTATTTGACTTTTGCCTCCCTAGCATAAGGTCACCCATTTTTTTTTTATTTCTCCATTGGTATACCTTAACCGTAAATTGTCCATATCTTCATCAAGATCACAAAATAATTTAAGATTGTAAAATTCTGACGATTTAGGTGGATTGTAGTCTAGACCCAACACAAGGCTTATGTCTACACCTTTAACCTTTTTTATTTTCAACTACATCACTCCCTCGGCCTTTCATCACATTCTTTTACACGGACACTTTTCTTCACAAATACTCCTATAACTCCAAAAACTGTTTCTCTACATTTTTCCTTGGGCCTTGTCTTATCTATAAACATGAAATCGTTTAACTCTATCCTGTTATCTTCATCAAATCACCTTTCAGCAACTATTATTAAATATTTTAAGCTAACTCTCCTAACTTGGAACAGTTTCTCCACTTTTTTTTTTTTTTTTTTTTTTTATCTTTTATGTAAGCCCCTCCACATTTCAAAAACCTCATTCATCCTAAATTCCTATCTATATTCACTTCTTCCTGGTTTGAATTTATCCAATTTGTCTTGTATTTCATTGTTACTGTCACTCGGTGTAGCCCCCCAGGGGCCTACTTCGGTAGGTACGGGCTTGGCAAACCCGGGGTCCCGAGCCAACAGTCTCCCTCAAGTGGGCTCCTCTTCGTGGTTGAGGGAGATGGTCAACAGGCCCACCCACGTGTAGGCCGTGCGTGGAGACCCGTGTCGGTGGAAAGGTTTGTCCTGGTGGTTGAGGGGTGCGCATCTGAGCTCGTTCCAGTGTTTTCTGAATTCGGGGAGGGTGCGCATTGCTAATACACCACTTTGGCTACTGCTCCACCTAAACGGGAGGCTAGGGACTAACCCACCCCTAGTCAATCGGCCAGGACAAGGTGTTACACTGAACTCCAGGGTGAGTGGGACGGCGCGCCCGCTATATCCCCTGTATAGCCCTGTCATCCCAGTGGGATGACCCCTTGTTGGGCTCCGTGGTGGGTGGGGAGTACTGGGGGATGAAATTTACTTTTAGCTACTTATGGCTACACTCACTCCAAAAAAACGCAAACAGGTAATTGATGAAAAAGAGGTACACGTGTCGTCATCTGCGCGTTACCTAGTAATACACCGTACCGAAGAGGGTCAGTCCTTCCTTAAGGTAAAGCCATTTATTATTCAGTCGGGTCTAGATAAAATCGCCGGTCCAGTTAAATCCTGTACTCGCCTACGTTCCGGTTCCCTCTTAGTCGAGAGTTACAGTGCCACGCAGTTCGAGAAGTTAACGAAGGCAAAACTCCTACACGGATACCCCATCCGTGTAGAGAAACACAGGAGCCTCAACTCTTCCAAGGGCGTCATCACCAGCCCCCTGCTAGACGGTATGCCGGAGGAGGAGATACAAGGGTATCTGGCTGACCAGGGTGTCACGGACGTTTACCGTGTTCGAGTCAAGCGTGACGGCGTACTGGTTCCCAGCCGCACGCTCTTTATTACTTTTGATCGGCTCGATCTGCCTCAAAAGATCAAGGCAGGCTATGAAGTTATCCCTGTGCGACCGTATATTCCGCGACCAATGCGTTGTTACCAGTGCCAACGTTATGGCCATACTAAGACCTCCTGTAAGGCTGCTGTCGCAGTGTGTGTTATCTGTGGTAAGGACGGTCATGATGGAGCGTGTCCAACTACTCCCAGTTGCGTGAACTGCCAAGGTGAACATCCGGCGAACTCCCGAAGTTGTCCGCGATACCAGGACGAGAAGGCCATCCAGGAGCTGCGGGTGAAGGAGCGTCTATCCTTCTCTGAAGCCCGCAAACGCCATCAAGCTCGACAGCCTTCTCTCCTGAAGTTCGGTACTTTTAGTTCCGTCGTATCAAAACCAGTACCGAAGCGCGACGTGGGCACTCAAACTTGCCCTATACCGTCCACCATGGCTACTCCTCGCGTCGCTGTGCCTACTACCGATACCATTGGCTCCAAAACCGTAACTGTAAGTACTGAGACCCGCAAATTTACAACGACACCTAAGAGAGCAGACTTCCTCAAAAACCCTCCGGCGTCTACCAGTGGCAAGTGTTCAGTTCCGGCCAGTTCTCCTTCACCTCCTCGTCGCTCTCGCTCCCAGGATACTAGGGGGCGCAGTCGCATGAAGGGGCTTTCTCCTCCACCCTTAAGTATAGGAAACAGTTATTTGCCCCTGACCTCGATCTCCAGCGACCCTGACCCTCTTCCAGATGAGGAGCCTATGGAGCACGAGGCAAGTGCTCCCAAAAGCCCGAGTCCCATGCGTAGCCATAAAGGCAAATTGAAGCGTCAGCCGCCAGCCAAGTGAACTAAGCGACCAGCTTTCGCCATCTAAACCTGGATGTCCATCCTCCAGTGGAATACGCGTGGCGTGCGCAGGCGTAAACCTGAACTCCAACTGTTGGCAAATTCGCTGTCCCCCAGTATTTTCTGCCTGCAGGAGACGAAACTTCACCAACAGGATACCTTCACCTTTCCTGGTTTTACTCCGGTGCGATTTGACCTCCCACCGGAGCCCGGTTCTCCTGCACATGGGGGTGTTATGCTTTTAATCCGGGATGACGTTTTCTTTCAACCTCTTCCTCTCGCTAGTACGCTGCAAGCTGTAGCTATTACTCTTAGATTTCCTGGCCTTTCATTTACTCTATGTTCTGTTTATCTACCGCCGTCTTCTCCCTTCGCCATTGCGGACCTCTCAGATCTAATGTCCCAGCTCCCGACACCCTTCTTGTTGTTGGGAGACTTCAATGCCCATCACCCTCTTTGGGGATCGCCTAGGGCTTGCGTAAGGGGGAAGCACCTAGCTGAATTCTTTCTTCAGAATCACCTCTCTCTTCTCAACACAGGCGAACCTACATTTATTTCTGATTCAACCAGCACTCTCTCTCACCTGGACCTATCTGTTTGCTCGGCACAGCTTGCTCATCGTTTTGAGTGGAACGTCGTCTCGGACACATTCTCCAGCGATCACCTCCCCTGCCTGATAAGCCTGCTCTCAAACTATACACCATCGTCCCGTGTACCCACCTGGCAGCTACACAAAGCAAACTGGCCTCTTTTTTGTAGCCTGGCTATTTTCGACTCCCGTGTATCGGAAGACGTTGACGAGATGGTAGAGCACGTTACATCTGTGATCACCTCTGCCGCCGAACGTGCTATACCTCGCTCGTCAGGCCAACCTCGGCGTTTACCCGTTCCCTGGTGGACCGACGAATGCCGGGTGGCGGTGCGTGCACGCCGGGCAGCACTGCGGGCATTTAAGCGCCACCCTACTCTGGATAACTTAGTCACCTTTAAGCGCTTACGAGCCAAAGCCCGTCGTGTCATTCAGGCTAGCAAGAGGACATCCTGGCAGCGCTTTGTGGAGACATTTAACCGCTTCACACCATCATCAGTAGTCTGGAACAAGCTGCGACGCGTGGCCGGCAAAGTTTCTCGTGTTGCCGTGCCTGGCCTGCGGGTTAACAACGACATCGTAGTTTCCCCTAGAGCGGTCGCTGATGCCCTGGGAGGCGCTTTTGCTGAGGTCTCTCGCTCCTCCCATTATTCCGCGGACTTTCTACTCATCAAACACCGGGCTGAGACTCATGAACTCTCCTTCCACTCCTTGAACCGTGAGTGTTATAACGCCTTCTTCACCATGCAAGAGCTGGAGCGGGCCCTGGTCTGTTCCAGGCCCTCCGCACCGGGGCCGGATGGAATACACATCCTAATGCTGCAGCGCCTGTCTTCGGCAGGTAAGCATTTTCTTTTGCAAGTATATAACCTAATCTGGCGCACAGCAACTTTTCCGTCCGCTTGGCGCGAGGCCACCGTTGTCCCTATCTTAAAACCTGGAAAGGATCCCCATCTCCCTTCCAGCTATCGTCCGATCTCCCTCACCAGTTGCCTTTGCAAGGTGATGGAGCGTATGATAAACGGGCGATTGACATGGTGGCTAGAATCACAACACCTTCTATCTAACGTTCAGTGTGGTTTTCGTCGCTACCGTTCAACGGTCGACCACCTAGTCTCGTTGTCAACGCAAATCATGGATGGCTTTCTACGTAAGAGCCAAACGGTAGCTGTGTTTTTTGACCTGGAGAAGGCTTATGACACTTGCTGGAGATACGGAATTCTCCGTACCCTCCATAAATGGGGCATTCGTGGAAGACTGCCGCTTTTTATTCGAGAGTTTATGCGAGATAGGGTGTTTCGGGTACGTGTGGGTTCGGTTTTATCTCGTGCTTTTAGCCAAGAGAACGGAGTACCGCAGGGCTCGGTACTTAGTGTCACACTATTTGCTATTGCCATCGATCCCATTGCGGAGTGCGTCCCGTCGGGCATTTCTTCTTCCTTGTTCGTGGACGACTTCGCCATTTACAGTAGTTCTCGGCGGACTTCACTCCTCCAACGCCGCCTCCAACTGTGCCTTGATCGCCTCTTCACCTGGAGTGTGGAAAACGGCTTTAAGTTCTCCGCCGAGAAGACCGTCTGCGTAAACTTCTGGCGCCGGAAAGTATTTCCGTCACCTCTGCATCTCGGAGCCGATGCCCTTCCTTACGCAGACGAGACAAAATTCTTGGGATTGGTCTTCGATAGGAAGCTTAGTTGGTCTTCTCATATCTCCTTTTTAAAGGCCAGGTGTGAACGTTCTCTTAGTGTTTTACGTGTTTTATGTGGCACATCCTGGGGAGCAGATCGGACAGTTCTTTTAAGACTCTATCGCTCTTTTATCCGATCCAAACTAGACTACGGCTGTATTGTGTATTCGTCAGCTCGACCTTCGATTTTAAAACGCCTAGACCCTGTTCACCACCGTGGTATCCGTTTGAGTACTGGCGCCTTTCCAACAAGTCCAGTCATGAGCCTTTGTGCGGAAGCCGCTGAACCTCCGCTTCGCTATCGGCGTGATGTCCTCCTGTGTAGTTACGCTTGCCGGCTTCTTAGTTTGCCGGAACATCCGTCGTTTAGCTCGTTCTTTGATGATTCTCTGGACCGTCAATACTCAGCGCGCTCCCTGGCCCTCCTTCCTCCTGGCGTTCGATTTCGCTCTCTGCTTCGGCTGTTGGACGTCCATTTGCCTGTGCCATTTC
This sequence comes from Mantis religiosa, assembly GCA_030765055.1. NCBI lineage: Eukaryota > Metazoa > Arthropoda > Insecta > Mantodea > Mantidae > Mantis > Mantis religiosa. Next base: position 267,633,333 of record CM060950.1, on the reverse strand, counting down.
GCAAAGGAGAAACTCGATTTCCCCCATGGCTCCGCTCCGAGATCCAGGTAAATTTAAGCCTGCTGTCCATGCCGAAATTGTCGACGCCAGATTCCATCCTTCGTTCGGGCTTTTTAGAAGTTCAGGCGCAGTACCGACCCTGTAGTTTTATTTACACTGATGGTTCGAAGGATAATACGGGAGTGGGATGTGCTTTTATTCACGGTCGGAAGAGTTTTAGCTTTCGTCTTTTACCGCAGTGCTCGATTTTTACGGCAGAGCTGTTTGGTATTTACCAAGCTCTTTTATATGTTCGTCGGCAAGCATTACAGTCTTGGGTTATCTGCTCCGATTCCCTGAGTGCCCTCCAGAGCCTACGGATGCTGTACACCTATCATCCACTCGTACAGCGGATCCAGGACTGCCTTCACACTCTCGCCAGTGCAGGCACTTGCGTATCCTTAGTGTGGGTACCTGGACACGTAGGCATATCTGGAAACGAGGCTGCCGACGCTGCCGCGAAAGCAGCTGTTTTAGCTCCCAGATGTTTTAGGTCTAGTGTTCCCTCAGATGACTTTAACTCCTATTTACGTCGCGCCATCCTGTCAATGTGGAGCAGGCATTGGCAAGCCCGTCGGGGGAACAAACTTAGGGCGGTGAAGCCCCTCCCTATCATCTGGAGCACTTCGTCGCGCACCTCTCGTCGCGAAGAGGTTATTTTAGCACGACTGCGTATCGGGCACTGCCGTTTTAGCCATGGTCACCTTTTATCTTCTGATGCTGCACCGCTCTGTTCGCATTGTCATGAGCCCATGTCGGTGCGGCATGTTTTAGTTCAGTGCCAGTTCTTAACCCAGCTGCGTGTGTCCTTGGACCTGCCGACGACCCTGCCCGAAGTGCTGGCAGACACTTCACGTGCAGTGGATCGTGTTTTACGTTTTATTGACCGCAGTGGACTGGGCACCCGTGTATGACCTCCATAATTGAACTTTTATCTGACTGTTCGCCTTTTAAACGGGTTGTTTTATCAGTTTTATTGTCTCTTTTGTATTAATACAGTATTTGGCACTGTATTGGTGACCTTTTTTACTATTTTAAAGTTTTTAGTCTTTTAGCTGAGAAATCCGTTTCAACCTTTTAACGTTATTGTTTTTTAATGGGCGCTAATGACCATAGCAGTTGTGCGCCCTAAAGCCCCACCACTACTACTACTACTCGGTGTAGATCACATATCATGCACCACTAATATGCTGCCACCCAGCATTGACACAATACTCAGCTGGTCCAGTTCATTGTTTTTACAACCTCTGTTGTATGTTGTATTACATGGCTTCCACTTTTCATGCTCATCTGGCAACATCAGTCTCCTCGCAATGCTTGTCTCCCCTTCCAAGTCATGTGTATTTTCTTCTACTTTCCCTGAGGTCTGTTGGTCCTCCCCTCACAGTTTAGTTATACAGTGTTAATAAACTACACTGAAATAATGTCAGCGATTATAGATGTGACTAATAAGTTGAAATAGGCAATGGATGATCTGTGGCTAAATATAATGCAGTTGTGTTAAACCTAATTGACATCAGTTGCTGATAAGTTGGTATTTAAACAAGGTTGGTGAAATTACTGGATTAGAATGTCTTTAAATCTGCTTCCCAAGTATAGAAATATTGATAGTAGCTCGTTATTGGTGTTCTCAGGATTTAATGCCTCAAAAATCTCCCAAATATGGAAATCATGTAGCCTGCTCTAGTGATATTTCTGGAACTGGCCCAATACCAGGAGCAAAAAATTGGTATTCCAAACGTCATTGGTTCGGTTCCTGTTGTGAAGTTAATTTTTTTCCTTCGTCTTTTGAATATGTAAATACTAAAGTATAAACTTGAAAGAAGCGTAGGGACAGTGAAGCACAAATTAGTTCAAGAGTGAATCGAGAATATATTGACACATTGCTTCATTCACACTGTTTATTCACAGGACATGTTTCAAGAGCTCTTGCTCCTATCCTCAGCTGATACTCGAATACAAATACAAATACTAATTCGAAGAAATGGCAGTGATTCGTAACTAAGAACGTGAATCTGATTGGCCAGTGTAATAACACTTCTACATTCTTACTGGGGTCACCTCAAGTCTCTGGTGTATGAAATACCAGTTACCTCATAAGAGGACCTAACTGCCCGAATAATAGCAACATGTGAAGGAATTTTGGGCAGATTATGACGGTCATTCCTTTGCTGCTGTCAGCTTTGCATTGAAAACGCAGGTCACCATTTCGAGCAGTTCCCATAAATCTGACATAAAGAGTTTCATTTAATTTTTATTTTATGTAAGTTTGTTCACCTTTAAACCACCTCCCATTTAGATGTACAGCATGTGAAAGTATTAAGCAGGATTCAACCTTTGTTAGAAAGTATTGTAATTGCACTTACAAGATGTAATTACTACATAAAGTGCATACATGTATAAAGAATTAAAAGCTTAGACAAAATATTACAAAATAAACATAACAAAACAAAAATTGACGAAAAAAAAGTGAAGGAGTCTCGAACTCACTAACGTTTCAATTGAATGCTAATGTCATAACCATTGTGCCAGAAGGAATATTCCAACATATCTCTTCATTTTTGTGTGTTGTGGACTCAAGTGGTATCATTAGCAGTGGCTTACTGGCACTTCAGAAACTTAAAAGCATTAAGTTTCACATCTGAATCAACAGGCCATAAGTCCCCTATCTCAAATTACTTGTTTAAGATATATCCACTTCCTCTGAAAATATTTTGGTGTAGTTCATTAAAATCCTGTATACTCTTCTGTATAAGCAATCTATTTTGATCAAATTCTGTGTATGAATTTGAGTTGTATCCTGTTCCTCTAGCAAATGCTTGTTTTCCTTCTTGTTTAGCTTGCTTCATAAACATGTTCATTGATCTCTCTCTTCCTTGGAGAAATCTTGATCTTCCAGAATCTTTGTTTCTTTTAATTTATTTGCATTTCTTTAAACTCGCCTCATAAATTTTTATAGCATAATAAAGAGAGCATGAGGAAGAGAAATATATATATATATATATATATATATATATATATATATATATATATATATATATATATATGTAATGTAACAGACAGGAGAGGGAAGAAATGGTTTGGATAAGAACAGGATCATTGTACTTAAGAGGGCTAACAGGAAGGAGAATAGGAATATGTTATTTTTTGGAGAAACAGAAAGTATAGTTCATTATTTGACAGAGGAGTGCAGAGGGTTAGCAATATGGAGACAAAGTTTGGGAGTAGAAATGGGGAAAAAGAATACAAAGCAAGATGTCTATAGCGATAAGAATGATTACAGGGAAAAATGAAAGTAAATATAGAAATACGGGCAACTTGCTTAGGAAAGCTAAAGAAAATTGATTGAGAAAAGTCAAGATTGGAAAAGGAAGAATGCTGGGACAAGGGGAGATGGACAGAAAATTAGATTAGATGAAGTGGATATTATGCCACTCAGCAATGCTAGAAGACTTGGGTTAGCTAGTGTCAAAGGCGGCACCAGACAATGTATATAACTAGGTTAAGAAATATATTGTGAATAGTAAGTTATATAAATAATTCTATTCTATTCTAAAGCTTGCAACTTAAATCTCATTGTGGTCACCTTTACAGTTATCGGCCTGCATCTGTCTTCCCTTCTCCCTGTCCTAAAACTGTCACCTATCTCCCCTTCAGCTAATTTCAGTTTCAGCTTATTTTCAGATACTTCTTCCACTAGGTGATTTAGCCACTTTTCTTTATTCTTTTTCACTCTGAATATCAGGCTTATTTTCCTTTGGCCCTCCATTGCTGTTACCATTGTTTCCAATGTAAACATGCTGTAAATTCATTATTCACCTCTGACCTTTAATTTTGTAAGAGTCTGTATGCTTTTCCATCCTACTAACCACACTTTCAATCTTCTCCATTTTCTTTAACTTATGTGTGCTGATATATTTCAAAATTTTAAAATATGTATATTATGTGCTCAAGTTTATTTTTCTGTCTTATTAATCAAGATAAACTTCCATTAGCTGGTTATACATTTTATTATATAAAGCATAAAGTAATAAACAACTTTAAAAGGCTAGTTGCAGTGCAATAACTAATTCAATGTTCTTTGCATAACTGTAAGGAAATATGAATAGCAACTTATTAGTTGAGAAAGGTACTGTCGCAAACGCATAGTTGAGACGAGGCGGCGCAGCCGAGTTCGAAGAGACAGGCAGTGCAGTGCGGAGATAAAAGCTTGCCGAAACGGTGGGGAGGGGGGCAGGAGACGGATTTCTGGAGAGTTTGTCTTTCTTCTAGCGCCGTCTTGATTGAGAACATTCCGGAATAGTGAGTAAGCTATAAAAGGAGCTGCCGCCCACCACTGGGGGACAGTTGTTAATTGAACTCGTGAGCGCGAACAGCTGTGTGAACTTTGTTTGTGGTCGATGACCTTGCAAGGTGTATTGTGTATGTGACGTAATTCTGGTCTGTCAGGTTGACCAAAGTGCGTTCCTGCGGAAATAAAGAGCAATTTTTAGTGTTTGTAACCTGGACTCTTAATTTCACGAACCCACAAAGTCACAGTATTAAGTATTTAAGCTATTTATATTTTCTGCATTGTGGTTAACTGTAATAAGGTGAAAAATAAGCATATAAAGTAATTTAAAATATACATAATGTAAATATATGACAAATTCAGCTCCCATATATTTAAAGCCAATGTCTATCTTGTGTTTATGAGTAGGTGCTGATAGTGAAGTTTAAAGCTTATACTGGCCACTTCATTCATCACATTAAGTAGAAACATGACTTGCAGATTTCTGAATATTACTTTAAGAGCAGCTTCTGTCAACAGAAATGAATTTTTGAGGTCCAAATGCAATACAAACATGATCTAACAAAAAGTTAAAGGACATTGCATTGTAGTTTTTTGGTTGTTTCCTAAATAAACAGAGCAGTAAATATTAAAGTCGTAAAATTGTACCCTTGTTGTGATTTTAAAGAGAACACAAAATAAATGATTGATTCCTTAATTAATGGAAGTATTGAGCCAGGCAGATTACCTTGATTGTGAGGTAGCCTGCACTTATTTCTTTGCTCAAAATGTGAATATTGAGATTTCTTAACTGCCAGCTACTGTCTATTCCTATTCTTTTCTGTTGGACTTGAGGGAGGGGAAGAAGTTTGACTAATTTGACCTTCCATCTAGGTAACGTAAGGCATGTTTTGGTCATGTGCTAGACATGAGCAGTTAAAATGTTAATGTTGCAGTATTATCCCTGTTGTGTGACATGCCCACGAACTTTGATTTACAGTGTCTATTTGGCTGAAAATTGCTCTGATGTTACTGTAAACAAGAAACTTGAATCTGTAGACCGGAGAAGGTATTATTTTAATTAGTAAACATGAAGAATAAATAAAACATAAAAAAATCACAATATTTTATTATACTACTAGTTGCACCACAGGATTAATATGACATTAATGGTCATCCTTTGATAATACATCATCTTGTAGATCAGTTACCAGAGGCTGGTAGTTCACCATTATACCTTTAAAGCTACAATATTTCTTTTCTAGTTCTTCAACATGGTGTATGCAGTTAGGCCAATGATTCTTGTTTTCAGTATCCTTTTTGTGTAGTATTGAACTAAGACTCAAATTTATGTAATATGCTTTCCTTTGAAGACATTATTGGCTGCTCTATACAGGTGTTTCAGAAATACTTTTACAAACTTCAGGTATGGGTTCCTCGCACCAAAAGAAGGAAAAAAGTTCATATGAACGTATGTCCCATAATCCTTGATTTTTGCATTATTTCTGTCACAATGAAAGTCTGAGTTCAACGGCCTTTGGGGTCCAGCCTCAAAACTCCATTTTTCTATGCACTCATAGAAGGCTTTGACCTATTGTACTACATATGGTAGGTGGCAAAATGTTGCCATGGAGACTTGTTTGTTTGTCATTTGTTATCAGTCTATCTTCAACATTTCAATTGTGTACATGTCGTGAGTTAACTGCACGTGTTTTGTTCCACCATGGCTGGATATTCATTTCATGAACAGGCAGACACGATTTTTATGTATGGTTGTGCGAATGGTAATGGATGTAAGGCTGCATGGCTCTATCAGATGGGAGTATCCAGACCGAAAACAACCGAGTCATCCAATCTTTGTCGCTGTTTGTTGTCACCTAGCTGAGACAAGAACTGTTGCTCCACAGACTATTGATCGAGGAAGACCAAGAGTTGTTCGTACACCGGAACGCGAAGAACAAATGTCAAAGTGTGTCGAAGACGATCCAGGTATCTGTACAAGACAATTGTCTGTGGCATCTGGTACATCACATGTGACAGCATGGAGGATACTTCATGAGCAGCTCCTCTATCCATATCATATTCAACGTGTGCAGGGCCTTTTGCCTGCCGATTATTCACCACAAATTAACTTTTGCCGATGGTTTGTAGCACAAATAGCCAATCCACTATTAATTATTAATTTTTTTTAGATGAGTTGTATTTATTACCAGTCCATTGCCAATCCATTGTTTGTCTCGTCAGTTTTGTTTACAGACGAGGCAATGTTTGGGAGAGATGGAATTACTAATTTCCACAACATACACATATGGGCAGATTGTAATCCTAATGCTGTACTTCAGGCTAGACATCAGCAACAGTTTAGTCTGAATGTGTGGGCTGGCATTGGAGGTGACTGTCTGGGAGGTCCATACGTTTTACTATCACATCTTAATGGTGCTGTCTACAGGGACGTTATCCAGCACACTCTTCCTGACCTACTTCATGAAGATGTGCCACTGCAAATAAGAAAAAATATGTGGTTTATGCATGATGGGACTCTGGCACATTTGTCATATTGTTCGAGATGCACTGACTGGTATCTACCATGACCAATGGATAGGCAGAGGAGGACCAGTTCCATGGTCTGCACATTCTCCCGACCTCAATCCTTTGTATTTTTACCTGTGGGAGCATCTTAGCTCCTTAGTTTATGGAGCTGCCATCCCGAATACAGGAACGCTTCAGCGACATGTCATGGAAGCCTGCAAAACCATTCGCCACCATCCCAGGGTTTTTGAAGGGATGTGACATTCCATGATTTGACAAGTACAAACATGCATATAAGCAAGAGGAGGACATTTCAAACATTTATTATGAGTTTTGTGTGTTATAAGTATATCACTGTGTTGAACACCTAACGAGAAGACAGAGGATTATGGGAGTATGTTCATATGAACTGTTTTCCTTCTTTTGGTGTTAGGAACCCATACCCGAAGTTCATAAAAGTATTTTTGAAACAACTTGTATATATAGGTATACATCAACAGAATCTCCAGAAAGACTAATCATGTCATATCAGTGTTCTAATTTAATTAAACCATCTCTTATGGCAATTTATCATGGTCCTCAAAGTAATTGTTTACCGCATCAATAACCTCGTTGCTGTGAAATCTTCATCCTCTAAGAAATTTTTTGAGGCTTGAAACAGGTGGTAGTCACTGGGTGCTAGATTTGGTGAATAGGGTGGATGTTTAAGTAATTTTTTCAGAGACAGTTGGTCACATTGTGTATAAAGGAGTTGGTGAACCTGTTAAGGGAGAAACAGTTGAGAGTAGTAGTGAGGAGCAAGAAGCATGTATGACGCGGGTTGCAACTTGTGTATTGTAATTGTGTTTAAGTGTGTCAATTGTGAATAAACTCGGCCAACATTGTTCATATATGTCACAAAAGAAGGTGTGTTGAGTAAATTGATAAAAGTTGGAAAGTTATAGTGTTTTGGAAACAAATTAAAAGGTTCACAGCAGAATACAACCGTTCCTTTGCTTGGCAATTCACTAATTCTTCACATAGTCCATTTAGGTTGTGAGTTTATTGTTTTGACACCCACAACCCACACCATGACAAAATACAATTCAAACTTTAATTCGCATATTTTTCCTATTGCAATGACTGAACGATGGCCTTGAGCATTGTCTTGAAGAAACAAGATTTTTTTTCTTTGCCAAATGAGGTCTTTCTTTTCACCTCATCACTCAAACATTGCAGTAAGCTGGCGTAGTAGTCACCAGTCATACTTTTACCCTTTTCCAAGTTATCAATAAAAGTAATTCCCTGTGCATCCCAGAAAACGCTCACCATAACCTTGTTAGCTGACAAAATATACTTTGCCTTTTTTGGAGTTGGTTCACTTGGCACTATTCACTGTTTTGACTGATTTGCTTTCTGGAGTTTAGTGATGTATCCAAGTTCCATGCATGGTAATAAGCTGTCTTAAAAAGTTCACTGCAATTTTTACGGTTGAGCTCCAAATTCATAACAGAAACAGTTTTTCTTTGCAACTTTTGATCAGGTGTCAAACAGGGCACCCATCTTGCACAGTCCTCGTGAAAGCCCAAAACAATAGGCTGATGTGAGCAGCCTATTTATGGATGGGCTTTCCGTGGACTATGGGTGACATTCTTGAAGAATAGTATTAATATGGTATCATTTAAAGTTTTGTTCTTGCAGAAAGTTCCTTCCAAAAGTGCCACATATATATCTAATTCAGTTTTCACTTCTTGTACTGCCTCATTTAACATGCACTTGTAATAGTTAGTTTTTATTCATCCTTTTGATCATATTACATGATATAGGACACGTCAAGTACTTATAACTAAAAATTATACAATATACATATATACAACACAAGTTTGGAATGAAAATTCAACTGTATGTACAGTATAATAATAATAATAATAATAATAATAATAATAATAATAATAATAATAATAATAATAATAATAATAATAATAATAATAGTTCACTTGTGGTTAACATATTCAAACAATTCAACCATACTATAAAGCATTAACATCATAATAGAGAGTAGTGTGCTGCCATGTGCTGCTTGCTGCATGGAACTGTCCTTGTTTCCCTTTCCCCACCTGTGTTGCCAGACAGAAGACCTTTATTACATAGTTGTCATCTGCTTTGTGTTGATGGCTGTAGTTGCATGGTTGCCATCTTTACCATTTCTTTTATTTAAATTTATTCAATTTGTAGGAGAAGCTTTGCTCATGGTCTTGGTATGTCCAATTCTGTATTTATCTAGCAGTTGAGTTATCAGCCATTGCACAGGATGTGAACCAGAAGCAATTACTTGAGCCATATCTCTGGGTACATTATATTTTGTTCTCAAAATAGAACTTCTTCAAATTAGGTTTTCCAGAAATTAAATGACAGGTCACTATTCCTTTCCCCTCCTTTTGATGATGACGACGAGGACAGTGAAGGTAGTAGAAGTGAGAAACAGCAGAATTCTGTAAAGGCAATTGTAAATCTTTTGAAACTGATAAACATATTGCACTAGAAGGATGGATGGACAGATATGATACTTGTAAATGATGATGAAAGGACAAACAAAACTATTTCTTGGAAGGAGGAGGAAGAGAAATGAAACATTCTTCTAAATTATGGTTAGCCCTTTTCAATTCCATTCATAAGACAAACCTAGATGGTTATGACTCAAGAGCTCTAAAGGCAGAAGAAAATGGATCCAAGAAAAGTCTGGTATTAAGAAAATTAAAAATGCTAAGCTGAAGAAAACCATTAAGGAAGCAACCACATTCACTAAAGAAAAAGAAAGCAACAACATATTCAGTGGATTCACATACCACCCAAAAATATTTAATAAATTCAGAAAGATCTTTGAACAAAATATCATCTAGGCAAACAGATAATCAGTTATTAAAATTTTTATATTCAAAAACAAAATATGAAATCCCACCAATGAATGTACCAAATAAGTTGTAAGAATTATGAAAAATGCTACATAGTGCAAACTAAAAGAAAACTAAAAACCAGATTCAAAGAGCATAGAAACATCACATTGAAACAAGAAGTAGGGTTGCCAACTTTTTTCTTCAAAATAAGGGAGACTAGTTAAGTTTATAAATGTTATTAATACATACCTAAAGTAGTTGCACATAAAATAAACAAAAACCAACATTAATTATTACAAAGTACCTTTGGATGTTCACTTTTGGCACCAGCTTAAACTTTATGATTACATTTTGCACACTCTAAAAATTCTTGACAAGTGTAATCAAAATTGACACTAATTTTTAACTCAGATTTTATTAGGTTTACCTTACAATGGTTCCTATCATCAGACGATTTGTTGTTCATCAACGAAAATATTTGTTCAGTATGAGTGTTAGATGCTTGTATACTAGGAACAAAACTAAAAATGTTGTGTATATTATGAATTTTAGTACCTTCAGATTTTGCCTCAGTCATCACAATTACCCACCTTCACAAAAAACTAATTTCAGTAGAAATCACTGAACTTATTACATCTTTTAATGAACAGAATTAATCATACAGGTTATCCTCATTTATATGAAACTCAAAGTGAAGAAGAATTTTTAAAACCTTTAAAATTGGCGTTACTCTATAAGGTCAATAGGAGCAAGGATTGGGTTTTTACACTGTCAGAAATGTTTGAATGTTTCAGATATTAATATAGGGCTTCTTAGAATCGGACAAAATTAATTTGAACTTTTATCTTAATGGCAGGTTCTAACATATTTAAAACTTTGTGTGTATTGCTTCCAAAAAATGCATCTTCTTTTCTGTTCAATATCTTTTTGCATCAAAGCTTCAACAGCAGTAAATGCAATATAAAAATTATTTGTGGTTGGTTTATTGACACTCGTCACTTACTTTTTCATATATTTATGAGAGACTAGTTTCAAAGGCCCTGGCCTTTGGGAAGAGATTGAAAATGGAGGCCAGGGCCTTTGAAACTAGTCTCTCATAAATATATGAAAAAGTAAGTGACGAGTGTCAATAAACCAACCACAAATAATTTTTATATTAATTTTGACGTCACTGTTACTAAATTCCTCCAAACACACATCACAGCAGTAAATGCTTTCATGATAGTTAAATCTGAAATTTCAAGGTAGGTACTTACTACTTACAACAAGAATAAGAAAAAAAAAGTAGACATGCCTTAAGCAGTTGCATTATATCTGGCTCCCCATTAGTAAAATATTGTTTTAGTGGCTCAGGTTTTGTTTGTGCTTTGAAAATAACTTGTTAATAGTTCCCAATTTTTTAACAGCCTATCAATAGCTTGTGTGTAGGAGAACCATCGAGCTGCCACCTGCCTTAAGATTTCACTCCATTATTTACAAAATCACAGAAAGATTTCATTTTCTCCCTTCTTATCACTAGGGGGCAGCTTTTGCAGTATTTGCCTATTTTATTCCTTTGTTCAGCAATGTAGGCTTTTAAGTTATAAACACATTTCCTACAATTATTAGCCTAATTTCTTAGTTTTATAGTGCCTATAAATGCCTATTTCATAGGTCTGTGCTTATTCTGCTTATTAGTGCCTAAAACTGCCTTTTTAGCCAATTTCTTCTGGTTGTAATTTGTGACAACAGCTTTTGCATTTGTTGGTTTCATCGTGAAGTTTTCGGGGAAGAGAAATTTCTTACTGCTGCACATTGGATATACCGAAAGAGGTTTAGCCAGATAGTTATCTGCCTTACAGACGTGTCACAATGTGCTAGTGACGTCATGGAAAAATCTTAGAATTCGCTCAAGGACAAGTAGCAAAGACCAGCTAAATAATATTTAAATGGATTGACAAATAACCACTCTTTATGTGGGGAATGGAAAGCCCACACTGTAAGCAGTGTTTCAAGTGTACACACAGATCAATTTCCTACACAAATATGCCAAAAGAGAGAAGCAGGTGGATAAATGGTGATCCATCGTTCAGCACAGATTGGAGCGTAATTGTCAGTCTTGTGTGAAACAGGTGAGTTTAATCACTCCTGTTTGTATTAATACTATATTATCCTAGTTTCAAAAACCTTGTAAAAATCAGCCCCTGTAGCAACATTATGCCAAACACAAATTAGTATCCAAAGTATAAAACTTGAAAGAAGCGTAGAGACAGTGAAGCACAACTTAGCACAAAAGTGAATCGAGAAGATATTGACACACTGCTTCACTCACACTGTTTTTTCAAGGACATGTTTCAAGAGCTTTTGCTCTTATCAGCTGGAACTCGACTAGTGCAAATTGTAGTGGTTTACAGGAAACCGACACACACAGATAATTATATCAAGCACAACAGTTTCAACCCAAAACAACACCAACATGCCATTTTCAACAGTTTAATGTTTCGGATGATCAACTTTTCACTAAACAGAGAAGATTATCAAGAAGAATACCTACACATAAAAAAAAGTAGCTATGTCCAACGGTTTCAACCCAAATTTAGTGGACAAAACAGTTAACAGACTCAACAAAGCTAAGAAAATAAAAGAAACCACCACCCTAGAACCTACAGAAGAAAAAGAGAAAATTTTTTTAAAAAATTGACTTTCCATCCATCAGCCTATAATAAATTCCAAAAAATCTTCTCAAAACACAACATAATTCTTGGACCTCAAAATAGGTTTAATATCAGAAATTTGTTAAAAGGCCCCCCGAAAAGTTCAATTACTACCAAAGAAAAACCAGGAATCTATGAGATCAAATGTGAAACTTGCCCTAAAATTTATATAGGAAAAACAAAAAGAAATATTAACATCAGAACTAAAGAACATATGAGAAACATTAAAAATGATGAAACAGAAAAATCAGCAGTGGCTTTTCATTTTTTTAATTACTAGACATGACATCAACTTGGAAACATCTTTAATAAAATATGTTAATCACCCCATAGACCTTTTCATATGGGAAAAAATCTTCATTAACATCGTCATAGAGTCATGAATTTTGAAACTCCACCACTGGACATCTTTGACAAGTATGTCATGCCATCTATCGACGATACGGAGAAAGAGGAAACCACTACAATTTGCACTAGTCGAGTTCCAGCTGATGATAAGAGCAAAAGCTCTTGAAACATGTCCTGTGAAAAAAGTGTGAGTGAAGCAGTGTGTCAATATCTTCTCGATTCACTTTTGTACAAATTAGTATGTTGAGTAGAGCCAGAAGAAGAGAAACTGAATGTTTTCAGTTTTCCAAAGTAAAGTACAAATTTGCCTAATGTGAAAACTTTCATCACATGATACGACATTACATCAAGATTTAGCTTAAAACATGTCTGAACATTTCATCTTGATTAGAATATTATTTATTTGAAACTTATAGGTATAGCTTTGAAAATCATTGTACTGGATTTCACAATTTTGTTACGAGTATTATCTTTTGGCAGTTTCAATGCAGTTGCATGATATTTTTGTGCTGCTGTAAACTTATTTCTTGAGCTAATAGTAATACTTGGGGAAGGGATTATTAATTAAATTATGGAAGGTATCAGTTGTTAACAATCATATCAGATCACAATCAGTACCGCTGGTAAGCAGGAATTTACTCCCCTAAGATTTCTTTTATATGTGTGTAAATCTACTGACACGAAGCTGTTTTATCTAATCTTAAAATCACCACTCTGGGACGTTTCAGGTTACAACTTAAACTTGTAAGGCCAGCGCTTAATTAGCTAGGCTACACAGACTAAGATTATATATATGAAAGAATTGTGCTTAATCGGTTGTGTAAAATTTTACGGAAATGCCTTTATAAAAGTTGGTACGAGAATTCTTTTCACAGGGCTGTAATTGCTGCAATTCTGTTTGAATGAATGGGAAACGCTTACTAAAAAGCTGTGCTTTATTATTTGTTCTTAGTCGACAATGGGGCATTTAGGGTTTTTATTACAAAAACTAAGATTCTGTAGCTTTAGCTTTTAATTAATTTTTGTTCTGTGCTTTGCACCTTTCTGACACATCGTGACCATTTTAAGTGATATTAAGATTGCTATGATGGACTTTTGAATTTCTTATATTTCCAAAAATCCTTTCTATTAAGGAGATACATCTGTGCAAATTGGCCCAAAACTTATAACAATCCCAAATTTAAGTTTTTTTTTTTGTCTTAAAATTAATATAGACATACCTCATAATATAAAGTTTTTTTTTTTTCCAGCAGCACTACAGAAAGGTCACATGACTATTTAAATAACCTTACACTTGTATCGTAGCTGCTATTATGTAATTTTAACCTCAGATTTCTCAGATTCCATATTTTCTACATTTTCCTAACTTGGAAATATTCCACAGGATTCAGTTTTCTATTAATCTGCATGAAATTCTAAACATGCCTTTTAAGGGCAACTGCATATTAAGTGTACCCATTTACATTTATTGTGTTTTTGATATTTGTATAGAAAAGGATTATAATGCTTACTTCTTACTGAAAACCCTTAGGAAAATAAAAATTGTTAAATAGGTATGATTGTTTTTTCCCTTTGTTGATATGGCAAAGACAAATATTTCACATAGGTACAGGTCATTAATAGATTGAAATGGGTGCAGAAACTTATAACCCAAACATTAATTTTTAATTAATTGATGGAAATTAATCATTTCTCCACACTAGCCGTATATAGGCTAAGATATTTGATGGATAGAGTCAACATGAAAAATTCAATGCCATGGCATTAGAGTTAAATGATGAACCCTGGGACTTAAGTACTTACAATAGTAAGTCGCCACAAAACGGTGTATCTCGGATGCGAGAGCCCCTAGTGGTCTACCGGGGAAATATACGAGTCAACTGGAGAATTTAATGCCAGGACGGTGCGTTGGCCATGGTAGCTCAAAGGTTAAGAGCGACTGGACGGAAACCAGGAGATCCGTGGTTCAAAACCCGGCCATGGCATTGAATTTTTCATGTTGACTCTATCCATTAATTTTTAAAATTGCAATGTGTGGGATATTTTGAAAATTGCCTGTAATTTAGACATAAACTGTTAATTCCTCAGAAACTATTGTAACTAGAAAGCTGAAATTTGGAATTATTCCATTCTTGATTGATCACAAAAATAAATGGTATAAATTTGAAACAAATCTAACAAAAGCTTCATATATTTCAATTTTCACCCTTAAGCCCCCCCCCCCCCCAAAAAAAACATGTTTTTGTTTTTTGACATAGTTAATTAAGTTAATTACTTCACAACTTTCTGCACATTATGGTTCTTACTTAGTGAAGTGGATTTATATGTATTTCAATTATACAACAATATCTGTTATTTTAACTTGCTGGGGAGCCATTTATGAAATTTGGAATAAATAAAGAACTATTTTGCCTAAGGAACTGCAAAATAGTATGTATTTAGCAAATTTGTTGCAGCATATGTTGCGATGATTGTAATTTTGTATAGTGCATTTTAAGAGCCATTTTACTAAAATTGCGTAATTTCTAAGTGTCTACTTAGCAGATTTAGTGCATATTTAAGTGCCTATTTTGCCCATTTTTAATGCCTATAAATCTGCTCCCTACATCACTGATGCTGAAAAGTAACCATAAACCTTAATCTACATGTAATATCATATATCAATAGCATATTAATTAGTACTATTATGAATAATATGGTTTGGGCAGTTTTCTTTATATATTTTGCTGTTATCATTACCCAAAAACTTCATCTCTGATCTGCAGTAGTTGTACCCTAATTTACATTTGCATTGTAAGCACAGTATGCTGTTTTATTATTTACATTTGAGAGTGTGAAGAGAGAGTGTTTTATCAATGGGTGAATACCTATAGCAGTTTTGTCAGCTTGTTCCACAAAGTCTAATAGTTTATGTATACCAACACAGTTATCGAAGTACCTAATAACCACTGGAAACATTTTTCTATTTTTGTGATTAGAGGCATCTATAGCTACAGAGAACAGGTACTGCACTTTTATGAATCATTTAGTACAGTGTTTCTCAAAGTATTGTCCGCAGACCCCTTGGGTTCCGCAAGGGGATTTCAGGGGGTCCGCGATGGGGTCCCTTAAGTCAAGTTATAATGTTGAATTAAAACTATAGAAAACTTAGAATTGTATTCACTGAGTCATTTATCTGCTCGGTGCTGAACTACATAGGTTTTACTTAACATTTTTTATGCAATTATGTTGTAACGATGTAACGCAGCTGAGAGATGGGAGCCTGTAGTACAGCGTTATAATAGCAGCGATGCAACCGAACTGAGCGTGAGCGGTTAGCTGCGGTGTGGGTGAAGTCAGCCAAGCCTGCGCGCACAGGTCTGAGTCAGCTCTGTCACTGGCACCGGCTACATGTACGCACAACAACAAACCGGTTGTTCTTGCTGCTTTGAGGCCAGCGATGATAGTGTCTATTCTCCTGACAGTTTGCAATTGTGAATCGTGAGAATTTATTCGCGTCGTTTATCATGAAACGTTGGTTACAGAGTTGATCAATTAAATGTAAGCCTGCAATAACTGGCTATCAAGTTGCAGGTCGGGAACCTACTAGTTTAACTAGTTGCTGTTCTGCCGATCTGCGAAAAGAAAAACGGCGAAAATACAGTGAAAAATATTTAAGTTTTGGATTTGTTCGAGCTGGAACTGAAGATGAACCAAACCGCTAATGTGTTTTGTGTTATTACAGGGCTCTTCAATAAAGAATGATCATAATTTTTTTACGGTCATAATTTTTCGCACTAAAACTCAATCTTATTATATTCTGTTAGCTTAATGTGAAACAAACATGACGTAGTAGTTTCATTGTTGGTACTCCTGGTTCTGCCCTGTGAGAACCAGGCAAGTTCAGACATATTCAGTACCGCCTACCACTGCAATGGAGGTAACATGCAGTTAAAGTTGATGTTAGAGGAAGATCCGGAGTTTCTTTCAAACGTAATCACTGCTGATGAAACTTGGCTACATCATTTTGATTCTGAGAGCAAACAGCAAAGCTCAGTGTGGAAATCTCCTTCATTACCAACCCCCTGAAGAGCAAAAGTGGTTGCATCTGCTGGGAAAGTTATGGTCCTCTCATTCTTTGATATTCATGGAATGGCTTATGAGCATGTTGTACCTGCACACACATCAGTAACTGGACAATACTACAGGAATGTCCTGAAGATATTGCAAGTCCATATCAGGCGTAAAAGACCACATTTCCATGAAGCAAGCTGGATGCTGCACCATGATAGTGCGCAGCCGCATATTGCCGGATATCTTGCAAAAATCAACGTGAAGTGCATCCCTCACCCTCCCTATAGTCCGGGTTTAGCACCATGAGACTTTTTCTGTTCCCTAACTTGAAGAAACGCCTTCGTGGGAGGCATTATCCACCATCAGAAGTAACGGTGAAGACTGTGGAGGCGATTTTGAAGGATCTCTCAAAAAATTGTTTCTAGCATGTGTTTGAAGACTGGCAAAAATGCTGGGATAAGTACATTGCATTCAGGGAGGCTATGTTGAGAAGGACCATCAAAATTATGAGGATAAGGAAAGGTAAGTTGTCCTGAGAAAATTGTGATCATTCTGTATTGAACAGCCCTCGTATGTATTGTCCAATGATGCAGTGAAGCCTGCTAAGCTGCAAAGACATTTAGAGATGAAACATCCAAATTGCATTGGTGAGACATTTGATTATTTTAAAATTAAAAGTAAAGAGATGAAATATGAGTAAATCTAGAATAGAAAACATTTCTACTGGAACCAGTAGTGAGAAGGTGGCACTAGCTTCCTATGAAGTAGCGCTACTCAATGCTAAAAGTGGCAAGCCTTCTAACATTGTAGAGGAATTAATCTTGCCAGCAGCTGAAAAGATGTGTAGCATAATGATTAGCATAATAATTGTTGATATCTCAAAATGTCCTTGACCAGCTACTTATGAGGTTGAAGTCAACAACAATGTATGCTTTACAACTTGACGAAAGTACTGATTTCACTGATAAGTCTCATTTGTTAGCTTTTGTACTTTACGAACACAGAAAGAGCTTATTGAAGACCTATTTTGTAGGGAAGTCTAACATAACACTGCTGAGGGTGTCTTTAAGACACTTGATGGATTTATTTCAGAACAGGGTGTTGAGTGGAAAGTTTGTGTAGCCTAAGCACCGACAGAGCCGTAGCGATGATGGGACACTACACTGGATTGAAAGCTCGACTTCAACCTGTCAACCCTGAGATTAAGTGGACTCATTGCTCGATACATAGAGAGGCATTGGCTGGGGAAAAAAAAAAAAAAAACTGCCAGATTTGAAGGAAACAGTAGAAGAGTTGGTTAAAATTGTGAACTCATTAAAGCCCGTCCGCTTAACTCACGGATATTCAAGAAATTATGTGAAGAAATAGGAAGCGAACATAAACAACTGTTCTTGCACACATACGTTTGCTCGCTTTCTTTTGGAAATGTTCTTTTGCGAGTTTTTGAATTACATGATGAAGTGAGGCTGATTTTTTGAAGACAGCAAGCACGGAATGTTTCCCCTCTGCAAACAACTGTGTGGCTAGTATCTTTTCACACTTAAATGAACTAAACCGAAAATTGGAAGGACCAAAAGCGGATGTTTTCACAGTTCATGAGAAAATTGAAACAATGATAGGAAAACTTCAAGTGTGGAAAGGTTGTGTAGAAAATAAATCCTTAGGCTCCTTTCCTATTTTGGAACAATTTCTGACTTCATCACGAGAAACTTTGCCTAAAATTATTGAAGAAGCCATAGCAGAACACCTGAATGGCCTGCACCCGCAGATTATCAGAATGAGAGGTTAAGTATCCTTTCCAAAAAAAAAAAAAAAAATAGCTAGCATGGATAGCCTTTCGGAAAAAGAACAGGACCAACTAATAGAGCTATTTAACAGCAAAGGATGGAAGGTATTGTCGCGGCGAAAAGCACAGAAAGTTTGGTGCCGAGAGATCAGCGCGGCTTGTGTACACAAAGAGCCTGCAGATAAAGATAACAGTCAGATAGTGTATCACTGAGATAAGACTTACCGACACAGATAAGTGAGGTAATTGGAACATTCTGGTGAAGTCTTGATTGTTTTATAGAACTTTCGATGTCTTGTTTATTCCAGAAATATCTAGTGATTGATACAGAAATCTCTCGAATTTATCAATGAGGTATTTAAAAAGGCGACGACTCGCCAAGAGTCAGTCGTAAACAGTCATAAGCAGTAAACAATTGTAGAGTGTTGTTGTAATGAGAGCTGATGTAATCAGAACGCCGTTTGTGTGGACATCGACCTTGGTAGTTGGTGTTATGTATCTGATGTAATTCTGCTGCTACGAAGTGTATTTCTACTTAAATAAAGAACGTTTGGAATTTCGGCAAATTGGACTTTTAATTCTACGAACCCACATAGTCACAGTATGTATACCAGGAAAATTAACTTGCAAAATTTTGGTTTCTGGCGCAGAGTGAATTTAATGAACTTGTTACCAAAGCACTTAAGTATATTGTGCCCTTCCCAGCCACCTAACCGTGTGAGCAAACATGTTCAGTGTTGTGCAACATCAAGCCATTGAACAGAAATGACTTGCCAATGTAGAACCGTACTTAAGAGTAAAAATCAGCAACATTAAGTCCTGCTTAACTGAACTTATTAAAAAAAAAAAAAAAAAAAAAAAAAAAAAAAAAAAAAAAACAGTTGCATTGTTCACATTAACACATTCCAATGAACCAAATTTCAAGCTTTTTCCACATATACAGATTTTTTTAGTAACCCAATACTATGTTGAAATGGTCAAATGGTGGATTGAGAACATTATGAGTAACCTTTTTATATGTATAAAAATGATTTCTTTATATGGAAAGAAAATTTATTTTTATAGCATGTGCCTAATGTTATTAATCCTTGGGTAATCCAAACGGTGTGGTATTTCAAATTTTTACTGACGTAAGACTAAAGTTAAATAATAACCTAGTTAGGCAAGCCTGTTTAAAATTTAGTTCAAAGTGAAAAAAATTGATTTTAATAAATAAAATTCAACCAAAAGTCTACTCTTTCATATAAATTGAGTTGCTGAACTATGGAGGTCTGCAAACAAGTTGTCAGATTATAAGGGGGTCCTTGAGGCAGAAGAGTTTGAGAAACACTGTTTTAGTATATCCAAAAAATAATGCACGCTTCAGGGTGCCTACATTTTTTGCAATACACTGCTGCTGTTCTGCCATAATACTTTCTTTTGGTGCTATATCTAAATCACAATATATAGCTTTTGCTAGTTTGTTTGCAGTCTACTTACAGTAACTTTGGTTATGTTTCACCACTGCTAACTCATTCACTGGCACTGCAGTTTTGTCAGATTCACTACTTTCACCCAGACTGAAAACAACTGGATATCTTACTAGAAGAGTTAATTACCCGAACTTGACGTTTGTGTCCATCAGTATTTTCAAGGTTAACCTGGTTAACCTTGTTTTAACGAATCTTCAAAAGACTAAACTTAAAACTAGCACCCCAAAACAAATTCAGTCTGAGGAACCTGCTAAATAAACCACTGAAAAATACAATCCCCAACAATTTGAAATCAGGAATTTATCAGATTAATTGTGAAACCTGTGAAAAAAGCTACATAGGAAAAACTAAGAGAAACTTGTTAACCAGGCAAAAAGAACACCAGAGGAACATTAAGTTGAAACAAACAGAAAAATCTGCAGTTTCACACCATTTTTGGACAGAAAACCACAACATTGGCCACAACATTAAACTGTTAAAATCTTTAAGTACACCCATAGAATTGGATATTTGGGAAAAAATATTCATAACAAAAACCGTGATAAAGTTATAAATTTTGAAATCCCGGCATTAAATGAAGTATTAAAACTTAGTGCCCCTAACACCAGATGGCAGAGTGACCGGAGCTCCGTAGTAGTGGAAGAAGAGGAAGGTTCATTTAGTCACCAAACAGCTGAGGATGAGATCGAATGATCTTGAAAACGTTGCAATTATACAACAAGTAAGTGAAGTTTGAGTGTAAGCATTTTAAATACTTTATAAAATACATCCTATTTATCATATATGTTGACAGAATTGTATACATCCTCGCAACTTTCCTGTTTTAACATAGTTACCAGATTTTCTAAATTTCTTTCTTTTAATTGCCTCAAAGTTTCAGTAATATTTTGTATTGATTTCCCGTAAGTGTTACTCAGCTCAAGATATTGAGCTGAATGGTCAGAGATACATGAATTTATTATACCCACATTTATTACTTCCTCCTTCATATTTGTAGCTATATGATCAATGGTGGTAGCAGATAAGTGGTTCAGTAAAGTGTATAGCTTAGTGTTTTAGTTTATTCATAATGCTTGGATTGCTTCACTGTTAGTGGCTTCAGTTTCTTACAAAAATCATGGACAGTTTTAATAAAAGCTATGAAATTCATAATCATAACAATTAGAAATGATCACACCTGCATGCTGCCTATCATAGAAGAAAAGTATATGAGCTCAGTTTAAGCACAATGGTGCACATATGTAACTGCCTACCTTCAGAAATTAAACATATTAGCTCACTTGTAAAATTTAAGTGGAACACTAAAACATTCTATAAACATTATTCTATCAAGGAGGTAATACAAATGTATAAATTATTTGTTTACATATATATTGTGCATGCATGTTTGTAGATTGTATATAGTAGGAAAATAAAAGAGAATTAATCTAAAATAAAGTTTGTCAGTTTGTATTTACATGTCTAATATTGAGTATGTGTTGTAACCAGACTAGAAATGAATTGAACCGAATATTGGTTTTATATTGGAAAATTTATCATTTTAGTACTAACTCATCACTGTAGCATTATTGTGGCATTGTGGCATTATTGTTTTCTACTTCCCATGTAAGGCCACGCCGTGGCTCAGTGGTTAGACCGCTTGGCTCTCACCAAGGCGGCCCGGGTTCGATCCCAGGCGACAGCAAAGTGAGATATGTGGTGGACAACACGGCGTTGGGGCGGGTTTTCTCCGGGACCTCCGGTTTCCCCCGCCATCTCATTCCACCGGTGCTCCATCTTCATCTCATGCATCATCAGTGTCACCGCCTGCGGTGCCGTATGTAGTAAAAGCGGGCGTTAAACACTACACATTTCACATTACTTCCCATGTGGGCAAAAATGCAGTATTGACTTAGAACTGTACTTATTATATTACAATTGCGACAGTAGCATGTTTAACAATAAAACAAAACAGATTCAGTAATTACGAAAAAGGATAGGGGTGTAAAATGTGTTGAGAGAAGCCACTTCAAACCGATAATAGGATTTGCCATAAAAATTACATAGTGACTGAAGAGTGCAACTATAAAGAAACAATGTTTACAGTTTACTCTCCATTAAGATAATAGTAGAATTAATTACATTTAATACTGGATGAATGATCCATCATGCAACCAGTCTCATGGCCTGTGGGACAGCGGTGAAGTTGGCTGCTGTGTTGGCAGTACAGGTGACAGGAAGTCTAGGTTTGTCACATAAGTTATTTTTAACATGCGTAACTCTAATAAGGAAATTGTAGATGTTTGAAACTGCCTTCACAACATTAAAAGAATTCACAAAATAACTTGCGGACATTTTGAAAAGCCTAATGTAATACACAAGGACTGTGCATGATAAAAATGAATCTCCCCAGGGGCCTACTAAGATAAGTATGGGATTGGCGATCCTGGGGTCCCAAGCCCATTCTCTCAATTGGGTTCCTCTGAGTAACGTCCAAACAAACTTAGTTCCACAACCATGTTTGATCTATAAACTTTTTACTCCCTCAACACAAGTCTGACGGATACCATTGTGCCCAACGGCGGAGGGGGAAGCACAGGGGTGACTGGATAACCTGTAATTATTAGCCCCGGTTATCATGTAGGGTCTTTGGGTATCTGTTGATAAGATAAGTCCCGGGGAGGGGTCATTGCATAAGCTGATACACTCCTCTTTATACTGGGAAGTGTGATCCTGAGGTGAGCAAGCTGTAGACCAGGACTCTCACCTAAGCTGGAGTGGCGCCCAGGAAATTATACAGTTGCAATGGTGGAGGATATTTTCGTATGATAGCTAAAATACAAAAACAACCAGCCACGCCGCCGCCGCTACCACCACCATAGTCATCATCAAAAATTAAAGCTTGTTTAAAAGAATTAGTCGAGAAGTGCGGACCTCGGTACTTGGTAACAGTAGAACTGAGGAAGGCCGAAAATTTACTTCGTAGAACCCATTTGTGATTTAGAAAGGCTTTGACAACATTTCTGGTCATATGAAGTTGTGTATACGATCTCGCAATGGCACGTTCTGGTTGAAGCTCATTCACGACCCAGGCTGCGACAATTATGAAAGCCAATAATGCTTGAGGACTATCCGGTGCGTATAGAAATGTATAGAACCCTGAACTCCACGTGTGGTATGATAAATACTAGCGCATTGGACGGTGTGTTCAAAGAGGAGATTCAGGAAAACCTAGCAGAACAAGGTGTGACATAGGTATATCGGGTCCATAGCAAAGAACGAGGTGAACTAGTACCCACTCGTACACTGTTGCTTACCTTTGATCGGGTAGATCTCCTGCAAAGGATCAAGACAGGGTATGCAGCTATTGAAGTGAGGTCGTACATTCCAGCCCACTGAGGTGCTGCAGGTACCAGTGTTTTGGCCACACGAGTGATTTATGTAACGGAATTGCTACCTGTGTTGACTGTGGGGAAGTTGTGCATGACTTCATGTTGTGTTCACAACTTCATGAGTTGTGCTTCACCTGCAACATGTGTTAACTGCAAGGGTAATCATTAATCCAGCTCCCGAAATTGCCTCGTTTTATGCCGGAAAAGCCAATACAAGATATCCGGGTTAGAGAGAAGGTGTCCTCGGAAGTCCGGAAACTATTGCGCATTTGCAGCCGTCTCTCACTAGGTCTTGTACGTTTAGCGCAGTTGCAACTAAGCCGGTACCTACACGCGGAATTGCAAATCAAACTGGTGATTTAAACGGAGCAGTAATTGCGGGAAAAAAATTACACCAAGGTTACAGCCAAAGAAACGACAGGAACAACCATGTGCACGCCTTCCAAGTTCAGTCCTGAAAACAGACTCACCGCCGAAAGCATCTACTTCAAGAACGACTCGTGACACAATATCTATTACACATCAGCTAAAAAGTTCAAGAACCGCATATGAAAGAAGTGACTAGGAAGGAAAGCAACAATAGCACCAAGTCAGTAAGCCAGCAAAAAAGACTGTGACCATCTCCTCTGAGATCCTCTTCTGGAGAGGACTCTGATCGGTGTTTATCTTCGTAGATCTCAGTTTTCAATCGGTTCGAGGCTCTCGAACCTGATTCAACTGGGAAAGGGGCCTCCTCCGTTTAGGAAATGGAACAGGAAGATCCTGCTCACACTAGGAAAACCTCCTGAGAAAGGTGTTAGCCCAACACCAAAGAAAGAGGTGAAATTGATATGACCACGCTGAAGGCATCATAAGGCCGAGTAACTACTAAAATCGTATGTAATTGTTGTTACCATGGCTATTCTACAATGGAACATTCGTGGAATTAGCATACATCGGCCGGAGCTTGAATTGTTGCTCAATAAAGCACTAACCTTTGGTCGTGTGCTTACAAGAAACTAATCTGCGTTCCCAAGACTGAAGCTGGCAGTATACCCCCACTAAGTTCTGACCTTTCACCTGAAGAGGGCATGCCTGCTCACGTAGGCATTGTGATACTCCTCAGGGATAATCTATTTGTAGAATTTGTACCCTTAAGAGTCCGACATCCCATCAGTTACTCCAACCATTAAACTGCAGTCGATGTAATTCGCTATTTGCAATATTTCTGTGCTCTTTTTGTGTAATTTACGTCCTCCAACGTTAAGTCATATCGGACGGTGAATGAATTGGGTGAAATGATGCTCAAATGAGTCCAGGGTCCATGGAGCTTACAGTTACCCGACATTCATCTTGAAGGATAAGGGAAAACCCCGGAAAAACATTATCCAGGTAACTCACCCTCACCGAGATTCGAACTCGGGACCTCTTGAACGTGAGGCAGACATGCTACCATCTACGCTACTGAGGCGGGCTTTCTGTGCTCTGTTCTGATGACATCTCGCTTACTGAGTTGCAAGATTTAGTTTCCCTGTTGTCAAAACCTTGTCTATTGGTAGGTAACAAATGCTCATCATCCTCTCTGGGGCTCAGCTCGAGCTTGTGAGAGGAACAGCAATATCCTGATTCTACTGAATACCGGGGAACCCACGTTCCTTTCTGATGCATTTAACACTTTTTCGCACATTGATGTGACAGTTTGTTCACCACAGCTAGCAATTCCCCTACAACGGAATGTTATCTCTAAGGTACGTTGTGGTAGCGTGTCTACATCACGTTCAAGAGGTCTCGAGTTTAAATTTCGGTCAGGGTGAGTTACCTGGATAAGGGTTTTCCCTGGCCTTTCCCTTATCCTGAAAAGACGAATTGGGCGCTAATGACCCTAGCAGTTCTGCGCCCTAAAGCCCTACTACTACTACTACTACTACCACTACCACCACTACTACTACTACTACTACTGCTGCTGCTACTGCTGCTGCTACTACTACTACTACTACTGCTACTACTACTAGGGCCGCGACATGGCTCAGTGGTTAGACCGCTTGGCTCTCACCAAGGCGGCCCGGGTTCGATCCCAGGCGACCGCAAAGTGAGATTTGTTGTGGAAAACATGGCGCTGGGGTGGGCTTTCTCTGGGACCTCCGGTTTCCCCCGCCATCTCATTCCACCGGTGCTCCATCTTCATCTCATGTATCATCAGTGTCACCCCAACGTGTGCTCCATCTTCATCTCATGTATCATCAGTGTCACCGTCTGCGGTACCGTATGTAGTAAAAGTGGACGTTAAACACTACAGATTTTTTACTACTACTACTACTACTACTACTACTACTACTACTACTACTACTACTACTACTACTACTACTCCTGCTGCTGCTCCTGCTGCTGCTAGTGCTAGTGCTACTGCTGCTACTACTACTACTACTACTACTACTACTACTACTACTACTACTACTACTACTACTACTACTACTAAGAAGACGAATGTCGGGTAACTAAGCTCCGTGGACTCATCTGAGCATCATTTCACCCATTTCATTCAACGTCCGATATGACTTAACGTTGGAGGACGTAAATTAAAAAAAATACGTTCTAGTGTTTATTTTTCATGTCTTATTAATCCCTTAGCACAATATGTGTGCTTCGCGCGCCTACCTAATTGGCGCTTTGATTATGCTTATTGGAATCTTTACACCCAGTTATCTGTTTTTAATTACATGAACACGACTCTGTACAATCTAGTTCAGCATCTCACAGGGACGATTCTTTCCGCTGCTGAACAATCTATTCCACTATCGACTACCGACCCTTCGACTTCAGATGATTGTTGGAGTGCTATGCGTCCTCGTAGGCATGCTGTCAAGATTTTCCAGTAACATCCTCTGGATAACTTGATCGAGTACAATAAAATGCATGCGAAGTCTGGACAAGTAATTAAGGATAGCAAAAAAGACATCACGAATCAACTTTGCATCATTTTTTTTAAATCAACATATACCTTCCTCTGTCGTATGGCTGTCCTATACCTCCCTCTGTCGTTTTATTTTAGTTTTAAGTTTTCTTTCCTTTTTACTATAGTTGTAGGTTAATCTAGAGAAGTTTAATGTAATTATGTTGTTTTTATTTCAATAAATTAAAAGTTTGGAATATACGTCCTGGTTTAATTAATTAGGTACCAGGACGGAGTATTTCAGATTTTTATTTATTTATCTATTTATTGTGTCGTATGGCATAAGTTGCGGCGTGTGTCCAAGAAACCGATCCATATGCCAATTGTCGGCCTTAAAACTGCTGCAGGAGCTGTTGTTGACCCGCATGATGTGGCTATACCTTTGCATTGCGTTCGCTCAAGTTTCTAACTCAGATAAAATTACTCGTCTGAGTTTCTGCAAATTAAGTCCCAGTTGGAATTTCAAGGTTTCTCCTTCCGTTCTAGAAACCCAGAAGTTTACAATCAATAGGTTTTCACCATGTCAGAGTTAGAAGTCACTCTTTCATGTTCGCAACTATCTGCAGCATGAACAGAAAGTAGCCACGTTCTAATGTTACAACAGCTCTCTCCTGAAGGCAAGGCATTCCTACTTGAGGTGTATAATCGTGTGAGTTGACAGCACTTTTCCTGAGAAGTTGTGGTAGCCCACCATCATGCCCATTTTGTTAGCTGTAAAGGACCGTTATCTGCCCTCCAGCTACCGTCCTATTTCCCTCACAAGTTGCGTCTGTAAAGTGCTGGAACGCATGATCAATGGACGGATGGTGTGTTGGCTGGAAACCCACAACCTTCTGACGAACAGCCAGTGTGGTTTCCGACGACGCTGTTCTACAGTAGACCATCTTGTGTCGGTATCGACACAGATAATGACCGGGTTCATGAACTGTCAGACGGCAGGGGTGTTTGTTTAATCTCTAGAAGGTTTATGGTTTATGTAGATGAGGATTGCTACCCACTTTGCACTCCTGAAATATACGTGGACGCCTACCAGTGTTCGTGCGGAAGTTGATGAAGGAGCGCGTCTTCCGAGTAGGTTCCTTTTGTTCAAGAGAACGGAGTTCCTCAAGGTTTGGTATTAAGTGTTACACTGTTTGCCGTTCTGTTTCTATGTGTTTCTCTTGAATTTCGTCATGCTTATTCGTAGAAGACTTCGTCGTTTATTGTACTTTTCAGCGTACACCTGTTTTAAAGCGCCGTCTACAGCGATTTTTTTAGACAATCTTGAAGATTGGAGTTCTAACAGTGGATTTCGTTTCTCAACTGAGAAGAAACCTGCGTTAAATTCTGGCGCCGTCATAATCGATTACCACCTTCACTCCTATTGGGCCCACATTTATGCATTTGAGACGAGGGTCCTTGGACTGAAATGTTTAATAGAAAGCTTAGCTGGTCATTGCTTATAGCAGAGTTGAAAGCACGATGTGAGGGTTCTCTAAATATCGTATGGGTACTAAGTGGCGAATTGTGTGAGGCGGTTCGCACACTTTTGCTTCGTTTGTATCGTGCATTGATCCTATCCCAGTTGGATTATGGTTGCATCGTTTTTTGTTCAGCTCGTCCATCTGTATTGGAAAAATCAGACACAGTCCATAACTCTGACCTCCGTTTGACTATTGGAGACGTTTCGATTAGCCCAATTGTGAGCCTCTACGCCGAAGCTGCAGAACCTCAGTCTGCGATATCGGCGTGTCGTTTCATTAGGCAATTACGGCTGTGTGTCAAACTGCATGCCTACGCATCCAACGTTTGCACCATTTTCAACACCTTAATTGACGTAAGTTATTGGAATCCACTGTTCTTAAATGCCGACCAAAGCTGGCAGGTTTTCGCTTCCGAGAACTACTTTGGAGGTACGCTATTGAAATGCCTAGGATGTTTCCTAAGGGCGAGAGAGTGCCCTTCTTGGTTGCGTGCAGCACCCCACGTAGATCTTGGCATGACGACACACCGGATGGCCATGACGTCTACGTTTAGTATTCCGTAATTTTTTTTCCTAGAATTTTTATCAAGGTATAAAGACCGTACTTTAATTTATACAGTTGGTCAGAAAGCTCCAACGGTGCTGGCTGTGTGTATGTCTCTGGAACCGAACCCTATACATTCGGTTTTCATCGTAGCACTTCATTTATAGTGCAGACTTGTATGCAATATACCAAGCCATTATATATGTGCGCGAAGGAAGTTGGGTGACTGCCTTATTTTAAGCGATTCCCTTAATAAGCTGTATGCAATATATCAAGTTCATTTTATATGTGCGCTGAAGGAAGTTGGGTGACTGCCTTATTTTAAGTGATTCCCTTAATGCCCTTCAGAGCCTTCGAGAGTCGTACAACTGTCGTCTTGTGGTACAGCGCACCCAGGTTGCCCTCCACGTTTTTACACGCCTCTGCCGTTAGCGTGGTGTATGCATGGATTCCTGGTCACGGCTTTGCAGGGGAATGAAATGGTGGAAGCTAGGGGCGGTTCCTCCATAAGATTGCAGGTTTGCACTGCACCCACTGATTTTGAATATACAACAGGTACATTTTGCATATTAAAGCTGTAGCTGTTTGCATTGTTTTATATGCAAACGTGTTTCAATTACGCTTATCGTCTGTAGCTGCCCATGACCACATTAGTGTAAATAAGCGGATGTTAGCTACAGGATTCGGCAGGTTTACTCCGAAGTGTTAACTTCAGTTTTCGGTCAAATATAGGCTCTCCAAGGGGGTTGTGGCAAGGTGACGAGATGGGAGTGGCTTCTTACACATTGATGAAATGGAGGTTTATCAACCTGGCTCCTACGTGACCTTCAGGTTTCGCTTAGTTTGTATGTGTGTCGGCTTGTATTGTGTGGTTTCGAGCTCGCAAAACATTGTGAAAGCTTTGTTTAAGTGTTAAGCTGAGTATTCTAACATAGTTACTTTATAATGCATACTGTGTGGTGTTCTTTTTTTTAATTCTAATAGAATGAATACCGTGCAGTCTTTACTGGAAAAGTCCTTTTCGCAATGGTGTGTGGAAGAAAAATCTGAAGTAAAGCGAATGGGTAGGCCTACGCCAAACATTTATATAACTCAAACGATTAAGACAAAAGCTAGAACATTCAATAGGAAGTTCAACCCTGACATGTACAAGAAGCACGACTGGTGATGTGGATGTGAAGTTAATAACTCGTTATACTGTTTTCCATGCCTGCTCTTTGGAGGAGACGATTCCTGGGTGAAGCAAGGAATGAAAGTCACACACATACACGACAGTGTTAAAAAGCATGAGTCCTCTTCGTCTCATTTAAAAACTGAATTAAGTTTAGCAATGTATGGCAATATTAATATTGCCGCACAAATGGACAGTGCATACAGAAGGAACATACAGGTGCATAACGATATAGCTACGCAGAATAGATATGTCCTAAATATAATAAACTGTATATGGTTTTGCGGCTCATTTGAGCTGGCTTTGAGAGGTCATGATGAATCCGACACATCACAAAACCATGGTATATTTCGAGGCCTAATATTTCAGCGCTGATCTCGATAGTGTCCTGAAGGGCCATCTGGAAAAAGCAACTGTTTTTAAGGGCACTTCAAAAACTATACAAAACGAAATTCTTCAGTGTATGTTAGAAGTATGCCAAGAGGAAATAAATAAGATTAAGGATGCAGAATTCCTTGCTGTCATAGCAGATGAAACCACTGATGTTTCCTCAGTGTATCAGATGGCTATTATCTGGAGATATCTTGTGAATGACAAGCCTGTAGAACGATTTTGGAGTTTTGTTCGACCTGTTGGTCATGATGCAGAATCTCTTGCCACAGTCATTAAATCTGAACTTCATCTGTAACTGCCAGGGTGCCCGAATAAACTCATCGCACAGATAAGTGCATCCGTCATAGGAGGTAGGAAACAGGGCGTTCAGGCATTTGTGAAAGAGAATTACCCTTGTGCCTCTTATATACACTGCCATGCACATCAACTTAATTTAATAATGTTGAATGCAGCCTCAGTAAACACCAGTGTGAGGATAATATTTGCCAATGGACAAGGAATATGCACGTTTTTTTTTAAATTCACCTCAAAGAACAGCTGTGCTTGATGAAGTTGTGCAGAAACGATTGTCACGTTCTGTTCCGACACTGGAATTTTCATTCACGGACCGTCAACACCATTTTCGAACACAGGAAGAATTTAATTAAATGCATGGAGGTCATTCAGAAGAGAGCTCTGTTAAACAACAACGCCACACTTGTTCAGGCTTCTGGGTTTATGGCCACTTTGAAAGATGGTAATTTTGTATTCTGGCTGTCTTTCACAATACCATGCATGTGGGCATTTTGTACAATCAGCTGCAGAAACGAGACTGCAATGCAACATGTGCCTTCGCCTAGCTAAACGCATTTGAAAGGGAATTGCAAGAAATAGTATTGATACTGAGGAACACAAAGAAACTGCAATTAAGAGGAGAAGAATAGAAGATGATGTGAAAAGAAGAGAAACTCTTGAAGTCTGTGGTATTGTTAGAAAAGCAAAGGACAGATTTAGCTTCACGGGGCATCTGGTAGCCTCGACTTTGTTGCATCAAGAAAAGTCTGTGACACTGATAAGACATTTCCAGAGGATTCCCTTAGAGAAACAATACGGTTCTATCCTTTTATCATTGGAACAAAAATTCGTACTGAACTGACTGTAATTAACAGTCGAGAGGAATTCCGTGGAATGTCTGGCGCGTTGTGCTTGATGAACTTCATTAAGGAAAACAATTTATGTGCTACGTTCAGCGAATGTGTCAAACTTCTGTGAGTGCTGTTAAATAACTATGCCAATGTCTACCGCTGAAGCAGAACGCTGTTTCTCAACTTTAAAAAGAGTACAAACTTTCCTTAGAAACACAGTGTCACAGGATCGATTGTCAGCATTAGCAATGCTTTCAATTGGGAGGGAGTTTGTTATGAAGATCAGCGACTTCAACGCAAAAGTTGTCGTTAGATTCGCCAGGTCTAAGGAGAGGGGAGAGCAGAGTTCCTGTATAAATAGATGAGTCACGACTACTGTGTATTTCATTTTTAATTTGTGCACCGCCAATAATTTATCCACTAGCCGCCTAACAGGAAGGAAGAAGCAGCATGTTTGCAACAAACAAAAAACTGGTTTCCGTGTTACAAAA
The DNA here is from genome assembly GCA_030765055.1 of Mantis religiosa. Lineage (NCBI taxonomy): Eukaryota > Metazoa > Arthropoda > Insecta > Mantodea > Mantidae > Mantis > Mantis religiosa. The sequence continues at coordinate 267,601,785 of CM060950.1, read as the reverse complement.
CACAAGGACGAAACCATTCAGACGAGCCGAACAAACCGAGACATAGGCCTAGCAGCCATCTTGTGACTGGCGGACGTGCGGCCAATAGGACGGACGTAGGCGGTCTCTCTCCCTCCTATATATATATATATATAAATGGTGCGTTATGCCGGAGCCTCAGCCTTCGCAGAGTATACATGACAGGCAAGAAGAAAAGGAAGACTACGAACGCAGCAGAGCCTGTAAAGGCAACTGAAGAAGACACCGCAGTCCCTGCCTCGCCTTAAACACCACCGCCGGGCTCGCCGGAACCTCTGGCAGTTGCTGAAAGAACCACGCCGGCTCCAATGCCGAGCACCAGGAATGCTGAAGAAGCCGCGCCGATGAATTCACAAGAAGTAACCGCACCGCTGAACCCACTTGAGATGTCAGTACCTACTCGCGCCGCAACACTGCCTACCTACAGCGGAGTTATACGGGGAGTGCACAGACATCTCATAGATGCGTATACCCTGGAAGCCGCCAGACACCGCTGGCCATCTCTAAGGAGGGCCTTGCGCATCCACACATTCCGGGGACCCTCACCTCTAGTGCGCCTAGTTTTCTCCGAAGAGAGCAACTACCAGGCTGCGCTGAAAGACGGACTCCCAGCCCTCGGGCAGGTGCTCCTGATTGAGGCCAGCCTGTGTGGCCGTCCCGTCCCCTGCGCCGCTGCTGCCAGGATGATTACACCGCCGACTCCTGTGCCAACGACCCACGCTGCCACTACTGTGGTGCCGCGATCCTCACCGCAGCCTGCACCTGTCATGACCTGACGCGCCGCCCACTGTACTGTGAGACGGCAGGGCACTTAACCGGACAATTTAAAAAAAAAATCTGAATAGACCACCCCGACACCTTGTAAACTATACCGGGGCATATATTCAAATTTTCTGTTTAATTCCAAAATACACATAATATACATGAATATATGATATACATACTTTTTCAGATTAATTAAAAAAAACTGAAAGACAAAACAATAACAAAGCAAAAAATATATAATATCTAAGAAATTCTATCTACTCAGAAAAACTAAAATAACATTAAATACAATACTGGTATCCAGTAAAAAATTTATAACTGAAAAAACAGCTCAATTTTTTAACTAAAATAAACAAAAATAACTATTTCTAAACATTTCTACTTCAAAACCAAAAACAAGAGAAAAATATTTAACTATATAACTTTACCGAACAAGCAGCGTGCCCGAGAAACCCAAGGGGAAGCCGGCCACACCGACATCCTCGCAGCCACACTCACTTCCGCCGCACACAACAAAACCTCACCTATGCCAAAGCCCTCACTCAACAGTCAGACCCCCAGATTCTCCAAAACGTCAACACCGCACTTCAAGCCTCACACGCCAGCACAGAGACAGCCACAAAATTGCTCCAGACTTTCAGCACTACGGTTCAAGATATGCAGACAGCATTCAGGGAGCTGAGTGCGCTGGTGGCAACATGGTAGGCAGCCCTTCGTCGTACTTTGGACGAGGTGAAGGAGGCCGCCCAGGCTTCACTGCGCAGTACCCAGGAGACTGCCGGCACTTCAGACGCGCTTGATTACTGCAAGGCCAAACTGGAGGAGATTGTTGGATATATTAACGACACATGCCTCTTCACGCCGTCGAAGCGTGGGGAAACTCCTGGTTCATCAGAACTTCATTTCTGATAACATACGAGACCTCGCACGAGCACTGGCACCCATGCAAGGTGCCCCACCGCCACACTTCCAGCCCCGCAGACACCTGCGCCCGAGGGACGCTACCACCTGACCTGCCTCGCCGATACCCTTCATACACCGCAAATTACCAAGACAACTGCCACGATAATTGAGTAAGCAGTCACCCTGCTCAACAAAATTCACCACTGCTCCAAGGTTGTAGTCAGGGTCCATTGGATCATTGCTGCTATCTCTTAACCACAGCGGTCTACCGCAACACTGAGTTATCGCCCACAAACAGCCGGTTTGCTTTGGCGGTACCGGCCAACACCTTCAGCAACAAAGTCCAAATTAAATTAGCACCACAAAGTCCCACCTCAGAACAACATCCCTCCCATGCCCCATCCTTCTTCCTACCCGCATACCCAATATACCTTGTAGTTTTTCCTATTACCTTTATTCCCGTTCCCCCTTCAAAAAATAAATAAGAACCGGAGCCACTCTAGTTTGCCATTAGTCCTCGGAGGATCCTCAACGCACGTAGGAGCGAAACGTCAGGAACTTCAGCTTTTCCTACAAGACCATGGCCAGTAAGCCGGGAAACCTCTACATCTTACTGGATTGACTCCGGCCGTGAAAGCCTAAGTTGTTAACATTCCTCAACCAACGGTATGGCGAGTTCTAAAACATCGTTTGCTTCTGAAGCCATACAAACTGTAGTTATTGCAAGCATTGCATCCTGACGACCACAACAAAAGGTACGAATTGTGCATTGGCATGTTAGATGATATGGAAGAAGACAATTTTTCTTGACGTTTGGTTTTTTTTCTGATGAATGCACTTTTCATCTTTCTGGTAAAATGAATCGCCATAGCGTTCGAATTTGGGAAAGTGCAAATCGTAGGGCAGTTATTCAACGTGAAAGTGTTTCACCAAAGGTGAACGTCATCTGTGCGATATCTGTAACCAAAGCTTATAGGCCTTTCTTCATGGAGAAAACTGTGACAGGACTATCCTATCTAGACATGCTTGAAAACCGGTTATTTCCCCAACTTGAACATTCTGATGACTTCACCTGCATGCAAGATGATGCGCCGCCTCATTTCTCTTACACGTCCGACATTACTTGAATGACACATTTCCAGGACGTTGGATTGGAAGAGGAGCAGAAGATCAACTTTGTCGCCGGTGGCTTACCAGGTCTCCAGATTTAACTCAGTGTGATTTTTATCTCTGTGGTTATGTAAAATACCGTGTTTTTATCCGCCCTATGCCGAACATTCTTGAAGAACTACGACATCGAATTGTTGAAGCCGTCAATTCGATAACTGCAGACAGCTGATTCGTGTGTGATAAGAAAGGAGCCACCGTTTTGACATTTGTCATGTAACACAACGTGTTCATATTGAATGCATAATATAAAATTGTAAAATTTAAAATTTTCGCTCTCCATGAGCGTTGGAATCATGTTTCTATCATTTGTAGTTTGGAAGAAATAAATGTTTGAAATTTGTTCTTTATTTTTGAATAGCCCCATAGTTAAGTGCTCATTACATCTGAAAATGCAAGGATTTGAATTATAAAGGAGGAATATAAGAGTCTGAAGGCAGTGTAGTTTGAAAACGCAAATATTGGTAAAACTAATTAAAACAAAGTTATCCGGAGCATATGCTACAAAACTTAGCTGGCAGGCGCATGGCTCATGTGACTTACTGCATTTCCCTGCGCTCACATTCTACATCTGTTCTTGTCATGCGTGCATGTCTTCTTGTTCTAGCCTGTTCACAAGTTAATAATATTAGGAGTGTTTAGATTTGCCTGAACTGTTTTCAAACTGCTTTGATCGCAGTATAGAGTATAACAGAGTATTCATGCACAATATTGTGACTTTGTGGGTTCGCGGCATTAAAATTCCGAGTTGCAGATACTCCGATTGTTCTTTATTTCCGTAGAAATACACTTCAATTCTCACGTAACAACATTACGTCACATACACGCCACAGTCTACCAAGGTCGATGACAATAACAACCAGCGTTCTGATTACATCAGCTCTCGTTACAACAGTCTACAGCTGTTTACTGCCTACGACTCTGTTTACGACGACTTGGCGAGTCGTCGCTCCCTTAAATACCTCATCTGATAATTCCAGACTGTTCCAGAAGAAACCAGAAACCGAATAAGCTCTATCAATCAAGAAGTCACTAGATATTTCCATTTACCTCACTCTGCGTCGGTAAGTCTTTTACCCCGGCGCTATGTTTATCTGCGTATGCGAGCTCTTTATCTCCGTGAAACACCATCCGTCTGTTAGCTATTTGTGCCGAAACTTGTATGCCCGTTGCCGCGACACTGCACCCTCCTCAAGGCTCGTCGTCCCGAACAGCACCATCGTAGCGGGACAGACGATCCAGGTGTACCACCAACATATTCCCTCAGGGCACCTTCTGGATGCGGTAGACCACGTCGTTAATCCTCTTCACCACCTGGTACGGTCCTTGCCACGGCTGTTGAAGTTTCGAGTAGCGTCCCTTGGTCCGGGTAGGGCGATACAACCAGACTAGGTCACACTGCTGGAACCCTTGGTTGTTGGCTTGCCTGTCGTATCGGGTCCTAATGCGGTCGCTCGCCTTCTGGATGTTCTGACGAGCCATCTCAAGCATGTCGTGCAGATGGTCCACCAGGCTCTCCACAACACGGTTGCTGGCTGTTTTGCGTCCAGGGGACTCCCAAAGGCCAGTTCACAATGGAGGCCTAACTCTCGGCCGAACATTACGCTGGCTGGCATCATCCCAGTGTCTTGTGTTGACGAGCGGCAGGTCAGCAAGAACAGTGGCACCTTGCAGTCCCAGTCTCGCTGATGGCTGGCCACGACCTTCCTCTGAGGTCTTGATGTACCTTGTGACCATGCCATCCGACTGGGGATGTAGAGGTGTTATGCGGGTCTTGTTCACCCCAAGTCTTAACACTGCCTCCTTCATCAGATTGGATTCAAAATTTGTGCCCTGGTCGCTGTGGAGCTAAAACGGTACCCCAAATCGGTAGAACGCTTGCCCTATGAGTTAGTCTGTGATTGTCTTTGCCTCCTGGCTCGGGATGGAATACACCTCCAGCCACTTGGTGAAGTAGTCCACGACCACCATCAGGTACCTGTTGCCTCGGTCGGACACTGGCAGTGGTCCAGCTATGTCGATGGCAATCCTTTCGAATGTCGCTCCGACGTTGTACTGCTGCATGCGACTCCGGCTCCTAGTCTGGGTGCCGCGACTCGACGCGCACACGTGCCATTGACGACACCATCTCTCAGCGTCTGCTCGGAGCCTCAGCCAGCAGTACCGCTGCCGAAGTTTGTCGATCGTCCGGTTTGCTCCCAGGTGTCCTGAAGTACAGGCGTGCACTTCTTCCAAGACTCCCGGGACTTCACTTCGGGGAAGTACCACCTGCTCCCTCTGCGTCTTCCCAACAGGTGATTCCCATACCCGGAACATCACGCCCTCTCTGATCTTCAGTGGGTCCCATTGGGCCCAGTACGACTTGAAGGTGGCGCTCCTCGGTGCAATGTCCTCCCAGGTTGGCCTTGTCCCTGCCTCCACTTCCCTCAAGAGTGGTCCCAAGTCTGTGTCCGCCAGCTGCTCCCTCCTCAGCCACTCGGACAGCTGCGGTACGCTCCTTCTCTTCCACTCTTGTGCACTGGCCGCACTCTTCTGCGCAGAGTCTTTGGGACATGGCGTCTGCGTTGCAATGGCTCTTCCTTCTACGATGTTCAGAGGTGAAGCCGTACTCCTGCAGACTCTGGACCCAACCGGCTGTCTGGCCCTCCAGGTTCCTAAAGCTCAATATCCAGGTTAGGGCGGAATGGCTGACCGTACAGGTACTTGTGGAAGTGCTCCAAGGTCTTTACTATCGCCAGTAATTCTCGTTGGGTGACGCAGTAGTTCTCTGCCTTGGATAGCGTCTTGCTGTAGTAGGCTATCACCCTCTCGTGGACGTCCTGAACTTGCGATAGGATGCCTCCAATGCAATGGTCGCTGGCGTCAGTGGCAAAAAGGGAGGTGCCGCCTGGTTGTGGAAATCCCAAAATTGGAGCGAAGCAAAGCGTCTTCTTCAGCTGCTGGAAAGCACCTTCGGCGTCCCCTGCCCACGCACAAGTTCGATGTCTGTCAGGTGGGTGAGGGGTTTGGCGGTGTTGGAGAACCCCTTTATGAAGCGACGGTAATAACTGCACATCCCCAGGAAACGGCGCAATTCTCGCTTATCCTTTGGTGGAGGCCAATCTCTCACAGCCTGGGTCTTCTCCGGGTCTGTGGCCACTCCGGTTGGTAGGAATATGTGGCCCAAGTAGTTAACTTCCTTGCGAAAGAGCTGGCACTTCGCGTTCAGCTTCAAGTTGGTCGCTTGCAGTCTCTGTTGCACCTTACTCAGATTCTCGAGGTGGTCTTCGAAAGTCTTGCCGACGATAATGATGTCCAAGTATAGCAGGCAGGCGTGTTATGTTGGTCCTCTCATCACTGACTCCATGAGCCGTTGGAAGGTACCTGATCCGTTGCAGAGGCCAAAGGGCATAACTGTGAACTGCCAAAGCCCTTGGCCTGTCGATACTGCAGTATTTTTCTTGTCTGTTGAATCTAGAGCCACATGCCAGTAACCCCAGTTCAGGTCCAGTGTTGGAACCACTGTGCACCAGCTAGCGTTTCCACGGTATCGCCAATCCGGAGTAAAGGGAAACAGTCCTTCCGAGTGACAGCGTTCAACTTCTTGTAGTCCACGCAGAAGCGTAGCTCGCCGTTCTTCTTGGTCAACAGAACTACAGGGGAACACCAAGGGCTGTCAGGCTCTTCAATCGCTCCCCTGGATTTCATGTCATCTAGGATATACCGTACCGCCGCTTGTTTCGCCAACGGAACGCGTCTAGATGGTTGCAGAAAAGGCCGAGCGTCTCCGGTGTCGATGCAGACCGCGGCCGTAGTCGCTGTCGCCTTGGCTGAAGTCACCCTGGTATCGCCTCGCAGTTGTCGAGCTTAGGCGCTGACAAATCTCCGTGTCTGGTACCCCGTCGACAAATGTGTAGGGATACGAACTCTGGTGGGAGGTCGACTAGGGCTTTTCTGGCCAGCTGCTCAATTGCCAGGGCGAACTGCTGCAGCGTCTCCCCTGGCTTCTGTGACCATGACTTCAGCTGGCTGCGGTACGCTGCGGCTAACCGGTGGTTTCCAAAGCGATTCTCCAGGGCGTCCCAGATGTCCTTGGGCGCCGCCGGTGTGTGGACCAGGAATCGTGGACAAATAAAGTGCTCTATCCTGCGCAACCGCAGACCAGAGGGCTCCTATCTCTTTTGACTCGGTATCTGATAATATGACCGAGTCCCATAGCCAATAATTATTTAAGTACATTAATAATTTACAATAATTAACATTTTATACTAATAACAATTTAGGAGTATTTATTAATTATAACTTGCATGCAGAGTAATTAACTACATTTTCTATATTGCATAGAAATATAGACGCTCGGGTGACAATATAAAAAGTACATGCAAGTTTTACAATAAATTTACAAGCCCATGCAGAGATAGGTATAACAGTTTCTTAGTTAATAAAATAAATAAAAGTTTAAAAGAACTATGGGGGAATCATAATATACTATATTAGTTAAAACACGAGGGAATAAAAATCGCAATAAAATGTTATTTTATATAAATAATAATATAATTACTTTTATCTAATTATGTCATTTATCATTTTGTTGTGGACGTATTTGCCATATTCAACTCTTAATGATAAAGTATTTTCGCATGCCCATATACTATGTTCAGGGATACCTGCTTGTCTACATGCACATAAATTACTGTCTCTTTGACCGAACTGATATAAGTACTCGGGGTACGGACCATGACCTGACAAATACTGGAGTAGACCATGTGTTGGATGTAAATATCTCATTAATAATCTTTCCTTTATATCGGGTAAAAACGAGTTAAGTCCGCCTACCTTTTTCACTGGTATCCCATTCATCCTGCCAGGTTTCTATTATTTTTTCATTTAATTCTAATTCATCTTCGATCCTAAACCCCGCTAATTGAGAGGCTCTTAAATTGTTGCCTTTACGTAGCCAGTAACGCGCAGCTCTTTTTCTTATCTCTAGGTCTATTGGTAAAACACCTAAAATAACGAGCAGGGCATCAGTAGGAGTGGTAGAAAATGCTCCTGTTAGTCTATTTAGAGCTTTCCGCTGCATACTTCTTAATAGTGCTGTACAACCCGCTAACTGTACTCTTTCCCCCAACAGCTAGCACCATACCCCACTATAGAAGCTAAAGCTGCATTATTATAAATCTTGATTACCCTGTACGGTATTTTCCCATTATTCAAAGTTATTCTTATGAGTTTATTCATTACTTTAAATGTCTTTCCAACCGCTTCTTCTACGTGCATTTTAAAAGTCATGGCTTCATTAAAATATACACCTAAACATTTTATGCTGTTGTCTCTCTTAATAGATTTATTATTTATTTTTATTGTTGGGGAACGCAAGAGTTTGCCTTTAAGAAGTGCAAATTTTGTTTTTTGATCTGAGATATGTAGTTTTTGCTCATTAAGAGAATAAAACAGTTCATTTAAAATATTATTTGCTGTCCGGACCGCGTTCAGAACTTCGGCAGCCCGTCCCTGGAGGCTGGCTATTAACTGTGTGGCCTCTTCCTCTGGTGACCATTTGTTGTGCTTGGCCACTGCGTCGAACTGGCAGCGGAAGTCTTCGAAAGTTGTGCCGTCGTATTTAGGAGGTTTGACGCGCGCCAATATTGTGTCGCGTCCCGTCGCATCGGCCTTCAACTCCTTTAACCTCCTGCCGACGACGTCCTCCACCATGGCGTTCAGGGACTTTGTGTTGCTGTCGGCCTTTCCCTCTAGGTCGTTAATGCGTTCGCCCAGCTCTGTGACGTCCTTTACGCCAGCCAACTGCTCCTCAAACTTTGTGGCGAGACCCTGATTCGCCGCTTTCATTTCCGTGGTCGATTCGGTCATCTTCGCAGCGAGGTTGTCATTCGCCATCTTTATTTCCTTCAGCTCGGCGGTGAGATTGTCGTTAGCCGTCTTCATTTCTTTCAGTTCCGCTACCAGGTTGTTGTTTGCCGTTTCCGTCTTCGTTGTTAACTCGGCCTTCATTTCTTCCATTTTCTTGGTGATTTTATCGTTAGCCGTCTTCATTTCTTCCATTTTCTGTACAATCTTTTCCAATGCCGCGTCCATGGTCAAATGTTCCTCTTCTGACACCAGTTGTGACTTTGTGGGTTCGTACAATTTGCCGAAATTCGAAATGTTCTTTATTTGCGTAGAAACTCAATTCGTAGCAGCAGAATTACATCACATATCACAATCTACAACACCAAGGTCGATGACAATAACAAACAGCGATCTGTTTACAACTCTCCTGTTACAACACTTCACAGCTGTTTACTGCTTACCTCTCCTGCGGCTGTTTTACAACTGTCCACTGGCGTGTCACAATCTCTTATATATCTCATTCATAAATTCGAGGGATTTCTCGAACAAATAAGAAAACCACAATTCTCTGTCAATCCAGATATCACTAGAACCTTCAAACATGAAACCCTATCTTTGCCGGAAAGTCCTTTATCTCAGCTATCCTTGTTGGCCGGCTCTTTGTGTACACTATTCGACTGTTATCTGTATCAGTTCCTTTCTGTAAACAAGCCGCGTTTACGCTCCGCGCGAACCCTTTATGTGCGTTGCCGCGACAATATATTTAATATGCAGACGCGACTATTCTCTAACATATTCGTTATTTATTTATGTTTATTCCTATAGTTTCGTTTGTCTTTGTTAATGGCCCTAGCTGAAGGGGACTGCTTCAAGGAGATATAAGGCAATTTGAAACTACATATCCTGACCTGCATTTTCCGAGTAGTGAGGTCATTCATTTAATTGTAAATAAATTTAGAGAGACAGGATCAGTTTGTGATAGAAAAACAAAGGGTAAAAGACATGTGCTTATGGAGCAGAAATTAAGAATTATGTTCTCAAAAGTCTGTTAGATGCCTTGCACAGAAAACTGAAATTTTTAAAACTTCAGCATGCAAAGCAACAAAACTTTTAAAACTCAAACCATACAAGTTGCTGTTGTCCAGGAATTGTTACCATGTGATCTCCAGAGGTGGAGATTTTGAGGAATGATAACTGCATTTTGAGAAATGTTAATGATGGAATAATGGATCCACAATTAATACTGTTCAGTGGGGAAACTGTTTAATTTACATGTTCATGTGTCATCCCAACACAACCAATATGCTACACATGAACCGGTTTTGTTCATGAAACTCCCTTGCATGTTCAAAAAATCAAGGTATGATTATGATGTGCAGTAAATGGATACAAATAATAGGGCCTATTTTGCATGAGCATATCATAAAATATAGAAATAATATTTTGGCATGATATTTTGAACAGCTGACGGACGTTAAAAGTTGGTGTAGATATTTCCAACCGAAATCTGCAACTGTGCATACAACTGATGAGCCATTGTAGTTTATTGCAACAATTGTTTAGGATAGTATCATTAGTAAGGGTTTATGACCCACTTAGGCATCTAATCTTATAGTATGTGATTTTTATTTATGTTGCACTTGAAAAATAAAATATACAAAACTAATCCCCACACAACAAAAATAATTCAAACAAAGTATCAGGACAGAAATTAATGCTATTTCAGAGGCTGAACTAATGCTTGTGATTGGAAATTTTGTCAGAAGATACCATAGATGTATTGATGCAGATGGACTGCATTTCCTACATCTCCTGTGATAAGTGTATTTTATGTTTATTCTGATAATTGTTAATGAGATTTGAGATTTGATTTGCCATCCATTCATATGTGACTGGGAGACGGACCGTGCAACTGCCAGCTAAGTCATGCAGTACATGACTGGGAAATGGGCTACACGCCTGCCAGCCTAGTTTTGTAACATACCTACTCCATTTCAGAGCTGCGACAATGTTTAGGGAAAATGAAATGTGTAGTGTTTAACGCCCGCTTTTACTACATACGACACCGCAGGCGGTGACACTGATGATTACATGAGATGAAGATGGAGCACCGGTGGAATGAGATGGCGGGGGAAACCGGAGGTCCCGGAGAAAACCCGCCCCAGCGCCGTGTTGTCCACCACAAATCTCACTTTGCGGTCGCCTAGGATCGAACCCGGGCCGCCTTGGTGAGAGCCAAGCGGTCTAACCACTGAGCCACGGCGCCGCCCATGTTTAGGGAAGGTAAGAAAACGTTAAGAATTATAAGGATACATAATTAACTAGCAAATTAGAGTGTATAAGATCCTTGACTGGTGACGTAAGTTGAAGAAAACCAAATAATATTTGAATGCAATAATTTAATATGATAAAAAATGATTAAAGATAATAGCACAGTGAGACTTCAGAATTGTATCCTTTTTTATCATATCTTAATTGATATTGCAAGGAAAAACATATATTAATAAAACTAGACTATCACATTCATGGGTTCTTGGTAAAGGGACAAATGATAAAATTATTTACATTATACATTCAGGCACAAAATAAGTTACTTCTCCTGGTTCAAGAAAGCTCATTTCTACATGTAGTTCAAAACAAATCCGTTCATTTACATGCATGAACAGTGCCTCTAATTACTGATATTTGGAGGAACTTTGACTTCTAAATTAACTCATAAAACTACTTGTAGTCCCTTTTTTTCACACTGTTACATTTTAATTTTTTGAGGGAGTAGTTTTGGAAGCAGCAGCTCCTGAAACTAGTTCCTAAAAATTAAAAAGTAAGTAACATAGTGTGAATAAAGTGAACACAATTAGTTTTATGAGTTCTAATGTTAATAATGTCGCGAACGCATTGTTGAAGCGGCGCGGCCGACTGGTTCAAAGAGATGGGCAGTGCAGTGCGGAGATAAAAGCTCGCCGAAACGGTGGGGGGAAGGAGATGGATTTCTGGAGAGTTCGTCTTTGTTCTAGCACCATCTTGACTGAGAACATTCCGGATAGTGAGTAATCTATAAAAAGGGAGCCGTCGCCCGCCAGCCAGTCAGTTGTTAATTGAACTCGCGTGCGTGAACAGCTGTGCTGTGGTCGTTGACCTTGCAAGTTGTATTGTGTATGTGATGTAATTAAGCGACTGTAAAGGTTGACAAAGTGTCTTTCGACGGAAATAAAGAGCAATTTTTGGAGTTTGTAACCTGGATTTTTAATTCTACGAACCCACAAAGTCACAATTGGTGTCAGGAGTGATACGTACCACCATGGAGGCTGCATTGGAAAATATTCTACAGGAACAAAGAAATGAAGACGGCTAACGACAACCTCACCGCCGAGATGAAAGAAATAAAGACGGCTAAGGACACCCTCGCTGCGACGTTAACAATAGAAATGAGAACAGCGAATGACAACCTCGCTGCGAAGACGGAGGCGGTAAATAGGAACCTGACCGCGAAGATGACCGAAGTAGCCACGGAAATGAAGGCCGAGCTATCTGAAATGAAGGCTGCGAACGAGGCCCTCGCCGAAAAATTTGAAGAGTTGGCCGGCGTAAGGGATGACGTCACGGAGCTTGGCAAGCGGATGGGTCAAGTGGACGAGCGCGTCGAAGACCTGGCGAGCCGCGTTAACAACCTAGAGGAAAGGCCGACAGCAACACTAAGTCCCTGAACGCCATGCTGGAAGACATCGTCGGCAGAAGGATGAAAGATTTAAAGGCGGACGAGTTGGGCCGCGACACATCTGCGCGCGTCAAACCGCCCAAGTACGACGGCACGTCCACGTCCGAAGTCTTCCGCCGCCAATTCGACACAGTGGCCAAGCACAAGTGGTCACCAGAGAAGGCCGTACAGCTAATAGCTAGCCTTCAGGCACGGGCCGCAGAAGTCCTGAACGCGGTCCAGACAGCGGTGGCGCCCAAGGACATCTGGGAAGTCCTGGAAAAGCGCTTCGCGAACCACCGCTTAGCCGCAGCCAACTGAAGTCAAGGACGCAGCGGCCAGGGGAGACGCTGCAGGAGTTCGCTCTGGTAATTGAACAGCTGGCCAGCAAAGCTTTGGTCGACCTCCCACCTGAATTCATATCCCGAGAAGCCGCCTACGCCTTCGTTGACGGAGTACGAGACGTTGAGATACGTCAGCGCCAATGCTGTGCAACAATAAAACCATCCACGAGGCGCTAACGGCAGCATTGAGGATGGAGGCGGCCAAGGTGACGGCTACTCCGACGTCGAGAACAAGGAGTAGCCAAGTGGCGTGTGTTTGGTGTGTGGACAGCCGGGACACCTGGAGAGAGACTACCCACGCCACGGAGTTCAGCCGGAAAACTAGTAAAGGCCGTCGTGACGAGGGGCACGTCGGCGCCATCACCAACATCCCCTCGAGTGACACTGCGCGCCGTCAGCCGGCGTATGAATGACAGCCTCATCCCGGACGGTTGGCTGAGAGGGAAGCCGTGCTGCCTGCTCGTAGACCCCGGGGCAGCCGTGACCATCATCAGACCTAACGTAGCGAAGGGTTTGCCGTCGAGGAAACCGAGCTGTGAAGGCTAGTGAAGGCATCGGGAGACACCTTGCCCGTGTGATGCAGTTGATCTTGGGATGCAGTGCCGTGCGTCAGTGGGTGTACGTCGCGGATGGCTGAGGAGGTGATACTGGGACTGGATGCCCTCAGGAGCCACGAGGTGACGGTCGACGTCGGCAGGAAGGTCCTGCGGCTCATTGGAGAAGAGGTCATACTCCGGCAACCCGAAGACACCTGGGAATCTGCAGGGTCGTCCTGAGGGAAGTCGTGGTTGTCCCCGTAAGAAGCTAGATGGTGATGACGACGGCGCGACTGGAAGACCAGCAAACAAGGAACTTGATGGACCAGAAGACGCCTGTGTACGGACTTTGTGTAGCCAGGACATTGTTGCCGTGCCGAGAGGAAGCCCCGCAGGGGAGGGGATTCGTCCCCTTCAGCTGCCGTGGTGCGGGCGCTGCGGAACCCTAGCACTCGTGGTACCTCTGACGTTACTAGAGGAATCTCGGGCTGAACATTTGAGCCACTCCCTGATAGGGAGTTGTTCGGATTGGGTTGAACTCGAGGGTGCAGTGGTTCCCAATACCCGTGGGAAATCGGGTACGTCTCCTGACGGGGTTGAGGGAAGCCATTAATATTCCCGCGTACTAGCCGGCATATCTAGTAAAAGGTGTGCTAGATCACCAGGCGGCCCCACCGAGATAATATCGGTTGTCTTCCCATTTTGGTGTTGGCGCGCGTAAGTGGCGTATCCACTTCCATCCCGTCTTGAGTTCACAGGACTAGATGGGGGGCTTGTTAGTCTCTAGGTCTTGCCCTATGGAAAGCCCCATGGATGAGCCGGGTGCCCTTTCGGGACAGTTTGGTAACTCCCTGGTCGAAGGAGGCCCGGATCCTTGGTTCTATGGGTCCAGGACTAATGGGAGTAGAACCTCTGGCATAACTGCCGAGAGGAGGTCCCGGTGAGTCTGCGCAACCCAACAGACACCGATCACGACGTCCAGGCCGGGACGGAGTTGGGGACGTGCGAGCCCTGGTCAGCGTAACAGCAAGCGATCAGTCCCATGGGCCGGTGCCGACGCAACACCTGGTGCCCCGGCTGGAAGGTTTAGTGGAGAGGGTGGCCGAACATCTGACCGCAGAACAGCTCGAGAAGGTTCGACAACTGGTGAGACGATACCAGCGCGTCTTCAGCCAAGGCGACAGCGACTACGGCCGGACGAACCGAGTGCTCCACCACATTGGCACCGGAGACGCCCGGCCTATTCGTCAACCACCTAGACGCGTTCCGCTAGCGAAACAAGCGGTGGTACGAGACTTGCTGGAGGACATGAGATCCAGCGGAGTGATTGAAGAGTCTGACAGCCCTTGGTGTTCCCCTGTAGTGCTGGTGACGAAGAAGAACGGCGAGCTACGCTTCTGCGTGGACTACAGGAAGCTGAACGTGGTCACCAGGAAGGACTGCTTCCTTTTACCCTGGATTGATGACACCCTGCACACGTTTGCTGGTGTGCAGTGGTTCTACACCCTGGACCTGAAATCTGGTTACTGGCAGGTAGCTCTGGACCCGAGAGACGAGGAGAACACCGCATTCTCGACAGGCCCAGGGTTTTGGCAGTTCACAGTTATGCCCTTTGGGCTCTGCAACGCACCAGCTACCTTCCAACGTCTCACGGAGTCAGTGATTAGAGGTTTGAGTTATGACGCCGGCCTGCTATACCTAGCCGACATCATCGTCGGCAAGATCTTCGAAGACCATCTCGAAAACCTGAGTAAGGTGCTACAGAGACTGCAGACGACCAACCTATAGCTTAACGCGAAGAAGTGACAGCTCTTTCGCAAGAAAGTCAACTACTTGGGCCACATTGTCTCACCAACTGGAGTGGCCATAGACCTGGAGAAGACACATGTCGTGAGAGATTGGCCACGGCCAAATGATAAGAGAGAATTGCGCAGTTTTCTGGGGCTGTGCAGTTACTTCCGCCGTTTAATAAAGGGTTTCTCCAACATCGCCAAGCCCCTCACACGCCTGACGGAAGAACACCGGTCTTATGCGTGGACGGAGGACGCCGAATGCGCTTTCCAGCACCTGAAGAAGACACTGTGCAGTGCTCTTATTTTGGGTTTCCCACAACCAGGTGGCGCCTTCATCGTGGACACCGACGCCAGCGACCATCGCATTGGAGGTGTCCTATACCAAGTCCAGGACGGCCACTAGCGGCTGATATCGTACTACAGCAAGATGGTTTCCAAGGCAGAGAAGAACAACTGCGTCACCCGGCGAGAGCTACTGGCGGTAGTAAAGAACTTGGAGCACTTCCACGAGTACCTGTACAGTCAGCCATTCCACCTGAGGATTGACCACTCTGCCCTCACCTGGCTATTGAGCTTTAGGAACCTGGAAGGCCAGACAGCCCATTGGGTCCAGAGTCTGCAGGAGTACGACTTCACCTCTGAACATCGTAGAGGAAAGAGCCACGGCAACGCAGACGCCATGTCCCGAAGACCCTGCCCAGAAGAGTGTGGCCAGTGCAAAAGACTGGAAGAGAAGGAGCATGGCGCAGCTGTCAGAGTGGTTATGGCAGTGCCTGCGGATGGCTGGGATAGCGCAGGGCTGAGGTGGGAACAGCTGGTGGACGCATACTTGAGGCCACTCTTGAGAGAAGTGGAGGCAGGGACAAGACCAACCTGGGAGGACATCGCACTAAGGAGCGCCACGTACAAGTCCTATTGGGCCCAATGGGATTCACTGAAGATCAGAGAGGGCGTGCTGTTCCGGGTATGGGAATCACCCGACGGGAGGACACAGAGGGAGCAGTTGGTACTTCCCCGGAGTAAGGTCCCGGAAGTCTTGGAGGAAGTGCACGCCGGTACTTCAGGAGGACACCTGGGAGCGAACCGGACGATCGACCAACTTCGGCAACGCTACTACTAGCTGAGGCTCCGAGCACATGCTGAGAGATGGTGCCGTCAATTTCACGTGTGCGCGGCAAGTGGTGGCGCCCATACTAGGAACCGGTGACGCATGCAGCAGTACAACGTTGTAGCGCCTTTCGAACGCATCGCTGTCGACATAGCTGGACCATTTCCAGTGTCCGACCGAGGCAACAAGTACCTGATGGTGGTCGTGGACTACTTCAGCAAGTGGCCGGAGGTGCATGACATCCCGAACCAGGAGGCAAAGACTATCACAGACTGCCTTGTGGAGCAACTGTTCTGCCGTTTTGGGGTGCTGTTGGAGCTCCACAGTGACCAGGGCACCAATTTTGAATCTAACCTGATGAAGGAGGCACTGGAAAGACTTGGGGTGAACATGATCCGCACAACACACCTACACCCGCAGTCGGACGGCATGGTCGAGGGGTACCTCAAGACCCTAGAACAACATCTGAGGAAGGTCATGGCCAGCCATCAGTGAGACTGGGACGTCAAGGTGCCACTGTTCCTGCTGGCATACCACTCGTCGACACACGACACCACTGGGAACACTCCAGCTAGCTTAATGTTTGGCCGAGAGTTACACCTCCCTTGTGACCTGGCTTTTGGGAGCTCCCATTAAGCGAAACAACCAGCAACCGAGTATGTAGAGAACTTGGTGGACCGTCTGCATGACATGCACGAGGTGGCTCGTCAGAACATTCAGATGGCAAGAGACCGCATGAAGACCCGGTACGACAGGCAAGCCAACAGCCAAGGCTTACAGCAAGGTGACTTGTTCTGGTTGTACCGCCCTACCTGGACCAAGGGACGCTGCCAGATGCTTCAGCAAGCATGGCAAGGACTGTACGAGGTGGTAAAGAGGATTAACGACATGGTCTACCACATTCAAAAGGTACCGTGAGGAAAAATGTTGGTGGTACACCTGGCCCGCTATGATGGTGCTGTTCGGGACGATCAGCCTTGAGGAGGGAGCAGTGGCACGAATGTATTGTTGAGGCGGCGCGGCCGACTATTTCAAAGAGACGGGCAGTGGAGTGCAGAGAGTAAAGCTCGCCGAAACGTCCGTGGGAAAGGAGACGGATTTCTCAAGATTTCGTCTAGCGCCGTTTTGATTGACAACATTCCGGATAGTGAGTAATCTATGAAAAGGTAGCCGCCACCCGACAGACAGTCAGTTGTTAATTGAACTCGCGTGCATGAACAGCTGTGTTGTTGTCGTTGACCTTGCAAGTTGTATTGTGTATGTGACATAATTCAGCGACTGTAAAGGTTGACAAAGTGTGTTTTGACTGAAATAAGGAGAAATTTTTGGTGTTTCTAACCTGGTTTTTTAATTCTACGAACCCACAAGGTCACAATAATCTATGTTCCAAGTGCAATTTGGGAGGTATTCAGGGGTATGTATGAATCATTCTATGCAGATCAACATTTGTACCACTAATACAATTTTGAGTCGAACTAATACTCAATGCTCCATGGAGCATTGAGTGTTAGTTTGACTCAAAATTGTATTAATTTTGTGCTTCATTGTATCATAGTCCTTAAAGAACGGAATTTGTACCACTATTAATGGAAACCCTTTGTTCTATGTTTACTCTGCTTACATGTGATATTTCATCCTTTTGATCATCAGACATTAAAAGAGCAACAGATGCAGTAGTACATTTTGTGTATTGTGATGACAAGAACAGATGACCTCATATGATATAAGTTAGGTTATGATGTATTACTTGTAAAATGTAAATACTCTGTATAAATCTTTAATTAGTAAAATAGACTAGTGTGTTAATTTATTCATGTTAATCTTATAACTGATGACCTTAGAGATGTCATACTACACTTTTAACATTCAACTTAGATTTTTAAAATTAGCACAGATAGTAGTACTTAAGTCTAGTATATACATTTTAGGGTTCCTTTGTGTTTATTTTACTAATCTAATGTAATTAGTCACTGAGCCAGCTTATTGTATTTTGTTAATAGATACGTACAACTGGATGTGCAGTATGAATTTTGCATCATTGAGGAAATGCTCAAGGAGAACAGCAATCGTGCTCCTGTTCCAGTCATGAGGAAATACTATCAACTTGCACTAGTTATTGTGTCACTAGTGAGTGTAGTGACACTGCTGTTCTACCGCCATGAATATAATCGTCTACGCTATGTAATGGAAGTACTTAGCTTTTTTGGCAAGCCAGGGGTTCTTCCGCCACCAGCTACAGATTGTGTTTTCCCAAATGTGTCACATGGTGCTTCATCCATAGGCATTTCAGAAGTTTTACCATCATGGCAAAGGTTAACCAGTACTCATTATGTATACTCAGCATTTTGGGAAGCAGCAGAAGGCACACAGCAAGTGAAGGCTCTCTCACTTGAGTTTGGGGAGGCAATTCCCCAGTTTGGGTGTAGCCTCTGGTTGGAAGATCGGGATATGCCAATTCCTGGACGATTCAGCTTTAGTAAGGTTGATATAAAAAATGTTGATATGAGGGCACCAGATCCAAATATCGTAAAGACAGTCATGTATTATCTGATGTGCCGTAACAAGGATGTTGGTAATAATATACCATATGGAGTCACATTTCACAAGACTGATGACTTAGTGCCTTCTAGAGCCTATGTCCCATTACACCAAGTTAAAGAGTGGGGTGAAGGGGAAGGTGTACCCCATGCTAGTAATAGCACAGCCATTTGTGTGGCTCCAGGTGATGCTCCTGGGATAGACAAAGCAACAGTGATAGAATTTCTCAGTTATCATGTACTTGTAGGAGTAACTCAGTATGTAGTGTACGAAGGAGGACTTCCAGCCACAGTAAGGGCTGGTCTCAAGTCCATCCCTTCTCTTTCAGTGGAACTGCTACCTTGGAATTTCCCTTTCCCTCGTGCTAGAACTAGTCCTGCAACCAAAGCTATCTTAGAGATGGACTGTTTGCTGAGGACTGCAGGAAGAGTACATAACATTGCGTTACTTGGCTGGAATGAGTTTGTGGTACCTCGATATCACCATCTCCTGGCAGCCATGTTGGATGACTTTGACTCTGGCAGAAAATCTACAGCCAGGTAATTCCCATCATACTTCTTTCATAACAAAATCTTCTGTCTCTTAATGAAAATGAAAATTTAAGTGTGCGTACTACTTCATGACACTTAAGCCATTCACTGTCAGCCATTTAAAGCATATCTGGCCACTGTAAATCAGCCAATATTAGTTTAAAACCCAGCCAGCAATTTGACTTAAAAAAAGTTTGGTTAAAACACAGTTTATTCTATTATTTTTTGAAGATATTTGAAAGAAACAAAACTAAACTATTTGCTGCAGTTATAACTAATAGCAAGTATTGTGATCACATGATATTGATGAAAGAAATCGTATTTCTCCCTCTCTCCTGAAAACTTAAGGAGCTAATTTGGGCTTAATATACAGAGAAGCGTGTTAGATAGTTCAATTCTGCTTGGACTGTATTTTGTGCAAGCTAACTGATGACACAAAACTCTGCAGCTAGAGTCTAATGACCAGAAAAGAATGCGAAGAATTTCCTAATCTGGCCTCATTCTTCCTTGTTTTGTAACAGACATGTACCTTTTTCTGTTAACTTCCGTGAATCATAAAGAATGCCTTACTACATACAATTATAAGTAAAGACATGATAAATGATCTTCATAACTTTAAAATTCAATAGATATTCATGGGAGTCAGGTGTGAACAACACAGAAGTTCCATGTTGTGTAAAATCTATATAACATTCATAAGTAAAAAGTTCACATGCATAGTTCTTTTATTTTCAGTAATTCATCTTGCTGTGATGTACTTCAAAACAAGGTTCCAAACATAACAAGACATCACAGGGAGCACATATAACTCAAGCTTCTTTTCTAATGGATTTTGTCTTGCAAAATATTAGAATAAGTGGACTGCAGTTCACTTGCAATAGTCAGCAAGCACAAAAAATATTTGAATGGACCTAAGTTGTAAAATTACATGAAACAATATGCTAACAGTATGAAATGCCTTTATAGCATGTTTCAGTTGTTACATATTTTCTTTTATTAAAGTTAGAAGTCTTTAATCAAAGATTTCAAATAAGTAATTTAAAATAGGTATATAAAAAATATTTGTTTCCACACATAAAGAAGAGCTAAACAGTTTTATATTTAAATTAACATAGCTTTAATCTGCTTGTAGAACCATTCTGTCTGTAACAGGTGAAGGGCATCTGTGTGTGGCAAAGCCGTCTGTAACGGTGAAGGGGTTAATGGTGTCAGTATGTGGTTCATCTGTCCATCTGTGTGGAACAATTCACATATTACTATGATGCTTGGGTGTGGATTTAAAATTACTTATATAAGGGTTTAATTATTAGTTATTTTTAACTTAATATATGTTTTATTATGAATATATTGGGTATATATGATCTTATTATTGTGTTTTCCCCCTAACATGTTAGCCTGTGAGGAAGCATATTCATACTGTAGAATGGTTTCTGAGTAATGAATCCATCAATGAAATGCTGAAAACATGTAGACGAGAACTGAACACTGAAGTTAGCAATAGATTAAGTGACTTACATGCAGAATCTAAAAAAATTTACAAATTTAGCAATTCCACGTGAGCAAAATAAACTTTTCTACTTTCATCAGATTTGTAGGAGTTCATGTATATAATTAAGGTAATGGCTGTAAGAGCAATTAATTTTTGTTATAAAATTAGTCATCTTTGTACAAAAATGTGATATAGTGGACTTTCTAAAGCATCTTTTGCAGATGATACAAATATTTTTATCAAAGGGGTGAATAGGTTTGGGAAAAGATATTTATTTAAAAAAATAAACATTGCTTAATGAGATTCAACTGTATTGGAACACCACAGTGAAGCGAAAAATTATTAAATTTTAGATGAGTCGCATTTTTTACACATCTGCTTCACGAAAGTGAAGCAGATGTGTAAAAAATGCGACTCATCTAAAATTTAATAATTGCTTAATGAATTTTGAAATACCAGCAATTGATTCTATTTTTAGTTTTGTTTCATTTTCTGATGTTGATAGTACTAAAATAAACATAGTGACATAGGCGACGGTGGCATTTACGAGTTTGTTGATGTTTCAAGCTGATGATGTGAATGAGGTATCCACTAAATCACAATCCTTGCCAATTTGTAAAAAAAAAAAAAAAAAAAAAAAAGTCATAATTTCTTGTAAGATAAGTAAAGATTTTTAGTTACAAATTATTATATTTGTATATATTTATAAAACATTTTCCAGAATTCTCCCGGAATTACATCAATACCAGTTGACTTATCCTTTTTAGCACTTTAATTTGATATTCAGTCTCTTTACTTGTAATTTCTCTGTCTAGAACTTTCCTTGTTACTGTGTTCATAGTCATGATCTCACTTTTGACATTTCCCTCTCCAACCAAACTTGTACTTTCTCCACTTGTTTTATTTCCATCCTTGCGCCAGCTTTTTTCACCATTGGTAGCAAACCGTTCACTGTTCCTTCGTCAAGAACTCCTTTATTCAATATATTATTAGTGCATCCACTCTAATTAATCTTAATTAATTCCTCTTTCCATGTAAACCTTTTTCTACTACCTTCTCACAACTGTTTTCTGTTCCTAAACTCATTTTCATTAATAAGGGCAATTACAGCTATTAACCACCTCATCAGTAACCCTAAAATCTATGAGTTTTTCATCCATTTCTTCACTACATGTCATATAATCAACTATACTATTGCCATTTGTATTCATAAATGTAAATTCACCATTTAAGTCTTCTCCCCTAAGTTCTATTACACATTATCTAATTAGCATCTTCACAAAATTATGTTAATTTGGTACCTTCTCTATTGCAAGTCTTGTTACAATTATTTGATATTACTCCTTCCAACTTGCAATCACTTT
This sequence comes from Mantis religiosa, assembly GCA_030765055.1. Lineage (NCBI taxonomy): Eukaryota > Metazoa > Arthropoda > Insecta > Mantodea > Mantidae > Mantis > Mantis religiosa. Next base: position 267,579,707 of record CM060950.1, on the reverse strand, counting down.
CTATAACTATTGATCTTTTTTGACTTTCATCTACCCTGGCATTAGTCACACATTATTATGAATTCTATATACATTAGCATATTTTAATCTTAAATCGTCCATTAAGATCAGTTGTTACAGCTCCTATATCACATACTGCTAATATTCTACCCTCCAGTGTAGGTATAAAGCTCAGGTCACCTATGTCAGTTTTCTTCTCATTCTCAGGTGTCTTCAAGGCTGCAGCCCCTTAACTTTTCATGATCATCTGATAACCTTCCTTCTTGGTGATTTCACATCTGTGATGTGACACTGCTACCACTCCTTCTGAGCTTCGTGTACTCTCCTCTTCATCGTTTCCTGAAATCTATTGGTCCTGCCCTCTCATTGTAGTTGTATACTCAGCTAAATAAGAAATCTCTTCATTCTAGGCAAATTCCTCATGATGATGTGGAGTCATATTCTGTTTTCTCCCATCTATCTACAGTGAGTTCCTCTAACAAATGCTTATTTTTCCTTTTTTTCTAGTTTACTTCATTTTTCAAATACATATGTCTGTTGGTGTCTCTCTTCCTTGGGGAAGTTTTGATCCACAAAAATCTCTGTTCTTTTTAATTTCTTCACATTCGTTGAAACATGCCACTTAGGTGTCATTGTGATCACCATTACAAACATCAGACCATATCTGTCTCCTTTTCTCCCTATCCTAACTCTTTCATTAATCTCCCATCCGGCTAATCACAATTCTATCTTATTTTCAAATACTTTCTCGACTAACAGAATTAGCCACTTTTCTTTATCCTCTTTATCTCTGAATATAATCATTCATTTTCTTTTGGTCTGCCACAATCTTTTTATCTATTTATCCAATCTTTCCCTTCATGCCATATATTTGTATATTATTTACTTTGATCCTTCAGTTTTGGAAAGTTTTTTCTCCATTTTCTTTAACTCATTAATATTTTCTGATATTGTTTTTAGCATTGCAAGCATTTGATTTACATACTCAGATCCCAAATTCAGTTCAATTCCTCCAATTATCAACAGTATGGCTAATATTGCTGCTAGCCACAACTGTTCTTTGCTCACCATTTTACTCTCAGCTTCTTTCATAAATTTTCGTTCTCTAAATCTTGCAATTCTACCTCTATACTTGCAAGTCATACCCCACCTTTGTACCATGGTGGAGTGTGGCATAAACACAACTACTTTCTACTGTATAGCTAATCCAGGCAATGTGCAAGTTTGTATCATCTGTTAGTTGTGAAACAATATTCAGCAAGTCTTTTGAATTGATTGGTATTATGACTAATTACTATTTGATCAGAAGCATGAAAAGTAGGAGGAGGAAGAGATAGCGAGTGTGTGTGTTTGTGTGTGTGTAAATAAATGTTTAAAAACTAAATTAATAAAACTAAAAGGGTTGGAACTTAAATAGTGGTAACTATTTATTTACAACTAATATAAAAGAGTTACATGTTAGCAATCTTTACTGTCCTTCAATGTAGTCACCAGCGTTGTGTGTAACCCATTGCCAGCGATGTGGAAGTCGTAGTATACCTTTAGCAGAACCTGTTCTGTTGATGGCACAAATGGAGCTGTCTACTACCTGTCAAATCTCTGGAACAGTTCTGAAGCAAATGCCACGAAGTGGTTCCTTCCTCTTTGGAATCAAATCAAAATCACAAGGACTTAAGTCCGGAGAGTATGGTGGATGGTACAGTACTTCCCAGTCCCATTGATCGAACAAATCAATCACAGTTTGCGCTGCATGCGCCCGAGCATTGTCAAGCAAAAGGATGGGTGGATTCTGCATAAAGTGTTACTGCTTCTTTCTCAAAGCTGGTCGCCGGTGGTGCTCCAAAAACGAACAGTAATACTGTGCATTGACGGTCTGCTGTGGGGAGATGTAATGCGTTAGGATAATACATCACAGCTGTACACGAGAATCACCATAACTTTCGCTGTACTGGGGCTCTGACGAACTTTCGACTTTTGTGGTAACCCATAATGATGCCATTCCTTCGATTGGCGTTACAGTTTTAGCTCATACGATTTGACCCATGTGTCATCCAGGGTTATGATACTGTGTAAGAAAGTCTCTCCTTAGCGCTCATAGCGCTGCAAGTGAGTCTTAGCAGCGTCATAACACAACCATTTCTGCATTTCCGTCAACTCATGCAGAACTTATTGTGATGCAATCTTTCGCATGCCCAGTTTCTTCAGAATGTGAAGCACAGTCTAATGCGCTAATCCAGTTTCTTGGGAGAGCTCACGAATCGTCAGGCATCAGTCACTGCTCATTAGCATGGGAAGAGCTTGCACTTCTTCACTGATGCTCGTAGGACAACCGGCCCAATGAATGTCCGCCACAGTTTGCTGACCATCGTTGAAGGCTTTTATCCAATGTGCCACTGTTCTGTAAAGCAGTGCAATATCCCTGCAAGCCTCTTGCAGATCTTGATTAAACTGTTGTGCTGTACACTTCTGGCACATTCAATATTGATCTAACTCCGTTTTTCCTGTTTCGAAAACATATTGACAACATTACATTAGACTGCAAGCTCACAAGTGACTGTGTTTCTCTCGATTGTGCGCAAGCAAGTGATGTGGGAAGGGAAAGTCCATTTGCTCTAAGATAAGGTAAGTATGTGACCAACGTGTGCTATCGACAACAATATTAGATTCCATTGCATAGCATCTCCACAGCAGTATTGTCCTATTTGAGTTCCAGCCCTCGTATGTTAAATATGGAATGAATATCAGTGCAGATCAACATTGTTCCAAATTTAATGCTATCTGTATTTTCGTAGAAAGAAAGAAATAAAAAATAAAGAGAAGTATGACTGGAAAGAAAGAAAAAGAACAAAAAAAAGCAAGCCAGTAAATGTGGCATTAAGAGTTAAAGAGACCATTGCAAGTACTTGTTGAATATAGACTAAGTAATTGGGAAAGTAAATCAAAATCAAATCAAATTTATTCACCATAAGATTTCCAATTACAGAAATATCGGCTTCGTCAATACAAATTTTACATTACAGATTAACAGTAAATGCATGATCGGATAAACAAATAAGTTGATAGTATTTACAATTGCAATATATATATATATATATATATATATATATATATATATATAATGCATATTTCTAACAAAACTGATTCACTGTTCATCAAGGTATTCATTTACTGAATAAAAACATCTTTGTATTAGATACTTCTTTAATTTCCTTTTAAATATTGTTAAATTTGGTAATTCTTTGAAATATTGAGGAAGTTTGTTGTACAATTTAATACAGTTACAGTGTATACTTTTTTCATATAGGGTTCTCTTATGCCCTGTAACATGAAGATGTGATTTACCTCTAGTGTTGTGACTATGTATTTCAGCGTTTGTGACAAAAATATTTAACTGTTTATGAGCGATCACCAGCACCTCATAGAGATATATAGATGAAACTGTCAGAATATTCAATGATCTGAAATAAAATCTACAACTTGTGGTACTGGAAAGATTCATCATTAAACGTATGGCCCTCTTTTGTATTATAAACATTCTTTTCGTATAGCTCGTCTTTCCCCATAGTATTATGCCATAGGATAACTGCGAGTGAAAGTAGGCAAAATAGGCTATTTTAAGCACATCAAGATTGACTGATGATCTTAAAGTATATAGTGCAAAACAAGTTTGACATAGTTTTTTGGATAAAGCATTAATATGAGTTCCCCAATCTAGATTACTATCTACCCAAACTCCAAGAAATTTAATTTTATCTGTAGTAGTTACTGATTCATTCTCTAAGCATATATTAGGGAAACTTACATTTTTGTTGACTTTATGATGGAAACCTACAGCGATACTTTTGCTCTTATTAATAATAAGTTTATTGTCTTTAAACCAATTTAAAACATAGTTTGTTACCCCATCAACGTTTGCTTTGAGTTCTTGTTTGTTTTTCCCAGAAATGAGAACACTGGTATCATCAGCAAACAGAGTAAATTTAGTATTAATGCATTGGTTGTTTTTGGCCAGGTCATTAATATACAATAAGGGATCCAATACCGAGCCCTGCGGAACTCCATATTTAATGTTTTTTACACTAGAGCGAGCAGCTTTAATCTCCTTCGAACCATACTACATATTCAATTTCGGTTAACTGCTTTCTATTTATTAGGTACGATTTAAACCATCCAAATGGAACTCCTCTGATACCATTATTATACAACTTGTGTAATAATATATCATGGTCGACTAGATCAAAAGCCTTTGACTGATCAAGAAATAGTCCCATGCATTGATTCCCGCTGTCTAGATTTTTTAGTATATCTTCAATAACGTTCCGTAGTGCTGAGCTTGTTGATATCCCTTGCTGGAACCCGTACTGCACTTTTTATATAATATCATATTTATTTAGAAATGCTAAGACTCTATTGTACACCACCTTTTCAATTACTTTAAAAAAAAAAACCTGATAAAATAGATATTGGCCTATAATTTTCACAATCAGATTTAGAACCCTTTTTAAACAGTGGTTTAATTTTTGAGACCTTTAGATTCTCAGGGAAGTGACCTTCACAGAGTGATATATTTATAATATGACATAATGGTTTAACCAGATGCACAGCACAATTTTTTTAGAAGCATATTAGAAAACTCATCCAGGCCAACAGATTTTTTGGGTTTCATACTTTTAATAATGGAGAGTAGCTCTGCTTCTGTTGTTGGTAAAAAATATAAAGATTCCTGAATTTGATTATTTTGGGTAATTAAGCATGAATTGATAGCTACGTTTTCCCTCTTTCTAATGAGTTCTGCAATGGTCGAAAAATATTGGTTAAATTCATGAGCTACCATTAATGGATTAGATACTTGCCTACCATTTATATTCACACTAAAATCAATATTTTTGCTTTTATTTCCCTCAATCTCATGTTTTATAACATTCCATATAGTTTTTGATTTGTTTAAAGAGCTATTTACCAGAGTACCATTGTAGAGTTTTTTAGCCATCCTAACTACTCTGTTGTATATTTGTTTATACTTTATGTAATATTGTTTAAAATCATCGAAAGCAAGATTATGTTTAGTTAGTTCTACTTAGGAAACGAAGTCTTTCGCTTGATATCCGAATACCCTTAGTAACCCACTTAGCTTTATTATGTTTTTTTTTTTTCTTTCAAAGTTGTGATAGGCATGGCTATGTTCAAGTTGAGATTAAGAATTTTATCAAATTCGATGTAACATTTATCCAGATCATTTTCGCAGCAATACACATCCATCCAGTTTTCTTTAGAGAGTAAGTAGTTAAAGTATTTAATATTGTCTCCACTGTATATCCTACACTTTTTGAATGACTGGCCAGGGTTGCTTAAAGTATTACGCAATTTTATTTTAAGTTTTTGACCGTAGTGATCTGAGATGCCTGTCTCAAAGTTGTCAACTTCGAACTCAAATTTATTGGAATTCAAGATAAACTGATCTATAGCACTCATTGATTCTACAGCTACCCTAGTAGGTGAATTTATAACCGCTTCTAAGCCATACATGCTCATTAGATCTGTGATCTGTCTTACCTCGAACTTCTTCCAAAAAGTTTATATTTAGGTCACCCACAATGATTACATTTCTTTTCCCTCTATAAAAATGATTTAAAATAATATCTAATTTTCTGATGAATTCATTTAAGTCACTGGTGGGGTTTCTATACAAACAAATTACTATAACTTTGGAATCAGACAGTTCCACCATACATCCCTCAAAGTGCTCATCGCACATTAAATTGTCGAAGGTAGATATCTGTTTAGCCAAAATATTTTCTTTTACAAAAATACATGATCCCCCATTGTTTTTAGTTTTTCTACAGTAAAAGCTTTCAAATACTACCATGATTTGTTCATAAAAATTCAATATGTTTCCCTATGTGGAAACATCTAAAACAATTATTAATTTAGACAACCATCTTTTTCTACATGATTTGATTGTCAATTCTAATAAAACAGAAACATTTACACTAAAGTTAGCATTAATTAATTACTTATCCATTCTAGGATTACATAGTAATATTGATTTCATCCGGTCATTCTCAACAATGTTAGCAAAAGAATCTCTTTTGCTCTCTCTTTCTCTCTCTCCTCTCGATATTCTCTCTAGCTACTGCCATTATTGATGAATCTTTCAGTGTTGCATATCATCCATACCAGCATAAAAAGCCCCATCGGTCTTTTAACTATTAAAGAACTATACAGTAACTAAACTGTACTCATAGGCTTTAGTTCATAAAATGCTCTGTTGCAACACAGTTATTTTTAGCAGTTTTTCTTCAACAGTGTCTCAGAAGCAATTTAAAATTATATCTGAGTAGTCTGCGAAGCATTAAACTTACTAGTAAGTACAACCAGAATGAAAATTAAAACTATTATTATGACAAGAAACATGAGCTTAAAGGCAAAATTAAATTATGAAAGAAAACAATCCAGTGTTGACCAGATAATTTAACGAAAGTCTGCACACTTCTGTAGCATGGTGGTAGCATGTCTGCCTCACATTCAGGCCTCAAGTTTGAATCTCAGCGTATTATCTAGATAAGGTTTTTTCTGGGGTTTTCCCTTATCCTGAAAGATGAATATCAGATAACAGTAAGGTCTATGGGCCCTGGGCTCATGTGAGCTTCATGTCATCCGTTTTATTCATCCAGTATGGCTTATGATGGAGAACATTAATTAAAAAAAGAAAAAGTGTTATATTTTTACACCTATGATTACAATATTTTCCTATAAAACCATTGTAAATATGTAAGCACTATCTGTGAATGGTCAATGGAATTGAGCTTAATAAACTTGACTGGGCAGCTTTAGGAAATCAATAAAAGTCAACAAACATAGCATTGACAAATTATTTAAACATTTTTCTCTGTGTGTACATCTTTTTTATTTAAGGCTGTGTGTTGAATAAATGAGTTGACTGGAGTTGACTGCAAAGTGAAAAGAAAGAAAGAAAAAAAAAACACCAATGCCACTTCTTGCCTTTGCTCTAGTTGTACCTCCTCACTTAAAGGAACATAAATATTAAAAGCAGAAGCATTAATAACAGTGAGGTATTCTTCATTTTTGAGTTTGATTTATGAGTCACTATGTTTACACTCAACTTCACTTACTATGTTGTTGTATAATTGAAACGTTTTCAAGATCATTCGATCTCATCCTCAGCTGTTTGGTGACTAAATGAACATTCTTCTTCCTCCACTACTACGGTGCTCCGATCCCTTTGCCATCTGGTGTTAGGGGCACTAAGTTTTAACACTTCATTTAATATTTAAGTTTGAATTTATGAGTCACTATGTTTACACTCAGTCTTCACTTACTTGTTGTTGTATAATTGAAACGTTTTCAAGATCATTCGATCTCATCCTCAGCTGTACAACAAGTAAGTGAAGACTGAGTGTAAACATAGTGACTCATAAATTCAAACTTAAATATGAAGAATACTTCACTGTTAATAATGCTTCTGCTTTTAATATTTACTTCATTTAATGCCGGGATTTCAAAATTTATAACTTTATCCTGGTTTTTGGTTATGAATATTCATAATATTCAGCTGTACTAGATATGTTTGTATTGGTAAAGCCAGAATAATGTGGAACACTTTTCATTAATGATTTAAGTAAGGTATTTAGATAGAATTCCATCAAGGTGTAACTGGGCATACAAAAATGCTCCTGTATTTCTTTTTTATCCCATATGATTTGAAGTTTTGATAGATAGGCTGTTTTGTTCAGCAGCAGTTCTTCTTAATGAGAACATTTTAAAACCTGTGCATGTCCTCAAAATTCCAAAGCTATTAAGACAAACAGCTGATTAGATTGAAAGAAGCTATTGATGCAGAAGATAGTTTCATTATGTGCATTTTATTAGAATAAGTAAGATTTTTATGTGAGTGCCTCTGCCTCTCTGACTTTGAAATAAAATATTTTGCTGAATTTAATGTTATTCTTGATATTCCAGATGTTTTTGAAAAGCTTACCTGTCACTTCAGTAATATTATTAGCTCTTTATAAAGGCAGAGGTCAATGATTTGAAAACAACTATTATGAATAAACTGGCTTACCCGGCGAACTTCTAACCGCTAATAAATGTAGTCTGAACTTATCTCTACAAATAAAACAAATTTGGATTAGTTATTTATTCTGTAATTGGGAGGGAAGTTTAAATACAATGTAGTTTACAATTAAGTTAATCAATTAAAAGCTTTCTGATTAACAATATTTTTTGTCTTTTTTTGTGGTGCATAAATAAATAAAGATGATGGTTTTTGACGTGCATACAGGCAACATATAAATTGTCCATGAGTGAAACAGGGAAACTTCAAGTTGATTCTGCAAACTTCCAATAACTGCCCTTGTGGTTTATTTATGGTCATTGCAAAGACCAAATGCTCAGAAAGTTGTAGACATTTAAAATCAAAAGTTAAATCTGTTGGAATCATCAGAATATGCAGAATCAAAATATCCTTTCCTTTGTACTTTCCCTTGATGATTGTTGCCTCGATAACATTATTCATTAGCTTTTTCACAGTTAGTCTCCTTCATGATTGGTTAATCTTACGCAGCATGATCATAACTGATCCTGCTTTTATTTTAAATTGTGAGGTGGGAATCCAGGCAATTTTAATGAATTTAAAAGCTCTCTTGGAAAGTTGACTACATCATCCTGATTTATAACTGTGTCAATTGATTTGTACAAAAAAGCTCCCCGAAGAGACAGACATTTTAAAATGCAATTCTGATATACCAACATGACTGTTAGCATTATTTGAGTCTCGCTGCTCATCAGTGAGGTCAGCACATGACAGCTCGTTGCACATTTGACTGACTTGTATGACCTAGGTCAGGTTATCTTCTCTTTGGCATAGTAAAAAAGTTTCCGTGACTTTCACAAAGGAATTAAATTCATTTTGTGTAATCTCAATTCACATTCATGAATTCAGAACTACAAATCATAAAGAAGATATCCAAGGATTCACCAATATTTGACTACATTTGTCTGCGGTCAAATATTTAGAGTATTATAGTGCATGTAGAAGTTAATTTTGTGTCTAATCTTCGAAAGGATATCATCATGCTACATAAAAAGATTTCAGTCTTGATAACAAATGATAAACGTTATTTTATAAAATATGGTTAGTGAAATAGTTTTGAAAACCTTGGCAAGGAGTGGGATATCTTTCTATCTACTTTGTAATGCTTTTGTTTGTCGAAAATAAAAGGTGTATGTGTTCCGTAAAAGTTTGCATGTGCACTTTTATATTTAGTTAATAACCTAGTCCATTATCACTTAGGATTTTTTCTCATCTTTTAAAGCTTCCTTGGACTTATACAAATATTTCAAAACCAAAATTAGGCAAATCAGTTCAATCATTCTCAAGCTTTTGTGAGACTAACAAACGTCAATTCATTTTTATATATATAGATGTATAAGCTCTGGGCCAGAGATTTTCAACCTATATTATGTGAGCTATTGCTGGGAGGTGTATAAACTTTCACACTACTAAACAAACGTGAGAATCAAAAGATATTTACACTTGTACTTCTACTGATTGTAAGTCTGAGAACTGAAGAATCAGTGTTAGGAATATGTGTTTGTAGAAGTTCATTTATTCACTATATTTTAACTGTGAAAAATCATTTTAAGAAATTTCACAGAACAATCCATTGAGACTGAACAGTTTCTCCTGCAATAAGTAACCAAAGAAATAAACCAAAGCAAAGGTCTATGGCAAAGTTTTAAATTAAGTTCAATTTATTCATTTATTCATTCTTCATCAAGACATGCTAGTTTTATCTGTTCCAGCGTAGAAGTCATCCTCTTGAGGTCTTTCAACATCTCTAATTTTTTTGGATTTATATTGCATTGCCTGGTTTGCTGGTCTATTTTTCTGCATTCTGAGTATTGTCACCCAATTAGCGGAAAGCCCGACCAACGACAGCTGAGAAGGGACCAGAGGCAGCCGAGCCACACCCTCCCATTAATCTCAGTCACTAACTGAGGGGTTGAAGGGAAGTGTCACTTGTCGCTGGCCATCTCTTTCCCCTTCCCCTGTCCTCTGGAACTTTTGCGGTAATTCACTGAAACCAGAGACTTCTAGAAAACAGTGATATTCTATAAAAAGGGCTGCAGTGAGTGAATTGAGTCAGTCAGTCAGTTCTTGGCGAGCAGCGTAAGAGTGCAGTGATAGTGTACGACAAGAAGACTGTGTACGTGCATCGGAGGATTGTACGTAATTGCAAGAGCAAAGTGGAATTGTAACGGACGAACTGGTGAATCGTAATTGTGTGCATTACGCAATTCTGTGTAATTGGCAAGTGTTTAACTGTAAGTCGGTGGAAATAAAGAACATTTTTGAGTGGTGCAATTGTACTTTTCATTTCACGAACCCACAAAGTCACACTGGTGTCAGGAAGCGGGATGACAACATCACCGAACATTACAGCCATGGACGCGGCATTGGAAAAGATTTTGGAGATGATGGAAATGAAGGCGGAACTGACAGAAATGAAGACGGCCAACGGCAACATCACCGAGAAGATGGAAGAAATGAAGAACGAGTTAACAACAAAAACAGAAGCGGCAAACAACAACTTGGCCACGACAATGACCGCAAAGATGGCCGAACTGACCACAGAAATGAGGGCAGCGAACGACAGTCTGGCCACGGAAATGAAGGAGGCGAACGAAGTTCTCGCCGCCAAATTTAAGGAACAGTTGGCCGGCGTGAGGGATGACGTCGCGAAGCTGGACAAGCGGATGGGTCAAGTAGACGACCGCCTTAGTGATTTAGAGGAAAAGGACAATAACGCCAAGACCCTGAACGCCGTGGTGGAAGACGTCGAAGACCTTGCGAACCGCGTAAACAACCTGGAGGGAAAGGCCGACAGCAGCGTCAAGTCCCTGAACGCCATGGTGGAGGACGTCGTCGGCAGGAAGCTGAAGGATTTGAAGGCCGATGCGCCGGGACGCGACACATCTGCGCGCGTCAAACCTCCCAAGTATGACGGCGCGTCAACGTTTGAAGTCTTCCGCCGCCAGTTTGACGCAGTGACCAAGCACAACAAATGGTCGCCAGAGGAGGAGGCCACACAGTTAATAGTCAGCCTCCAGGAACGGGCCGCGGAAGTCCTAAACGCGGTGCAGACAACGGCGGCGCCCAAGGACATCTGGGAGGCCCTGGAGAATCGTTTCGGAAACCACCGCTTGTCCGCAGCGTACCGCAGCCAGCTAAAGGCAAGGTCACAGCAGCCGGGGGAGACTGCAGGAGTTCACCCTGGCAGTTGAACAACTGGCAAGCAAGACCCTAGTCGACCTCCCACCAGAGTTCGTGTCCCGGGAAGCTGCCTACACCTTCGTTGACGGGGTACGGGACACAGAGATTCGTCAGCGCCTAATGCTCGGCGATTATAAAACCATCCACGAGGCGCTGACAGTAGCATTAAGGATGGAGGCGGCCAAGGTAACATCTATCCCGACGTCGAGGACGAGTAGTGTCCGCTACACCGGAGACAGAAGACCAGCCGAGGGACGCCGGTGAACTCCTAGTGGCCTGTGCTGGGGGTGTGGACGGCCCGGGCACCTGCAGAGAGACTGCCCACACCAGGAAGTCGAGTCCAGAGGTTCTACTTCCATTAGCCTTGAACCCGTAGGAACAAGACCCGGGCCTCTTTCAACCAGGGAATATCCGAGCTGTCCCAAAGGGCGCTCGGCATCCTCCGTGGGGCTTTCCGTAGGGCAAGACCTAGTTACCTAATAAGCCTGGTCCTAGGGACACAAGACGGGATGGAAGTGGATACGCCACTTACGCGCGTCAACACTCAAGGTGAAGACTACCGATATGACCTCGGTGGGGCCGCCTGGTGATCTAGCACACCTTCTACTAGCTTAGCAGGCTAGTACCCGGAAACTTAATGGCTTCCCTCAACCCCGTCCGAAGACGTACCCAATCTCCCACGGGTATCGGGAACACACTGCCCCCTCGAAGCCATCCCAATCCGAACAACTCCCGAAGGAGGGGCTCGGCTGTTCGGCCCAAGGTTCCTCTAGTAACGTCAGAGGTACCACGAGTGCTAAGGGTCCGCAGCGCCCGCACTTTGGCAGCTGAAAGGGACGGATCCCTTCCCTTAACACCAGGAAGGGCAGCCGGAAGAACGAGTAAGGCCCGGCGTGGAGAGGGGCACGTCGGCGCCATTACCACCATCCCCTCGAGTGACACTGCGCGCCGTCAGCCGGCGTATGGATGACAGCCTCATCGCGGACGGTTGGGTGAGAGGGAAGCCGTGCCGCGTGCTGGTGGACACTGGGGCAGCCGTGACCATCATCAGACCTGACGTGGCGAAGGGTTTGCCGACGAGGAAGCCGAGCCGAACATACGAGCTTGTCACGGCATCGGGCGACACCTTGCCTGTGGAGAAGGAGGCCCTGCTGGAGCTGACCTTGGGGCGGAGTGCCGTGCGTCTGTGGGTGTTCGTCGCGAAGGTGGCTGAGGAGGTGATTCTGGGACTGGATGCCCTCAGGAGCCACGAGGCGACGGTCGACGTCAGCAGGAAGGTCCTGCGGCTCAACGGAGAAGAGGTTATACTCCGTCAACCCGAAGAGCGCCTTGGAATCTGCAGGGTCGTCTTGAACGAAGACGTGGTTGTCCCCGCGAGGAGCGAGGTGATGGTGACGGCGCGACCAGAAGGCCAGACAGCAGGTTGGGTCCAGAGGCTGAAGGAGTACGACCTCACCTCGGAACATCGTAGAGGTAAGAGCCACGGTAACGCAGACGCCATGTCCCGAAGACCCTGTGCAGAAGAGTGCGGCCAGTGCACAAGAGTGGAAGAGAAGGAGCATGCCGCAGCAGTCCGAGTAGTCACGGCAGTGCCTGCGGATGGCTGGGATAGCGCAGGCCTGAGGAGGGAGCAGCTGGCGGACGCAGACTTGGGGCCACTCTTGAGGGAAGTGGAGGCAGGGACGAAACCAACCTGGGAGGACATCGCACCGAGGAGCGCCACCTACAATTCGTACTGGGCTCAATGGGACTCGTTGAAGACCAGAGAGGGCGTGCTGTTCCGGGTATGGGAGTCACCCGATGGGAAGATGCAGAGAGAACAGTTGGTACTTCCCCGGAGTAAGGTCCCGGAAGTCTTGGAGGAAGTGCACGCCGGTACTTCGGGAGGACACCTGGGAGCGAACCAAACGATTGACAACTACGGCAGCGCTACTACTGGCTGAGACTCCGAGCAGATGCTGAGAGATGGTGCCGTCAGTGTCACGTGTGCGCGGCGAGTCGTGGCCCCCAGACTAGGAGCCGGGGTCGCATGCAGCAGTACAACGTTGGAGCGCCATTCGAACGGATCGCCGTTGACATTGCTGGACCGTTCCCAGTTTCCGACCGAGGCAACAAGTACCTAATGGTGGTCGTGGACTACTTCACCAAGTGGCCGGAGGTGTATGCCATCCAAAACCAAGAGGCAAAGACAATCACAGATTGCCTCGCGGAGCAAGTGTTCTGTCGATTTGGGGTGCCGTTGGAGCTATACAGTGACCAGGGTACCAACTTTGAGTCCAACCTAACGAAGGAGACGCTACAAAGGCTTGAGTTGAACAAGACCCGCATGACGCCTCTACATCCCCAGTCGGATGGCATGGTTGAAAGATACATCAAGACCTTAGAGGAACACCTGAGGAAGGTCGTGGCCAGCCATCAGCGAGACTGGGACGTCAGGGTGCCTCTATTCTTGCTGGCCTACCGCTCGTGTACACACGACACAACTGGGATGACGCCAGCCAGCTTAAAGTTCGGCCGAGAGTTACGCCTCCCTTGTGACCTGGCTTTTGGAAGCCCTCCGGAAGCGAAACAGCCAGCGACCGAGTATGTGGAGAACCTGGCGGACCATCTCGACGACATGCACGAGATGGCTCGCCAGAACATCCAGAAGGCGAGCGACCGCATGAAGACCCGGTATGATAGGCAAGCCAACAGCCAAGGGTTCCAGCAAGGTGACCTGGTCTGGTTGTACCATCCTACCCGGACCAAGGGACGCTGCCCGAAGCTCCAGCAGCCATGGCAAGGACCGTACCGGGTGGTGAAGAGGATTAACGACGTGGTCTACCACATCCAGAAGGTTCCCCGAGGGAAGATGTTGGTGGTACACCTGGATCGTCTAGCCCGCTACGATGGTGCTGTTCGGGATGACCAACTTTGAGGAGGGAGCAGTGTCACCCAATTAGCGGAAAGCCCGACCAACGACAGCTGAGAAGGGACCAGAGGCAGCTGAGCCACACCCTCCCATTAATCTCAGTCACTAACTGAGGGGTTGAAGGGAAGTGTCACTTGTCGCTGGCCACCTCTTTCCCCTTCCCCTGTCCTCTGGAACTTTCGCGGTAATTCACTGAAACCAGAGACTTCTAGAAAACAGTGATATTCCTTTAAAAAGGGCTGCAGTGAGTGAATTGAGTCAGTCAGTCAGTTCTTGGCGAGCAGCGTAAGAGTGCAGTGCTAGTGTACGACGTGTGTACGGAGGATTATAATTGCGAGAGCAAAGTGGAATTGTAACGGACGAACTGGGGAATCGTAATTGTGTGCATTACGTAATTCTGTGTAATTGGCAAGTGTTTAACTGTAAGTCGGTGGAAATAAAGAACATTTTTGAGTGGTGCAATTGGACTTTTTATTTCACGAACCCACAAAGTCACAGTATGTGGTCTGGTCAGTTTTGTTCGTAATTTTTAATTTTATCATTTAAGTTAAATATTTTGAGTTCTCTAATAGCTTTGCTTCTCATATGGTCTGTGAGGGAATATCCAGCAACATATCTAAGAAATTTCAGTTCTACTACTGTTTCTATCATTCTTCTTTCCTTCCTATTTCATGAGCTAATTCTCTAAGTCATAAGTTACAATAGGTACTGCCATCGTCTTATAAAATTTTAGCATTGTTTCTTCTTGTGTTTTATTCTTTAGCATTCTAATAGTCCCACAATAGTTTGAAATTTATAAATGTTATTTTTCAAATCGTTGTCATAGTCAAATGAAACATCACATCCTAAATAATTGAAATGTTGAACTTGTGCTATTGTTTTATTATCAATATTTATTTTTTACCTTTTTGGGTATTTTCCCAGTGATGCCATTACTTTCGTTTTTGTTACCGATATATTTAATCCTTTATTTGGCGGTGTTGCCCTGGGGCAACATTACGCTGTAATCAATTTAAAAATATTTTAGTGCGGTTTTTTTGTTATTATAATATTGTACTGGCATTTTTGGGTTACACTAGCAAAATTCTGAGTCGTTTTAATTGTAGATA
This sequence comes from Mantis religiosa, assembly GCA_030765055.1. Taxonomy (NCBI): domain Eukaryota; kingdom Metazoa; phylum Arthropoda; class Insecta; order Mantodea; family Mantidae; genus Mantis; species Mantis religiosa. The sequence goes on along the minus strand of CM060950.1, from coordinate 267,564,391 downwards.
TTATATTACATTGTAGTGGTTTTTTTTTTTAGTATAAAAAAGGCAAAATCCAAGCAACTGCAGTCAAATGATACCCCATCAACATCCAAGCATGCCATCACACCAATTATTTTACTTGGGCCCTCCCCATCCTTTACCACTGGCACATTTGACTGCAATTGCCAAGATTCGAACCCACGACATTTAGCTTTGAATGGGTGGCCAGCCCATTGTATATCGCTTTAAGGACCATGGCTATTCGAATTGAATGTGTTGAGGCACCGCAGAAAGCCGTATGAGAACGGTTTAGCAAGTACAGCAAAGAGCGGCATAAGTAACAAAATCATTTGCCAAATAAAGGGTTAAATTTTAAGTTTTCATTATCTTCTCCAGTTTAAATGTTGTTTCTTGAACATATTTTCATTTTCTACCAGGATAACCTGATCATGAGCAAATGGGATAGTGTTTAAAATTATTTTAATTATCTTAAAATTATGTTTAAGCTGATTCTACCATTTGCCAATTGCTGTGTCCATATATTAAAAGTGTCGGCAACATTGGACAGCCCTGTCACATTCCTAAATTAACTAGTTCATATTTATAAATATTATAAGCAGAAGCATTATTAACAGTGAAGTATTCTTCATATTTGAGTTTGATTTATGAGTCACTATGTTTACACTTAAACTTCACTTACTTGTATAATTGAAACGTTTTCAAGATCATTCGATCTCATCCTCAGCTGTTTGGTGACTAAATGAACATTCCTCTTCTTCCACTACTACGGAGCTCCGATCACTCTACCATCTGGTGTTAGGGGCACTAAGTTTTAATACTTCATTTAATGCCGGGATTTCAAAATTTATAACTTTTTCACGGTTTTTGTATATGGATATTTTTTCCAAATATCCAATTCTATGAGTGTACTTAAAGATTTTAACAGTTTAATGTTGTGGCCAATGTTGTGGTTTTCTGTCCAAAAATGGTGTGAAACTGCAGATTTTTCTGTTTGCTTCGACTTAATGTTCCTCTGGTGTTCTTTTTGCCTGGTTAACAAGTTTCTCTTAGTTTTTCCTATGTAGCTTTTTCCACAGGTTTCACAGTTAATCTGATAAATTCCTGATTTCAAAGTGTTGGGGATTGAATTTTTTAGCGGTTTATTTAGCAGGTTCCTCAGACTGAATTTGTTTTGGGGTGCTAGTTTTAAGTTTAGTCTTTTGAAGATTCGTTCAAATTTTCTAAAAGCCCATGGGTGGTAGGTGAATTTTCTATATTGCCAATTTGTGTTTTTAAGTGGTGTGAGAGTGGTATTTTTTTATATTATCTTCAGTTTTTCCTTTCTCTTCATCATGTTCCTTATGATGACTGGGTTGAATCCATTTAATACTGCTATGTCTTTTATGTGTTGTTCTTTCAAAAATTCCTCCGTACTCAGTGGGAGTTTGTATAGCCGGTGAATTAGACTTCTAAAGGCAGCTAGTTGATGTGAAACTGGGTTGTATTCATTTTTCTTTATGTAATTATCTATGTGTGTGGGCTTCCTGTATATTCCAAAATCTACACCATGACGATTTCTAGTTATCTTGAGGTCCAAAAAGGGTAGGGTGTTGTCTCTTTCTACTCCCATTGTAAACTGGATGTGATTATCTTGCATGTTTAGTAATTTTAGAGAATCTTCTCTAAGTTTTTCCGGAATGATAGCAAAAACATTATCAGCATGTCTCCGCCAAAATTTATAAATCTGTGGGAAGGCCTTTACTATGTGTGTTTCAAAATAGCTCATGTATAGGCCTGCTAAAATAGGCGAAAGTGGGCTTCCCATAGCTAATCCTTTTGATTGTCTGTAGAATTTCTGGTTAAACATGAAGTAATTATTCCTTATGCATAAATCTGTAAGATTGATAATGTCATCTATTTCTCTGGGGTCCGTTGTAGTCTGGGTTAGCCATTTTTTGAGTGTAGGTATTTTTTCTACTGGAATGCTTCTAAAAAGTGCCTTAACATCAAAAGAAACTAGTATGTGATTTTCCGGGATGTTGCACTTCTGTAGGTGATTTATCAATTCTAAGGAGTTCTTTATTCCCAAAGTTTGAAATTTGTCATATGATTTTAATTTTCTTACTAACCACTTTGCAATGTGGTAAGTGGATGAATTGATGCCATTGATGATGGGTCTCATGCTATTGTCTTCTTTGTGGACTTTTGGCAGACAGTACAACCTTGGTAGTGTGGGGTTGGAAGATTTTAAGTTGTATTTTTCAGATGTACTTAATGTTTTTGTAATTGATAAAGCTTTATTGACGGAAGTGATACTTGGGGTTAATGGATTTTTTGGAATTATTTCATATTCTGGACTGTCTAACATAAGGTTTACTCTCTGAATATAGTCTTCTGTCTCCATAATTACTAGAGAATTACCTTTGTCAGCTTTTAGGTATACCAATGGCTTCCTATTTAAATTTCTTATTGTTTTGTTGTAAGTTTTATTGTGTATTGGGAATAACTGCTTTATTATATCCAGACATTCCATTTTGTGTTTCATAATTTTATATACATGTGTGAACTCCATGAATATCATGCTTGATGTTGCTTACATATTATCCTAACTTTGTGTAGTTTCCTCGTCTCTCTTTTAGCTATCTCACTCCTTCTTTGATGTTCAATTATGTTTTCTTGTGTTTTATTGTTCAATTGTTTATGCTTCCTTTTTTTCTTTAATTAGGTTAACTATTTCATCATTCCATATATATATAGTCCTTTTCTTTTGTTTTGTCTTACCTAGTGCTTCCAACACAGCTTTTATTACTTCTTTTATGTTTATTCACTCTAAATTCATGTCTAAACTTGGGTTCTTTTGTAGAGGGCACTGTTGTGATATAGAAACTTTTGGGACTGATTAGTGAGATCAGGAGGCAGTGTAAAATGTAGATAGTAAAAAATGAACAATTGAAAAAAAGATTAAGAAATATCTTGTAAACATATTTTATTATAATTTGGTGTTATATATTATATATAATTGATAAATATTAATACAAGAGAGCAACAAAATGGTGACCCCAACGTGACTCACATTGATTCTGGGTGAGTGAAATTTCAAATGATAAACTGATCTGTGAAACCAAAGTTAAGTACGTAATTATACAATGGAGGAACTAACCCAAACAGGGAAAATCGTAATAAAGTGAGCTTGAAGGCAAAACGTGTGATATCAGTAAGGCCAGTATTAAGATTTCCCCATTCTGGTCGGAGAAACCAGATATAATGTTCTACCAGGTGGAGGTGCAGTTTGCCATAAGTAAAATATCTAAGGAAGATACAAAATTCAACTACCTAATAGCCCAACTAGAACCGAAGTATGTGGAGAATATCTGGGACATTATTATCAGTAATGAGATGAATAAGTATTCAGCTGCAAAATCACGGCTTCTTGAGATTTTTAAAGAAATTGAAGGCTAAAGAATAAAGAGGTTACAATTACTTTCTTGGAAGTGTTGAAAACAGTGTTGTTATGATAAATTAACTTTAAAGAGAGTCGATTAAAGACACTAGACAACACTTACTTTTAAATTTTTCCGGAACTAGTTTCAGAGGCTTTGCCTCTATCATCGGCCGGCTCATCGAAAGCCGGCCGATGATAGAGGCAAAGCCTCTGAAACTAGTTCCGGAAAAATTTAAAAGTAAGTGTTGTCTAGTGTCTTTAATCGACTCTCTTTAAAGTTAATTAATAAAGAGGTTAGTTACTGGTATCAAGTTAGGAGATTACAAGCCAAGCTAGCTACTAAGGAAAATGAGGTCTTTGGCAGGTAAAGATGTCTCTGATAAAGTTCTTTGGACTCTTTGGCTCGAGAAACTTTCTGATTCATTAAAAGGCATGCTGATAGTAAGTAAGGAATATCTTGACAGAGTTGCCATCATGGCAGATAAAATGCTAGAAATGAATCCTCGCAGTGTGGCGTTTAGTGTTAGCAAAGAGTCTGTGAAAGGTACATCAATTAATGAGTTAGTTGCTAAAATATCTCAGCTGGAGCAACAAATAGCAGCATTGTTGACAAGAGGACGCTGCAGCAGAGGCAGAAGCCCATACCGCAGATCTCCAAGCAGAGGGCGCAGTCCAAGTCGCAGTAGAAGATTCGATCCTAATGGTAAATTGTGCTACTACCACTTCAAATTTGGAAAGAAATGCATGCCTGAAAAATGCAAGCAGCCTTGCCAGTGGAATGTACAGGAAAACTCCAATTGGCAGTAAATGTAGCGGCAAGTTGCTTATTCCTACGAGATAAAAAGTCCGGCTGGTGGTTTCTTGTCGACAGTGGTGCAGATGTTTCCATTATTCCAGCATCGAAAGGTGATAAAACTGGACAAAAGTTTTAAATTATATGCTGTGAATGAAACCTCAATTTCAACTGGAGGCGTGAAAGTTTTGAACCTTGACCTAGGCTTGTGCAGAATGTTTAGATGGCCATTCATTGTTGCTGATGTAAAGAAAGGAATACTAGGAGCTGATTTTCTAAATGAATTCAATTTATTGGTGAATATCAAGAAAAGAAGATTGGTTGATGGTATTACCAAAATGTGTACTTCAGGTGAAGTAATAACTGTATCAAACAATGATTCGTTGAGTACTGTCTGTAAAAGCATTAAGTTTTCAGAATTCTTTGAGCAATATCCGGGCATTACAAAACCAACTTTGGTACCTAGTGAAGTCAACCATAATATCAAGCATTACATTTTGACGAAGGGACCGCCAGTCTATTCAAGACCGAGGCAATTGGATCCACAACAACTGTTTCAGGCCAAACAGGAATTCCTGTTCATGTTAGACAACATCATCATTCGACCATCAAAGTCAGAATGGGCAAGTCCACTTCATATGGTCACGAAAAAATATGGTTCCTTACGACCATGTGGAGATTACAGGCGTTTAAATGACAGGACCGTTCCAGACAGATACCCTATTCCTGGGATAGATGACTTTCAACACATTCTAGGAGATGCAAAATTCTTTTCCAAAATTGACTTATTTAAGGCATTCTTCCAGATTTCAGTGGCGGAAGAAGATAAACCTAAAACTGCCATAATCACCCCATTTGGGTTGTTTGAATTCAATGTCTGAGTTTCGGTTTATGCAATGCCCCATCAACTTTTCAGCGCTTTTTTAATGAAGTGTTACTAGGTCTGGAATTTGTATTCCCATATCTGGATGATATTCTGGTGGCATCAAAGTCTGAGGAAGAACATTATGAACATCTGAAACTTGTGTTTGGCAGACTAGCTAAATTTGGTTTAAGAATAAATGTTGCGAAGTCTATAATTGGTGTTCAGGAACTTGAATTTTTGGGTTACCTCATAACACCTCAAGGTTCTAAGCCAATTCCAGAAAAAGTTAAGGTTATAACAGATTTTAAACTACCAGAAACAGTTTGTAAACTTCGTACTATTTTGGGTATTATAAATTTCTACCGCAAGTACATAAAGAATGCAGCACAGGTGCAAGCAATCCTCCATGATTACCTGAAAGGAGCCAAGAAGAATGATCGAACGAAGATCGATTGGACAGAGAAGGCTAGAATCCAGTTCAAAGAATGCAAGAGAAGTCTCGCAGCCTTACTTACTTTTCCTAGTGCCAACTCTCAACTAGGACTGTTCACAGATGCGTTGGATCAAGCAATCGGTGCAGCACTCCAACAGAAAGAAGGAATGGTATGGAAACCCATCACCTTTTATTCTAAGAAGCTAAGTCCAGCAGAGAGATCCTACAGCACATATGATAAAAGAGCTATTGTCTATATACCTGGCTGTGAAAAAGTTTAAACATCTTTTGGAAGCAAGACCTTTTTATGTTTTCATGGATCATAAGCCATTGATCTATGCATTTAAACAGAAGAACAAGAAGACTTCTCCTCGACAGCTCTGCCATCTCCAGTACATATTGCAGTACACTACAGACATTCGGCATGTTAGTGAGAAAGATAGATAATATAATTGCTGATACGCTGTCACGACTAAACAAAATTACAGTGATTGATTATCAAGAAATAGCAAGAGCTCAGCAGATGATGAAGAGCTGAATAGCCTGAATCGATCACAACACTCACTAAATTTCAAACATTGCCACTTCTTGTCCGGAGATACTTCAACATGTAACATCCAACCATACATACCGAAAGCATTTCGCTTGTAAGTTTTCGAGCAAATCCACAATTTAGATCATCAAGGTGTTAAAAGTACTATCAAATAATTGACATCAAAATTTGTGTGGCCAAATATAAAAGATGATGTTCTCAAATGGACACAGTGTTGTATAGCTTGCCAGAAAAATAAGATAACGCAGCATACAAAGTCAGCAGTAGGTCAGCTGAAGGAACCTGATGAGAGATCCAGTATAGTTCATGTGGATATCATAGGTCCACTTGCACCATCTAAATGATATATATTGTTTAACTTGTATCGACAGATTCAGTGGTTGGATGGAAGTTATACCAATGACAAACAGTACCGCCGAAACAGTTGCAAGATTATTTTATGCAAACTGGATAGCTCGATTTGGTGTACCTGCTACTATTATTACAGACCAGGACAAGTAATTTGAATCAGAATTGTTCAGAAGTTTAGCTGCAATATGTGGAACTAAAGTACAGCATACCACTCCATATCACCCACAATCTAATGGCAAAATAGAGCGATTGCATAGAACTCTAAAAGCGGCAATCAGAGCCCATAACACCATAAGGTGGACAGAATCTCTTCCTTCAGTCCTCCTTGGTTTAAGAGCTGCACTGAGAGAAGATACTCAGTGTTCAGTAGCGGAAATGATATACGAAGCTACAATCCGCTTGCGTGGCGAATTCTTTGAAAAGAAGACTTCAAATGTCAATCCAGTTGCCTTTGTTGCTGATCTACGACAACATATGGACCAAGAGACCTAACATTCCCTGCAGCAACAATTAAAGAAATGTGTTCATTCATGAAGATCTCTTCAGTTGCTCTCATGTGTTCATAAGGATTGATAGAGTGCAGAAATCACTCGAACCTCCTTATGATGGACCATTCGCTGTTGTTAAACGTCAAGAAATATATCTTAAAAGATTGTCTTTTGTGTTCTTCTTTTTTCTTAGTATTAACCCATCTTTTCCAGAATCTTATTTTTGTTATCAGCATAATGGTGGTCTTAGGAAATATAACTTCCATACTCCTGTATCTTTTACATCCAGTGCAAGTTCTTTATTAACTAACACATAATCTGTTATGCTTCTTTGTCCTCTGCAAGCCCATTATATGCTTATATATCCCTATGTCTGAAGAATGAATTTGTAATTTTAAGATTATTAAATGTTGCAAAATTCCTTAAACTTTTGCTATTTTCATTCATCACGGTTCTCCATATTTTTTATCATATTTTTTATTGGTAACTGACCAGTTGTGGCATTAAAATCTCCCAAAATTAGTTGGTCATTCTTATTTATTGTATCTATGTGTTTCTGTAGGCTTTCATAAAACTATTTACTTTGTTCCTTTCTTCCCTCTTCTGGCACATAAATGCTTACAGTGGTGGGGTATCCTCTTTCAGACTTCAGCCTTAAGTTCACTATTCTTTCATTTACGAAATTATAACTGAGTATTCTCTTTGTATGTTTTTTATTAATCAAAATTACAGTTGCAGTGACAGCCCATCTATTTTGTGGAAGTCCATTATAAAACAGGAGATATTTACTCAGATCAATTGATCTTTTTAATTTCTTGGTTTCTGAAATTGATGCTATATCTCTATTTCTTCGCAATAATTCTTTCTCTAATTCATTTTCTTTGTTGATTATTCCTCTCACATTCCATGTGACAATATTTAGTTCTTCCACTATTCCTGGTCGTCTTCAGTGGACCTGTTCGGCTGTTTCTTCTGAGCTTTAGACGTGAAAATTTTTTTGTCTGGGTAGGATATCCACCCAGTTGCCAGAACCCCCAACCTGGAGGACCAGGATTTTTCTGTCAGGGTTTTCTTCCTTTAAGTGGTTACCTTCACCACGGCTTACAAGAGTCCTTTTTTGGTTTTATTTCAGAGTTTGCTCTCCTAGATGACTTGTTATCCAGACTATTGAACCTCATCCACCTGTTGTGGATTTTTCTTCACTTCCCCTCACCTCTGGCAAGTCAGCAGCTAAGCTCCTTGAAGAACAGTTTACAGTCATTGACCTTAATCCTTGGAAGCAGTAGACTGATATTGTGAAAAATAGAAATTAAAAGCGAAGATGCAGATTGTAATATTTAAGAAAGGGAGAAAACTAAGCAAATATGAGAACTGGAAAAATGAGAGTGTAGATTGTAAGGTAATTCAGAATGTATTTACTTAGGAGTTACAATTGATGGAGGTGGCTCCCAGGAAAAACTAAAGAAACTAGCACAGGCATAAGAGAAAAGTGCTATGATATCCATCAGAGGATGCAAAAATAGAATACCAGACATGGAGGTTAAAGAATCTATAGCATGGAGACAAGCTAAAATGCTGTATGTATGTGTAGAAGTGTGGGAAACTATAGACTGTTCACAGGATATTCTGCAGTGAAATGCTAGGACTACTGTAATAGAGATAGCTCAAATTGAGACAGAAAGAATGGCAAAGAAAGGGGTGGTATGTTCACAGGATATTCTGCAGGGAAATACTAAGTACAGAATCTTAAATCTAAATAGAAGTTATGTCTTAGTGCTTACTGATTGCATGGTCAGACTGACCATGTTACCAGTAAATTTCCAAGTGGCCAATCTTCCTGGCCACCATGAATAATATTATCTCATATGGGAACTCTTGCTAGCTACTGTGTCACTTTATCTCATTGTGTTGGAATGTTCAACAACATGAGTACTTTCAATGCAGACAAGTTCATCCTTGAAATTCGAGCAGAAGATGTAGTGTCTCCAATTTCAGTCAGAATGTGCAGTTCTGATGATACTGTCATGCTGGAGATATTCAATTGAACTAACCAAACAAGCTTATTTACAAATTGAAAAATTTAGCTCTATAGTTTCTTAATTCTATCTGTTTGCATAATAATCCATGTGTATTTCTGTCTGCAACAAAGAGATGTGCCTAAAATGTTTCCTTTTGATTAGTTTTCTTTTTATGGTGAATGTAATCAATCCTAACTTCTCAATTTCCATCTTAAACTGAGGGAGTAGCCTTGGTGACATAGCTAGTCATGCACCATGGTGTCCTAGTGCAGTATAGGCCTTAAGACAATATTAGAGCATCAAGAGAAGCACTTAAGAGCCAGTGGATGGGCAGTCAATCTTCAAAAAGACACGGAAAGTAATGGTCTTCGAGAAGTATGGAGGAAGGGAAAATAACAAAAAAGGTTTTGGAAAGCTGTAAGAAAAAGATTCAAAGACATAGAAGTACCAAAGCTCTCTAGTGCAATAGCGGATAAGAGTTTTTTTTTTATTTTCTATGCTCAGATAAAAAAAATAATGGGGAAGGGAAACGTATATAGATACAATAAATAAAGAAGAACAAAAGGGCATTGCATAGTTAAGAACTAGTCTTTGGATATTAAAAGGTTATAGAAATGGTATACCCCATAATCAATGCCTGTTATGTGGTAATGTGGAAGATATTATTGAATGTAAAAAGACATACATTTGGAGAAAATCATTTAAATCTTAAAAATGACTTAAAATTAGCAGAAAATGTGCCATAAGTTGTTCTGTAAAGAGAGTGAGAAATTAGGTTTGATTTTAATTAAATTAAAAAGCATATGGAATTGGCCAGTAAAAAGAATACAAATAGTTACCTACAGTAGTTAGTGAATTATAATATATATTAAAAATGTGTGTGTTTAAATATAAACAGGATATGTCAGGCAATGAGCCTGGATTAAAACCATGGCATGTTGAAGGGTAATTGAGAAGTGCTTTTTTTTTTTTTTTTTTTTTTTTCAAAACTTGATAAATGCAACACATGCTGTTTTTCATAAAATGATTTTTTCTATTTTTATTTAGATACTTATGTTTCAAAAGGTTGATTTTTATGTGATTACTAGAACTTATAGAAATAAATAATGTGTTGTAATGAAATATATTAAAATTCAATTTTTTGATAGTATATGAGCATTTGATTTTTCAGTTTTTTTCTTCTTCAAAACTCGATATATGCATATGTAATCATAGCTTCTGTCAACTGTTTTGTCTCTTTTAGTTCCATGATGCATTCTATTTTGTTCTGGAAATAAATATTTTTAATGCCTTTGCTGTTTATTACATATCTGCATTGTTGTACAACACATATTTTACAAGTATTGTTATATTGGACTCTTTTAATTGATACTTTTAACTTTATTAGAAATACAAAAACAATATTATAAATACAGTAGCATAATACATAAATAATTTTACAGTTTCATATAATTATTATAAATAATTATATGTATAGTTAAATGCTTGAAATATTTGTAAAATACATGATTGTATTTTGATAAGGAGCTTTGTCCTTAGGAGTCCTAAGCTTTTCTTTCTTTGCAAAATCTCTTGAACATTTTATTCATTGTGACATTTGAAGGCAAATAACCTCTTGAGGACTTCCTCTTGCCAGGGTGGCTCTCTCTGCATTTGTATTTTATTATATCATCCTTAATGGCAATAGTTAGGGCCTTATGCTCATTTCCTGTTCTGTCCCCTCCTCTTCTTTCATTGCGAACTTTCCTCCTTCCTGAAAGCTACTTGCTAGATAGGATATCTATCCTTTGACATGCCAGAAACTTCCTGCAAAGTGGCAGCATAAACAGGCACTATTTCACCATTCCTTTTTCTAATGTTATGCTTCACTGTCACTGTTTTCTTCGTTTTGCATTCTTGGTGTTTACTACTCTGTGCTGAGGTAAAGAAATATTCAACAAATTTTAACAGAAACTTATCCTGGTCTGGTTTATTTAATGATATCAAATGATGATGGAACTGGGTAATATTGTCATAGCAGTTCAGCATCTTTGTCTTCCTTCTTTCCATTACCTTTTGAAGGTGAAACCTCAAGTCCATGAGTGCATTTAATAATAGCTTTCATTTTACACCTTTTAATTTGCGTTTGAGGTTGAAGTAATGTCTTCTTGAATTGCAATTTTCTTCCTCCAGAACATTCTTCGACTTGTATGCTGCTGTCAAAACCACAAAAATCATAATTCATTTTGAGTTAGTTTGCAGTGCTTCTGTGCACACTAACATAACAGTATCAGGTGAATACTTAACTGAAAGTAAGTTGTAGCTGCTCTGACTCCAATGAAGTCTGTTTCCGTCACTGTTTCCTGCTGGTAAATATTGTTACAATAATGAGTAACATTATATACAGCAATATGACAGTCTAGTTCATTATTACCAACAGCCTGCTAGGGAAAGAGAGCTATGACAATTGTGAGTAATTTTATTGCATTTGTCAACTTTTGCTTTAACTGTTAAGGTGCATATATCTGGTTATGCTAAAACCTAGTGATTTTAAGTGCTTACATATGAGGCATTATTTGCCTTTTGCTAACACTGGGCTCAGAGGTTGATGTAAAAGGTCAATATTATGCCATTAGTATGCCTAACTCAATTTTGAAAATTTTGCATTTATCGAGTTTTGAAAAAATGCTCCTCAGTTTGCCTGGCATATATATATCCTGTGTTGAATAGTACATTGTTGAAGAAGATTAACAACTGCTTCTCTAAACCTTTCAAATGTGTAAACAAAAGCACATTACATTGACAATGTATGTAATTCTTTTAAGTACAAAAACAAACATTTGTCTGCTGTAATGTACCCAAATGTGTGGAGTGTGGTAGAATTTCATGAGCTGAATCAGTGTGTTAAGTTTCTTATGTCTTTGACACGAAAACTGAATGTGAGTACACATAAGTGCTGTCTAAAATACTTGAAATAAGACCAAGCAATTGCAAGAATAACTTAAGATGACCTGTGGAAAGTAAAGGTCTAGAGTAAGAGTTCTTCCTTCTCTCCTTATAACATTGTTAATGTGCCACTTAAATTTCTTCTCTTATATGCATAGGTTTGAAATACCAACAATAGTGTTCTGCACAGAGTTTGCAGATGATGACAGGGCAGAACCTGCAAGTCCTCTGGTACTGCGCAAAACCAGATACAGCAAATTAGGACC